>JAZAQC010000010.1:10000000-11200000 GCA_036289425.1 Rhopalosiphum nymphaeae | reverse complement strand
AAAAATGCCCTCACACGAACACGGCAAAGATAAAATGAACAATCATAAAAATTTCCCATATACAATTCCTATTACGGAAATTAAAGCACAAAACGATCACATCATTTACTAATCCTTTTTTACTGCTCTATGGGTCTTTGTGCTGTTTTTATTGTCGTTGACGGAGATTTTTTTACGATTAATAACATACTATATTCCCTAATGACGCTATAGTAGTTTTGAAGAAATAAAAGTAATGTGAACTAAAATTATAACGAGAACCACTAATATTTTAAATATTTATGTATAATATTTTTATAGTGTGTATTAAACATGCTTTTTAAATGTGTTTTTGACACTTACAAATTAACAAAAAACCTATACTCAATACCTATTCTAAATTCAATGTACTCATACTATTTATTAATTTATTATCGGTTGATTATGATTTAAACCTCATATATATCTACTTTTATAAAACAGAGATAATTCTATTAATTTCCGTGAATACCAAAATGTTAATTAACACATTGACCTGCATTTTTACGTTTTATCAAATTAAAAATAAATTATAATATTCATTATATTCGTATTACTAATAGTGTTTTAGAAATATTTCCACGTAAAGAATAATATAAAAGCCAAATAAACAAAAGCTTTACACAAAATTGTATAATTTACCGATTATTAAAATACAAGTTTAAAAGCTCAGCGATAATTATTAATCACCATCATGTTCAAAAATGATGAAGTTACAACTACCGCTTACCACTTATGATAATCATTACACATATTATTGTTTTGAATTGAGCTTCGGAGAACTACTGAAAAAAATCAAAAACTAGTTTATTTAAAGTTTACATCTACTTGCAAACTTGCCAACTATGTCTCAATTTCTAATTGATATATAGTGCTACTTGACACTTTTAGAAGTATCTACTTTACCTTAAATGGTGATTAAGATAAAATAATAAACAAAACTAATACATTTACTTCAAATTAACTTTTTTAATGCATTATACGTCATAATGTATTATTTCGTTTAAAAATAATATTTTAAACAAATGCGATAATCTTAAAAAATGTTTAACATAGTAAATGAACTGAAATATTAGGAACTGATTCTTTATAGCTAACATAATGATCTATATTCTTTAGTAAGAAAATAATAAAAATGTGTAAAGTAAAATTATAAAATTTGAATTTTCATCACTGATGCGAGTAATCCGAGATGTATTTTGAAGATCTATTGTTGTAGATTAACAACAATAATGTATATAATATATGATTAAAAAAATGTATTATCTACTTTTTAAAACTTTAAATTGATTACGCACCAGTTAACTAAATATATGTTTAGAAGACTAAATGAGACTCTGCAATATAAAGGTATCTACGTTGACCCGGGATTTTAACGATCATAACGTGAAATCGTAATAGCATTATGTTATACTTTGTGGTGGACGACGTTGCCGTCCCTCTATATAATGTGCGCATTACATATACATTTTAAACAGGTATATACACCGCATTTACCAGACATCTACGCATATTGTATATGTGCGTGCCTAATACACAGTCTGGTTTTTTTTCAACCGATGCATAAATCAAGGTTGAAAAGGTATAAAGTACGAAGGGAGAGGGACATTTTTAATTACTCTGCCGTATATTATACGAACACGTGTATAGTGCTGTACAGCGCGGTACCGCAATGATATTATTTCGCCAAGTTTTTATTATTATCATTATTTTTTTTTATTTTTTTTACGACTCACTGGTAATTATTATTCGGGCCTTTAGAAGACGTGGCGAATTGCCGTGCTTCCCCATACCCTTCTCTACCGCCACCAATAAATTTCCGACAGGTGGTTTTTATTTCACGCAGGACTTTAACGACCGCGTAATGATAAATCTTCAGGACAGTCCACTACACCACGGCGGCGACGGCAACGGCCACCCGGACCGGAGCTGGAGATGCATGTCCTTCGCATTGGACACGCCGAAAAATAAAATAGGAAATTAACTTTTTAAATTCAATCGATATCTCACCTTATTTTGTAGGTACCTGGTACGACCAACACGGATAATAAAATAATGCCCATTATCGTTACTTGTATAAAATACATCGATTATCCGTTTATGGTCAGAGAAAATATTTTATTTGACTTATTTTAAATATACAACTAGTGTAGTATATATAATTTATAATATTTGTGTGAACACACAAAACTATTTGTTTTTAACTTTAATAATATAATACGCGAAAAGAAAAATAATTTTTTTTAAGAATGCATGTAGGCTAGATATTTAATTATTTTAACGGAAGTATACGTATCTTACATGGGTAGTTACTGCAGGTTTTGCCGCGTAAATATTTTTATTAGTTTTTAGATAATTTTTATGAAAAAGTAGCAACAACTGTAAAGTAACAAATTTATTTGTTACTACCGACAATAAAACCATTTTAACCGAAAAGAATCATCATTATAATGAATAATAACAACAATGATAAACACAATGATTAAAAACCATTAAACGCTTCTTTACTTATATTTTGTTTTTTTTTAGCTTAATTGAAGATAAGCTAATTCTAACTAATTAAATTTTTTTTATATCATATTAATATTAAAAATTATTAATTAATAATTTATATCATAAATGTGAAAGTTAAATTTTATATGGCCAAAAATCTTACATAGGCCTATGTATATTATTATTTATTACTCATATTTTTTATTTATTTATTAAATGTGTGCTTGTAGATATAAATTATTCTGGTTGACCTTATAGGTCCGACTTCGGGTTAGAAAATAATTGTATAACCCGAGAGTAAATATATTTTTATTACATCTATGTATATTATAATATACGACCAAAAAACTAATCTTAATGTGGAAATGAAATAAAACATATTATATAGTATAGGTGCGGTTTACATATATGTATGTAAAATACACTATTATAATGTATTATCCCCGTGTGATGTTTTCGCTTCTTAGTATATGTAAGTTTATAATAGACGGTAGAATAATAATATACAATATACAGTGTAACAGAAATACTTGACATATTATGTAATTAACTAGTTATGAGTGATAACGTTAATACTTATTAATATTAAATATATTTGTTTTAGATTTTCATAATTAAAAACAAAATAAAATTAAAATTATTATATGTAGAATATGGTTAGTTAGTTAATAACAACTATCAACTCTTTCCGTTACATTGGACACATATATAATAAATACAATACAATTATTACATATGGTTTTAAATTCTAAAATTTTTTGAATATACTTTTTAATTTAACATACATAAATTAACAAAAATAATACTATTTATTTTTGCTGTGATATATGTCTATAAATAAATAAATTGTTTATAATGTATAAAATAAAAATACTCGTCAAACGTGTCGGAGTTATTATAGTTTCATAAATCCTGCAGTAACCTCCCTCATCGCAATCTTCATTATCGGATCATCACTAACCTTTGTAAATGGCACGTGGAGAATGTAAGTTCAATCTCAAACCTTATTTCGTATATTATATTTCATCGTATATCTTAATTTTTAGACGTATATACCTATAGTATACTCACTTACTCATATACTCATGAGTTATCTACCTGCTTGGCTAGTATCTATATTTGTATATACTTCACGCTACGAATTGGATTATTCGTTTTGTTGGGGTTTTTTCTTTGTTTATCTTTGTTATTAGATTGTTTATTATTTATTTAATTTTTTTCCACTGCGAATCGCTCGGCGGCGGTCGATTATTCTTGGTCAATAAATCCAAGCATATGTCCAGTAGAACTCGAGGAATGTGGTCGTCAATCGTCAGCAGCGGTCGGCGACGGCTAAGAGGTTTAGCCGTATAGGTACATATTAGTGTATTTATATATAATATAATAGGTTAGGTAAGTTACACGCATTTGCGATGGCGGCTATTTAACGTGATATATGGAGCGTCGCAATTATTCTGCTTCTAAAAGAGATTAAATAGCGCATTTCATCACGACATTGACGACGACCACGACGTATGTCGTCCAAACGTTTGTAATAATGTATTACCTACACGCGAGTCGTGTGAAACTATCATAATATTGTCGCGATCGCTGACTCTTTAAATCTGATAACATATATTAACTAAAAAATGTACATTGTATTATATGGTATACTTTCTACTATGCTTACTACGTAATAATAATAATTTGTATACGGACATAAGATATGGCTTACCAGATGATGCGATGGACCCGTAAATCTGTGTGCTTAAAATAAACATAAATTAGGTAGTAGGTACTAAATAAGTATTATAATGTATACTTAGTGCATACTATTATATGTAACAGCGAAAGACACTATATTTTATTTTCATTCGTGTAATTTAAATTTTTTTCATTTTTGTTTACATATAATGTGTATTAGAATTTTTTCTAAAACTGATAAAGTATATTGTTTGTGTAATATATAAGTATTCAAAGTTTATAAATAAGAACTTAGAAGAACGTTTACGTACAATATATTGGCTCCAATATACAAGCATATAATCGGTCTATTAAATAAATAACGTCTTGTTTGATTATATGCATACACCGATTCCCAGTAAAATCTGCTTTTGTGAAAATAGGTATAATAATTTTATTATTTTATTCGTTATGTATATAAATATATTTCATTTAAAAATAAAAAATAAGAAATAGTATACCTAAATTATGGGGATCGGTTTAGCAACCTTATAGGTTGGGTGGTGTTTTTGAATTTCCTCCAGTGTTTTTACAGGCCGCTTTGAGTATTTTATATTTGTTATTATTTTGATTAAAAAATAAAAAAATGTTAAATTATGCGTTCTCGAATAACTCTTGTTCCGTGAATACTAAATAATATTCGCAGAATCTTGCTATAATAAGGCTGTATAATATATATTATATTCAATTGCAATTTACGGACATCAAACGTTGTTAATATAATTGGAAATTTCTAGTTTTCTTTTACCTCCTGTGTCTTTATGAACTAAAAAAAATTATTACTAAGTTAGGATACTTATTTTATCTCTAGATTCTAAAATTAAACGAGAAGAAGATTACAAGCCCTTCAGTTTTAATTTTATTACGTTCAAAAGTTACGTAAAAACATTTATTTTGTTTTTATTTAAAAAAAAAAAACAACGTACGTTTTAGATGTGGTTGTTATATATAGGTGGTTACATATTTCCAAAAAATGTAGTATAGCATTTATACATAATATTACATAATCTGTTTTGGGGTGTAAAACTTAACTTAGTTTATGTCAAATCGCGTATAACCCTTATTATTTTATATTTATAAACTTATAAATTATTATACATTATTATATAAATTTATATATATATATATATATATATATTTGTATACATATTCCTTAACTCTTAAATTAAAGTAAATCCCCACGTCTTTGTACCGCTTCCTAATACTTCCGTTTCATTATGCATGTGATATGTATTAGTTACCTATTTAGGAAATTGTTGGAAAAATAGCATCCATCCGCGGTCTCGCATGAATTTTGTGCGGCCGATACGGTCAATGATTACATTAATACCAAAGGCAAAGCAATCAACCAAAAGACAAAGAGAATTTATGTATTAGGTATAGAAAGAGAATATATGTATTATATTAGGGTGATAGAGAATGAGAATGAGAATGAGAGAAAGAAAAGCGAAATAACCCGGTCGAAATAGTAGGCGGCGCTTCGAGACCCTCGACTCCCGTCGCATTAATTAAAACCACGATCAGAGCAGGCGCGCAATTAACAGCGTAGGTCCTTTATGCGTATACATATATCCGTTCGTTTCTCTCTCTCACCCGCTCTCTCTTTTTTTAATTACTACTACGGGTGGTTGCCGCCGTCGCGATGGGTTGTCCTTAGGCTCACCAACCCACGGTGCATACAACGACAAAAACTTCCTCTGGTCTCCTCGTTTCCCCTCCCTATTGCCTGCTCCTGCAGCGATTTCCCGTTTCTCGCGATTGCTAAATAGATAAATAATGTGGCGTGAGGATAGAAGGAGGGGCACTCCTCTCGCTGCACGTCAAGCGCGCCACGCCACAGCGTTTTTCCGGTTTTCTGTAAACGGATTTTTGCGTTTTAAATTATTATACTCAACACGCGTCGTCGTACGCTCAATTAAACTAGGTATGCATTTTTAAAGTCTCGCGTGATGTCGTCAATCGTGTTTCAAATTGTGTGAAAAAAATACTTTACCAAAAAAATTTAATATACGTAATAATATATTATGTATGCATTATATATAGATATAATGAATGCCGTATATATAGGTAGGCTCGAAAGTTAATGCTGCAGCATAACCGTATTTATATTTATATAATATGTATATATATATAAGATTATATTACGATTTTCTAATACGCTGTGAATGCATCATATGTCGACTGCAGGTTTTACTCATATACACATCATATACACATTTAATACACGGCATAGGTATATGTACACCACGGACACTGAAACGGCGAAACCAGAAGGTATTAAGCTCACACCTCCTTCTGCTTTATGATTTATTCACTCGAACTCTGATAAGTTTCTATTTTATATACGTTCTTGCAGTCAACATTCGTGTTAAGTACATATATTTTAGATTCTAAGCGGCACGGCTGAGCTATTGATCTTATATAACTTATATGAACAATAAGTTCCTTTTATAAAACACTTTCTAACATTTATTTTTATTTTTTTCTAGGATTGTATGTTTTGTATTTTTTTTTGTATATTCGTCTTGTATGTTACTCATTTATTTCAATATTTTTTTTTTTATAATTTCAAATAGTTACAATAGAAGCCACAAGCATGTTAATATGTTATATTAAAATGAAAAGCTGTTAATGTGAACTATTAGCTGATACTTATATTGGTACTCCGGTACTCGTATATATTTGAAAAGTCTTAGGGCGTCATTTTAACCATAGTGGCTTAGCTAGTTGTATTACAACTATATGGGTAGGTGTTTTCTAGAATAATATGACAATTTTTATACCGATTAATTTTACCACCTTACAATGTGCCAGTATGCGTTCGTGTTAATGATACAAGACATACATTAACTGGGTTAGGCAAAAATGCGTCAATACGGGTCGTTGGGACGATTCCTGCGTTTGTTAACGGTAAGACAAAGACGGCGTGCATAATATAATATTATATAATTTTATTATAGTATCTAACTTAAGTATTATATTATTGTATAATTCACGATCGATTTTTCACTACCTGTATATCTACCTGAGTATTTCTCGAGCAGAGCAAAATAATATAATTTAATGTTATGCACACACACATACGTACACACACATACTCACTCACACACACATCGATTCTGGTCGAGAACAATGGGACACGCGAAACCCACAACGCGAGGCAGCGAGACGCGCTGCTCTGTCGTTGTCGTCGTCGTCGTGGTCGTCATCGTTGTCCTCCGGTCCGACGACGGACATGCGACTGCTGATTGACGTCCGTCGCCGGGCTCGGATGCAAATGACGAAATTAAACATTGCGATCATGTGCACACACGGCGTATTTTTATATAAATTATGCCGTCGGTCGGCGAATAATACGCGTACATATATACATCGAAATACTTTAATATATACGCGAGTCGCCAGTCGATCGCTTGGGAACGAGCCCAATCAGCGGACGACTGAAGTTGCGCGACTGCGACGTGTACGCGGCGTATATTATTAATATAATACATATATGTAGGTACGTGTGCAGGTATCATAATATATAGGTATACGCATCGCGTACAAACATTATATAGAGGGTATAATAATAATTGCTGGCCGGTGCACATATATTCATATATATAATGGCGGAGGATAGACGGACTGGGCTGCAGGTATAATAATATAATATAAATAAATAAATGTGTGTGCGCGTATATATACCTAGCTGCCGATGATGTCCGTCCACCGCTCTTATAAATATATTACATATATTATGTGTGTGTGCGGTTCGCGAACATAATATAATATAATACATATAGGCATATAGCGTTTGTGTATATATAGTTTATGCCTATATAACTGCTGCAGCCATACCACATCATCCCGTAAGTATAGTAATAATTGTAATACGTAGTCGAGACGAGCCGAACTTGTCCGGGATGGAAACGCTTTCGATATCCACACTGCAATTACTACATATTATTATAGCTGTGCGCGGTAGCAGTGATATATACAACAATGTAAACGAATGGTGGTAGGAGGGGAGGGGGTAAAAACCCGCGTGCCTTCGTGAGAATTCGGAAAATGTGGTGATCCGGCCTCATGTCCGATTACTACAACCCTTGCAGACGATATGTGCGCAATTCCAAACCGATTGTGTTTTAATATACATATTATTATGCTATGTATAATACATGTTATTATATAAGCCAAACGCGTTATTGCATTTTTTCGTACGTGAAGCTTATAAACCGGAAATCGTATTGTCTCTACGAATGATCGATTTATAAAGGCAACGAAAACTTTAGCAAAGCACACTGGTTATAATATTAAAATAACGTTGCAATACAAATAATAGCAATATGCGTCTTGTATATCCTGCGTGGTAGTGCGGCGTATATAGTTAACCAGTAAATGTTATTAATTTATCGTGGTATTACCGATACGTATAGATTGACGTAATAAGATCGGTACTTTTATAAACTTTCAAGCGGAAATGCAAATTTCAAACAGATATTCCAAGAATATTTATACAGAATATTTTGTTATATTTTCACACTCAGTATAATATTATAAATTAGTAAAAACACGTAAAATATATAATAGTGTTATTTATTCGATAATATTATTATCGAATTTACTTTGGCTTTATGATGTATCGTGTAATTTTTGACAATAGTTTAAATCGCTTTTTTATGAAAATAAGTCTATACTGCTATTTTGCTGCAATACCTATCTGCAATCTATCATCAATTTACACCGCATGTCTCTCGTCACTAAACAGATAACATATCGATGTACGAACGCATCCAAAATAGGAATTCTTTCAAAAGTATGTTTATTGTCTAATGCAAATTGTACATAACACGAATTGTATTTAATATAAGTACGTGTACACAGTAGTTTAATCTCACATTTATCAGCTAACATATATTGTATGACGTGTACATTGTTTACGAACCACACTGCAGAATTGGGGGAGTTTCAGTAAAAATGATTAGCTTCATATTTTTTGTATAAAGCTTTTATTTTGAATACATGATCCAATTGGCACAACAATCACACTATAAAAAACTTCATTTCGTTAAACAATCAAGCCTAAGGTTTAAAAATGTATATTATTTTTATTTAATATTTTTAATAGTAATTAAAATAATTTTATTTCTGGGATAGGATAATTTATGGATTGAGCTATTGATAAAAAATATTGATTCTAAAAATAGATCAAATTATAATCATATTTTTGAAGGGACCATGGGAATTATTTGAGAGATTGGACCTTAACGCCAGTACCTTGATCCCCGAATGTATTTTCACGTTGACCCACAACGTAACATGGTACATTCCACGTAATATGAACACTTTACGAGTAGCGCATTGGACATTTAATACAAGTAATCGATAGACGGTAATGTGGTATACCATTATTCTAATTCGATATTATAATAATAATACTATTAAAATATTAATAATAATTCGGAGAAACTTGGAATGTCGTATTGCGGTGTAGGTGGGCTTATCGCGCATTACTGTACTTATTAATTTCTCAGAAAAATCGTTATTGCATGTGTAGCAACTGGCAACTAACAGCGATACAATTTATTCGCATAATATATTTTCGAATAATTGAAAAAATTTATATTTATTTTATATATTTAATCTTTTATAACTTTTAGTTTTTTGTGCAAATAAAACATGTTTAATATTAAAAAAAGGCTATAACAAATGTGTGGCTTAAAAAAAGTTTTCTCTCTTTCAATATATCTATTTGATATACGTATACATATTTAAAATGTACGGGTATTCGTTATTATAGTTTCAGAGCTTTTTAAAAATAGTGGTCGAGTTTTAGTGCAACGTTATTTATAAAATCCGGAAAGAAGAAACGCTACCACAACTCAAGGATTATACCTTATCTATACAAAATATACAAAACGGGGTTAGCGATGGACTGCAGAAACTACAGAAGAATATCATTACTTTTTTCAGCACGCGGAGTAGTATTATCGAATAACCCAACTAGAGATACAGTATAAAAGATACCACGAGAAAAAATCACGAATGAAAACCTAATTTGAATCAAATCCATATGTGGATAAATTATGCGCTAATTTCGGATTAACACAAGGCGATATGGTATCTCTTAAACTAATAAAAATAGCACTGGAGTTTATTGTCAAAAAGGTATTAGAAGTCTAAAATCAAGTAGATATTGGAATTTAAGTCAAAGAAAACTCACAAACGATTATAGCGGTATGTACAAATAACATTTTGGTTAGAGGAGAGTCGAGTTGGAAGTAGACCTAAAAATAACAATGAATTTCATAGAAAAAAGACAAATTTGGGTTTAATATTTAATGGAAATAAAACAAAGTGTATGGTGTTATCGCGAGTAGAATACAACCAATGCACAAAAGAAATTTACAATGACTCATTTTAAATAAGATTTGAAAGGGCGGAAACTATTCAATATGTGAATTTCGAAGTTGAACCTGATATAACCAGTAGTGGACACGAGGAAATCTAATAAAGAAGTTTAAATTTAGCAAATAGATGTTGTGAAATATGAAATCATTTTTCGTATAAAAAAACACTATAAAAATATTATATATATTATTAAATTAAGTTTTCATTCGAACAATCATGTTATACGCCTACAATAAATAGTTTCTAATGAAGGCTTATAAAAAAAATGTAGCGATAGTTATTTAAGATATAAATACAAGACTATATTTTGGAACCCAAAAATAATATGGAAACATTGGAAACTAACGGTTACAATCATAGAACCATTGATTATTAAATAGGCTGTACAGTCAAACGATTATACGTGGAATTAATTAAAAATAAGGGATTGAATGAACAAGAAAAATTAGAATGACAGAAGGTAAAGGGTTAAATAAAATAACTTCTTTTAATTAGATACAAATAGACATTTTGGACGACTATTACAATGAAGGGAGAATCGTGCAGAGTAAGATCTGTCATGAGTAAAAGTAAAAACCCAGAAGATATGACAAATGTCAAAGAATGCTGAGAAGATGTGACAATTGCGGCAAAGGATTTACTTCGCTTATTTAAGCATGAATAAAAAATATTCATTATTTATTTTTGAGTTTAAGTTTTTCCAATTACAATTTAAAAGAGTAATATAATATTTCAAATGTGACTACAATCAATATATTTATTTTTTTAACTGAATGTATTTTTACTAAGAAAGTCTTACAAAATGTATATTGGTAATAAATTATTATTTATCCAATAACTTATATGAATTTTATTATTCATGTTAATATTTAGTAGCTCTTAATTTTCTTTGTCAAAATGTTAAATTGTATTAATTGTGTAGCTATACTTGTACACGCAGACATTGTTATAATATTCGGATTAATCATTAATAACTGAGGTAATTGTCTGATATTATAGTTGCTTTGTCGCGAATTACTTATATTAAAAATATCATAACTAAAAGCTATCATTAAAAATGAACTACTCGATTTGGCCAAAAACGTTGATTAATAATCTTTAAATATTTCAAACCGTATTTAAATAGTTAATAATAATATTTATACCTATATAAACTAAATATTAAGGTCTATAAATTTAAAATTGATAAAAATTGTATCTCTTCTATATAATCTTTAAGTATTAATATAGCTACGAGTATTTCACTCGTATTAGTAAAAAACTCTTAATTAATGTATTTTTCTTATTATAAATAATATTGTCATTTTTTTTTTAGATGTTCATTAAATTTATTAACTAAATTTTATGCAGACACCTTTGATACCATTTATATACATTAAATAATAACTTATTAAAGTTTCACTAATAAATGTGTAATACTAAAAAAATATTTCATCACACACTAAAAACAATACCAATATTAATTCTCTAAGGTTTACAGATAGTACCTATCTAAATTCAAAATTAAACTAATTCAATTCAATATTTTATTATAATGCATAATGAATTGTTATGATTAATTATTTACCCTTCACAAATACAATAACACACTTCCTGGTAATCATTACTGAAAGAACTTCGTGTGTATAAATATTGATAATGTAGATCAATAATTAATTAGGTAGGTTACCTCAATGTCATAATTAATTATAATATTGATTTGTTATTATTATTCTTATTAATATTGTTTTTCTTAGAACACTAGTAAACGACATTTTAACCGTACCTATATGAAAATACTTTCAATTATTTAATATTAATCTTTAAAATTATATTTATTATTGTAGTTTTCTAAAATTTTAGATTAATAATATTATTACTTTTGATTATTTGAATTTTCATATATTATTATAAATGATGTAGGTAGGTACTTAGGTTTAAAATATTTTATTGACTATAAGGAGTAATACTCACTCATCCATTCATCACCTCTTGTAGTTTTTCTTTTATATTCACATTTCATGTTTATTCTTCTTTTACTTTGATCGATCACCATTCTTTAATATCAAAATCCCTTTACTATCTGAACTGCAAATTTACCCTTTTTTTTTTGTACACATATATTATGTACTATATATTTATTATTTACTATTCAAAATTATTACCTTTTATAATATGATACTTGACTGGATCATATTTATATTAATAATAATATAATATGTGTATACTGTATAGATATTTTATTCATTATTGTACTGCTTGTGGGTCCATGTATAATTGACCATAATGGTTAGAATTTGAATTACACCCGATCTCCGAGGCTAAGTTGATTTGTTGCAAACACGCATTTTTTTTTCAATTAACACAACTATAGTTATTTTATGATTTTTATAAAAAAAACTAGGAGTATTATGTAAAGGTATTGGTTAATTTTAATGTAAAATAAGTAAACTTTATTAACATTGAGATAATATTATGCAATATACAATTGTGGTTTGAACGTATGCTGTGGTAAGAACATATCGTGATATTTAACTTGCCCTAGAGAAATAAAGACAAATTGTTTTATTTTTAATTAAACATATTGTATATTTTTGAAATTCAATTTAAAATTAATTTATTATTTCAATGTTACATCGTACAGCTTACAGTTTAATTGTAATCCCATTATTATAGTTCATTTTTCCAAACAATTTAAAATTCGAAATAATATATTACTTTTTTTTTATTGAAACAAAGTTTTATATTTTCAATTTGTTATTTACTTGTTAAACAATACGTAAATTAGATCATATTCAAATGACTGGAAGGGGAAGTCACCCATTGGCAGAACCCCGTTATATATTATTTATGATGAAAAAAAAAAGTAAAAGTATAACTAATTAAAAATGCGTTCAATTTAAATTTCACATATTAAGCAAAACCAAACTGATAATTTCACGTTTTAATTTGTATTGTATGCACATTATATTTATAATGTACTATTATTTTTTAAACGTTATCAAAATTAATAATTATTTAATCTAATATACAATATCATTAATTTACCAATACGAATACTAAATAGAATATTATAATTTATAACACATAAGTTTTTTGATTAATTAAATATTATTGAATTGTGTACAAAGTAATCTAAAAACTATTGATTAATCTAAAAAGTAAAAAATCTAACTTAATGTAATAATATTTATAGTAATAATTTGTCGACCAACCAGTATATTTAATATTTTGTTTAAAATATTTAAATTATCATTACTATGTACAGATATATTTTATTTTTGTGTATATATATTTGAGATTCTAAAAAAGCGATATTACAACCATTTGCATTTTAAAAAAATGATTAAGTAATGATGATTTAAAAACTTCATAATATAAAAGCTAATAGTACATACAGGTAGTATTTGCTTAACAAATAATCTTGATTTTAAACAAATTTTACCGATAAGCATAAAAATAATTGTATATGAAAATTATAGTAAGATTAGCTTTACTTTTTATATATTTGTTATTTATACTTAATTCAATGCTTATCATTGCTTACAAATGTAATATTTTTATAATTTATAAACTGAAAAGTTTTTCATAGTGAAAAAAATTCACAAAATATGAAAATAAAGTTTGTTTTTTCATTTCTGCTGACTTTTTATTTTATATAATTTTTTTTTATTTGCATTATATTTTTTCAAAGTTTAATGCTGCCTTTATGAATTCAGTTCATTCGCGAATATATACGCAATGATCTTCATTTTTCTGCGGATAAACCATTTGAATAATATTTAAATCTTCAGCTCGGTCTTAAAAACCTCAATGTTATAATATCGAATTATCAAGTTCCGTGTATACTTTGCATACTTTTACATTTTCCCAGCTAATTTCTTAATATTTTTCAAACTAGTATACGACTCAAGTTGGTAAACTTGAAACGCCAATATAAGAATGTTAATTTCTTTTTTGCCTCTCAGAATTATGTGTATATATAGTTCATTACTATATATTTATGTTGCATTTTTTTTTTATAATTCTACCTAGCTTAATACACTAAGATAATCTTTTTTTTGTATTCGAAGACAAAAATCGTTCCTTCTTTCGGTTTTGAAGTTTTTATTTATATATATAATATGAATAATCTAAAGAATAAATAAAAAAACCTCGTTGTGACGCTCAAATAAAACTTAGGACGTCGTTAGAGATTTCAAATGTTTTATTGACGTCGCGTTATTTCGGCATTGTAAATACCATTTGCAGTTGTGGTTCATCTGCTCGGTCGTATTATTAATCCCAACCATATCGACGTGTATCGATTACGACATGCTCAAATCTACGGAAAGCCCAGGGTTCATCCCTTTCACTGTATCTGCCGCACCCTTTTTCTCGAAAAGGTATTATTAACCGTATTGTCTACCGATACGCACATTCACATAATATATATACCTATATAGGTACCTCTAAAAATATATAGACGAGTGAGCTGGCTTCGTACGCACTCACGTGGCTGCGACTTATATCCATTTTCACGGTCTGCTTAAAGTCTAGTATAACATAGAAATGATCAGTTTATCCTAGAACTTTTCACATGAAACTTGTATGTGTGAGAAGTATTTATATGACGTATACTGCTGCGGCGGCGCTTTATTGTCCTTTATTCGTATACCTATATACTTAAAAACGTATGATTAATTGGGTATTCGTTCGTACCTGTATATTTTTTTAATATAATATACTCGTAGTTAATGAATAACAGACGTGTTTTCATTCGTAAAATTTAATTAATCGCAAAGCTATATAGAGTTGAGTGAAATTACAGTTGACTAGCTATACCTATTCGTTTGCGGTATTTTGTGGATGATATACGCTTGTATACTATATACTATATAGTCATATAGGTCAGAACCTTTAATTCCGAACGGCTTTGGTTGCGTAAAAGACAGGAGGTGGTTTTCTTTTTTTGCAAATTCTCCTCGGTATATCAGGCATCAGCGTCATTTCGCAGCGGCGGAGGTCCACACAACCGCTGCCGTTTATACAGTTTCGTTTCTGCAGGACTCGTCCGCCCCAGAATCGATTATTTTTTAGCATTATTTTCGTCCACGGTTTTTATCGCTTTATGCAAATTTTCCCACACGAACGGAACTAATGACACGCGATCGTTTCCGGCGCGAGCCATCTGCGCGTACGAACTACAAACCTTACGCGCGGGCACACACACACGTCACACAATGGCATCCCTAATAATGATAATTCCCGATAATAATAATTATTGTCGGGAACCGATGAACCGTATATCAGACGTGTATATAGGTGGAAAAATGGTTAAGCAGTTTTCGTCCCTCAACGCGGGGACACTATATTATAAATAATGTGTATGTGTGGTTCATCACTGCAGTTTGTAGCGCGACATATGCATATAACACGCGTATATATATATATATACATATATTATTATATAATATGAACCATCCCGACATAATATAGGTGATGTTAATTATTAATTTTACAATCGCCGATTTCGTCGATACGCCGTGCACCGTATACAGAGAGTCCACACCAATGTGTGGGGTCCGTATACGCATACAATATTATATTCGTGTGCAGCGCATATTATAATATTATATTCACCGCGTCCGTAACCATTTATCAGACACATTCGCTACGTCGTGTCGGATATGCGGCGAGGGAAAAAAATTCGTATTATCATATTATATTAAAATACCCGTATCTATGTATGTGTGTGTGTGCAGCGCAGCGTGTATATTATATTTGGGCGCGATACTATTATACATATATATATATATATATATATATATATATATATATATATATGCAGTATACGCGCGGATGAAAACAATGGAACACATTGATGAAGTACAAACACGCCGATCGGGGATTTACGATCCGTATAAATCGAAAACAAAGTCCCTGTATAGTATGTATATGTGTGTGGCCTATATGAGATCGTATAGTGTATCTCCTCTCGGCGGTGCAGAAAATTCGCGGTGGCTATATATATACAGAAACCTGTGAGTGTGTGTATGCATTGCCAGCTGCCGAGGACCGACCGCGTAAGCTTATAATACCTGTTTACAATACATATATATGGGTACTATACTTTATTGCCGGATATAAAGAAGTATACGTCATATATTAAACACAAATTTCAAAAATACGATTTTGGACTAAATATATGCGAAATTTTGAAATATTAATAATAGTAGGTATTGCCGAGTCGCGTGAGCAATTGCTGAACATTTAACGAATCAATATGTAGTCAGCTAATGGTTCCTTAAACATGATTTATTAGTCCGTGATTTGTCCATTAAACTTTATTGAACCATTAAATTAATTATTTTTTTTCGCAGTCGGCCGGCATCTTTATTTGCCAATTACATTATAAAAAAGTTCAAGTCTTGTTTTTGAAAAACACGATAATCAGCGATCGCTGACCGACACTTACTCGTAACGTCTGCGTCTCCATTCGAAATGGTTAGTGTTGTAGCCTTAGTATAGTATGGCATTATAGTTTGACTGTTTTGAGAATGTTGTAGATCTTTGGATTGATTTGTTCCTATATCCTATATCGAATTATCTCGTATATATATTTGATATTTACGATGAAATTGTTACCTATCATCAGTCTTGCGGAGGTTTTTATACCATCTGATTCAATCCGCTACCGCTGCGTGTATACAAATATCGTTATGTAGCACATAATATCTATATCGTATAGAATTCGATACAGTTGCATTTATATTATTACCGTGACGTCATGTACAACAATCGTTGAACTAAAAATTGTTCGGCCTTCGAGAGTGTAAGCGCGTCCGCGATCCGAATCGTGTTTTTATATTATTAATTCGTATGGACGGTTTGTTTCAAAGTTATGTGCTGTAATATAATAATGAATGTATGTAAAAAGAAAATAATAATAATATCAATATGAATAATAGATACACAGGATTTGATAAACACATATTACATATAATATGAAATTTAGATTGTATCGTTTTTGGTGTACTTGGTGATACGCTTTCAGTCTTTACAGTCAAACGGATAATAATTATTGTAATAATATTCCTTAACATTATGTTCGTTCAAATGTATATTAAAAATGCAAAGCGCATTGTATAGATCTGGTCATCGGTAATATAATGTGATGAGAACAATATTATTCCATAATTTATGAACTTACGAAATACGACGATGATGCGGTTACAAGTAATAATATACATTTACTCTGCTGATATAGCTAACATTAACATATAGCCATATAGGTATGGTCAGAGATATATTTAGAGTTATGATGCCCTAGGTAAGACGTCAGTGCCACTATTACGCCGCCCTCTAAATTAAACAAAAATAATGTATTTCGGAACCTGAGAAATAACAAGTATACATTTTTTAAATCGTTTTCTATGGTTAATTTATAGAATAGCTGCGCCACTTAAAAGATAAAATAAATAAAATTGTTTTCTTTAATAGAGTGATCATTGTTATTAACTTATAATAGTTGATACCGACATGCCATCGAATGGAATAAAAAGGTTCATGATATAAATAATTTAAAATAAGTGTAAATATTTTAAAAATTACATTGTGTATAGAAAATATTAATACTGTGAAAAATTTGTGGCTACGATTCTTCGATGCTTTTTAATTGCTCTACAAAAAACTTATGAAGAACATTGTTTTAAATATTCTAGCCTTGAAGATTAAAATTTAAAACGGTAGGTATAATTTACTAATGGTAATGTATACAAGAATGCAGTACTACCATAATAACAATAATTATCATCCCCTCACTCTTTCCCACGGGCTTTCAACGTAGTATCAATGTATTGAAACTTAAGAACTCTTAGTAGTGCTGGTAATGCATCGAACACTGAGTAAATAATAAACAAGAGCTAGTAAGTAAAAATATTTTTATTATAACGTCGCCGTTCATTGCACACTGACGATATACATATTATGTACGGCGTGTTAAAGGTAACCCATAGGTAGGCAGGTATATAACACAATATAATATACACAATGCACGGTAGCTTAAAAATAAAAGAAAATAGTGACTAATGACAATAATATAGAAATTGTTTAAACGAAATTATTATCGATCTGAACGTTGTATATAATTTATTAATAAAACATGCCGTCGGAATTGTTTTTTTCTTATATTCCGATGTATATATGTATCATTAATGAATAACTATCGTCGATCGTTAATGAGACACAATGACGATGGATATCGATGATGGACAGCTGTCCGATTGTATTAATTAACTATACAACATTTGCGTGAAAAATACAGACCGATGAAATATTCTAACAAAGAAAAATGCATTTTTCATTTTTAATACTCGTGTATTTTATCAGGAACAATCTATAAAAAGTACTGTTAAAAAAAAAAAAAAAATCACGATCATTAAGAACATTACAATAAAGTTACGACATTCATTATATCCAGTATTGTTGTTTCTATGTACGTTATACACAACAACAACCAACGGTGTTTTTAAATTATTGTCATTTTATAATTTTTAAATTATTGTTCGTTACATGACTCAACGATCGTTATTTTCAAAGCCGTATACTTAAATTATTGTGCGATTGCTTGTACAATATATTTACTAGTCGATTGTAATATAAATTGAATGTAGTTTTTTTTTATATACACGCTTTGAAATCAAATTTTTGTTTCTGGCATTATTATCCAATAATGACGATAAATAATTTTAGATAAAAAGTATTCACTATAAAACTGTAGACTTTATTCTAACTACTTTTTAGGTAAACGAAAACTTTATCATACTTATAAATAAATTAAATCATAACAATTCAGAAATCTTGTTAACTCCAAAAAGCAATCCCATATTATGTTAATATATGTAACATGACGTCATTATTAAAGATCATAATATGATGGAATTATATTATTGACAAAAGTCGTATAATCTGGTTTATTTTAAATTCATAGTCCGTAGGTTTTATTTATATGCAGAACGAAATATAGGCTTGGACAATATATTAATTTAAACCATTTCCTTTCAATTTAAGCTTGATATACATAATAGATGTATAATATGCTAACTCAAACTGTCCATACATGTTTGCTTAATCACTTTGACTAATCATATCTTCAGAGAGCAGGCGATTTATGGTCCAGAACCACACGTAGGCGTTATCATGCAATACAAATTTTCGATAAGCTCTAATATAAGACAAAACATTTACGATCATGGATAAAAACTCTCACGTGTTATTCCTGAGAAGCGACTTTTCGGATCGTATCGAGCGCATCACTGGGCACTGCTTTGTAATAATATTATATCATAATGAATATTGGCGCCATAGATAAATACGCACAGACGCGATCGACCGTTAGAATCGCTGTTGGCGACGGCGATAAATGATCGTTCGCGATCGATTTAAAATAATAAGAATATGCGTATAATGTGCCGGTCGTCGACGGCGGCGTTGCGATTTATGAACGCACAAATAAAGCCCGTCGTGATTTACTATTGCACCTCATGTATAATAGGTACATGCACTAATAATATAGGTAATAGGTACTCGGGCGATATAAAATTAGAATAATAATAAAAAAAATTACAAAATATACGTCGTGTTGTAGTATTGGCATGTAATTATAACGTGACCGGCGTACGTATTGCTAGCATGTAATGTGTTATTATACACAACATATATTGACTCATAAAAGTCCATCCACAAGACCGCTGCAACAGTTGTACTGCTACACCACATTACATACCCCACTTCAGGATTTTTATGGGTTATATACAATATAAATTTTATGCATATGCTATATAAAAAAAACCATATTATTCAATTGAAATAATGTTCGATTTTTAAATTGTATTCCAACAGAAAACATTTACAATAATATTTATTAATATGTGTCAAAAGAAACGCAAGAAACGCTTTGTCTATTATACAACTGCTGCTGCAATTTGCTGTAGTTCTGTAACAGTAATGTGTAATGACATAACTGTGCAAATTTCTCATTATTTCAACAGTACAGACGTTTAATGTATACAAATTCAGAAATTCAGTATCTATTATACGGATTAAACGAACGATAGAAAAGCGTGTCCATCTGTCGTTGAATAATTTACAATATCGTTTTACATGAAAGAAAACTAAATAGATGGAAGAAAACGGATTAATTGACGTTCGCTAGCATAATGTTAGTGTCTAAGAATATCGAACGATGAACTGTTGGGAATAAAGCGTATCGTAATAATAATAATATGAAAAACTGTGAACGTTGAATAATACAAACAAGGTGAAATATCGACAAAAGAATACGAGAAAGATTATACTGTAAAATGCGTGTTCCAGATATTTGACGGCTATGTATATAGAACAGCTATCGAGCACAAGGAAAAAAATCAACGTGATAATCTTAAATGCGATGAAGGCGAAATAATAAAGTCCTATATAAAACATACATATACAGGTGTGTGTGTGTGTGTGTGTGTATGTATATGGAATCTAAAATAGCGATTTGCGAACGTCCGGAAAATGACTTGGCGGTGTACAAACATTTGTTAGACGAACTCGCACTATAATCGACATGGGCTGATGATAAATCAAATCAGTTTAGACGGTATATACCGACAGAGTTGTATAAAGAACATTCGGCATTGAATGAATCGAAGAAACAAGACGTGCGCAAGCTGCAAACACACACCAAATCTTTTTTTGAAACCTTAAAACAGTTGGAATTGAAACAAAATGCAACGTTTAGAAAATCAGGACTTTTGGTTTCAAAAAAAATTCTAATAAACTTGTGATTTAACTAAAAATATAATAAATAAATTAAATTGAATTTCATAAATCGTGGGAAAAAGTTTTTTTTTGTAATTATAATTCCAAATAACAAATTAATATAAATTAAACTATTAAATTAGAAAAACGGTTAAATTTTAAATTAAGTACGATATGAAATATTTAACTATGAACAAAATAACAATGTAAAAATTAGAGGGAAAATGGACTGAAAATAAGTTAGAAATTAGAATATTTAAAAAATTAATGAAAGTGAGATAAATTTTGTATCAAAAAAAAAAAAAATGTTATATCAACGTAATTTTAACCCAACTGGTAAAATAACTATTTCAATTAATGTTTAACTCCGACCAAATAATAATAAGTCTATTATTTATTTTTTATTTTCGCCTTTCTGGTCGAGTTAATATACAATAATTATGTTTATAATATACTCTATAACCTAACCGTCTGTTGCAATACATTAAAAGGTCAATACACATTACAATAATCTTAACCAGTTATATCATTACATTATGTTCAGTATTCTATTCATCTATTATTTATATTTTAGCTGAAAAGTGACGGACATTTTATTATATATAAAAAAGAAAAAAAACCATTATAATATCAATAATATTGACACAGATAATTTATTGTTTAAAATGTTGTATAAACATAAACATGCAATAAATACCTATTTATATTAATTATAATTGATATTGTTTAATAGGAATAGCTTTTTAACATTAAAACAAAAGTATTTTGACAAGATAGCATTACTGGCAAAATGTATTTTATCTAATAGAACGTTTTCTGATCTACCACAATTTTTATGACAAAAAATAATTTCCTATCGAGAGTGAATACACTTCAGATTCAAATAATCAACGCGATAAAAATGTATAACAATTGAGTAGGAATTGAACGTTATAAAAATACACACAAGAATCTATCGTGTTGGTGTGTTGTGTCAGTGCAAATAAAATACTGAAATACTATTGAAAAAATGAATATCTATCAGCTATTAACACATTATACAATTCATTTAGATATCGTTGATTTCTAATTACACAGCTGCATAACGTTTGGTGACCAATCAATGATGACGATATCGTAAGAAAAAAAAAAATAATGGCTACTCAAATTGAACAATTTATAAGTTTAGGTACCGAACACAATGAGATTGGCATATATCTAATTATCGTAATAATGTGATCAACGTCGATTACAACTTATAAGATTGTCATTATACAAGCATTACGAGTAATACTATCATTGTTATGTATAAATAATATCTACATCGTATAATGTATTATAATGTATAATACACCTAGAGGACTTAGGAGTAGTAGCAAATATAATATTATCTGTGGAGAAAAATAAAGTAAAGCGTTATACTTACCTGTCCAAACGGTTCTAATTTAAAACGATAAGAATTTATTAGCGATGATAATAATATCATTATTGTAACCCTGCAAATATCGACGATCGACATTAAAATATTTTTAATGGGTTTTTTTTTTTTTTACTTTTGATTAGTTTTCATAAATTTTTTAACCAGTTTATATTGTTTTTATGTATTTTAATTTTAACTACTATACAAAATGGTTTATTGGTACGGGATTGACTGTCGGGTTTTTAAGTTTTTAATGACGATTTTACTATAGTTCGTGGTAAACCGTTTTTATTTTTAACATTAAACTTCATTTCGCTTTACGCAAACTTAGTATCTTTTAATGTTATGATGAGAATTATCTGTATGATTGCACGAATACAATTTAAACAACATAATAGTATTCACTATAATTCACGTGATGTTATTCGCCGTAAAAACGTTTACGAAATATCTAGTCTTGTCAAATTGTCATTATATTTTTCAAAACAATTAAGTATTAGCTATTATAGTTACAAAGTTAATTACGACCGGAGAAATATATTGTTACTAAAAGTAAATTACTTGAATAATATATTATATCTTGACGTTTAGTTACACGTAAAATTCACGAAGTTGGTGAATAATAATTATTAACTACTCGGAGAGTTCATTCCAATTATAATAGCCCACCGTACGAAACATTTAAAAGCACAGTCATCAAATATGCAAAACATATTAATAACGTACTTACATATACATACATAGTTGTACGATTTTAATTGACTTCGTTTAAATTGGCAATGTGGCAGCTAGCTGACGTTTTCGTATACGCTATAATAGTAGTTTTTTACATGAATTTCACGGTATATAATATAATACGTGTATATATAAATATATGCACACAGTATAGTGACATTATATACTCGTAATATTATTATACTTGTATATCGTATGTGTGTATATCAAACGTACTACTTATATGTACGTATATCGAGTCTTCAGTCACTCCACAACGACCAATTTTACGTCCCCCCTCCCTGGATTTTTTACTTCTAAGACTGATGGAATAACTCAGAAAATAAGAGTAGCATAAGTCAATAACATCCAACTATAATACGATTTATGTTTACGAGCAATGTCGGCTCATAATTTGTCACTTGGCCCATTCATTTTTAGTAGGTCTCAACGCTCTAAAATGATTTTTTTTTTTAATTGAATTGCATTATAATGTGTGGCAATTCAATTTTTCAAAAGGTATTACGAGTATATAAGTATAAAAAATAAATATATAATGTATATTATGTTTTACATACTTTATTTTTTACAATTAGTAGGTACACATCAAATAAAAAATAATATACCTCATGTCCTAATATTGCAAAAATAAAACGATAAACCAAAATAAAATTAATACAACTATTTATAAATTATTATTGAAAAAGTATTTTATTTTTTTTTAATTTAATCTTTGTTTAATATTTGAATGATAAAATATCTTCTTCGACAAACAAACATGAACAAAATACTCGTCCACACTACTTAATTTGTGTGTACGGAAGTATAAGCACGTATTTAAATGATATGCATACTGTATTGAATGTACCAGACGATTTCGTTAGTTAAAAAATAATTTTAAATGTTCCACAAGTGATTTAAATATATATCATTCCATTTGGCTATGGGCCCCCGATATTGAAAAATATCCGCGTGTTCCATCCTCCCGACAACACCGAGTTGCCGAGTGAGCCAGACTTTCGCTGTTTACACTATACAAGTAGATATATCATAATATATTATAGTAACTAACAAGTGTTGAAAATAGTTCATATTTTATGTTAGAAAATTTGTTCTGTATAAAGATTTTTATGTGATGGTGATTCGATAATCATATATATTAAATAAAATCACTACCAATTTCATAACGCAAAATTTGAATGATCACAATAGTTGTTCATATATTATATTATTATAAATTTCACTCGTCCGTGTCCGATAATCGGATCTACAATTATTGACAATCAATACTTGGCTGTCGCTAACCGTTGCTATGTATGTATACTACCGTGTATATTATTATATATACCAGACTTTTTACCGACGTATTTCGGTTTCTGAAATTAACGATTTATTGGTGACTTTTTTTTATCGGCTTCGATATAATATGATAATGTATGCAACGAAATGTATAATGTACTTACAATACCGCTCGTATAGAGCTGTCAATAACGCATCCGCAGTCTGCCAGTTAAAAAGTGGACCGTATAAGGTAACCGCCGTGCGCGCATATAATACAACCGTATGCGTATATATACCCGCATAATTTAATTCACTTACAAACATTATTTTGAATAACGGAAGTACCCTTCGACTGAATTAAATATCGATGAATACCGATTAGGAGAAAAAAATCAAAAAATATACTGCAAAGACGGGTTCCTAATATATATATTTTTTCAATCGATCGATCGCCGCCCGCCGCTCCGCCGCTTGATATAAATTTTTAGTTGCTTGATTTTATTTCATTATTATATTTCTCCCCCCTCTCCCTTCCAGCAACAACATGTAATACATCAACAATTTGTTAACAATGGTGAAAATAACCTTTTTTTTTACTGTATGTATATATGTAAATACTGTGTTCGAACGTTTTTATCAATAAAGACCGTGGAAATGTGCCCATATATACATGTATAAGCACCTCCGGGAAACACAAAAGCTAGACCTAATGATCCGTGTGCGGGTTAAATTTTAATATTGAAATAATAAAATGTACGCGTAAGCACATGGTATAACACTACGGAGAGTAGGTACACCTATATAACATGCTGTATCATATTATAATATTACAATAATGTTATAATGGTACGATCAGCAACCGATACGACGTTTCTCCGTTTATACCGCGAGATAATTCAACCTGGCGAGTATCTTCAACCCAAACACTTCACTTTTCTGGGTCAAGTACAGGATTACTTATATTATATCATATTATATTACACGACGAACCGTCATAGTTCACAAGGGCGCGTTTATATGGTTTTTAGTCGAGAGCATTTGAAAGCACATAATCAACCAAAAATGGTTATTGTATTCATTTCTGCGCTGTGAAAAAATCCGTTAACCATGTACTATTGCATTTATATATTTATAATATACATGTGAAATATATTTTATTATTGTTAACAGTTATTAAGTATATATATATTTATTGTGTTACTATTTGATTATGGATTTCGTGCGTATACGTGCACATACCTAAATACCTAATGCATTTCTTATAACGTCAACCTCTTTGGCGAAACTACGTATAACAAATCATTTAAAAAAAAAAAAAATGGATATTATTATTCTTATTGTATAAAATTAGTGCATCGTTATTAAAAGTCGTTAATATTTTTGTGATCATCAATACTTTAGATTTTAGAACTGCTATGAATTACATACACACACACGCACACACACACACACATATATATATATATATATATATATATATGTTTATTTAAATTAATCACAATTTACGGTAAAATAGTATTTTTACAATAACGTCGTTGTGATCGATACATTTATGTAGACAATTAAAGTTAATATCAATTTTATTCAATATACGCTTGTAAAAATATCTCTCAAACGTTTTATTATAATATACAAAACAGAATCACGCTGTTCTAACACTGATGCACATCCTGACACCGTATGTTAATAACGTTTGAAAATTTGAGATGCAAGATCGTTTATTGCAAAATCAAATTTATTTCCACAGATCGAGTTTTTTTATTGTATACCTATGTGCTGCAGAATATTCCTATATTTCATTTATGATTTTAGAAACCATGTGTGCACGGAACGATGTCATTTAAGTTTAGGACATTCTATCCGTCACTCAAAAAATATGCGATGTTTTCACCACAATACTCGCATCTGAGACGTCGAATTTACAAATTTTTCCATTACTATAAAATCGTGAAAAAGGAATACGCGCGCGTGCACACTCGTACGACGCGATAACAATATTTATTATTTATTCTTTGGCGGAAATACACCGAATTCAATTTTTACACCACGAGTGCGTACAGGGTGATTTTGTGTTTTCAAAGCAAACCATAAATAACCGACGGAAATCAATTTATTTTTATTTTATATATCTATACGGCTATAACCTATTATATTATTAAACAATCATTCGTATCAGCTCGATATTTGTATGTGCAACGCACACTACTATGTTTATATATAATATTTAAACATTTAGTGTAATAGAAACGTATGGATATTAATATAACGGCCGTCAAAAGTTGGCGAAAGCTACAGTTGAAATACAATTTATAACTTTATATTAAATTCGTATAATACAAAAATATTCGTACTGCAGCTTAAGATAGACGCCGTGCATATTTCATGGCGTGTTTTGACTTTCGACCAATAATCCTGAAACATCAAACCTTGATAGTACTGTTAGAATGAGTTTTTTAAAAAAAAGTCAATATATGTACATATATTTTATAAAGTATATACTTATTCATATATATATATATATACACATATATGGTTATGATGTTTTTAATGATTTCGCAGGCTTGAATTCTCTAGTTCCCCCTCGCCAGTCTCTTTTGCACTCTGTGGGTAGGTATACCTCTCGTCTATAATATTATGTATACCTCTAAACGACAGTTTTGTAACCATGACGACCGAGTAAGTGGTTATTGTGACGACGACGAAGACGCGCTCGGTCTCTCGACTTCCGTTTCCCGCATTTACCTTTATATATATATATATACACACACAGACGCACAACCACGTTTTGGGGGGTGTGTATGTATAAATACTTACATTATAATAGGGGTGTGCGTGTGTGCGCCAGCTCACACAACCATTATATTTGCATGCTGTCTCTTCTCCTGCAGTTACGCGAAACTATTAAGTGATCAAAAGATGACGCACGACTCCGGTGGTGGGGAGTTTTTCGCACATTTTTTCAACTTTCCGTAATAACCTAATGCACACGAGATACGAACTTGAGCGTACGCGTGTATATATATATATATATATATATATATATAATATACTTGTATTATACGCGTGCGAGAGCTGCGCGCGCGTGTGTGTGTGTACGTGTCAGTGTGTGCAATGCAGGCGCGACGGCAACGGACGGAAAAAACTACTGTGGCGGTCGCGAGTATGTGCTGCAGTGTTATATATATATATATATATATTATATATATACATACATAATATGTGTGTACACGTTAGGTGTTTTTTTCCCGCCTTTTTTACACCACCACCGCGTGACGTATTGATTTTATCCCCGGTCTTTTTAGAACCCGGGAAATTCTTTTTTTCTCATCCCTTTGGTTTCCCCACCACTCATCCGCTCACTCACCCTCTTAACCGTCGTCACCGTCTTCTTTTTCTTCTCCTCCTCCTCTTCCTCTCGTCGCAACACCTTTTCCCGTCGCCGCCACTGCCGCAGCATCCGCTCGTTTTTCTCCATTGCCTATAATATATATATTTACACACACCTACACACCGTTGTCACCGCGGCGTTGCCTGTTTTGTATATTATTACACACACGCTCACGGTCTTAGGTGGTTTTCATTCGCTTCCGCCAGTTTCACGTCGCGCACGTGAAAAAAAAATTTATCAGTGTCTATCCTCGCCGGTTCTCGACGCCGGCGAAAAAAAACAGATACACTTATACACATATAACCATATGCGTATAATAGTCTCATTCGACAACGAACGCCATTATACGCAGGTTAAGACGTATGAGTTAGTACTGTATATTATACCAATGGCGTATTTACAACTCATTTTTTTTTGGGCGGGGGAGGGGCGTAAAAAGTTAATTACATTATATATTTATATGTATAAATATAGTCAAGTTATAAAATGAAATCAAGCTTTCTGTTCTTATTTGCTAAATCAAAAATCCATGTGGGGAAACCCCCAGAACCCCCTGCTCGTAAATATACTACTGGTATATATTATAAACATGTATAGATATACATATACACTGTTTGATCACCATCAACAGCGCCATCACACATAAATTGTGCGAAAAAACACATTATTGTCTACCTAAATCTCGCGCGTATTTAATACAGCGATCACACTATAATATATATTACCTACATGGCAGCTATATAATGAAAATGCGTCGGCGATAGATCATCGCGGACATCGGTGATGCGATGACCGACGCAATAATACACGAATGGTGGATATGATACGGATGTGATGATGATGATGTACAAAAGGAAATCCTTTTTTTTCATCTACTCGCGTTGTGTATATATCATTCCGCTTACGTCATACCTATCGTCGAGAAAACGAGGAAAGAAAATGACAAAACAAAAACCAGGAAAAGGTTTGGACCAATGCCTGTCGTCGGGGGGTCGAAAAGCGGAAAAAAGAATACAGTAAAGCGGGGTCTACGGGCGCGCAAGCGTCGGCCACACACCCCAATTAACGGGGTCGATTTTAATTAGTGGACCGCATGGGAGGGATCTCGAGGGATTATCGCGTCCGTTCGCTGCGCCTTCTCCCGCCGCCGCCAACGTGCCGTTTCCGCGCCCCACGTTTGACCTCCTCTCTAGGACTCGGCGGCTGCCCCCTAAGTACGTCCGCCGCCGAGTCGCTCTCGCAATAAACAGCGTACAGTCGCCATTTCTATATTTTTATTATTATTGTATTATTTTTCCACCAGTTTTCTCTTTTTAACGTTTTCAACAGTGCGAAGAGTTAACTGACTTTTCTTCCCCCTCCTCTCTCCCCTTACCGACATTATTATTATATATAGTACTACGTCTGTAACGGCACTCTCGCCGTATATACAGGCGCTTAATTTGAAGTTTACTGAAAGTCTACTATATACTACCTGTACCGGCTACCGCGTATATGATTTTCTATATAAAACCTCTATTCGACATTTTATACATATACGTTTATACAGGCATACAGCTAGGTTACGACGATTAGATAATATAATATTATGATTCATTTTTAGTCATACGACGTACGTATATATTTGTGTACACGTAAATCATTTAAATCGATTCATCTGTAAAGCGCATTTTTCATACGCTATATAGGTTATAGGTTAGGTTAGATATAGGAATTATATTGTTTCTCTAATGGTTATAGATCAATATTCACGTGCTGGTCGTAAAATATAACGTAAACGACGTAGTTGAATGATTTCGAGCTTGTCGTATTTCCGCCTGTACTGCAGTTAAATGGTATATATTATTATAAAAATGTTTGTGTCCGCGACATTTTTTGTTATTTGATGTTATCAAAACGAATGGAACAATGCTTGTAATTGTGTAATGTGTAACGTATGAGTTGTATCTAGGTAATATCATAACCTACAAAAATTAACTTGCTCCGTAAAGGTTAAGTAAATCACGTCGTGCGATTGATGTATATATACATATAAATATATAAATACGTCTGACCAATAATAATGTATTAAACATGATATTATACATTTATACCCACCAAAAAGGTCGTTTCACCGAATAACGTATAAATTAATTTTGATGGATAATACTTTCGTCTGTACGACAGCAAAATATTACTAGATTATACCTGAAATAGCGTGTTGAGGGAAAAATCGGTCGGAATAAAAAATATCTTTATTGGGTCTGTTTTATTTGAAATCAAATTTAAAATTGAATAAAGGAGCTCTTTTCGTTTTCTGCAAATTGAATATTGTGGTACCTATATCTAAAATAATATTGAAAGGCGTCGTGGTTATTTTAAACATTAATATATATTATATACATTATATCTTTGTAGTTATATTATGTGTTTATATGATTGGATAATATATTTTATTTTTTATTTATTGTTAAGTGTGTGTAATTAACAATTAGTAAATTAGAAATAAATCTTTTATTTAATTGATTTAGCCAAGTCCAAAAATAATTGTTAAGTTGACGCCACATCCACATATACTTTCTCTGTCTTACCAACTATGTACAACATAGAAAATGTACACTCAACAATTCCAATTGTGTGTTATTATGGGTACTTATTAGCCTCAATATGAAAGTGAATAATTAACCTATGATTGAACTTGAAAGAAATTATATTATCTATGATCTCTAAATGGTTTTTTACGTTTGTAAAGCGATTAAGTAGCAATGAGGAATGATTATGATTATATGAAATATTTAAGTTTAAAATGCTCATGACGCGCTTAAAAAATTTAAGTATTGTAAAAAATCAACGATAAAACACCTATAATATTCTCATCCTTAATTTGGTAGTACTTACTTCGATTTACTCTAATATCAAAGCTAACAAACAAAATTAGAACTGAACATAAATTTCGCTGTTCTGTTTTGGCGTTAAGTTATTTTATTAAATGGTTCTGATTTCGATTTAGGTTTTTGAAAAATATTAATTAAGGGTAAATGTTAGGGTTCTGTCAAGTTAAACATTTCCGCTTTTAAACCATTTCCTTTTTTTTTTCATTACCGATTTGTTTCAACATTTGAACCCTCTTTAAAAAAAATAAAATGTGTTCCCCTTTCATTTTGGCGAAACACCGAAATCCAAATCCAGATGCTGTATTAACGACGTCGCTGAAAATTGTTAAGTTGCGTTTTGTAGTGTCATTCTCTAAATGTTTTTTTCCTTAACCTCTTTTCACCGAAGACTCTGCTAAAATGATCAGTTAATTAATTTTTATTAAAATACAATACATACACACAAATCATAATAATTAATGCCCAACCGAATCGGTTTTGTTCGTCATTCGGCAACAGTAAAACTATACATATTATATACACCTTCTATATACGCGTCCCGGTCGATGAACACTGACCATACAGAAAACGGGTCTTCTCCCTTATGGCACACGGCACACGCTATTATCATACACTTGCGTATGAATACGTGAAAAATTAAAAACGGTAATTAACCATTTCAGTTTAGCCGTTTACGGTGGATAGATACGTATATAATATGCGTCAATAATAATTTCGCAATCAAATACGTTCGTGCGAACGTTTGCTGTATTTCGCCTCGTTGTTCCGCATTAATTGTTATAACTTTCGATATTATTATTATTATTATTCGTCGGTATATATTTTACTAAGATGCGTGCTATAATGATGTATGTTATGTTTTTCATCGTTTAAACAACGGACAATAAAAGAGATATGCGACGGATGGGCGTGTCGATATGCACGGGTACTTATATGTATTATAATTAAATATTTAAAAACAAAACGCGTATATAATATACTCGTGTGCGTATGAATAGTTTGATGTAGTAGTCATAATATGTTTGTATAGTGCTTATAATAATTATATATAAACTCTATATAACTATCTGCATTTAGTGGCTGATGGACGATGCGTACCTATGTACGCCATCTGCACCGTATTTCTCAACACCCAAGACCAACTGGCGACCGACTCCGGTCAGACTATACAGTATAATATATTTTATAAGTACATACATCGTGAAGAATTTTCAGCTATAAATATGTAATTATTGTTGTTTTATGTTTCGACTGTGTTCAGACGATTCGTGTATTGGAAAAGTATTATAAGTAATTATAAGGTGGCAACTAAAATATAAAATGTAATTTTCAAAGTGTTATAGAATTATGGACAATTTAAAAAATTATCACAGGGCTTCTACAATATACAGTATATATGTACTATATTTTAATTTACCTACGTGATAATACAAGGTATACCGAGCGATCGTCTATATCTATCTCTGGTCTAAAAACTTTAAACTGTGTACATAACTGTCAGGACTATATTTTATTCATCAATATATTTCACTTTAAAAAAAACTTTTGTTTTATTTGGACCTGAAAAAAAAATATTTTCTAAACGTTAATAGAGTTTGAAATGTTGAGTGTTGTTTGATGAAAGAATCGCTCTGTATATAGTACTTAACTTTGAACAATAACAAACAAATCAGTATTTTAACTTTAACTTAAAAAAAAATAATCTTAAATTAATATGTTAACACGAGATAATTGATTTAAAAAAATTCAATAATAGTTACCAACTTGGGTAAAAACTATTAAACATCGTGTAGATCAGTGTGTGCGTGCGTATGCGCTCTCAGGCTACTAGCTATAGGTACGCCAGTTGTTACTATTATAGTATATGTATCTAATAATAATTTAACGTTCGCCCGCGACACTTTGACGTATCGATCAATTATAATGTAACGGCGGTGCGAGGTCTTCGATTCTACTCGTTAAAACAACGGTAATTACGAGTATCGGCGATTTAAAGTTCGAAAATTAATTAGCCGATCATTTGACACGGCCGTCGTCGGCTCGTCGCGCGGATACTCGACTCGTAATAAATCATTTCACCGGACACGCGTAACATTCACCCGTCTGTATGCATAATATAATCGTCGAAAAACAACCAATATCATCGTACTTATTATTACACACGCGTGTATATGGGCAGCACGATGTATCGCCATATATATCGTGATGAGCACCCGGAGTATAACCACGGAGTTCATCACTGGACATACTGACTTTTCGTCGACTATTTCGCGTAATCGTGTCTATACATAATATTTACTCCACATACAATACTATAATTTAAGTACATAGGCAGAGCCGAATAATATTTTAAAACTACGTTTCTGAGGTATGATGATACACCTTATTTAGATATAACTATTATTTGCTCCCGTATACGCTATTTTCGACTCATGCTTAAATGAACAACATCCTATTTCCGCAATAAAACTATATATTTATTGCTGGCTATAAAACGTTAAATTTTAACTTTTTTCGCATATTAATATTTAATACAATATTATAGTTAGTTCCTATCTTGTTTGAGTTATAAAAATTACGTGATATTACAACTTGACTAATTTTATCTTATAATAAACACTTTTATCATAGAAAAAATGAATTTAATTTTTAACCGTTGATTCGAACACTTCCATGCACCCACCGACTGTTTTATTCGTGTTGTCTACATATATACGTACTTTATATAAAGTATTTTATTTTTAATTCTACCCGAGTTTACACGTGGTGTTATATTTGCAGAGCGTTTCTCTAGGCGCGTCAAGTGGTCATAATGTTAATATATACATTATACATACATATATGCATCCATTGCACCCAAGGTTATATAAGGTATTATATAATACCACTAACTATAATAGTGGTCTCCTTGCCACTGGTATTCAGTGTACGCATTGTGCGGGAGAGAACGATATATGAGGGAAACAATATTGCAGTAAGTAATGGAAGAAAATAATATTTTCTAATTATAGTAGGTATATACATATAAATTATATAGATCCATAATATAGGTATGAATTTAAATAATCTAATAGGCGTTTTTAAATAATAGAAGAAGTTAATTGTATTTTTATTTTCTATACGGTCATGTTCTCCCTAAGTAATAACCATCTCTCTCAATCAACGTCAAAATTATGCATTCTCTCTCTAAATTCTGTCCATAATATATGAATATGTCTGTATTTAATACATGGTCGTGGAGATTCTTGACTTATAAATATCAACTATAATATATACACAGCAGGAAACCGAATTATCATTAATATTTTTGAAAATAAAATTTCCCAAATTCTTCTACGCACCGCGACATGCAAATTCTACGGATAATATATTAAACACCCGTTCAACACAATTTAAATACATAATATTTGCAGATAATCTATGTATGCATATGAAGATCCTGTTCGATAAATTAACTACAAATCCCGATCACGCTAGTCTGGTACGGTGCGAAACGATACGATCACGCGTGATGCAACGATGTGTGATATGTAGACGGAATGGCACAAAACAAATAAACACGAAAATTGTATAATATATTATTATGTGTAATCATATTCCATCGTGGACGAAAAACGGATTGTTTTTTCGATGTCGAATAACGGATCTATAATATATAAGAAGACAGCCGGACGTGCTTTAAAAAAATAAATAAATGAAAAGATGGTACGATAGATTGCAATGGGCGAGAAAAGCAACATTAATAATAATAATAGATTGCTATGTTATGTGTACGCGCTTATACATATACATCACAGACAGTGATATTTGCATTGACGGCAGCAGACATACGCGTATATATTATATTATTATTTTCGATATTAGTGATTACCTAATCAGCTCAAAATCCGTTCGACGAAAAACACAGACGCTAAATGACGCACGTGCATACACACACCACACACGCATACGCGTAATTTATGCGTAATATATACTTATACCTGTGTATTCGCACATATCATCATAACGAATATGTGTGTATCTCCGGTCTTCACATTGTCGATTCAATATAATTATGACGGCTGTGCAGCACCACTGGTCCAGCGTTGTGGTTACAATATTATAGAGGTGTTCGTGTCTACAGACGTACATTTATATACCTATGATTAATGTATAATTAGTAATTACTAATATAATATGTACATTCGTGTAATATATTCCCACAGCGCAATAACTTTATAATTGAACAAAGACCTATTTCAAGCATACTCAGGCTAGAATAGACGTCTACATATATACGAGAAATATACATATTTTATTTATACGGTTAAATAGCTGCAGCAGTTTTTCAGTTTAATTTTTATAAAAACGACATCTTTTTTAAACGGTTTCCTTCTATTTTGCAGCTCTAAATTATTTTAAAATATTTATTATAATTTTTATTTTGTATATAATATATGTATATAGTTTTTCAATCGAATTATAAAAATATAAAAGTATCCCTACAGCAAACTGTGCATAGCGATACAAGCCACAAGTCCTATCGCGAATGTCAGGGATGTTAAAATGTTGAAAACATTTCAATGTAACATTGTCAGATCTTTCTCTGTAGTTAATATGCCAGATATATTAATATATTATAAGTGTTTTTATGAGTTGTACGTACCTACTACCTACACATAGGTACAAAACCTATTATCATTGCCACTGCAACGCATATATGTTCTGATAATAATTTATTAAGAGTGAAGACAGATTATGCATAGTAATTATGATTATTATAGGTACCTACTAAAATGATATGATATCAAAGTTCAACAGCTAGTGCATATGTATTGTAGTTTTATTTTTGAATGATCGCTTCCGCCGACAACACTATACGCCATGTGAAATCGCCGATTGGAGCTGGCAAAATTTGATTATATTTAACGCTAAAAAAAAGTATTTCGCGGATATCCGTGTGTTTCATCTGCGGTATCTTCATAACATAATATATCAAATTATATTACTGAATTCGTTTTCATTATTAGTACGTCGGTCGCGTACGATATTCGGCTGTGAAAAACAAGTATGTAATAGAGATTTAATTACGCGCGACGGCCATAACAATATTATTATCGTATAATGTAGTCGTTATACATAATATCATATTATAATGCGTACGTAGTGTACAGTACGCGCGTCTGCGGTGTGTATCGGATACGCTTGAAGCATCATTTCCAATAATTATCGCTTACAAGGAATCAGGTGGTATATAGAGAGAAGAATAGTATAACACGAGAGACAGTCAAAATACGCCACACAGATCCTCTCTTGTCGAGTAGTATATTATAGTTAATATTTATAAGTGTATAACTCAACGTATATAAACGTAAATATTGCGTATCATCTATGTGTCTATCATCGTTATTTGTATATTTACTATAATATATTTATATATAAAAACAAATGTTGTTTTTATTTTTGTTTGTCTTTTATAAACTTTAAACCTACTGGACCGTTTTCAATAAAAGTTATATCAATAGATTCTTTGAGACTTGAAAAAGAGTTTGAATAGTCTCGTTGTTAAACAATGTAGGTCGCTTTTGAATACATATGAATTTACACATGAATTGGGTTTTGGCTTATAAAAATTGTAAATTCTTTTATTTATATAATAAGGTTGCAATTAGTTACAGATAATAAAATAGTGTTTCCTAGCTGTTATATGATAGGATACAATTTTCTCTATTGTATTCAATTTTGTAATAATTATGGCTATAAATATAAATGTAAAATTGAATAACAGCTATTATATTATATAAATGCAAATTATTAAATTATAGTTGAAAGTTTATATACTAAAAAAATCCTTCAATAATTTTTACAAAAAGCAATTGAGAATATTTCAATTGAAGCAAAATAGAAACAATGTTATAGATACATAATCAATTAATATAGATATTATTAGTTGAGTTATAACTAATAATTTATAATTGGTACCAAATTGTTTTTCGTTTATATTATTTAGGATGTCGGACTTTTTGATGTAAAAGTATTGAATCCACGAGTAACATATATTACAATTTATAAGGCTAATCATAATAAGGCTGAGGCTGATAGAATCAAAAAATACATGACAAATGTTGGCGATTCAAGAAAGGTTTAAATAAAACATTTAACCAGTTTTTTTTGGAGGTAACTTATCTGTTATATCAATAATATTAAAATAATAACCACATAATCCAGTGACGGTGCCAGATATTTTTTATTGATGGAGCAATACCAGGCGAAATTTTTTTCTGGTGAAGCATTTATGTATAGCTACTCGATCTCCCATTAATTTGTTTATACCATATTTTCAAGAAAGTATTGCTAAAAATGTTTTGGGTTTAATATGTTATATTTCTAAATAAATATTCAACAAATATATTTATTTTATTATTATCACGAATGTATTAAAGTAAAACTTCAAATTTCCTCCGTTTTCTGTTATTTCATTATGCCGTTTGTATTAATTTTATTAAGTATTTTTATTTCTAAATTTACAAAAAAATCATATTTAATTTTAATATAACAGTCAAATTTAAATAATATAAGTTATGCCTAAAAACTCTTTAAAGTAATTAATAATATTTTATATATTAATAATGATTTACAATTTCTTTTTTTACTTACATATTTTATCATTAAATTATAGGGGGGCAATAAAGGGGTAAAATAAAATGTTGAGGAGGCATTTGCCTACCTTGGCCCCCGTGTAGCGTCGCCCCTGAGTTCACATTGCTTGTAATTATATCAATTTCATGCCACTTAATCTTTAAAAAAAAGTTACTTATTATTATCAGCCGTACAGAGTTGTTCGTTTCGATTTTATTTATTATCTATCTTCGCAGGCAACGCCGAGTAATAGATTTAGTAATATATAAATTATATTGTTATACTGAATAACACGACTTGCAACTCGTCTGGCGCACATGCCTATAAGACGTGTATTATTATATAATAATATAGTGGGTATATATTTTATATTATATTATTATTATAATGATGCACAGCCGTCACCGCGCCGTTGCGGGAGTCTAGTGCAGAACGGAAAGCAAAAGCGAATTATTTATATACGGATATACCTATAATACGTACATTATATACATATTATACTACTGCAACAGACTACTCGCGGGACTCGGGTAACGTCTGCAGTCTGAAGCGAGCGCGACGTCGTTGTCGTCGTATTGTCGTCGGGCCCGAGGATTGATCGGTCGCATTGATTTTTATACATATTTATATATTATTTTATATATATATATATATATATACCTGCTGTACATAATGTACGCCTGTGTACACAAGGACACAAACGTGTGTGTGTGCGCTTACGCCTGCCTGGACCGCGGACGCGGTTCGTTAAACTCATGACTTGAATAGATTATGCCCCGCCGATACGTATTTTGTAATATACCTATAATACTATATGATATACATATGCATATAATATACACGCGAGTTTTTATTTTAATACGCCTGTCTATGTACATCTGTGTGTGAGGAAACGCCCACGAGTCTACGTGTATATATATTACTATGTATTATTCGATAAAAAAAAAACCGATAATAATAATAAAAAAAAAAGTGTTAATGTCGTCCGATCGATTATAATATGATTATGTAATGCGTCCGTTATGTTCGATGACGGACCGACCGCGCGTAGATTATAATATATATATATGTGAGTGCATACTACATATATATCAGTACTGACTTGTCTACCGGAAGCGGCCTATGTATACGTACACACACACACATATATATATATATATATATATTATTATTAGGAATGTGTGTACTGTATGTACCTATATATGTATGTATAGGCCTGCGACTTTGACTTTTTACTTCCGGACACCGCACCCTCTGGGAAATCGCCATTATTAATCATACATAGGTATATATATGCGCATGCGCGGTGAATTTGAATTTTATAACCACGTGAGCTATATTTTTATCGATTTCAAATAAAAAAAAAATAAACGTAATTATTTATAATATTCTCGGTTATAATATTATCTTACCTCGACTCGCACCGCATATACTTGTAGATATAAATGTATAATAATACAAGTACTCGTGAGTCGTGATATATACGTACCTATAGGTATTGTCTGAGCGATAGTGCAGGGCGTCTCGTGTTTTACGGCCGTTTCAACTCTTTGCCTGTAGTGTATACATATAATAATATAATTTAATGTATAATATATGGGCACTTTACAGGAGGATTCTTTTATCGTCAACTAGACGATAATTATATTATGGAAAATATAAGGATTCTTTTTAACGCTTAAGAACGCCATTACGTTTACATGCTGTTTTACATATTTTTATAGTTATCATTTAATTATCGGCATATTATGTTTTTAAATTCAATTTTTTTTCTATATTCATTTCATTTCCCAAGATACTATTTTACCCTGTGCACGATAAGATAATCACTCTGTATAATATATTTATTATATCGATACGCGTAAAGACGATTTAATGTGGGTTTATATTATATGTATATATATATATATATATATATATATATATATATATATATATATTAGTTGTTTGTATAAATTTAGGTAGGTACTATATTCGATTGGAGACTTTTTAATAACACGAAATGTTGTGCTATAAACGGATGTCGATCGATTTCCGATCATTAATCGTTTTTCAACAGTACACGTTTCTCATACAGCATTGGCACTATGTAATGTTTAGTTGTAGTTATTGTTTATTTATTTTTTTATTTGTTTGTTGATTGCGTTCGTGCTTAGATGTCCGTGAAAATAATTATGATTTATGTAGGATCAGCAAATCCACAATCATGTATTATTTTTTAAATATTTTTAATCTTTAATGTTTTATTGCGAATACAGCCCTTATAAAATAATAGCAGCTAGCCCGCTGCCTATAAAAAGTTTGAAAACCTCTTCATTATAGGGTGCAGTATATTTTTCTTATCGCGAATCAGGTGTTTAAAAGTATTATTTTCTTTTAACATAAAAGTTTAAAATCATAGTCATGTAGTTCCTAAATAAGTTACTGCTAGGTGGTTTCGTATTAAAAAAAAATCAATCATTCGGTTATACAATTTTGTAATGTGGCTAAATGTTAGATATTTTGCGTTAAAATATACGTAATACAATGTGTTTCGTTCAATTTGATAGATATGTACCGCACGTCTTGGCAGATAAGTCTATAGAAGTTTGAAACTCCTCAAGTTAATAAATAAATAGTTTTCTCAAGAAAAACATACAATATTATGGTCATAAAAATTGGGGACAAAAAAATAGCAGCATGGCTTAGACATTCGTCATCTTACATGTATACATTACATTACACCGCTAAGTGTGAATAGTACGAATTATATAGGTTTAATATAATATATTGCGTTGATTTAAAATAAAAAGTACTAGTACAAAATAGCATTTATTCCTTGATGGTTTTTTTATTAAGTTCATTTTTGTCCAGAAGTCGTGTATATATTGTATAATACTTATATTTCAATATATAATATATAAACTGGTCTCTAGACTATACAATGATATATTTTCCACATTTTATCGGTAGTGATGCGCGAGGGGACCTCTAAAAATAGTAAATACTCGACTTCACAAAATGCCAACAGGATGAAACACAACATTTTGTGAAATTAAATATATTATTTAAATTTTAAAATATAATTTAAATAAGTATTGTAATAACTGTACCTATATTTAATATAAATATATATATCTCATAATAACCATATCATACGAGTATACTGCAGGTCCATCCAACCCCTCGTAAGTACGTTATAGTTTTGTAAGCATATAATAACTATAGAAACCTACAATTATTTCGGTTACCCTCATCCTCCTCCCCCGTATGAGCAATTATTTATAAATATACATCCTCTTAATATTTGTTATTATTTTAATTTATTTAGCCGTTCTATAGCTTAACGATAATGGTTGTTAATTGCCGCTTTTACCGCTGCCGCCGTCTGATCTTTGGCTATTAAAATATTTTTGTCCGTCTAAGATAATATATTACGCATGTATTTATATTTTTGGTGTGCTCACACGACATACACGTCTCTAGATCGTTTTTTTATGTAAAAATCGTTTCGGAAAGAGAAAACCCCTATATAAAAATATCAATTTGTATGCAATGAATAAGTAACTCCAGATAATTTGTATCAATAAACGTATATATTCATTTTTTTATTCATAGTGTAAATATATACCATCTAATCAATTTAAAAATATAAAATTAAGTACTAAAGGTTCAAAAACTAATTATTTTATAATACTTATTTTTTTAAATGCGTTATATTTTTTACTAATCTTTCAATACTTGTTTTTGTTGGTATATAAATCAGACATAGCCATACTCTGCAGTTGCTGATTGTTGCTTGATCAATAAAATTATTAAATATAAGTACATATCTATTATATATTATAGCTACTTCCTGCATTTCGTCGCTACACAATTATTATTTTAATTATTGATAAACCCATAAAACTTTATGTAACTACTTTGTTGTATACAGAAATTACGCTTTTCAATTATTCAGTTCTTGGCAATTCAAAGAGGTATTAATAGCTTAAAAATAATTATTTTAAAACACATAATATCTCATAAAAAAAAAAAATAATACCTCTGCTATAGTATGGTATGCATAATATATCTTTTGTTTTTGTAAAACCATTTATTAGATACTTGTCAATTGGTATTTTACACTATATACATTATTAGACAATACAAGTCAGTGTTATTCAATGTTTTAGTGTACCGAATTGTAATATTTTAATTTATTTTTTATGACCACTGATATTTTAACATAGAAAAGTCAACGTATCATAACATACATAGGAACTTAAATAATAAAAGGAGAATAAAGGAACCATAATATCATGCTCGTCGTGGACATCATTTTATTCTAAAACATTTATACAATAATTTATATCAATAATCACATTACACAAAATAAATAAATAATAATAATAACATTTTGAAAACTATGTATATATATATTAATATTATATAAAGAAACTTTTCAAAGATATTTATGGTAAACAAAAACCTATTGCCCGGGAGACTATTTATTTTATATATACGGATTTATACGTACGTCCCTCTGTCCCTTATTCACAATAAATTATACGGAGCCAATTTGAATGGTTGTTTTAATAAATATATATTATACATACAGTGCGTATCCGTATGTGTAGAAAATGTAGTATAATTGGTTATAGCGGTTGTATGGTTTCAGTTTCTGCATCATACATTATACCAATATAATATGATAAAATTTTGTCTATAAAATAATTTGAAATAAACATTATACCTTACCTAGTATAACTGGTCAAAAATAAACTACGATTTTTATGCTTGTATTACGTTATTATTATTGTATCATTGTATTTATATCGATTTTTCATCATCGCATGCGTCGTTCGGAATAGTATATCGCCGTGGGTACAAATATAATTCTCTCACGATTAAGAAAAAAAAAAAATGTATAATACAATTTACTAACCGTAAAACTTTAGACGTTTCATATATGTATGCATATATTATACTTAAATAGTTATAGCGTAGAGAAGTTAAACAAAATTATTGAAATAAAACTAGCATATAACAATATATTATACATATTATATGTATTATGTATGTATAAGTTGGGTCAGTCGGGCGGGTTGGTATGTGCGTGCATCGTGCTACAGTTGTACGCGAAGACGGTCGCTCATCGTGTATAATATTATGTACGCTGGACATAACAATCTCAGTGTATGTATAATGCATATATAAATACAGTACATACAATGTACATATACATATACAATTAAATCACTGACGTTTTTCCATTGGATTACGGCCAGTTATTATACAGGTATATTGTATATAAGAATGTGTAATGTAAGGTATATATGTGACTGTTTGTAATGACAATATTCTCCTAGACAACGATAAAAAAAAATATTACCAAACCATTTTCCGAACCAAAATAAATGTCACAGCGCATCTATGCATCAATCAATAGAATGTTATCCGCAGTGGACTGCACGATTTCAGAATAATATTTATATTTTAAAATATGTTTTATATCTGTCAAGTGTTTAAGTCTACAAAGCATCCCAAGTAACCCACCCCCTCCCCCCTCCAAAGTCACGACTACGAATTCATCACTCTTATTCGTTTATCAATTGTCGTGTTGTTATTATACAAAAAAAAAAAAAATTTGATCTCCGCGATTTATTCGTCGCAGTTCTGATAATATAGGCTATAGATTTCGCGTATTAAATCAAAACACTGGTGGGCGTACATTGTATATAGTATTAATTATAACGTGTTGATCTGTTCAATCGAAGTAAAATTAATACGTTTTATATAAGTACCTAGTAATATAATATCGGGACGTGTTCGCTACTGCTATATAGTATAGTATGTAAAATTATTATCATGTATATCATACCTCTTCCGCGCCTTTGAAGTAAAATATGATTCCCGCAATGTGAGGGTCTATGTATATAATATTATTACGATGACTTTTCGAAACGCATTCGTCCGCGTCTATGATGCGGTTTCGTAACACATTTTCTATACATAAGTTACACGCGTATCAAAAAAATTATTATACTCGTATGCTGTGTACACCGCGTGTATTGTGCTGTATAAATTAATTCGTGAAATATGATGTTGCGGCGTACAGTGTACCTATACGTAGGTACGCGTGAAGATACCTACAAACATAATGTTAAATATGAATGGAAAATAGATCAATCGGACGAATAATACGAATGTATAGTACCTATAGGTGTATGATAATTTTAACGAACAAATAAAATTGTTAATACGCCGCCGGTGCAGATATAATATAGCTACACAGTACACGCACGCACACGCTTCGCTATATATAATATACTATATACGTATAGTATAATGCGTTATATGTATGAGAATATGTATTGGTGGACCACCACGAAGGACCCGATTGAAGTGCTAATCACACATTCATCGAGACTCGGTGTTTGTGTAGCAGCAATAATATAATATTATTATAATAAATGAATAATAAAATTAAATGTGTCTATTTTATTTCGATTTTACGTCGTGTCGCTGCAGCACGTTACAGCGTGATGTCCGCGTGTATAATGCAATATATACGTATATATATCCCACCGACCACCGCACACACGCATTTCGTTCAAACTTTAGTTCGTACAATAATTAATATACTACTACTACTAATAATAATAATACTGTATGGGCGTGCCGTAAAATCTTCCAGTGAAAATTTTTATGCATTACGTTATAATGATAATAGTATATAATACTATAATTGATGTATGCGGCACGTCAATGTTCAATTGTACTGTATATTATCTTTATTTTTCTATCGTTTTTAAATTTAAATTAAAGCTCCTGTTAAAATAGTAAATATATGTGTATTATATTTTATTTACATATGTATAAATTTAAAAACATGGACAGAAAATTCTTTTATTCCTAAATAAAACTTTTTCTACAATAATTATTATTATAATAATATATTTTGTATTATTCTCATCAATCACAACTCAGAATTTATAGACATAAGAATACGAAATCTTTTATTATTTTACCTTTTTTTAACATTTTTTTTTTCTGGAGATCATATTTATTTATATACTTATGTACTTGCTTATACATTTTTTCTTCGAGTATAATATTATTTTTGATTTTATCGGGTTTAGATTGAACCGTAATTTTTAATATCTATTTTAGATAATTAATCCCATATTTTGTTTGTTAGTCGACTTTTTATCTGATTTATTATAGTCATAACAAATATTTTATCTAAGCAGTAATTTTACAGAAATTTAAATTTCAGTTGACACTCTATAATCGGTCATGTTGGTCATATTTTGCCATTTTTATTTAACTTAAGTTATCTATGCGCTTTTACTTTTAAAGGGTAAATTTAATGTATAATACTTATTTCTATGCTCCACCTATTCCAAAATAAAAAAATAATAATATATCATACAAAATAGACTTTTGTAGTAAGTACGTCATATTATAATAAACTTAAAAGTCATAAGTATACAACCTAAAATTAGACATATTGATTTTAGATTCATATATCATAAAATCCTATTCCTATCAAATAATATTTTGATAATTCTATAATATATTTTTAACTTTTAATTAAACGAGAACAATGACACTTATTGCGATATTAAAAAAAATATCATATATTAAAGTGTTGATATTATATATTACACCGAGAATCTCGACTTATTAGTATTTGCTGTCAATTTAAACGAAGTCAATTAATAATTACACAATCACGTTTTACATTCACGACGACGCTTTTGAATATATGTATCTTAACAGTTGTTACTTATTAGAATGAACTCTTTAAAGTAGTTTATAATTATACCTACTTGGCTACTTATTTATAGTGGGACTTATAATTAAATGTCAATGCCTATTATTTATATAGCAAGAATTTATTTTGCCACGATTAATAACTTTAAGAAAAGTAATAAGTGAATATAATAACTATTTGACAAGTAAAAACTTTTAACTTTTAAGCTAAAATTATATAATTATATTTCGTGATAACTTATGTTTAAATTTACTATGAAATCAATATTTCATAAGTATACATTCAAAACTAAAGACTGGATTTTGCATATATCTTTATAAACAATTACATGCAGTAAATAGATTTTTATCAATCATATCTAAATAAATAATATTACAAATTTATATTTTGCATATTTTTGCATATTTTAATTTTTTTGGTACAAGTGCATATTTTCATAAAAACGCATATTCTTGCATATTACGTATACAGTAGAATCTACTGATATCAGGCCACGCTACTGCCGGATTAACGAAAACGGTGGATTATTGAGGGTTCACATAAAAACACATTTTTACTTATTGAAAAATTAAAAAATTATTTATTAATTATTAAAAAATGAATAACCTTTTTGTACTTCTACGTTAACCGGATAAAAATAAAATATCTAATAGGTTTATTAGGATTTAATCTGTTATTACTTAATTTTATTTAACATTTAATCTTTTACAATAACTTTATCTTATAATATAAATACATATTGGTACGTATACGTTAATATAGCAGCGGATTACTGGAGATATCGGATTATTGAACTGATTACCGAGATTCTACTGTACATTTAAATGTTTAAATTTAGTTTTATAATTTTATATACAATTATTATCCATAAATTTGGTCATAACACAAAAATTGAAAATATTTTTAAAAATATAATATTACGTTTCCAAAAATCATTATTACTTATTAGTTGGTTAATAGGTAGTTATGCCTAATTCATTGCATATTGATTTTCATGTCGAATATTTTTATTTATAACTATCTAATACACGAATCATGAAATTTTAGATAAAAAGTTTAAGTATACAAATTAGTAATTGCATTTTCAAAGTCTTTAATATATTTTTCATAATTTTCATATCAAAGGTGGATAAAACACTATTTAATATTACATAAAGTCAATAATATTCTAAATTTTAAAAACCAAGAAATGTGGGCGTAGACCATTTGGGTGAATCGACGCAAAATATGGTCTGTTTGGGCGAATAAATATATACTGTTTGGGTGGTATGAAAATGTTTATAATATACACTCAACAATTAATTAAACAAAATCATACAAAATATAAATAATTAATAATAAGTCCCATTAAAAAAAAAAATATTGGTATAGATATTAATAATATTATTATATAGGTAGGTAGTAATCTAGTCAAAAAGTTATAAATAAAATTACATATAATATGATTAGTACATTTTAAAGTAATCTATTGGCTTTGTATTTAAATGCTCATAATATACATTCAACAATTAATTATTTAAATTTTCGATAACAGTGATTAATAATGATTAGCAATAATATCGTTTGTATCTGTCACCAGGTTTTTACCTCGCATATAGGTAAAAATAATTTTACTCATCCAAATGGTGCAAAATGATGATAGTTGCCTAAACGGACAATTATTTTTTTGGTCAAAATTATTACCTTTGCTCAAACGACCATCGCCCAGAAATATAACATAATCTTCAACTTTAATGGTAGATTCTGGTTGTAAAATTGATATAGCTAGTATTTTAGAATATTAAAAATAGGATATTCCTTTTACTTTATTAATTGGAAAAGATTAATACTTATAATTATAGCTACAACAAAGAAGAAAATGGAAATAATTTTTGACAAAATTGACTATATATTTTTGCTGTAACTCTGAATGAAATCATCGAAAAAACTTGACATTTTTATCATTTATTAGGGTTATCATTTTCTTAGCATAATAACATTTTAAAAAATCTTTAGCTCTTTTGAGCTATTTATAGACATTAAATTTTAACATTTTCGTTCCTAATCGGTAAAAATCTTAAAAATGTAATCCAAGATTGTCATAAGTTTTTGTTACAGTCATTTTAAAATATCTAAAACACACAGCAGCATTTTTTTTTAGCATTTTGGCATTTTATGTTTAAACAGATGAAATTCGTCGAAACCGTGTAAAATTGAAAATTATTTTATAGTTAAAAAAACTTTATTCATAAAATTGACAATATTAATACTTTAAAAAAACTTTTCCAGAAAAAACTCGTTATAGTCATCAAGTTACGTATAAAAGGAATATTACAATATATTAATGCATTATAAATAATAGTCCTAAAAGATAATTTTAAAAATTATAAAATTTTAAATAATTTAATTATAATAGATAATAAAATTACTATACATTTCTCAAATATTCAAATCATTATATTCTCCACCCACAATATTTTCCAAACAATTTTTCACAAGGAACCTATATTCCTATTAAATAAAGCTAAAGAACTCCAAAACTACTCGTTCAAATTTCAATCAACATTTTCAAAAAAGTATTTTGCTTAAAAATATAAAGGAAACAGAGTTTTTTCACTTGAAAAAAAAAGCTGTTATCACCATAAAATACTTCTTAAATGGTATAAAAATCTAAGGATTTGCAAATATAACCCATATATGTATATTTAAAAGCTCTTGAAATCAGAATTTGAATAAATTTATTACCTAGTTATATTAAAGTTAGGAGTTGGGATAAACACATCTGGTGAATCACCCTAGTATTTAAAATCATATAATCATAGTGAATGAATGTGTTTAAGAAATATAAAATATGTATGCAAGTATGTCAAAACAATTTTTGACTACACTATCAAATTATATCTATTATCTCACTATCATATTGGAAACATAAATGCGTACATACTGCACAGATATTGAAATGAAAAAAAAAATGAACGTGTGAAGATCACTTCGAGCAAAGCGTGTATAATTAAAACCGTCGTACGCATCATATTATATATATTATGAGAAAAAAATTAATTAAGCACGCATTGTGTCCGCGTCGTTAACAATAACAATAACAATAATAATATAATAATGATAATAATAATAGTAATAATAATGAAAATATTGTGTGCGGACAACAGAGAATATAAAACATGTATATGACGACCTGCCGTATACGTGCCATAATCGAGTAAATATATGTTGAACTACCTGAATACATATATAATATGCTCACATATAATATAGGCAAACACGCGTGTATATGCGGAGCATATTTATATATATATATATATATATTATTATACTCTACCACGACTGAATGAATGAAATGCGTGCGACTCGCTGTATGTGTGTGTATACTGTTTATATATATATTTATAATTTATATACATCTATGAATATACAGATAACGCGTCTCTCGCGATTTCATTGAAGAGACTCGGACAGACTTCTTCGGTACGAGGTATAAATAATCATTATACGCGAAGAACGGAAACGGCGAAAAGTCTCTATTGTCGTTATATAACGACGATATATTATTTATACTACAATATAATGTACTACAGTGCGTGCACTTATACATACACACATATATATATTCATATAAATAAGCGTCGTCTCGATAGGATAGGACAATATACATGTACTGCAGAGATTGACGTGATTGACATCTGTGATGGGTCCACCTATGGCTTCTGCTGCTGCTGTTGCTGGTGCCTGCTATCGTCGTTTGTCGAGATTATTATTAGAAAAAAAAACTGCGCATACATAGTTACCGTATACAATACTTGTAATATATAATATAGGTTGTGTATCATACAAATATACAATTATAAACTATGCGTATGTGTGTATGTATATATTGTGCGTGTATAAGCCGAATCGGTAACGCAATAATTATTATTAGTGCTTATTATAAGGTCACGAGGGGTACTGAGGAGAAATTTATAAGAATATACGTTTTTCAATTACGTATAGGTTTACAAAAATTGTTTTGCTTTAATTGAATTTACAACCACTTAAGAAAAAACCATACATTTTTGTATACTATACATAATAGGTCATATTTATTCTTTATTGTTAAATATTTAGTTGAATTCTTGGGAGGAGGGAGATGCTAAGCCCCCAAAATCTCCAACCCATGGCCCCCTATAGTCATCTTTCAAAATATTATTATAAATCATTAACAACTATTAGTTTACCAATTTTAACTTTAGAAATTCTGCAGCGAAGGAAATGATACAATATTATATTATTATTTAATATTTATAATCTATTCCAAGTTTTATAATATTTTCCGGGCAGTAAAAAAGCTCATGTAAAAGCGAAAAGTTTCATATGAAATGTCTCTTTAGGATTATACATATGTTCTATATATAGACTGGAAATTTTAGATACTTCAGAGCATTCGTTTTTCCAATTTCAGTGAAGCTAATTTGAGATTGCGCACGAAGTTTTTTATCGAAATCTTGAACCCACACGGGTTTAACCGTTCAAAATCGTTGTTCGAGTGCAACAATTATCGCGTTCAAATTAAAAATTAATAATAGGTACCTACACCTGTGTCTTAATATTCGGGTTTGAATAGCCACGTCGTTATATTTTATATTATAGCGCGTTCAACAATTCACATAATTATTCCATTTTGGCGTCACTGCGTCAAAGTTAAAAACGTGTATATCTACAGGTATAAGTATGGTAATATAATTAAAATACCTACCTATATTTTGTTGATATTCGAGCTTCGTTGTTTACTAAATTACCGTAAAATCAATTTTGGTGGATAGTTATACCTACTGATTATTATACTTAATCATAATAATTATCGATTATAAAAGAGAATAAATGTAGTATTCATTTGCTCGGGTAATTTTTGTAATCGACAAACCAATTCAGTAGTCTATTTAATTTTTACATATTGTAGTCTATTTCAGTCTCTCGTAGCTAGACGGCTTAATCGCTGGTTGAATTTCCTTTTAATTAAAACAAGGTTGTTATGTAGCTCGTTGCCCGCGTAATCTCCGTTTAACGCACCGAAGGCCACGAAACGTAAATTCGGATGATATAGTTTAGGCTGTACGTGTAAATAAAAAAAAAAGTACTTACAACGTTTTCGTGCAAATGCAGACAGATTTAAACTTGAAAATAATAATAGGTATAATATAACTGGTATATATAGAAACTATAATGATTATAATATTTTGTAAAATTATTAATTATAAAATATTGTTAGGACTGCAGTTTTGGGAAAAATATTTACATTAAAAATATTTTGTATTTAGTTTTTTTTATTATATATAACGACACATATTGTTAATACCTTGTTTGAATCGGTAATAAACTAATAATTTAAAAACGCATTTATATGTACTGGATAATAATTCTTCTAAAAGTCAACATATTCATTATAATATAGAAATACCTTAATAGTAAACCCCAAATTCTTTGTAATTCTCATTCATAAACCCTAAAGGGTTAAGAGTACCTACATATATTTAAATAAATTCTGACAATATTATTTTGTATAATTATTAGTGCATTCAGTATGTATCAGTTATCACAAAGGCCATCTCATACTAACATATCATAGTATTTTATCAAGTTTTGATTGATATATATGAAAATTACTCATATTGTATGCTTATTGGAACCATATAATGATAATTGATAATCTAATAATTTTAATCATTTAAAAAAAATTACAATATATATATATTATAAATATTGAATAGTGAACGAGTTCTTTATGAATTGTCTCTGCATTATAAATTAAACATTAAAACCAAGTTAAAACGCTAAGTAAATAAACTTATGCTGGGCCAAAATGGTTTTAATTACACGGCATTATCCAATTAATATTCGAATACATATTTTTTTTATTAAAAATAAAAAAATATCAAATATCATATTTTAACTAAATTATATAATTATTTGTTTTTTATGCAATCATTTAAGTTTAAAAAAATACAATAGAACTGTTTTATTTGTCTAATTTTTTCTTTTTCTAACTTAACTCAATGAATCAGAAAAATTTTTAATTCGTCCAATGTCTTATGCATATAAATACTTATATACTTTATACAGTATTTAATATATTTAAAAAAATTGTCTTTATTTTATTTCATAGTATAGTATAATATATTTAAATGTACGATTATATCCATAATATGAGTTCAAATCGTATTAAACTATGTATTATTTTTAACATATTTTATATTTTTGTTACATATCTGTATATATATATAATTATATTATGTGTAGATATCATATTGTCGCATTTCATACGGTCGTTGGACGATAATATTATGTCAATTGTTTCTCTTTTTATCATTTACTCCAGTTCGAGATCGTCTTTATTTTTATTGCGAACTCTAAAGTGCATAAAATCTTATACATTCATCCGCAAAACCAAAGTTTTTACCGTCATGTGGACTATAAAATATATATTATATTTAGAGTACAGTATACGTGCACATATACATGTATGTATAAAATGTAGACTTGATTTTTAAACGGTCGTATACATATAATAATATTATATGATATGATATTACAATGTCATATTGAGTGTGTTTCTCAAAGATTATTTGTTCGCGGTTGGTTAATTGTGGAGCGGTGAAAATCGTATCGTCAATTTCAGTTTTTTCTATTTGTGTAGCTGAGCTGGTTTAACCATAGCCCTAAAAATAAGTAAATTGATAGCGGAGAGAGGGAGGTCTGGAAAGGAACATTGTAAGAAAAAAAAGCATACAACTTATAGGTCATTTATCCCATTAATAGCAAAAGATAAAGAGAAAGAGAGAAAGAGAAATAATTCAAACAAAAAAGATTACAACATATATGCAATATCCATAGATATTATATAACTATCTCTTTTTAACAATTTTGACACTTGGCAACGTATAGCAGGATTTAGGGGACGCTTAAACGTACAATATTTTGAATTTTAACAATATTAACTGTATATATGTACGAATTTGTACACTGTAATATAATATGACGTGCAATTATTTTATATATATATATATATAAAAGACAATCTACTGCTGTCGGTTCAATTATTTTATTTAGCTCCCGCATTAACCTACAACTCTCCCCTCACTGGATAAGCATTACGAAAGCGAACATCACACAATATATAGGGTATATATGTAGCTATAACTCTGATCGCACACTGTATACTAATTTACCATTAATGATTTGACTGATATGCCGATTATAAGACGTGTATAATATTATCTTTATGCGTGTACATATGTTAGGTATAGAGATTATAGAGATGCATGCGAGCGCATTCGTTGATTTTTTTTTTTTTTTTTAGTTCCCTTCTTTCATTATTTGTATGGATACAAACTTAATTAAAGTGCCGCGTGCGTTTTATATAAAGTACACAATACTACTACTAACTGCAACTGCTACTACTACTGCTACTACCACTACCACTACTAATACTACTACTACTGCTACTGCTACTCTTAATAATAATAATAAAATTAGCATAAATCGGATGATCGTTTATTTCTCGTGCGCGCAATCTTATAGGTATATAAACTAACTACATACAGCGGTACAATATAATACATAGGTATAATGCCTATATGTATCGTATGTGTGTGTGTATATAATGTAGGTATATGCCGTATATCTTACATGGAGTACGCACACTGAAGTGCACACGGCGAACAACGCGGTTATACATGACGACGATGTAAAATAACTTGGAAAAAGGAAAAAAATACTTGCCGTTCGCGCGAGCCGATAATAAGGGAGAACTTGCGCGGGCACGCACCTCCCCTCACGCTCATTTAACATAATATGCGTATACAACACACGTCTATACTTACTTTATATTTCTACACATTGTGTCGCGGCGCGAAGCTGCTATTGTGTGTGAATAATATAATAATAATAATAATAATACTTGTTCGCATATATATTTATTATTATTATTATCATTATCATTTTACTCGACTTTAACGGCGGCGCTTAAGTGTATAGAAACTATACCGCTGTTGTACAAGAACGTTCCTTTGGACGACACAAACATCGACGCCGTCTATATGATATTATATAGTCACTTGTTGTTGTTATTGTTATTTTATTTCCAAGCGCGTTTCGTTCTCTATAAACAGTATTGTAACCCACTGTGTTTTCGCATCGTGTTCTACGCAGATGAAAGCCCAACAAAATGTGTAGGTTTAATAAGTAATTATTTTAAAATTTGTGATAAATGCGAAAAATTAATTATTTTAAATAACTCGTGGTTTACAAATAGCTTTTCTAAGTATTTTAACACTTTTTATTCCAACAAATTACATTCAATCATTATTTGACACTGCGCGGGTTGGTATATGTGTTTTACATGTCCTAGCTTCTATAATAGCTACCTACCTTTTTTCATTGGTTAAATTGAACCAACTCGTATTAATTGGTCAATGAGATTTTTCTGTTCGTCCGCGTTCTTATATATACGGTTTATAGGTACTTATTGTACGTTTGTTTGCGAAACTAAATACAATAATATACAATTCACGTAAAATATCGCCTCGTCAGTTCAAGTTTTTTTCCGGTACTGTGGCGTTTAGTCATTTATAAAATAAAACGTTTAATTATAAAAAAATATATATATATATATATATGTATAAAAAATAATAGTAACAAATAATAATAACAAATTAAAACTCGTCGGCCTTAAGAATTAGTTAAAATAAAAATTAACTCGGCGGCCGTCGTCCGTTTCACGTGGGCAAAAACGTTTCAGAACGTAATGCCTATATAGTAATCCTATATAGAAACATTTACACGCGCGCACCTATTACATAGACTAATTTAGTAGGTACCTACTTATATATATTATATATTATGTGTAAATATATTAATAACGTCATTACAATCTGTATGTGTATAGCAGCTAAAGAACGCGTGGTCGAAACGTTATTATATTATATCACACTATTATACATAATAAGTACATATATAATATATGTCTACAGCCTTTATATATATTATAATTATTATTATTATTATTATTATAGTAATACGCGAGTGTAATATAACGTGTATATATATATATATATATATATACGTAGTTTGTTTTAATGCAGACGATTAAATACGCGAACATATAATACAGACCGCCTGGAAACTAATTTTTCAAAGGAATATTTTTTCACGTTTATTTTTATTGAAGCCTGTATTAAATAATTAAATATATATACATAATAATATATACAAATATATACGAGCATATATATATATATATATATAGATAAGCACATGCATAATAGCGCGCGTCCGTTGCTGCAAGTCAGCTTTTTTATTTGTACAGGAGAAACGACAAAAACTGTATCATTATAATATAATATTATGATATTTAATTTATCAAATATTACTACATAATGAATAAAACGGTTTAATTTTTATTATTTTGGATTGACATCGAGAAAATAGAACGAGCGCGTTGCACTCGACGTGTCCGAAGCTTTTGCGGCTGTTCATTTCCGCCGTTGCATTCGAAAAAATATATATTATTATTATTTATTACATCATTATGTAATGTATGTCGATTATCATTCGTACATACGAAATAGCCGCGATAACAGCGACCGTTTAAAAGGCAATCGGCGATGATTGACGACGACGGGACGAGGACCAATTGGAGATGAAAACGCGTCTCGTTCGGTCATAATGATCGACATATTCTATAGGATTGGGCGAAAAACCGGAAACGAAAATGCGACGTGACCGCGATAATCGATTTAATATTTTATTTTAATATAATATTCTATGTATTGTAATTTATAGTTGTGTACATTGTACTTACCTACTGCCTTCAATATGTCTAGTTGAACCGCGATAACCTAATTGGCGCGGTGTTTTGATTTCGGGCAGTGTTAAATTACTACCTTTATCCGTTGAAAGAGTGTATGCATTTTACCTATTCATAATTATTTTAGGTATATTAAAAAAATAATATGCTATACAATTGCAACGATTAACATGGTTTTTATATTCACAATAATAATTATTACAATCTATATTTACGTTTTGTATACTATAATAATTGATAATATCACAGTCAACACCGTGGCGTACAACACTGTATTATAATATTATGTACAATATTTGCCTATTTTCTACTTAAAATGTTAAGGCCGTTTATGCGGATAATATTATATAAACATTAAAAATATGTTAATAAATGCTTTGCGTGGTTTTGTTTCGTGTACCTCCTATAAATTGACTTAACACACTTTTTATCGGAAAAATCATTAACCTTTAATGTACATTAATACTTTCTGTGAATTAAAGCTAATAGTTTTCGAACTTTTCATCGCCGTGTCTAGTATATTTTATTATACCAACACAAAACCCATTAAGATGAAAATAAAAAATAAAATAAAAAAATTATACAAAATCATTGCAACTCCAGCGTAATACATCATATACACACACTTCAGTGATATGTCTATAATTATAAATTATAATACAAATATATTATTAGCAATTCAAATTTTATGACATTGAAGGATCGCATATTTTCTTTTTTGTTATTATTATTATCATTAAAGTGAAGTCAAAGGCCATTGAACGACACAATTGAACTTATAAATATTTACAAAGATTTTAGTTAACATCTGTTACTGTAGGTCCCCATTTACAAAACATCAGATTATTATTTCAAAATTAGTAGGTACTTTATTCTTTTTGAGAAGGTTTTGCTCTTAATAAGAAACCAAAATTTAATATACGTAGTTGTACGAGTCTGGGTTGACGACAAATCAAACGATGCATTAAAATTATTTGAAATTTTATGATTATTAAATATTTTATCAATACAATGACAACAACACCTATTAATTACGTTTACAATGTCGTGCTAATATTGTTATAAATATTTTGGTAACATATTTGTGTTTATGAAAATGTGCATACATTTTTTTACATTTTTTTGCAATCTACAAACATTGGTGGATACTTGCAGCCCCCGTGGAGTTATGGGGGTAAAATAAAATACTAAATGTCCTTTAGCAGGAGATAGTTTTTATTATTATTATTATTATTATTATTAATTTAATTGTGTAAATACTGTAAATAGTAAATACACCAGGTATTTTTACAATGTTAGGAGGTTGTTAAACGTATAAACATATTTTTATTTTTATTAACTTTATAATTACTATTTATATATTATTTAAGTATATGTACAATATACATAAGTCATGGAATGCGAAAAAATGACGAGTATTTTTACTTACTTATATTTATTTAAATAAAAATGTAATGAGTAAGTAAGTTATTAAAATAAATTAATATTTACTGTATATAATGATTTTTTATAAAGATTTAGGTTCATTTTAACCTTTAAACTATTTAAGACACGGACTTATTTACATCATTCTATGGCTTGTCGGTATGTTGACTTTAACTTAATAGCAGCTACCTATATATTAATAAATAATAATATTAAAATTATTATTAGATAATACATGCGATTTGTTATCACCAAAAATAAGTAAAATCTACCTATTTACTTATAGAAAAATTAATTACTAATACTAAAAAAGTACATAATAAAATATATCCCTGCTTTTATCTACTCAATGACGATTGGCGGTTACTTCCCTTCGGTTATTTCTAATTTTCTTTCACCGTCACTTCCGTTCTAAATTTTCAATATATAGTTCTATGCACGTAATGTACCTTTCTCAAAATATCATAATATAACATAAAAGGTCAGAACCTTTTAAGTTCCATTTCCAATAATATTCAAAACGGGATATATTTTTGTAACAAATTTATGTAAAATTATTTATACAACTATTTAATTGCATTTAATTATAAATTCGCTTCACGAGTCTATCTTTTTGAGTTTGTATTTTTAAATTATTACTGATTTTTAAAGATTTTTCATAGTCAATTGCTATACACAGTTTCTAGAAATAAAGTTGGTTTTTTACATGTATCTACGGTATAATAAAATAATAATAAAATACCGAAAATATTGTCGCTTAATTTTCACGATTCAGCACAGTGGTGGATTAAAAGTGATAGATGTATATTTTATGTATGCGCGACCTTCTATAATATATCCCATAGGTGGTGCATACTCGTATATATTATATTATGTAAAACGGGCTCAGGCGGCGATGACGTATATATATACTGCTGGGAGCGTGTACATCGTCGACTGCAACGACTAGGGAATATTGATAGGCTAAAAAGAGGAAAAAAGTAAATAAATAAGCAAAAAAAAAAAATAATAATAATAATAATAACATATATGTATAAAATGCCTTTGAATCTGTGCTTGGCGGGTATATACCGTCTTGATTGGCAATTTGCGGGCCTTTGAACCGTTGCCGTCGTATAGTCGTCGTCGTTTGTCTCGTCGGCAGCGGCGGCGGGGGATGAAAAAAGCTACACAACGCTTGCAAGATGAAGAGCTGCTGTAGAATAAGAACGACGGGGTGTGCAGGAGCAGAGCAAGAGAGAGGAAAGCGACTATAGTTCTCCTCTCCGAATAAATGCGACCTTTTTCTCTCTCACTCTTTCTCTTTTTATTTTTTCTTTCTCTTTTTTTTTTTTTGTTAGCGCCTTTTTGTCTACCCCGCCGCCGACTTTGCTCGACCACCCACCGCCCCACCATCATCCGATACCAAAGCTCGTAATTTATTTCCCCCTCCTACACCCTTCTACTGCCGTCGTCGTCAACCCTGGTACCTATATATATATTATGTGTGTACGCGTGTGGATGTGTGTCTCGGAGTATGTGTGTATGTGAATGTGTGTACATACATATATATAATATGGAAATGCGCGCGACGCGAAATAACGAACCCGGAGCATACCGACGACTAGATGAGGAGCAGGGGGAGAGTAAAAGAAAAAACACACGCATGCAGCATCCGTATACGTGTAGAAAGAACAATATTATTCTTTTTTGGCCGCCGCCTCCGTCGTTACCGCCTCCTCTCGCCAGGTCTCTTATTCTCTGGCGAATCCTCATGACGCGCGCGCACGTCTCCGCATATTTATACACACACTTATATATATATACACACACATACACACACATACAGCTTTTTTCATGAGCGCACGCGCTCGTGTGTGTGTGTGTGTGTGTATTTGTACACGTAAATATAGTGTTATTTGCGTGTCTACATATATATATATATATATATATACGTGTGTGACGTCTGTGTATGTATGTGAGGCCGCTCTAGAGGAAACTACCGATCGATCTCTCGTTAACTCCCGGTTCCTGCCGCCGTCTTTTGCCCCGTTTTGCACACACTCGCGACAGGCGATTAATCGGCCCGATCGGATAAACACCACATATATACAAAGTAATATAATATATATATATATATAGACGCATATACTATTAATGCACATTCGAGTTGCCACTCTGAGTCTCGCACATATACGAGCTTTAATATATATATATATATATATTATATATACATATACCGACGATTTCCTGGCCAACCAACCCCTTCCCCCACCGCATTGCTTTAGAATTGTTAAAATAAACCAAGACATATAGACTATAGTATTGTTGACGACCTGTTATTGTGTGCCGACTTCTGTCCTTCCGCGATAAATTCGTATAAGACGTTGTGCAATAAAAAATAAATAATAAAATATAATTTTCTGTATAGGTATATATCAAGACTCAAAAGTGACTTATTAGGTATTTGCGGCTCTCGTTTTTGTTTATAAAATCAAAATGTAATAATTATAATTATGAATTTTAATTTTTTTTAATTTGATATACATATAAAATGTCAAGGAGTTCCAAATTGTATGTGACAGTAAATTTTACAGCTTGACTAATTTAAATTACGAAAAAATAACCCATGGGAAAACTATTTTGAGACATATAATTTAGATTAATTTTGTGTTAATTAATTTTTTTATTAAGTAAAAATGATAGATTTTAGGAGTAACTTTTAAAACTCGAATGGGAACCTATATTTTTGAAATATGAATCATGTTCGGTTTAATTTTTAACGAATTTTGATAGGTCATTTATATTAATACGTCAATAATTAAAGTAGCTATTGACATTTGAATTTTGTTTTTAATTTGTATAAATGCGATCAATGAATAATAATAATAACAAACGTTTGTGGCACTTTGAGCTTCTGTAATACGTTGATGCATTAATGTACAACCTTAATAATCTGTACGCTATCTCACTATCAATTCATTACGGTAATAAAACGCGTTTTTAATATTTTAATTTAATTTTATAATACATAGGTCAAATCACATTATTGTATTGATAATAATAATAAAAAAAATGCATTAGGTACAACATAGCTAGACTTATAAAGTTATAAATATATATGTATAGGTATAGTTAATAGTACCTACTATTTATAATCACTAATCAGTGCTATTATTGGAACGAATTTTATTTTCTCAATAATTTTACATAATATTTATTGTTTATAATATTAAAATATATCTTTCAATATTAAAATGTTAAAATAATTAAACAAAATTATGTTATACGACATACATAATTATTCAAAATATATTTAAATACCTCTAAATGTTAACTATTATTGATACCTAAAACCTAAATATTTTTAATAAGTATCTGATATTAAATGTCTTTACAATTTATACACAAAGGTATATTTATAAATGTATACACATAATACACATGCATGAATGCAACCAAAAATTATAAGAATATCAAAGCCCTAGTTATGTTAGTATAAACGTTATTCATATTTTAAATTTATGAAAATATATCTATTAGATACATCAGAAAAAATATATAATGTTAATATATTTTGAATAGAATATAACATATAGGATTAGATTTTAAGGCGCAATTTTAAAACTTTAAATTGTATTTTAATAAATGTAAAAATAATAATTTAAGTATGGAAAGTAAAATTTTTTTATAAAAGGATTCACATTCACTAATATGAAAATTTACTTAGATATTTATATATACTGGTCCAATTAAAATTTCAAATTATAAAAAAAATGTTAACAACGATTTCTTTGAAGTGTTGAAAAAATAAATAATAGTAGGTATAAAGTCTAGAAATTAATAAATTGTCTAATATAGTAATATAAGTATAGATTGTATATTTAATTTACATATACATAAAGGTGTACATAAACATACTTGAAATCTTACTTTACGCACATATACTAATTGCTCATAACATTCGCAATAGGCAGTTTAAATCATTAGCTACAAGAAATATTATTTATGATTATTATTCAATTTAAATTTATTATACATTATAAGTTCATAAACTAAACAATGTTGATTTATAGGAGTAATACCATGCCTAATCCACATGTAAAGTCACAGAACCAGGCGTCTATGACAGGTAATTAGGTAGTTAATTTGTGCAATTGAATAATAAATAATTTATTTAGCTATATTTATTATATTTTTTAAAGCAACCAATACTCAAACAAACTAGCAAAAATTAAAAATCCATAATATATGCAATTGATTAAGTAAATGGTTTGGTTTTTAAATTAATATATACAGATGGACTAATGTATAATAATCTTATAATATGACTTCAAGAATTAAGTTATAACTTATAAACGTTATAATTTTATAGATACGATTTATAAAAATTATACGTGCAAGTATTTATCAAGTATGAATTAGTTAATATTAGGTTAAAATTCTATAAAAATGTTACTTACAAGTTATGAGACAGGAATTCAAATTAAATAATGTTGTCAGTAGTAAAATAATATACTTAGCGGCTATGATATAATACATACATTTGAAGTCTTAGATATTACTACTTCATTACTTTTAGAGTAGGTAATTAATTAAATATGATTTATTCAAAATAATTTACCATACAATACATGTCAAAAATTTTGTTACCTATACATAAATTGTTTGAAGAATATGCATAATTTCCAGTAAAAGTCCTGATTTAAATCAGTTGATTAAATGCAAATTAAATAAACGATTAATTTTTAGGAAATTATCGCAAATATAAAACAAATATATAAAATTTAAAAATAGTAATGTAATTACATTGGTAATAAATAATAATGACAAATTTATATCATAATTTCAGTTTTAAATTTTATAATAATATTTTACGTCTTTAATAAAATTAATTGATCATTCATAGTAATTAAATATATTGTATTTAAAAATAATTTACCATTTCAACAGTACCGAACTTCCGCTTATGAAAAGTAGGCAGCTACCAGGTCCCCGGACAAGTACCAAAGAAAAAAAAAACTGTTAGTTATAACTTTATAAGAAAATTATCATGAGGTTGGTAGTAAATTGGAAATTAATATTATGTTTTACTATATTGTTATGGATGTATAAAGTGATGAACCGTATTTTATGCATTTTTTTATTAATATATTTTTAAAAAGACTACTTCTTTAATAGCTGCTTTGGCCATTCTATTAAGTTTGGCACTGCATGTCAAAAATTTTGTGATTTAAATTTTTGGAAGAAAATTATATTTTTTAAACAAGGAAAAAACACTATTATAAAAATAGTACCTACATGTAATGACATAAGTGGTGGTTTCATGTCATTGTATATGTAAAGCGGTGTCCAGTTAATTTTAAAACAGTCTTAAAATTATTTAAAAAACTAAATAAATACCTTAATATCCATTAAAAATCGCACAAAGTATCATCTATGATTTATATATAAGTCATGAATCAAAATTGAATTATGCTTTTGATATCAATTAACTATAGATGGGTTTAGATATTATGCCACATCTTTTGATACTCAAAATCAAAATAAATTTAAATATTATTATTATTATTATTATTATATTATATTATAATAAATAATAATAATAAAATTGTATTATTAAAGTTATAATGATATTAACATTGAAAATACAAATACATATATAAATTATATGTACATATAATGAAAAATCTATGTCATAATTCAGTTTTAAGTATAATGAAGAGTTGAAAAATTCAAAAATGTTTTACAACAAAAGTTAAAGTTTTCCAGTAGATCTTATTATTAGGAGTTCGTTTTTGAAATGGTTCAGCAATATTTGAGAGTACGTAGAATTGAAAGTTAAGAAAAAGCAAAATATAGATTCCATATGTTATTTTTTATCAGCTCAAAGAAATGTGAGTGAGAGAGAGCGAAGAAAAATTGACGAATTTTTTGACTATCTAAGTAGAGCCTCATCAATTCCATCATACTCATAAATCTTTAAATTTTGTCACTGGACAATGAATTTATGTAAATCTACACATCAGTAGATTAAATATCGTTAGAACACTTATTCGTCTATTGTAACTAGTTACAAATTCAAATTTTTTCTTACTACAGTTCAACACAGTGACAGGACCGATAATATACTATACATATTAAATAAACTGTACATTTATTTTATTAATATATTAATTTTCAGAGACAAAAATAAGTATCCATATGTAACAGTAAACATAAACTGGTTATAGTGAGGGGTTGACCATCATGTCATTATTTTCCAAAATATAGATTAAAAATATAATATTGTTATTCGTATAATACAAAAATATACTTATTTCATTATAAATAATAATTTATAAATTTATAATACACCAATAACTAATTATTTAACATGTATATACCTATTATTATAATACATACAATGTATGAATCTTAAATAAAGTACAACTCATAAACCGAGTGCATGCGATGATACTATGAAAACAGAATATAGTTGTGATCTTGCAAATATTCATGGGAAGGTTTAAAAAAACCCTAACTGTGAAGACAATATGATAATTTATTGCTGTAATTGTTATGTATAATTAATAATTATTAATTATATTGTCATATCATAACTACTTTATCTATAAGAAATTGTTATACAAATCCAATAAATTGTTGATATAACTTCAGAAACATAAGCCTTTGAATTCGGCCAATTTATAGGAAGCTTAAGTCTGGCCAAAAATTATTTTTCGTGCACAATAATTGACTTCTTTTTTTTTAAGGCATTACATAATTACCGTCTTGTACACTGTTCTAGAGCCTATATCTACGTAAAAAATGTACAGAACGGGATTTTTAAGTAACGGACGGCGGTAATAGTGCGAATATTCCATTTGATTCGTGTCATTTTAATAGCAAATATTGTTATACCTGTGTCGTTAAAAAGTTGTAGCCAACAGTATTGAAAATTTAAATTGCTAAAAAGAACGAACCACTATACACTAAACACTATGTACATAGAGTGGACGTCATGTTATTAAACATGTCATTATTAGGTGTTTGTTTTCGAAAATTACACCGTTTCACGCATAATATTTAATTTTTATAAGTATCTACTGCGACGTCGTTCAGCGCACGGTGCCTGCATGCATATTGTATGATTCGGAGAGCTCTGCGGTGCTTATATAGTATTGCCGTACAATAATTGTATAATTATCATAATAATATTGCGTACGTATACACGTTCCGTGAATTAATTCATTATTAATTCTCGCAGTGCATAATTTCTGGTTCTCGGAGTCGTTGTACATAATATAAGTTCTACGCGGAAAATTATAAAGTCTGGCACGTTATTGTGCTCTCTTCAAAATGTTTTCAGCGAATCGCATAAACAACAAACTGCACGTTATAATTTATTGCGAGTCGATGACTCTTTCCAAAGTTTTCGTTAATTAAATTTGTACAGCACGACTGCCGGGAATCGCGTTTCAAAGTGTACACAAACTTTGCGAAACGCATCGCGGCGGTTATTTATTATAAATCAGTCGATTTTCTTTCGACACACACGATATATTTATATAATGTATGATATATAAGTCCTGCATACATTGATGGCGCGAATTTCAGAAAAATAAAACTTGTTTTTAACGTCTATAAGCAGTCGTTGAAAAGTCTGCGGCGGTCGGTCGCCTCGCGCAGCACTCCTCCGCGCGCGCAACAGCAAAGCAATATCAATTTTTAAGTTATTGTTTATCGAGTCGGTTGGCCTTTTCTTTTTTTAACATTCAGACCTGAGTACACGAGTGTGGCGCAACGGGCGGAGGCGTAGCGGTTTTTTTTATTTATGACGCGGTGTCCGTCCAGTCCGAGAGGCATTATTTAGAACGACCGAAAAAGAAATCCCCAGAGCGCTTAAGTCGTTGTCGTATATTACATAAAGTGTTGAATTTAACTTAGTGCTCTACAATTATTTACAGTGCGGCCGGCGTGGCGCGGATGACGTCGGTAAACACAAATAACAAAAAAAAAAAAAAAGTAGAAAAACGATAGAAAACAACAACACATTATACAGACGCCAAATGAATAACTAAATCGCTCTGTATTATCACGCCGTATAATAAATAACATGTATATAGCGATATAGCTAGGTGATTATGTCAGACGACGCGCATTGCGAACCACCAAAAGTTTTCCGCTGGAGAAATTTTTACACATAAACTACATATATACTCGTAGATATATAATATTAAACAAACTGCCGTCAAATACTTCTCTAGACACACTGCATTGTATAGCATAATAAACATGTTCAGTAGGCAATTACAAATAATTAAAATATAATAATGTATAATGATTTGATCGGGACGATTAAGTATTAAATATGTTGTAATAACAGTATACTAAGTATAGGCGGTACCCTTTTTACACTGTGCGTCTCTAATTTCTCCTTTTCGCCGCTTAATTGTTGCGCAGGTTGCTGCGGAGAGGGTCCATGTTCGTGTTTTCCACCGACCAGATCAGGCGACTGCTGAACTTGACGTTTTTCGACAGTGGCTCAACACTGGTCGACTTGGGTGCCGGCGACGGAGCTACTACCGAAAAATACGCGCCTCTGATCCGCGAGGTCTACACTACCGAAAAGTCCGGCCCGATGATCCGGATCTTGACTCAAAAGGGATTCAGGTGAACTTTTGCACTGTCCAGTCTATACTTTTTATAATATTTATAATATATTAACATGAATAAATACCTGCAGACCCGTGGGCTTCAAAATAACGGTATAATGAGGGGAACGTGATGTGTAACACATAACGTTTTCATCTACAGCAATTTGTTTATATTTTGAAGTCAGAATTTTCGCATACCTAGTTATACCCCCTCCCCTCGAAATCACACATATACTCTAATACTCTATACGTGCTCGTACATTGTATAAATAATATTATGTTATCTTGAATGTTTAACAGTTATTATAAATCCAAACAAGAATTTATATGGCAGTGTAAAACAATAGCGTTACAGGCCTCGAGAGAATGAATGCGCCTGTGCCTTGTACAATTTTTATCGATGCTGTGAAATGTAGATATCGGGTGCTAAGTTGAAGTACCTAACTATTAGAGAGCATTTTTTTTAAAGTATTGAAAGATTGATGATTGAGAACCGATTTTTTATATTATTGGTGTTGGTACTGTAGGTAAACATATAACGAGTGGACACACATGAAAACTTATATAGTGAGGTCGACATTTTTTTTATTTTTTTAAATAATTTAACATCAATCGAGATAGATACCACAATAAATGGATGATTCTCAATAGGTAGGCACATATTATATTGGTAGGTATTACAAAAGCGTTTTTATTTTTTTATAAAATTTTATGAGAATTTCTAAATGGGTAAATTATGATATTAGCCATTGGGTATGTATAGATACAATTTGTTTTATTTGTTTATTGCAAAATTACATTATATTATACTATACGCAATTATATTTATTTTTGAATAGTAATCCGTATTTATTCTACCTTCTACGTAAGTATTCAATAATTCATATTTTGTTATTTTTGTATTTGTATGTGTGTTTTCCAGATGCAGCACAATTGCGCGTTTTTTTCATTTTTTCATTTTTATATATTTTTTTTTTTATAATTGTGTTACTTATTTGGTATGCGATCGTGCTATGAATTTGCATATAGGAAAATTAAAATGTGCGTAATCTTGTTGTATCCGTGTTTTCCTGCAACTTTCACAGATTATAATATCGGGTGTGTGTTATATGCTGTATATCCACGTATAATTTTATTACGAAACGACCTTTTTTCTAACTGCTATACCCGGCTGCTTATATACATACCCATTTATAAGTAGGTACATTTTTACAAAATAGTTTAGTCATTAAATAAAATAATTGGTGTTATAGTTGATTTTTAGATATAATGATGCACTTGATTATTGTTCAGTATAGTAAAGTATATTATATAGATTTTGTACCATGTGCATATTTAAATAACAATAAATTGTTTAACACTTCAGAACAGTTTGACAATATAATGTTACAAATTATACAACTTATAACAACGGTTTACTATGTTTGTATAATTCAGCATTAAAAGTGATCGGGAAGATAAAATTGAAAACAATTTTTTTTCACTTTCAATGAAAACAATTTTTTTTCACTTTCGTTGAAAAAAAAATTTCAACATTTCGAAGCACAAAAACTTTAACCTGCATATCTATCTGCAATGATTTACTCACTATGATCCAAAAATTGTAATTAAATGTAATAAGAACAATGAAAATCGCATTATTATTTATGTAGGTACACTTTAAAAATTAAATTGTTGTTGTTTATAATTATCTTTTACGTTTACAGTGGTATTTTATAACAATCTATATTAAAATCATTTTCTTAATTTTAAAAACTAGAGTTAACCAGTTAACCTGTAGCTGGGTCTGAGAGCGTAACATATTATTTATTCATATAGACGATTCTTGCTTTCGTTCACTGCCTATACAGTATAATAGTATAGTATATACACAATAACATTAGTATTTATCCATGTCCATCTGTATGATATATAAATATTAATCAATGTTATGTGCACTTACAATGGGTAGTATTTAAATAATAATAGTGTCTTGTAAGTAGATTATTGGACGTCGACACGTGGTGGACTCGCGAAGAGAAATTCGACGTGGTGTCGTGTCTGAACTTGTTGGACCGGTGTAGCGATCCGGCGAAACTCTTGGACGAGATAAAAAACGCAGTGAAACCCAACGGCAGGATCGTTGTAGCACTGGTGTTGCCGTACAAACCCTTCGACGAATTCAGTGAGTACAGTATCATTCCCGTTATGTTGCTGTAAATATAGTTATAAAAGTCTAAAAGTTTAAGTAAATGAGGGGGTATATTTATGTCACTTGATTCCATCGCTTTATGTTATAATAAGCATGTTTGCATGTTTGCTGCATTGAAATGCGTCTATTTTACAAAATACGTCTTGTATATTAACAGATTCGGCGTGGCATGTGTACCTACCGGCTACCTGTCCTACCTACTACGCGTATCCATACGATCGCACAAGTGGGTATACGAAAACGATCAGAAATCCTTAATAATATGAACCTGTTTAGCCCACAGTGTCTATTTCAGTGGTGAAAAAGCGGAATCGTCGAATCGTTTTTAATATATATATATATATAGAGAGAGAGAGAGAGAGGAGTGGGGAAATACGTTTGGGCGCATTTATCCAAAACAGAACACTTTAGGGCGTAAACCCATACAACGTTTGGGCGTAATATTTCCCTTCATAATAGCACGTTTGGGCATAAATATGTTTTGCATATTATATTCGTATATTATTTTAAATTTGAGCGTCTTAGCTTTATTCAGAAGACACCGCGAAGTGGTTGGCTCAATTTTATTTTGTCGCAACACGTGATCTGAATTTTTTTCATGTATTAATATATTTTTTTCAACTTCACAAGCTTCCCAAAATTTTCCAATAATTAAGACATGGTCTATAGATCAAAAATAAAACGACTGAGTACTTAATATTACATTAGATTACACAAAACTTTTGATTATTAGTTACAATTTTCAATATTGTGTCCATAGGTATTTTTAAAAATGCACCCAAACGTGTTAATAATTTTCAGGTAATTTTTTTAAACTGCGCCTAAACGGGTTATGTCCATATATAGTCGATGATTGTACCTTTAAGACGCACCGAACCGTTTTTAACAGCTATCCATATAAGTCTATATTATGGGTTCTGCTGTAGTGATAATAGATATTGATATATATATATATAATATAACTTATAAATTGTAAACAGGATCCGCGATACCGGAACAAAAGTTACCGATCACCGGCGTGACGTTCGAGGAACAAGTGTGTTCGGTGGTGCACGACGTGTTCGAACCGTCCGGGCTGGAAGTGCTGCGGTGGACAAAACTGCCTTATCTGTGCGAAGGCGACCTGAGCCAGGACTACTATTGGCTGCACGACGCCGTCTTTGTGATGTCCGCGAAAACGCTGCCGCAAAAGGATGCATAGCACTCCGCCGAATTGATGTGCAAGGCGATTCTATCTTGTTGTCTGCACTATGTTGTTATATTATCATATTATTACAGTCGTTTTCTCGGTGAATTTACGTGTTATTGAAAACATTAATATTATTTTTTTACACACATGTAACCTGAAGTGAATACAATAACATTCATCATTATCGTTTTGTTTTTTTATTTTCCAAAACAATAACATGAGTACATTTTTATTTCATTTATCGTTTTCCGAAATTGAATATTTTTCTGAGAACTTTGACATGAAATAAATCTAAATTTGGAATCATTGGATGTAACGTAATTATATTAATAATTCTGCAGTGACGTTTATAGAATTTAGGTACACTATGGGAAGAGGTATGGAAATATTTCTGTACAAAATAGGTATAGGTATTTTTTATTATATTATGATCGTGTTATAATGAACATCTATGTACACAGTATTATTTTACAATAGAAAATCTAAGTTTCTATAGGTGTACTATCATAACGATAACGTTGAATGTCAATTACTCCGTCCGAATTAGCTGTGTTTTTTGTGCACATTTGAACAAAATACTTTTTTATAGACCACGAGGAGACGATATGATCTACTAGTAAGTAACCCCCTACTATTAGTACTGGATTGTCTGGATGGTTCAACATCAAACATCTGAGAAATGTGCAAAAGTGTGAAAGCTGAGAATTTTAATTTTTAGTGTACCGCCTATATTAGGAATTAAAGAACAATATTTCCAGCGTAGTTCCTACAAGTACTTCAAATTATATTTTATTTAGATAGACACCTACTACCTATTTTTTTCATACAATAATATTATTTTATGTAATATAGTCAATATAGGTAAAAACAAATATAATGTATTTATGTATATATTTAAGTTAAATATTACTAAAATTTACTAAGTACTTATCACACACATGTACAAGCCTTTTCCTACAGCTAATTAGGAACAACTGTTACCTTTTGGGTGGTTATAATATACCTACTCGTATTCGTATTTGGTTTTCATCGTCAAGTTTTTGTTATTAATGATAATTTATCATTATTAGGTATACACCATAGTATTAATGTATTATATTAAACTATATAAGTCCAATGATAATGACATAATAATCAAACTAATAACTACTTGTCTACATATAGGTATTATCCAGTGGCGTATACAAGGGGATCCCACAAAGGTGACGTTGGGGGTCAGATCCCCCCATTAGCTTCTTAGTATTTTTTTTTTTTTGCTTACATTATGCATCATGTATTTATGCACTATATTTTGTGATATTATGATCTATCGAGCTATTGAATTTTAGCAATTTTGTCAATACTGAATACCATTTTAATTTTATTTTCGTTTATTTGTATCCTGAAATTTTCCAATTTTCTCCTCCTATTTAGCTATGTCGTTTCATTTTTTTGACCCCCCCCCCTTCAAAAATAATGTCTATGCCACTGATATTATTTATAGTTAGGTATATATGTAATATGTATACATAGATATATTATAAATAATTATAACAAAAACCACACTAAATTGAAATCAATTTAATTTGTTATATTTTTTTCAACCTCCTTTCCCCCACATAAAAAAAACAGAATTGAATACACTACTGGGTACTTAAATAGATTGTTTAAAAATGCAATAAAAATGTCCTATCGCATGAATATCCGGTCTTTAATTATTAGTATAGACAGTATAGCTATAGCATATAGTATTATCAATTATCACTAATTATGTATTATAAAATAAATAGTAAACGATATTGTTTAAAGTTTTTGACGAAGTACAGTGAACCAACATTTGAATGCAACTGGTCAACACCCGTCGGAGAGTCGGACCTGTGTACGCTGTACGCACCACATAACACTGTACTAATCTCAAATTTAAATGCTTACAAAATACAAATTTAACTAATACACCACTGGTTCCATATTCGATTTGTGTACATTAAAATGATAAGAAAAATATTCTGTTTCAGAATAACAAATTTAAAATATGCCTACACCATTAAAAAAAAAGTAAAGAATTTTAAAAATCGATTATGATAAAAAATTGTAAAAAATGTTGAAATTTTAATGATTAAATAATATGAAAAAAGAATATTTTCTAAAACACAAATTTACTGAGAAAAGGACAGTACCTAAATAAATTAAATAAATAATCACCTTTCACGTAATATTATAATAATATTATATTATCAACCGACGCGATGTCTTCGGTAAAATTAATTGATAGGATGGGAAGATATGACAAAAACTCAATTGTGTATGTTTAATATTAAGTTTTATATTTTTGTTTCAAATAAAATGTTATGAACTACAATATAATATAACCACACATATTTTTTTTTCATACATCAGATATAAAACTTCTTAAGACTACGCACAATATCATTTCGTAAACACATAATATATCATTATCATAATACAACAATAATTTATTGTACCTATCCACCTATGTAATAATATATACGTATAACACTAAGCGTCGTCCAAACGTCGAGTTACTAAACTGGGCAGGATTGCACGAGAACTTAAATACCTAACAATATGGAAGTCCCGTCAAATTACGTGACACGAAATTTGGACGATCGTACAGTACACATTATACGATTTATACAAATAGGAAAATAATGTCGAAAATATTATGTATCAGATTTTGGATTTTGGTAAAAATTAAAGAATGGATTAGGAAAGATCACAGATATGTTTTTTTTTCAAATTAAGACAACTAAAATATTACCATATAAACTAATAAAATAATAGTAATAAAAATACATTACATTTTAACACACAAATCACATTTACCTATTATTATACTGTTGGTTGCCGGTAATAATACCTAAACATCCGTTGTTGTAGCTCAACGTTTACATTGTTGTTTATAATTGCCAATTTCTTGATAAATGAAAATCTATTTTAACCATACATTTTACACAATCAAATCGTTGCGTTCATTTTTAAACATCGAAATGAAAAAAAAAAATCAATAAATCGTAGGTACTGTGTTTCTAAATATTGTGGTTACAAACATGTAAAAATATTCATAGAAAATAACCGTTACGCTGTTGAAGTTTAAACATTGAGCTTTAATAGTTTATTGTGTAGCATTATATAAATAAACAGATTAAGCCTACGCGAATAGAAGTTTTTATTAAATCATTAAAAACAAATGTATGGTGGAATATAAGGATATAGCAAAATCCATTTGTAATTTATGTCTATACAACAAAACGTTATGCTATACATTAAGATAATTTAAAATTTTGTTTTAGATGTTTAAACAACCAACAATCATTGAGCTTTTAACCATAACTCATTATGAAGATTACAATATGAAACAGTATATAGGACTTAGACAACTATGTTGGAACACTTAGTATTAATATTATTTAAAAAAAAAAAATACATTTACACACAAATAAATTAAGTTATAATAATTTCATGTGACTTTGCAAAATAACACATTTGCACACTTGAATTTTACAATTTTACGTATATTATATATATAAATTAAATATACAGGCATCATTAGCTATTTTAAAATAATAAAATTAGACACCAATTAGTATGAAAGATGTTATTATTGACTAGCGTGGTATAAATGTTAGGTATATATTCAGCAAATTAAATAATACATAGCCCTTCGATTTAGTCTAAAAAGTCATGGATTTAGGTTTGACGATCGAATAACTTATTTCATTTGTTAAACCAAGTATACATTTTATGACAGTTATTCTGAGAATAAATTTAACTGTACTAATAAAATAAATAACAAAATTCTTAACCAAAAAAATAAATTTAATAATTTTAGATCAGTACACACTTTAAATAAAATAATAATACAATTAACTCTCAATCACTTTAACCTTGATAATAAGAAAGTATATTTACCATTAACTATTTTTCTTTCCTTAAAGGCTTAAGTTAAATTAGTTTAAATTACCGAGAGTCAAATGTACTAAAAATATTTTATAGTTTTAACCGGTAAACACTTAAAGAATGTCTCTATAAGAAGAACATATTATAGGATAAAAATTCTACTATTACTTTTTAAACAAATTGCATACGCGAAAATTATATTATTACTATTATTACCATAAATTTTATGCATAACACAGTTAAGACAAGTAACATATATATTATAATGTTAAGTTCTGTAACTGACAGCCATTGATACAAAATATGAAAAATATAATTCAAACGATATTGGCTATATATTATTGTAAGTTAAATATTTCTAATTTACTACCTAATTAAATTGAAAGCAAGAAGTGTCTCACTAAATAATAAAAAAAACTAACTTGGCAAATAATAAATGAATACGTAAGTGCTTACAGGTTAAAATTATTGGCAATTCAAATCAATAAATAAAACATCAATACAATATAACATTAAACAGTCAATGTATTATTATTAAAATAAGCGTTTCCTTATAATAATTATATAATTAGTAAATTATGTATTCCTAATCAAAATAATTATAAGATATTTAATGTATACTTAGGTTACTATTATGGCATGAATATTTTGAAACTAAACAAAACATATACGTTTGGCAATATACATTTTGATATCATGTTGACAACATGTATACAAAAATTGTTTTAATAGTTGTTGAATTCAAATAGTTCAACGGGATATTAAATTTAAATTAAATATATATAGGTAATAACCTCAAACTAGAAGACACTCATAAGGAGACATTAAAAAGATTTAATTTAAATAAAATGGTAAGATCCCTCCAGGTAAACAAACAGACTTTCCCATTAAATTTGGGAAAAATAGGGAATTTTGACTAGACGTAAAAATAAAATAAAAGCAATGTGATTTTCGAAAGTTGATAAAAATAGTTGAAAAATTTTATTTTTCGCAAGTTTAATGCGAATTCTTAATTTTGCTTGTTACGGGACATTGCATCACAGAGATCTTTAAAATTGGCAGCTGAAACTGTTTGATTAGAATTGTCTAAAACAGTTTTTCTTAACCTAGAAAATATTTAAAACTTAGTTAAATTTCAATAACTAATGGAAACTAATGGAATTTTATTAAATTCAATACAAATATTTTTACATTATTACCCATGTTTATCTTCATTTTTCCAACTACTGACAGCAATATGTGGCGGAGGAAGAAATGATCTTAATGACTGAACAAGTTGAATTGTATCAATTAATGCTGAAAAATATTTTAAGTGAAAATATACCAAAATAAAAAAATTGTTAGAGTAAATTAAACATGAAAATTATATTAGTATATTTTTCACAATAAAATAAAATTAATTGAATTAAGAAGTGCTTAAACAGTTATTTATTTTCAATGAACCATACTTTTTTGTAATGATTCCGATTGTTTTCCGTAAGGTTTACACATAGCTGGTCTCACGCATGCTTTCATTCTATTCATATTTTTCATTATTTCCGAAAATGCTCTAATAATTTTTTCTTGGCCAGCTGAAATTATAAATAAATAATAATGGTATGTTTTGCTCTGTTATTAAAATTATAAATATTCTTACCATCTAAATGACCTTTACGGTTATCAGAAACTTCAGGCCAAGTTGTGTCATGAGCAGCCATTAAATCTTTATTGTCTAGATTTTCAAGATTGGCCTTTAAAAAATCTGCCAACTTATTGTGCTGTGCTTGTCTTGCACTTACAGTTTTTGGAACCTGAGGTACATGTATAGGCATTGGATTCGGTATCTCAGGAGCTGGATGTGGAGATGGTCCAGTTAGATCAACAGGTGCTGAATGTGATTGTTGTGGTTGAGTACTAGAAGGTGCTAAACCATGTGCACTTAACTGCTGACTAATCATTTGACTCATTGATATACTTGGACTTTCACGACCAACTGGAATATTCACGCCTAATATAATCAAAAATGTAGTTAGTATTCTAATTTATTAAGACATAAGAATTACCAATGCAATATTTAGATAAAAATATCCTACCAGAATTTGAAGAGTTCATGTAATTTGACTGTTTAGTGTGTTGAGATAAATCTAATTGAGTCTTGTAATAGCGACATGCTGGGTTTGGACAATTTTGTACAACTTCAATAATAAAGTCTTTTTCCATACCAAAGTTTTCACGACCAATTGTATAGGAATCCATAACCTATGAATTATAAAACACCAAAATAATACAAAATATTACTGTTTAGGTACAAATTATACTGTATTTAAGATACCATGAAATAAAATATAAAAAAGTTTGCTAAAAAATGGATTATTAAAATCAATATTCAATGCAACAATAACCCAAAATAAAATAAAGGTATAAATATTATAAAAATGAATTAATTAGGTAATAATAGTTTGCCTCAAATAATAGTAACCTCAAACAGCACATAGTAGAAAAAATGTTTGGCTAACACATAACAAGTTGTATATTGCCACATTATCTAAAGTATCATTTTATTATAATAACCATTTAACTTGCAATTTTCTAAGATTAACAAAGTAAAACTTGCAGCTACAGCTAATCGTCAATGAAAAGATTAAAATTGGTTACAGTTTGAGGTTACTCTTATTTGAGTATATTACTGAATTTAATTATAAAGTATGATTATTAATATGGTCTAAAACAAAATTATTTTGAGGATTTATAATATACTTATTATCTACAAAAAAACTTTTATTACCGCTCGAACAGTTCCTTCAACACCCAAATGTAATCCATGAGGTCCGTTCATATGCTTTAACATTACAGCATTTGCAAAATGTTCATAAGGTAGAATAATTTTGCCATTTTCTCGAAGAATTAATCTTGCTTGACTATCTAACGACACTCTAGAAGCCATCATTCTAAAAAAAAAATTGTTTCAAATAAATAAAAGAATAATGGTGATATATATGTATACAAATACTGAACTACATATTATAATACATAAATGCATGTATACTTAAGTATAGGAAACTATGGTGATTATAATTAATGTAGGTACATAAAAGACATTTCTTTTATCACAATACATAATTATAAATTATATATATTATGCACCTATTATATTAATAGGTTATTGACGAAATATACAAAAATCTGTTGATACCGTTAACATAAAATTGGTAGAAAGGCCAACTGATATACCCCTTAAAAACTGAATATTATAAAGGATAAGTTACTATTATATTCCCAATTAAGCTGTTTATTAATTAAGATTATTTTCAAACTTCATATCTTGTAACTCTAATTAAAAAATAATGCGCTAATTATTTATTATTTGATTACCTACTATAAGTAATAATTGATTACACTATAACATCATATGATATTTAAAGATACCTGAGAAATACATGACTATTTTTAATTAATTTCATTTAAAAGTTATAAATTGAATTCATATTTAAGTATTGAGGGTTACATTAATTCACAAAATTTGCTTATGAAAGAAAAATTCAATTTTGTACTAGAAAAACTTGTTTATGAGTTATTTTGCTTGGCCAGAATATGTTAATTCAAAATTGTGTCTTGGTTATAATTCATTAGCCTTTCCACTTATTATAATATAAACTTTATATTATAATAAGTGGAAACTACTTTATATTATAAAGTATTTATAAATTAAAATCAGGATTAGCTAAACCAACACAATAAAATAATAAAAAAAACAAAAAGTAGACTTACTGTAGGTAGGAAGCACTAGGCAATACAGATGAATCTTTCATTTCAGAAAATATTTTCAACAATTCTATACTGTTCCATCCCTTATTTTGCAGATAGAGCTGTAACAACATGTACAGTTTCTCAGTCACATAGCCACTAAACGCCGAATTCATGTCGGCTGGAAGTCCTTTAGGAACTATATTTTTCATCGCTTCGGTCAGTCCGCTGTCCATTTGATTCATGCTAAAATAAATAAATAATTTAAAAAAGTTCACATAGTGGCGTTTTTGAGTATACGACAACCGTCTAGGATTGTGCTGGCCATACAGAGTTAGTCGGAGTTAAGACAGTACGCCCCGATATTCACTGATGATAAGGACTAGATAAAAAATATACGTTTAGGGTACATCACGTATAACGGAGCATTATAAAAATTGAATAACAATATTAATTATTAATCTAAAATAGTATAAGAATAACGGCAAAAAAAATCTACGATAGAACTGAAAGAATTAAATAAGACTGAAGTGAAGAGCGATTGTTTTATTTTCATTTTTTATTTTTATCAAAAGAGATAACAAAAACGATCAAAACGTCGCCGTCTGTTCCATGCAAATGAAATTATTCCATGACCTTTTAGGTTATGATCACATCTCGACGTTCTAGCGTAAACATAAAAATTGTTAGCGAGCACTCTTTTCATTCGGCTGTGGCACTTTGTGTATTCTAACGCGACAAAATGGTAAGTTTTATCCGTTTCAATCCTAATATATTATTGTGGCTTTTACATTTAAATTTCACCAACATTAAATCCAATCGATAACTTAACTAAATATGTATCGATCGTGTTGATATTTCACTTTTAACGTACTAACAATTTGTGTTCTTTTTTTTCTAGACGAAAGTCAAGTGCTCAGATTTGCGTCTTAAGGACAAGGAATCCTTGTTGAAACAACTCGAAGAATTGAAACAGGAATTGGCCAATTTGAGAGTTTCCAAAGTTACTGGAGGTACAGCGTCCAAACTTTCACGGATGTAAGCGTTGACATTTATATATTTTATAATATTGTACCTGCGTTACAACAATCAGCTTACTAATACTTAAATGCTGATTTTGAGTAACCTTCGATCGTTATTCTATCTTCCCAGTTATTAAAAATTATTCAAGTCTATTTGAAATATTGCTTAAAGGTTAAATTATTATTATTTACGTATAAATTTGTATCTCCAATGCTATTTTAGTATAGTATTGAAGTATAAATTGTTGTCGTTGGTAGATTTGCTAATTATTTTTGAGTACAGCTGTTATTTTTTAATTTGTGTTAATAAGAATTAACAATATATCTTTATTATTTTTAGCCGTGTTGTTCGCAAAGCAATCCTACGTTGTTATGTTGTTATTCATCAAAAACAAAAGGAAGCACTCCGAAAAATCTTCAAGGTATGTTTAAATATTAGAATTGATTACTCAAATTGTTTTTTTTTTTATAATGAAATATGTAGAACCTACTTCTGCGTGACATACTTTGTTGTGCAAAATAATATGCCACAACCCAACATTTTATTCTTAAGCACATCTCTATGCAACATTCTGCCATAATTGAGCTACTCGTAGTAACAGAGTGTTGAGTGATGCTCCGAATTGTCATATTTTTTATTGGACAGTATAGTTATATGAGTACTATTATAGTAACTAAAATACTAGATTTTCCTCTTTTACCACATACTCATAATTTAACTTAGTCAGTTGTAATTTTGATAATTATTCTCTTAATTTACCATAATTCCTTGTATTTAATAATTAATTCTTATGATGTTTACATAATAATGTTCATCGTTACAAAATATTATATATGGAGTTTAGATTAAATGTGTGTGCTATTCATATTATACATTTTTGTAATCTGAAATTTTACTTATGGAATGTTCTCTGGAATATAATCTCCTTCGAGTTACAGTATTTGATTATTTAAGCTGCTAAAAACGATGAAGATTAATTATTAATTAATTTGTTATCCACTGCAACAAATTCTATAATATTTACAAGATAATGAACCTTAATTTTTCTCTTTCCTGGTATTTATTATATCTTTTTTTTCAGAATCGTAAGTACAAGCCTTTGGATTTGAGGCCAAAACTTACCAGGGCAAAGAGACGTGCACTCACAAAGAAGGAACTGAGTGTTAAGACCCTGAAAGAAATTAAGAAGAAGAACAAGTTCCCCCCTAGGATGTACGCCGTAAAAGCTTAAGTTCTGTTATACTGACCTTAAATAAAAAAAAAAAAAAAAAAATTATGATGTTTGATAATTAAACTTTTTTTCGTTCATACCTTTCATAACTCATAACTAAAATTGACTAATATGGTATAAACAATTTAAGATTTGTACTTGTATATATAATATAAAAATCAATCTGAACATTATTCTTAACAATCTTTGTCTAGTAATCATAATACATAAGTTATAATTAGTTTTGTTTTAATGAACTAAATTTTTATAGTTAAATGGTACAATGGAATATACTTTCCAAATGTTGCCAGACTAATTGATATGTTAAATAAAATATAATTAAATTAATGATGGTTACTTAAAAAGTAAAATATATTTAACCTTAAGTAAAAAAACAATTTTTAAGACCTTGTGCTTACTATACTAGTATGCAGTTAAAACTGATATCAACGTACTACATTTTATAATTATGAACCACAGAATCATATAGAAACATATATTAATAGTTTTTAATTGAAACTAAATGAGTCTGTAGTTATACATTTATTTACTAGTGTTACAGGAATGTTAACTGCTTCAGTATTTTAGGCCTAATTATTTTATTTCTATAATATATACAAATCCTGAGAATTAGTAATTGATCAAATAAATATGTTATTTATCTATATGAAATATTAAAGTTTCTTATAAATTATATTACTAACAATAATTCAACAGTGATATCTTAATGGTTTTTTTTTTTTTTTTAATTAAAGTCAATCATAATAACAAATATAAGGACAGTCATAAAAGTAAGGAATTCACATTGGCTGATAGTTTCAAGTTTCTGTAGGATCTAACTAATTGAAGTATCTAGGATATAGCTTAAAAATACATCTTATAATTCTTATACCCACTAGATAAAGATGAAACATTTTAATTAATGACCAGATCTGTTGAGTAAAATTATTTTATTTAATAAGCTATGTCAGGTAATTTGTAATATAACTTCAATGGTTAGCTAGAATGGGTGTTTCTACTACTATACTCTAACTATCTATTTACTTGTTAACCCAGATCAATAATTTGTTACAAGTTAGAAATAAATGCAAATACTTGATTGTCCGTGTACAAGATAAATTAAATTTATTTAAAGCATCATAAATATTATACACATTCATCAAGAATTTGATTTTTCATTAACTGGTTGTAATGCAAACATTTCAACTCTATAGAGTTCTGATGGGAAATTTTTTTGTGTTCTATTTGCTTTACATATTAAATTTGCTTTCTGGAATATTATACAAAACTGTACGTAACTTCTCGTTATTGAACTATCTTCTGAATCTATTTCTCCTTCTTCTTCTTGTGAAATATTTTCTTTAACAACGATAACGCCATTTGTATTTAACAATTTACTAAAACAAAAAAAATAAACATAATTATAATGTGAATTTAGAATAAACAATAGAAATGTAAAAACCAAATTTTTATTTAATTTTGTTTAGAAAAATAAGTAAAATTATCCTTACCTACACTTATTCAAGAACTTAATTAAATCGTCATCTGTAATATAATTAAGAACCCACTGAATCCATATAACGTCGTATTTTTGATTGTCGGTAGGTGTGAATTCTTGTAACCCTAAAATAAATGGTTGTAGATATTATTATTTAATCCTTAATCCTAAAGCAGAATCTTGTCTAATACATACCAAAACAATAAAAGTTTTCTACATTAGACCCTAAACAATTCAGTTTGGCTTTCACCAAAAATTTCTCATCCTGTTCCAGCAAATCAACACATTTAAAATGTTTGCACAATAGATTTTTGGTTATTCTACCAATTCCAGCACCACAGTCTAACACTCGGTTATTGGATGGACCGTTTTCCATTTGAAATAATTTTCTGAGGAAGAGATCAGAATCCTTGATATCCTTAGTTGTCAAACTGGAAAACCCCCCAAGCATACCATTTACTGAAGCGGGGACATTGGACCAATAATTTTTACTCTTCTCGTAATCCAATTCATTCATGTTTATTATCCACCGTCGTCGATATCGTATAAATGAACTAAGAATAATATTATTTTTTAATATAAAATTCGACCAAAAATTAAAATTATATAAAATAGAAATTTATCCTATTCAATGGATATAATTTTATTTTTAAAGCACTAAGTACTCAAGCACGTCGCACAGATAAATTTTAGATATTTTTGTTATTTAATATATTTTAAACAGTATTAATTCAAAATTGAAACATTGCTCACTACTATTTTTGGTTTTTTTAAATCCGATTATCAATTTATAAAATGATAATATTATCATCGTAGTATCACCACAGAATTAAGTTACTTAACCGTATACAAGGTCTGTGGTATTATCTCCGTGGTCGAATGTAAACATTGATAATCAGCGATAAGACGTGTAAAAAAAAATTGATTAAAATATGGGTAGAGTCACTTACCGATTACTGTTACTATTATTATATATTACTACTCTAGCGAGTAGTGATTAAACATAATTTAAAATTTTTATTTTAAATTGGTTCGTCTTGAAATCGGAATCGGTTCCATTTTATATTTCTTATTATTTTAAATTCAATTTCGTCTGCTCCTACTGTTGATAATGGCGAAAGTATCTTTTTCGACGTTGGCGTATTGTAAAATCGTTGCCCATGCAGCCAAATATCCTCACTGTGAAGTAAACGGACTACTGGTCGCCGAAAACTCCACCAAAGGCGATAAGTTGGTTATAGTGGATACTGTTCCATTATTCCATCAGTGTCTCCACGTGTCTCCAATGTCGGAGATCGCTTTGATGCAAATTGATCAATCGGCTAGCACGTGCGATATGTACATTGCTGGCTATTATCTAGCCAATGAAACTTTGGATGACTTAAGGTACCTAAATGTCTAACCTTTTCATAATTGCATCATATAATTTTTATATTATGAATTGTATACAAGTGTATTGTGTACTATAGTTTACTTCTATGAGTTTAGTGAGTGTTGAACCTATCATGTTGATTTAATAAAATATACATTAAAAGTTGGATGATTCCGATGATTAGTAAAGTTGCTTTAATCTTTGGGAACAGAAATAAAACTGAATTCGTTTTTAGGCAAAAGTAGTAATAACCATTTTTACTGCATTTGTTTTGGAAAGACTAAATTTAAAAAAAATAAATAATTTTTGATGTAAATTTCTTAAGTCATCATAAAATATATGTAGATAAATTAACAAAGTATTCATGTAGAAAAATGTTTCTTATGTAAACTGATCATTAGAATACAAAAAATTAAATTTGTTATAGATTAGATTCAGCTCAGAATAATTTATCGTTGCGGTGTTTAAAACGTGTTATAATGCAACATTTTCAAACACGTTTGATAAAATTATATTAGTAAATAAGAGCTTTAATTTTTATAAATTATTATTAAAATATCTTAATTTAATTTAAGTTATATATCTACTCCATGATAATTTAAATGTTTTTAGTTATGATAGACCAGCCCATAAGATTGTGGATAAAATTGTTGAACACGAGTCAGATGTCTGTATGGTTGTGGTTAGTAAAGTTTTTATTGTTTTCAAGCTAATATTTTTAATTTTAATAATTAATTATTACATTTTTAGATCAATAATCGATTAATGGAGTTAAATCAAAAAGAAAGTGCACTAATAGTGCATACTCAAGATGATGGAAAATGGAAACGTCTTAATAACTCAAAGTATGAATAGTAAAATAAATAATACTTAATTTTTCTATTATAATTAAATAATTTTTTTTTTTTCAATTTAGCGTACAAATAGAAAATGTGACACTGGCTGCTGCATCAGCTGTATTACAACAACAGTTGTATAATAATTTAGTAGATTTTGACAATCATTTGGACAATTTGTCTTTAGATTGGCTCAATGCAGAATTTTCTAACTGTGTGGAAAGAACATCGGGACATGACATTGGAAGAAGACTGATGATTAATAAATCAGTTTCTTGACAATTGGAATGGGATGAGGGAATGAAACAAATTAAATTTTGATAAATTAATTGAGTACTAAGAATTTTTTTTTTAGTTCAATTATCAATAATTATTTTGTTTTCATATTACTTTTTATTATTTCAAATGGAAATTATGTAAACCAAATTGTTTTAAATTCTTCTAATTATAGATAAACATTAAATGAATAATTTATTTAGTACTTACTAAAAAAAAATTATTCCACAGTGTCTGGGATTTATCATTTTTTTTCTAAATATTGTTTTGTTATGCTTTTAGCTATTTTTAGTATTTTTATGTTACTTAATATAATACATACTTTATAATGGGATTATAAAATATTTTTTATTACAATGTTGTCTATAAGACTATAATTATATATGTATTCACCATTTATATAGCATGTACAAATAACAACACATACAATTGTGCATATTGTATAAAAAAAATATTTATATCACTAACGATTAACATTATGTTTTTGAAATTGTTATTGATTTATGTACAGAATATAAAGGTATACAATATGTATTTATATTTTTTAAATTGCAGTCATTTTTTGTTTATTATTTTATACTTTATACTTACAAAATAAGTATATTTTATAAGATATCTTAAATTTATATAAAATATTGATAGAGTAAATATTATGTCTTAGTAAAAGTTTTTAGATATAGCTGCATAATATGTATTTATGAATCACAATGAATTAATTTTTCCAAGGTAATAGAACATTGAGAAAATTGTTATTTTTAAGTATGTATAAATATGTATTAATAAATCATAAAATTCATAATAATTCTTTGGTATATTATTAAAAGTTATACATTTTTTATGATAATTAATTAATTAATAAAATTGCATTTCTTTATACATTTTTATAAACTATAACTATGTGGACAATTTAAATGTGAATAAAAGATTTGTTAAAAGCTCAATTGAATCTGACTAAATTTAATCCACCAAACCATGTTAAAATAGTTCTAGTGTAAGGTGTTTATTATTCAATCTTCTATAGTCTTGAATAATAATTTTTATATTTAAAGATGTTGCCATACTATGATGTATCTATGCATTTTGGTGGAACAATTCTAGTTTAGCAACCTATCGATTTTTTTTTTTTTTTTTAATGTGTGTTTTGGATGCTTTATAAAAATGTAAAAAAAAGGCCAAACTTTTCTGTAACACGTATTTTTTGTAAAATATTTTGTATTTCAATTTTTTCTTTTCCTATTTATAGTTTTCAACGCTCAATACATTGGTAAAATCAAAATTGACCTATCATACTTATTTTTAAAAATTTTATTTTTCTTGCGTAGTGATTACGCGTGTAACGGCACTCATCGCTATGCTCCTCGGCGACGTCGCATCGCTCCGAAAATCGAAAATATCCCTAGACTTATTATGCCGCGTTTTTGCGGTACGTCATACATTACTATAAACTTTAAAAATCTGTAACTCTGTAATTAAGCCAGATAGACTAATGCTGACTTCATCAAAAACTTTTAAATCTAAAACTATACATTGATACACAATAAAAATATTAAAAAAAATTGATTTTCAATTTTTTTTAAAACAAATTTTAGATTAATTTTGAAAATGTTATTTTTCAAGGTATACATGCAAAAACTTTAAAAATAAGTAGGATAGGTCAGTTTTTATTTTACCAATGTTTGAGCGTTGAAACCACACATTTTGAAGTTTTTCGCAGATAACTTTACAACGAAGTTTGTCCGACCTTTTTTTTTACATTTTTATAAAGCATGCAAAAACACATATTAGAAAAAAAATCGATAGGTCGCTAAATTATAGAATTATGCCATTATTTATAGCGTATATTATAAAATATTTATTTATTAATACAGGTTTTTGTGTTTTTGTTAAATAAATGCAAACATTGCATACAATGCATATTTTTATTTATTTGGTAATAAATATATACAATATAACATAAAAAATTTATCTATATATATATTTTCTAATTAATTTTTATTTATTATTTTATTTGTATGGTAATTGCTAATTACAGTACATAATTATAATTAAAAACAATAATATCGATTATTTTTAACAGGTGAAGAAGCTTGATTGCTTGATACTTAATAAAATATAAATATAATAACGAAATTATTGCTCTTTCCAACAATATGTTTGTAGACTCTTACCTTACCTATATAGCATACAACTGTTTGGTCCTATACATATATAATAGCTTACGGGGATAAATTACTGTGAATTATCACTGCACTGTCAAACTTTATAGAAGTCTAGAGAATTAAACTATTACAAAAAGCTACAAAAAATAAAATACAAAATTTCAGCCATTTTGGCCAGTCTTTACAATTTGTATCATATATCTTAGGTGAATATATTATACAATATTGCAAAGAAATTACGTCTTATTTTGGACAAAAATTCTAATTGGTTTTTCACTAACTTCGATTTCAGTGTCAGTCTATATGTTAAAAGTTTTAAGTTACATTAACTATGTTTATAGTTTTTAATTTTATTATACATCTTTTGGGACTTAGTTACATAGCTAAGGATCGTTTAAATCAGGGGTCTCCAACCTATAGCCCACCAAGCTAATTTGTGTTTTGAGAATCATATATTTAATTGTCATAGTTTTTATTTTATTTAATTATTTAAATAAAATTTATTTATTATTTTTGTTTCATTTGGTGTTGTTAATAACAACTTATTATAGTCATAGACACTGTTCGTCCCTCCCTCCCCCCAATAATATAATTATATAATTCAAAATGAAAATGCATAATCTAATTAATATGTAAATGTGAATATATTGTAAATGTATAATCTAAATTTTATAAAATGATAATAATTATATATAATTCAAAATAAAAATGTATAAATGTAACTACTTTTGATCATATTTGGTCATATGACGTGAGTGAAGAAATAATATAACCACATAATAAATTAATTGTTATTATATTAAAATTTATGATAGTATTAAATTATATTAGATTAATAACTTATAAATTATGTATAATAGTATACCTAGTGTAAGGACTGAAATACGTATACCTTTTTTTACAGTGTATGAACTTACACATATACCTATTTTTTGTTATGTAGGGACTTATATATATAACTATTTTTTACTGTGTAGGAACTTACATATGTACTTAATGTACCTTATTCTATCTTGTAGGAACTTACATATGTATTTTTTTTAACCGCTAGGTCTTGTGTAGAATCTTACATTCTCCTTAATAGACAATTCAGAAACTATGAATGAAGACACGAACCGCATTTAGAAAATTTCTAGCCAATGAATTTTAACTAATTATTTAATTCATTCATTTTTTTTTTTTTGGCGCACCAACCCCTAATTTATCCACTATTTTTTAGAAAAAAATTGTATTACGAAACAATAACTCACCTTAAATTTACCATTTTAGAATTCCAAATAATCATTTCTTTAATAAATCGCCATTGAATATCTGTATAATCTATTTTGACCTTAGCACTATAGAATTTTCTTTTTGAGTTAATTCTTAAGATAAAAAAAAATAAAAAAGAGAGAAACAAATACATGGTAACATCTATTGGTGACATATTGTTCTAAATTAGTTAAAAATCAGACACATAGGATACAAAAAATTCCAACATTTCAAGGCGGGGTACTTGAGAAATGCATAAATGTAAAAATATTTTAAACAGCATTATGTAAATGTCTACTATTGGTCAACATGTAAATAATAAATAATAAGACTTTATTAAAAAATTATAACAATAATGTATTACGAGACACCATCATACTAAGTCAAACGAGCTAATAATGCAGCTAAATTGCCTATCCATCATGTCATGCGTATTTGTTCCACTGATATATGTACTAAGCAATGTACAATAATATAATATTAAAATTTATAATTTTTTTTTTTAGAATTATTTTTAACTATTCATTTTTTGTTATTAATAAATCTATATCAATGAAGTAAATGTTCTAACATAGGTCTTATCAAATACAGCAGCAAAAGTGCATGTATTAAAATAATAATGATACGGAAGTAATATATAATATCAATCAAATAAACCTTGTGTTTATAAAACTTTTGGTAAAGTATATGCTGTTATTGTCAAAATTATATCCGAAAGAGGAAAAAAAAATTAAGTTATTATAATATATATTGTTAATTATAATTGAATAAAATAGTATAATCATGGTTATTTTAAGAGTAACAAATTATAGGTATAACAGTATATTCAAAATTAGAAAAATATGCACATAACATTTAAAAAATATAATAATCCTGTATAACTTATAACGCCAATTAAATCCATTTTTTTGAAAAACTCGTATGCAAATTTTCACGAAGAAAGATTTATTTTTGAAATCCGAAAATGTACACGCATTCTTAAGTATATATAGCCACAATATTTTACACGCGAAAACAACATTAAACTATATATCTATTATTTTGCTTTTATTAATAATAAAATAAATATACGTCGTATTCGGACGGAAGACTGTATTCGATGACTCTGAAAACGGTGCAGCGTGGTCAAGGGACCGTCGGCGCTTCTTTTTATATCCAGAAAAATCACGGAAATCCTAATATTTAAATACCTTACGCCACTGAAAACCACTATTTTTAAAAAAACTCGTAAACAAGATTTCGTGGTGAAGGATTTATTTTTGAACTCCCAAATTGTACACGCTTTATTAGGTGTGTTGTCTTAACCATTTACCGACGAAAAAACATTAAATTATCAATATTTTTTCTTTATTCACACAAATAATATACAGTCCTTGCGACATATTTCATATTTTATATTTTTATTTCTATAATAAATTAAAGTTGTTTAATTAATGGTTCTATAATGATTACTATTAACTTTATTAGGTTTCATTTAAATAAAATTCATGTTTAAATTATAATTCATTTTGAAATTTATAATGTTAACTTTTTCACAGTGCAATTTATATTAATTAGGTGTTGAATAAAAATTGTGTACTAATGTATTTCTTTGTTTTTAATCTTAATTACCTCTGTTCTCGCAATATCTCTGATATGTGTAATAATTTACTATAGAATTTAAAAGTATTTTTAACATAATTTAACCTTTACGCTATGTTACACAACGATCTTCTCTGCACATGTTTCATGTTACGTGCTTATTCTCTTGGCGTCCATACCGTTACTTATTTTTTTTGTCAGACAGATTTCAATATATTTCATTTTAAATGTATAAAAAAAACAACAACCTTAATAGTATTCGAAATATAGTGATAATTTATTGTTTTATTAATTGTCGTTTGGTTACAGTATCGTACAGTCGGCCATTTGGATTATGTTTTTCTTTTTTAACGATCACATAACATCGTTAAACCATATAATTTATTAACAGATTCTGTTTACTAAGTCGATAAGCAATATCTATTTAATAATATCGCTGCTCGCAGCCGCGTATAGCTTAAATAATATATAATTCTTCGTGAGTAAATAAACAAATCGGTCTTAGGGTGTGATGGGTGCGCCGGCGTAATCACTCGAGCTTGTTGAGGAACGGTGCCACGGACTCGATGTTCTCGCAGTCCGGAATCATCTTGCCCTTGAACTTGACGCAAGCGTCTGCGCACAACGGTCCCTCGAAGTAGGCACCCAACATCTTCTTACACTGCGCGCAGTTCCTGATGCACATGCCCACGTCCGCCATGTCCGCCTCCGCGTGACCGAACATCGCGATCAATGCCAACGCCGCAGCCAAGAAGACGATTTTCTCGAATAAAGTGTTCATCGTCGTTTGTGTTCTCTTGCTGTAATACACGTAAAGGACTTGTACAATACTATATATCTTCAACGCAACCTAATGCGTTTCTGAAACCAATGCGCTATTCTGAGAAGGTACTTACTTGTTCGCCAGTTGAATCTTCTTTCTGTCGTAGACCGTTTGGACGATAGTATCCGCACTGACGAAAATGACAACGAACCCCTTGGCTTTATACCCATGATAATAATGGTCAAATCGAATTTGCGTCGTACATAGTCAACGACAGCGTATGGATAATTGGATAATATACTTACTATATTGTAATTCGCAATACGCGTTACAATGACGCCACGGGTGCTAACTTCCCACCGATATGGTTCGACTGGTAGTTAATTTGATATTCGGCGAACAGCTACGTAAAGTGTATTTATAAAACAATAAAATTGTAGATTTTATTGAAAAACAAATTTGGTTGAAGTGATATAATATTATTAAATTTTAGTAGAGGAGGTCCATAATACGAGTTATATTTATTTTTCACATAGTCAACGTAGGTATATATACATCGTCGTTACAATTCATTAATCGTATTATTTAATCAAAATGAAAAGACGACATTTATAAATAATAATATACATCTATAGATGCTATAGTTAATATTTTTCTACCAAGTAGATTAAATGCTAAATTAATAATGTATTGGGGTATAGTCACGAGGAGGGCAAACTTAGGAATTTTTATATCGTTCAAATTGATGCAAAGCTTTAATTAAGGAGTTCTACATGAGGCTATTGCCGGCTTGAGTCTTCATAACTCAAGGAGCAAGTTTCTAAACAACCCACCCAACCACCAGCCAACTACATTTACTAGAACTAATGTTATATTTTAGGTTCTTCGATCTTAGTTAAATTTTTCATTAACTTTTACAATTTATGATTTAGATGCACTTATTTTTACTTGAATGATCAATCTTCTGTTATGAATTATGAATAAACCTGTTAAACTTAAAATATTCTTTCCCCTCGTCTTAAACCCAGTCGCTCTTAGTATTCATATAACAAGCCGCACCCGGCCCTGAGTGATTGATTATGAAGGGGTGAGTGCTAATTTTTTTATTTTAGTTTTTATTCAAATCTAATAACTCATAAGAAGTTATTACATTCAGGTATTTATCCTATAGTTGATATTATATATTTTAAGAACCAGCATAAACGAATAACGCAATCAAAAGTTGGAAATTCCACCTCGAATGAAATCATTAAAAATCGAATTAGAAGAGTTTAGGGGAACCATGTACCTATAATAATATCATTGTAATATATATGTATATTATATAATATATGGTATAGGGATATCACTATGTAGTAAAATAATAAAAGTTGTAGATTTGACTAATGCTGGGACGAACCGTTTCATAAATCGTATCAACAATATAGTATATTATATATACTATATGATTATTAAATATTATTACTTGTAAATATTTATCCGTCATTGGAGTTCTATAAATATGTTTATTCAATTATAATACAGTATAAGCCAACGTAATATAATTCTTATTTATGGTTGCTTTTTTTAAGTTATTAGTTTTTTTAAATACATTTCGTATTGAAACATTTATTTATAAGTACCGAAACTTATTATATGATTATATATTTATTACAAATGAATCATAATTTTTCTTAATGTACTTAAATCAAAATACAAACGATAAAAATTTACATTTTGGCAATTCTCAAATCCATTAAACACGCAAATAATGCACATAATTGAATATGTACTATGTATATTGTCTGCTATTATTGTAATCATTATGTTATCTATTTTTCAATGCATAATACAACATTTACGTTTGTTTTATTACGTAGTTTTATTTTACAACTGTGTTCTCTTTTAAATAATCAATAAACTATTTTTCGTTAACACCTTTTCTCCACAAGCTACGCATTAATATAAAAATTTCAAAAGTTAATTTACTGTATCGATAACCATTATGTATGTGAATAGTAATACAAGTTTTAAAGTGTGGTGGAAGGAAGTAGACAAAATAATAAGTATATTTACAATTTATTAGGTGGGTATACTTGTCGTATACCAAGACAAATAATAAGATGAGTTATTCTGTATAGTGTACTTATATAGTTATATATTGTATATAATATAATTTATCACATACACCATACACTTACATTCAATAAATAGTAAATTAATAATTTAAAACAGAAACAAAATCTTCAATTCAATATTAATCTAATCATTCCTAGTAAAAATTTGCGTATACAGATCAATAGTTATTTCAATAGGTTAGATATAAACAGTTATCTTCATGAAAAATGTATTAATGTGTTTTTCAAACCAAAAATGGGGTTTCCAAACTCTAAAATAATAATAAAAATTCTACAACTGATACAAATATAACGTGTATAATATATTTATTTTCTTGAAACTGCATTTAATCTAAAAATTATCGTACATTTTTGTTAATTTTAGAACTTAATTATTCAAAAAACCCATTGTGAAAATACTGAAAATTTAGTTTTTTTAATTAATTAGTTTTAATATTATTAACGACGATAAATAGTGCACCGGTTCACAATATTGAAGAAAGATAATAAATGTTGTCGTCTTCAATATTAAATATTAAAATCGAATAAACGTTATTAAAAAAAAAATCTTTATATAATGATTAACGGTTTACAATAAAATTCCTGTAAAGTAAAAATGTATTAAAATATTAAAAAAAAAAGAATTAACCATTTTGGCCCGTTATGATGAAAAAAAAATTAAATAAAGTTGAATAAAGAAGACGAAATGCAACAAACTGGTGTATTGTCATGAAAACATGGCGTTTTAAAATAATAAATAATTTTTTTTTTATTTTATATTTTATACGATCGTATTTTTATTAAAATTTTTCTCATAGATATAATGGAGTCTGAACAGAAATTACAAACTTTAATACACATGGCAATAGATGTCAAAAATGTGAGTACTTGACTAATTTCCTTTGAGTATATTGAATAACGATCAAAACAATTTTCAGAGACGAATTAATCAACATTATTTGGTGAGACTCTTAGAAATTATAATCAAAAATTCACCACAGCTGGCTAATTGTGACGTAGACTTAACTCCAAATGACGAAAAACACAGTCAGGTTGTTTACATTATAATAAACAACGTTCATACCTATATTATGATAAAATAATTACTTTTTATAAATTAATTATTATTTATCAGACGAACATAAGCAATAAAGGAATTCACGAAGAGTCCATAAATCCACTTAATGATATATTTGATGTATCGTCTTCAGACCACGAAGAATTAATGTTGTACGAATACGAAAACGAAGAAATGTTGTACAAATACGAAAATGAAGAAATTTGCTCGTTGGTAAATTCTTTTAAAGTGGTTTTTATTTTTAAGTCTAAAAATGGGATTATTTGGTCATCATTTATATTTTTTATTTTTTTAAACCATTTTTTAGAAATATTATCATTAGTAGGTATATATGCTCATATATTTTAGTAACTTAGAAAATTATCATTTTACCTTTTATTTAAACACAACAACATTTTCAAATAACTTATTTAGGTATTATTTTAATGTCATATAATATGGAATAACAAAGTTTTTATAAGCAAATTATTGCTTGTTAAAAGAACGCAAAGAATAAAGAAATGTCACGAGGTGTTAACAAATCCATTTAATGACACTTTAAATTTATCATAATAACTAACGAAGGAATGTTGCTCGAATACGAAAACGAAATAAAATCCTAAACCCTCGTAGTTCCTTAGTACCTATGTATATATAATATATATATATTAAAAATAAATCAGAAACTGATCAGTGATCGTTAAAATTTTAACTTAGAAATTAATTAATTTTTAATTTAACAACATTTTAAAAAAAAACCTCTCTAGATACTTAATATAAAAAAGGTTAGTTCTCATTTGAAAAAAAAAGTATTATATCACCACAAGACACTCCTTAAATGGGATATAAAAACTCTATATGATTAAAGATATGGCTCTTAAGTGGTATTTAAAAATGTCAAAAAACAGGATTTATAAATTTATAATATAAGGAATATAACAAAGTAAATACTTTGGTGAATCATTCTGTATATTACTTTATTTTGTGTCTTCATTACTATTAATATATATAAAATGGTAGATTGTTAACGTCTTGATTAATACAATATAAAAATAATTATTCGTCACTCCATAAAGTGGCAATAATCAAACATGACTCTAAGGTATATGCGTATAATATTGTGTCTACATTTGAAATAAAATTAAGTTTTTGAAATCTATCTCGATTTTTATATATATATATATATATATATATATATATATATATATATATATGTATAGACTTAATCAATTGAATGAATAATCTATTAAAGAAAATCATTAAAAAATTATATAAATAATTTTGTTTTCAAATCTATACCACAAACTGTTTGTTAGTAATAATTAATAAATAAGTAATTGTCTTACTTTAAGATTCCCGAGAATAAATTGGATGACTTTTCAAACAGTGAACTCACTTTGGAGGATAAAAAATCGTTGATTGAAAAATCTGAAAGCTGTCTTTACGAATGGGCAGGAGTAAATCCTTATATTATAATTTAATTAACTTTATTAATATGATCATAACTCTAAAAAATACGATATTTGATCTCATTAATTTTTTACAGAATTTGGAGACACAACAAAATGTAGTTCTTCTTAAGTTAAATACAAGTTTAAGAACAGACAGATTTATGACCCAAGAATGGGTGTGTTTAAATTTAGGCATGTCGGCTGGAAATTTCCGAGAATTTGATTTAGATTATAGAACAAATTTTAAGAATATTTTTAATTTTCTTGAGTTACAAGTAATTTTTTCAATTTATATAAAAATAAATTACAAGTTACTCCAACATACAGTGAATATTTGTATTACTTAACACAGAAATCAGTAAACAGGAGTACTAGGATATATATTCAACAACTAAAGAAGAAATGTATTAAAATACAAAAATATATCAAAAAACACATTGATATGGATCCCGAAGCAACAGGTGTCGTTGCATTTATGAAGTAAGTAATACACTTTATAAATTATCTTAATAATTATGGCCATAGTTTATATAAATAGTATATATAATACCATCAAGTATTACATATACTTATTTACTATTCAACTAATTATTAATGAATAATTTATTTGAATAATACATTTAATTTAATTCAAGATACGCGTGGTTAACCATTCAAAGAATGAATTAAAAATATAAAATTGCACAGTTAATACTAAAAGAAGGTATTAAGAATGAGAATAAATAATCAAACAAATAATTATAAATTTAACAATACGTAAATATGAGTTTATTACCGACATAAACCGACCGATGAAGCTAGGTTTTGCTATTTAATACTAGGATATACATTTAATAATCAAACTCAACTAGGATTCAAAAATTAAGATGGTAAAAATTAATCAATAAAAAAACTTTAAATAATATTTAATTTTAACTAAAAATTAAAAATATAAAACTGACTACTGAGATAAGTAAATGTTAAATTAAATTATTCATTTAATTATAACACACATTTATTTTGTTCAAAATATATAATTATACATTATCAAAACTGATTATACCAATATAATAGATTTAAATTATTAGGTGATAAAAAAGGTGGACAAGCGGTATAGGTTAATTTAATTTAATGTCATTACGAATAGTAAAATGTATAATATAAGTACGTAAAATTTCCCACATTCAATAATGCATTCGAATTAAAACAAAATAATTAACACCGTTATTAATGGTTTAAATTCATAATTTCGTCCAAATTTGAAATTTTTAGATTTTTTGGATCCTATATGAAAATATCATAAACAATATTGTATTAAAATTTCAAATCTTAAATATAAAAAGAAAAATTTATAAATTTCTAACTACAAAATAATTTATTAATTTTCGTAATTATTATAATTTATATAATAATAATAAATAAAACGTATACCATATTATATTATTATTATTAAATATTAACTTTTGAGTCAATAACACCTTACCATATAACAATGCGAATAGCCCGAATAGGTTTATATAGTATAAGCTGTTGCTCAACTTTCATTGTTTTTTTAGGGGTGCGTGTATGTCATGTGGAAGACCGGTGAAGATGGTTAAAACAAAACGACTTTCTTTAAGTTGTTCTGGTAATAAGAGACAACTTTCTCTGTCTAATAAGACAGAAAAAAAAGAAATCCATCATTCTAGGTAAATCTATCAATCCATAGGTAAAGATACAAATATACCTACAGTATTAAATTGATATAAACACAATAAAAATTCCTAAAAAACATTCAATTATTACCAATAAATTAGGTATTTTGTACCTATTGAAATAAGCTATCTAAAAACATAGTTATGAATAATTTTCCATTAATAAATTTTTATACAGTACATACGTAAACGCAAAATAGTGGTTTTTAAGCGTTTATACTTTTATAGTATTATATATTATATGTTTATGCATAGGTACAAATTTGTAATGATATGTACCTATTTTTATACTCTATAGGCTCACTATTAATTAAATCTTTTATTTGGTTTTGTTTTTAATATTGACTAGTTGATTTATTGTCTAATGAACTTTATAACTTAATTAGATTAATTATTTATTGTAATTGCTTAGATTTTTTCAGAAAATTTGAATAATAATAGGGGAGTACTAGATAGGTTATGTACTTACAGTTTAAATTAAAAATATGTTTGTATAAATGTATAGCTATAATTCAAATAAGAAGTTAATACAATATTACAAGTTAAATATCTGATTTAATAATATATTATAGATACAAATTTATAATAATTGCTTAAAGCATTTCAATTTACAGTGTGCTGTTTGAAGGAATAGTATGAAGAATCATTACAAAATAGTTAGGTACCTAATTGAAAAATTTGAGTAGAGCACAAATATCTATATTAATGAGTAATAGGCACTTACTATTGACAATAATCTATTGTATTAATATGTGATTATGTGTAACCTGAGTGATAGTTAAAAAAACAAATAGCCAATAGGTAATATTGTTTTAACTAAGTTAAATAAATAATTTCTTCTGTATTTGATTTTAATCCTTTTCATTTAAATATATTATTAAGTAACTATATTAAATTAAATTTAATATAGTTAGGATTTTAATTTAAACATTGTAGCCTTTAAAATACCATATAATTTATTGTCATTATAAATCGTCCATTTTAGTGGTAAAACGATAAAAATTAAGCCAAAACAATCGATCACAAACAATCAATGTACGAAACCGACTACGATACCAACAGAAACTTGTTTTTGGATAAATGGTGTTCCTCAACCATGTCATCAGTTTTTTAACAAGAGGACGGGAAACGTAGAAATAGATTTAGAGCGAATAAGAGCAGATGTAAATAGGTATAAAATATAAATACTATACATAAAGCAATTATTAATAAAATACATGTTAATTATCACTGTTTTTATGCTATATATATTATACAAGGTAGTCTACTAAACATGCTCATCTAGTTTACCTCATTTTTTCTTATAAAAATTAATTAATTTTTTATTCTTATTCTATCATGTCCGATATAATATAGATTAATTAAATATTTTTCAAACGATATTAGACCATTTTACGTATATTATATCTACACTATTTAATTATATTTTTACGAATAACATAATATGAAACCATAAAAATAAAATCTCTATTAAAGAATCTAATATTATAAATCTATTTGATTCTTTCCGTTTTTTCCCCCTTAGATTCGATTTTGTTGTATACATATCTGTACATACCTAGTTACTACATTATATTTGAATTTACAAAACAAAATTTGAAAATCATATTTTTTTTCCTGCAATCCTGCCCAGAGCTTGGCAACAACTTAATTATATCTACCTTCAAAGTTTTATACGAAAACTTAACTAAATTAAACCGTGTGATGGTGATCTTTAAAATTCCATGTAATTTATCACCATTATAAAGCATCCATTTTAGCCGTAAAACGATAAATAACAGGCTGAATTCAAACAATCCTAGGGAGAAACCTACCATGAAACCGAGCCTAAAAGTTTGTGGGTTTATAAGAAATGCTCTCCGACAAAGAACTACTTCATTAATTTCTTCAATACACGACGACAGTAACTTCTCGTGTTGCTTCAGAGGACATCAGAAAAGGTACAGTTACAATAATGTATACGGTATATAATTAATAAAATTTCAAAAAATATGTTTTCTATACTAATTAATACAAGGCAATTCATCAAACATGTTCGTCTAGTCATACTTACCTAATATATTTTTTCCTTTAAAAATGTATTTATTTAAATACTCATTTTTAGAATTTTTAAGTATAATAATTATTACGAATTACATTTTCAATTATATAGATTTTTATACTTCATAAAGAGTGTAGGCACAGTGTGACAACTGACAAGAGTACAATACATATTTTTTTCAAACGAAAACCAATATTTTTTAGTGTAAATTATTATTATTATTCTAGTACCTAATTATCTAAAGGCGCAAATAGTTTAAATTGAAGGGGACTAATATTCTTTTCCTATAATATTAACATTAACTAAAAATAATGTATTATGCTGTGTACTAAATACTAAGTTTTGAATTAGGAAGACATTTTATCAGAATCCAGGAGGGACTAAATCCCCAAATCTTCCAAGCACCTTCTTATTTGTGACAATGTATATAATATATTAATACTTAACTGTTATATTAAATATGTATTCAACACCTTAGTTTTCTAAAATCATTAATTAATTTAAAAACGTAATTTGTACGTGTATAGAAAATCACGACTGAAGAGTAAGTAAACTATAAAATAATTGTACTATGATGAATTATTAATACAATAGGTAACAGTAATAAATGCTATTCCATTATTCCATTATAATTATTTGTACAAATTATTTTTTTTATAGTAAAACAGGTCTATTGGGACGCCCCCTTACCGATAATACGCTACAGTTTAATAATTAAATATCATTATAGTATTGTAGTTAATAGTTGTATATATTAAATAGTTGTATACTTACTCAATATTATATTAAATATAATTCTCATTATAAATTGTAATCATATATTATATTATATTATTAGAAAATCCAAAAAACGACAAATTTGGAAATCTTAAGTAATAAGTAGTTGTGATGGTTCTGGATCAAATACATCACACACATAGCAGAATTACTTTTTAAATGTTTTTACATCTATCAACAAGACAACAGCACTACCATTATTTGAGGTTTGCATTTTTTAAATAATTTATATATATTTTAAATTTACTTACTTGCCTAATGATTAATGAGAAAAATCTTTAAACTGTAATCTTAAAAATTCTTAGCATTTTATTTATTCCTAAATATAGCCCCTAGTCCCTTTCAAAAGTGAAATCATGTGAATTACAAAATTTTTCCCGTAACAATACTTAGTAGATAATTTACATTAATTTATGCAACAAAATCTTACCAATTCGTCTAGATAATTCAAAATATTTTTTTGGGTAATCAAATAATGTACCAGCATGTTCGTCTTTACATTTACAAAGTTTTGGTACTCTAACAAAAATGTACAAACAATTTTTAATTAGATATAGGTATACTATAGAATAATATATTAATATAATATATTTACGACATTCACATTGACGATAGACAGTAACAATAGTCAATAATGCATATTTTTTAAATTTTGATAAATAACTATAGATAGGGAGTTATCATACCATAAACTATTGATTTTAGAATAGACTATTGAACTTTTCTATTCTATAGTCAATGCCATCATAAATCGATAAACCAAATAAATACACTCGTGGTTATAAACTGTAATGACGGGCTCAAATAGCAGTTTAAACTTTAAAGTTAATTAAAGTAAGTCTTTTCACACAAACTTTGCTCTCAGACATACCCCTTGTCCTATAGCTATTATGTATGGTATTCCTCCCTACTATCCAACAATTGAATACCTATCCCAGTCTTACTTTAGATTAAAGATTAACGTGGTCTCATCACATTATAGAACTAAAAGATAGCATTGAATCATTGTCTTCGAATGCTCAAGCCCTTATTATGCAATAATAAATACATCTCCATTAGAACTAAACTGCTTACATATAAAGTACTATTTAAACCATTACGGACTTACGGATTTCAGCTTTGTGGTTGGGTAATGCGAAAATCTAAACTTTTCAAAATATTGCTCTTCGATAACTAATAAACACTCCACCCTACATTTCCTATCATACACTACAGTGCCGTAGCCAGGGGGGGGGTCCAGGCTCAACCCCTCCCCTGAAATGTCAGACGACATTTATTAATTTAATTACTGTTTGTGACGATAAAGTAAAGCCGCTCTCATCACACTTACTTGATCTTGATTTGATAATATATCTATAATTATGTAAATTATATTGTCAAAAATACAGTGCAAACCTAATTTGTTGTCATAATTGGCATTTAAACATTAATTTTATAATATATTATAAAATCAATGATTTAAATAACCATTCAAATCAATAGGTACTAATAAAAAACTTGGCCGCTCCCACGATACCTGACAATCATTCGAGACGTCTGAAGCGTAAATGGCGTGGTGGTCTAAAATAAATCTAAATTAAAATGTTAAATTAATTAACAAACTAACACGAAGTTTTACAAATGGGTGGCAGGGTGGATTCTTTCAACAAAATTCTCATGACTAGGTAATTGTAACTTTTATTACATATTCTTATTGTGTCTAGCTATTGATACAGATTGTTTATTATTTGTAAAAATGAAAAAATAAAAAATAATGACAGACTATTTTTTTTTTATACTACATTTATGTATATTTTACTGATATACCTATTTTCCCTGTATTTGTCCGTACTAAAAAATTGTTGTTAACTTATTATAATTATTGTTTAGGTAAAGTTGTCTGCGGTATATGAAAAATATTTCATTCGTCGTGTTTGAGACAACACTGTTGTTGTTATCACCGGTGGAATGGAATCAGCCGCGGTCCTTGGCTCTTCCCGGGTTTTAAATGGTTTAATGTTTAATACTGTGATACTTGATGTAGAATATCTAATGACTGAATAGATTGAATAAAATGTTGTAAATTGTTCAACTATTGTTCACTCTTTAGTTTTAGTTTCAATTTTTAATTTTGTCTTTACTCTTTCTACTATGAGTACTGGTGCTTAGAGATTTAAAAATTTTAAATTGATTAACTCAGTTTACGTATAACACAATACTACTAGTATAATTTGATTTCAAAATGTCTGTAACAAGTGTTCAAGACGATTCAGAAAACTTCAAAATTCTTGTTGCAACTGATTTACATTTAGGTTTCGAAGAAAAGAATTTGGTTCGAGGTGAAAAAAAATTGCTTTTAATCTATAGATTTATTATCTATACATGATAGATTATTTTATCTATACATGTGACCTGTATTAGCCGTGCACGTTACTATAATATAATTATGTATTATAATAATACTATATTATTATAAAATTTAATATATCTAATATAAGTGTATATCATGGCTTTTTTTAAGAGAATAGACATGACGTTTATTAGTTTTTTGTGTAGAACACTTAACCTAAACATTTTATATCGTGTTTACCTACTTAAAAAAATTTATTTATTTTTATTTTTATCAAAATTATTAGCATATTTCTATTTGACATTATTGATATTTATTTACCTAATTTTTAGCTAATACCCACAAATTATATAATACTCATTTATTTATCATTGTTGTTTTAGCTGATGACACATTCAATACATTTGAAGAAGTATTACAATTAGCAGTCAAAAATAAAGTTGATTTTATATTGTTAGCTGGTGATTTATTTCATGTCAACCAGCCTTCAGTAGCATCTTTAGAAAGATGCATTTCTCTCTTGCGTACTTATTGTTTGGGAGACAAGTAAATATTTAAAAAACTTTATAATAAACTTAAGTATATAAGATTTATATTATAATAATAATAAAAAATAACTGACCAATTAATTATTATTCACCAATCTCAGATAAGGACTTGTATGGATAAAATATTTTTTAATTTTCTGATTTTATTTTTATAATATAGACCTATAAATATGGAATTTGTTTGTGACCAAGCTGAAGTATTTAAACATTGCAATCATCCCATTGTTAATTTTGAAGACCAAAATCTAAATGTTTCGATTCCAGTTTTTTCAATTCATGGCAATCATGATGATCCTTGTGGTAAAATATTTAAATATTTTATGTTATTTTTTTTTAATTAAAAAATTATTGACATATAAATCAAAACATTTTTAAGGTTTTAGAGAGATGTCATGTATGGATCTTTTAAGTTCCATGGGTTTAATTAATTACTTTGGTAAGCAAACAAATCTTCAAGAGCTTAAAATAAACCCTATACTTTTAAAAAAAGGATCAAATAAAATTGCCATTTATGGTTTGAGTCATATCCGAGATGAAAGGTTAGAACGACTATTTAAGGATAAAAAAGTATTTATGAATCGCCCATTAGAAGATGTAGATGATTGGTTCAATATATTTGTGTGCCATCAAAATCGTGTAAGCCGTCCAGGTACAAAATATTTATCTGAAAAATGTATTCCAAGTCATATAATGCTTACCATTTGGGGACATGAACATGAAAGTTTAATTGATCCTGTTCGAGGGGACTCAAGTTCAGGTTATATTTGTCAGCCAGGTAACAGCAACAATAGCGTGTTTGTATAATTATAACTTGACTTAAATTAATAATGCATAAACAATTATCTGTAATATCTAATATATTGAAAATAATTATTAATTTACTATTAGGTAGTACTGTAGCAACGTCTATGTGTGAAGGAGAAGCAGGTACAAAATATGTTGGACTATTAACTATCAGTGGTAAACGTTTCAAAATGGAACCACTTGAATTGAAAACTGTTAGGCTGATGCACTTTGAAACAGTAAAACTATCAGAATGTAATGAAGATGTTAGTACTTCAAAGAAAACTCAAGAATTTGTAAGAAGACAAATTGAAGATATCTTATTGAAATTGAAACATAAATATAGTGGTAGGTTTGAATTATTATAATGGAAACCAAAATTTAGTATTTGTGCATTATAAACCAACTACCAATCAAAATTTAACTTCCCATCAAATGAATTTTCCACTTTTATCATTGATTTTAAAATCCCTCCCTCATAATGCATGAGTACTTCAATGTTATTTGTTCATGTCTTTTTTGTTATTTTCGACACATGTAAAAAAAAAAAATGAATTGATACATTACATAATAATGAAAATTCTAATTGTAAAATTTAAAATTAACATATAAAGTTTTTGAATGAGTTAAAATCTACCCATTTAAAATGACATGTTGGTTATTAACCATTATAATTAAATTTATCAATTATGCTTAGGTCACACTAAACAACCAAAATTACCATTAATACGACTCAGAGTAGAATATACTAATGAAACTCAACATTTTAATGGTATTCAATTTGGTCAAGAATTTCAAGACCGTGTTGCAAATTCTAATGATATGATATTATTAAGAATGGAAAAGAAAAGTATTCAAAAAAAAACTAAATGCATTGATGACCAAGCTCTTTCAAATATTATGGATAATGAAGATGTATTATTCTTACAGACCTAGATAATATAAATCAATTTAATTTAATATTTATAATAATTTTGATTTAGATGGATAATATTGAACATATTGTTGATCAATATTTTAGAACTACTAACGAGGAAAATCAACTAGAACTATTATCTGTAGATGGTATGGCTGAAGCAGTTGATTGGCTTGTAAATAAATCGCGTCTTGATGCAATAAATAAAGTTGTAACGTGAGTATTAAAAAATGTATGAAAATATTATTAAAATGAATAAACATATGTATTTCTAATTTTTCTTTAATGAAGCTGTGATGTTTTCTATCAATATACTTTTAAACACAGAAAACAATTCTTCTGTCAACCAAAGTTGTTGGGGCATGTTAAAAGCAATTATATATTTAATTAAATAGTAATAGACAATAGTAAAAAATATACAATTACATAGAAATACACGCTCTACTAATAACAACTAATGTTAAAAATATATAAAAATTTTACTAAAATATTACTGATAAATCTAATCTTAATATCTGTATCAATTAATAAATATTTCCATAGAAGTGTTACATCAAAAATTAAAAATAGATCATTCAATATTATGTCTTGGTTTGATTATTTTTAAATTTAGAAACCTTTTCTTTTAACAGGCCATTGGTATTAACTATTTAATAATCATAGTAAAGTATGTAGAGTTTTTATAATACACTCATTAAATTTGATTTTAACAATGTTTTTTAGTTAAAATATAAATAATTATCATGTACAAATTAAATGTTTATGGAATTACCCCTTTTCATAAACACTGTTAAATGGAAACTACACAAACACATTTACTTGGATTGTTTTGAGTAATTCTAAAATACACATCTAAAGACTGAAATCATATTAACTATTTTATTTTATATAACAAATAACAACAATTTAAAAATAAAAAAATAATTTTAGGGGAATCAACTATATTCACTATTTATGGCTAGAAAAGTAAAATGCAATTAATAAAAAGTAGCTTAATACATTATAGATTTTGCTAAATCTATTGACAAAAATTTTATAAATATCTGTTTAAGGTCTTTGATTTTATATAGTACAATAACCTTGTCTTAAACTTCATTAAATGTTTTGATTAAATTTAAAATACAACTCTAAAATTATATCCAATTATAAAAATTATTTTACTTTTTGTAAATTTTTTGTATTGAGTTACTATTGTCTAAACAAACCATAAATGTTTTATTTTAATTTGTCAAAACAAAATTTCTACGTGAATCCATCTTTAAAATGGGAATTTTCTTAAATTCCATCTTATTGCACTTCTAGAGTATTAAAGGAACTACTATTCCAAATTTCAAGTTTTAATGTTTTGATGTTTTTAAGATGTAGCAATCGATGAGTGAATGGTATTTGGCTTATATATTTAAGTCTAAAAAAATAAAAATACTTATTTTCACATTAGGTAGAATCTATTTTATTCAAATAGCATTTATATTATACATTTTTTTTTAGTCTTATACTTATATGTCATAAATTATTTGGATTTTTAAATAAAAATTAATTATTTACAGACATCAAATGAAAAAAATGAAAAATCATGTTATAAAACAAGAGGGTTTAAATGAAAATAATATATCAGAGCACATTGTTAGTTATCACAATTCTCGCACCCAAAAATCAAAAGATGAAGCTAATGATGTATGATATAAATTCATTGACTAACCTGAATATTAATGAATTACTATAGGTATTTATGACTATTTTAATTTAAGGTTCGTGAAGTATTGAGTTCCCAGCAACATATAACTCAAAATGATTCTGACGATGAATCAAATATGTCACATGTCAAATCAGATGATGAAGAAATTAGTAATGATTCTTCTGCAAGTACAAGTGTTCAAAATGTTCGAGGAAAAAGAGGTCGTGGCAGCAGAGGATCCAGAGCTACTTCCAGAGCTAGAGGAAGAGCAAAAGGTCAGACTAAACTAAATTTTTAAAAAAATATATCATTATCTCATCAATAATTTTTCTTGTTTACTGTAATGTTATTAGTTGATAAGTTATTATATTATTAATTACTTTTTTATATTGTTATGTATTCGAATAAGTTACTACAAATTTAGCAAAACTAAACTATAATTTGATTTTGTTTGTAATAATCGTTAATCCTAGCAAACAAAATGTAACTATTATTTAATACTATTATGTCAATGGTTCTAATAAAATATTTTATCATTAATATTATTGTCAATTAACAAAAGTGTAAAGTGTTAGTTGTATTTTAAGTACCTAAAAGATTAATATTATTTTAAAATCAACAAAATATTGTTGAATGTTATTACTGGTTTTTAGATTTTTAAATCATAATTTAAAAATAATATTTCTGTCAATAGTTTTGTAAACTTTTGAACCACAAAGGCATGTATAAAAATCACCCACCTACCTATTACTTTCAAAATATTTAAAAATATAATTTACCTAGGAAATTCTTAACCTTATATATTTTAAATTAATAATTTATATTTTGATTTAGGATTGTTAATATTGTTATCATTACAATCAATCATAACATTAGGAAACTCATTATAGTATTTAAATTAATGTTATTAAAGTCTCAATGTAAAAATTATTTTAACAAATTACTGATAAAAATCAATCAATGGTTGGAATATGATTTATTATTTATTAAAGTACATTTTAGAATAGAAATCATACTGATCGTACGTTGAAATAGTATTCAAATGTAGGTATTTCACGTCTTAACCAAAATGCATGGATTTTTTTTTAATTGCAATTTTATTGAAATCATCATTTTTTTTGTTGATTATCGGACAATTTCTTTTTCTGTCCGGTGACTTTACATGACCAATTTTTTTGGACTCTGTATTCGTTCACGATCTCTGTAATTGAACGAAGACTAATTCCAGTTTCTTTTGACATTGTTACCATTAAATCATCATAGTTAATATTATATTGGTTTTGCATTTGCATGATTTTTGATTTATAAAGATTAATAATCATAATTTTTTCTCCACTTTCGATTATCTGAAACAATAATAATCATATTATTTAATATAATTGTGAATTTAAAAATTAAATAATTTGTAAATTCTCACTCGTTCTTTTTTTTTTTTTAACGGACGATTTCAAATCAAGATTTTGTACGACAGGCGTCGCAGAATTTTCCGCTGTTGTCGATTTGTTCAACAATAATGAATTGATTTCTTTGTTAGATAAATTCATTTCAAAAAATATTCAAACAATTCAAAAATAAAAAAACGTACAATATGATTCATATAGAGAATGCGTTAACCTGTTAGACATGGGTGTAAATGCGTGATTTACTTGATTGAGTCTGGACTGACCACTGACCGAATTCACGTTTGGAGATGCGGTTTATTTCATACGTGGGCCAGAATATAGTAGTAGTTGAATGCACTGCATTGACCATTGAGTGTGTAACCTAACCTAACATTCTAATCACCCGATTAGAGTAATAATTATTTTTAGTTGTTTACTAAAATATAATTCGATACTTATTTATTAGGCTCATCTATAGCAGTATAGCCTATAGGTGCAAAAGTGTATTGTATCCGGACATTCCTATAATATAATTGTATAAATATATAATAATATGAAATATGTATATTATTCCATATATATCTAATATCACCGGTTTTTATACATTTACATTTGATGTTAAGATAAATGATTGATATCAATTTTATCTTAGTATCTTCACTACTTATATATTTATTTATAAATACGGGATATCCGCTACACATTGTACCTAATTACAAGTACTGATGGATACAAGTACAATTCCTATAGGCTATAACATAAATATTAAATATAAAATATCATATTATCTTCATATTCTATAAAATGTAATTTATAGCAAACGTATACATTTTACGATTACAACCAAGCTCGGCTTTGATATTGATGTCAGTGAGACATCTCGATATAATGTTATCATCCGATTTAAGTTTCAAACGTCACACAGAAACTATTTTTGCAAAAGCTTAATAGAAATTTAGGTTTTATAAAGCATAACTGTACATATATGTGAATTATACAATAAACCATATACGTGCCCAAAATTTGTGTATCTTTCATTCATCCTGTCTTGTTCGATAATTTGGAACCCTTGACAAACAAATTTGATCAATAAAAATGATAAAATCCTAAAATGTATTAAGGCTTAAGGGGGCTGTAGCATAACGTGTATTAAGTATAGTGTTTATAGGCACTACTGCACTATATATTACATGCACATTGGCTCTGTGACAGCCTGTGACAATGTTCGAGAAGTAATAATTAATATTAGTGTTTAATTTGTTATCGTATTTTTTGCGACGGAATTGTCGAAATGATATATAAAAATTATAATTTTTTATTTATATAATAATTAATGCTATTTATATAATCAAATCAATGATACACTATAAATTCGTAGTGTGGTCCCCACATAGGTATCATAATTATTGCTTATAGCCAGAATTAAAGATACATTTTTAATCGTGCTTATAGCACTACCAATAAGCTAATAAATATAAAATAACTAGCTGTACCCGTGCACTTTGTTGCCCGTACAAAATGCATTAGTCTTAAATTTGATTATCTAATGCTAACATTAAGCGTGAGGATAAAAATTATTTTTTGATTTCTGATTTGATGTATAAATGATATTTCTGACATATCAACTTTACGTAAATGTCCTGCCCAGCGTTGCATTTTTTCAATCGATTAACCGATTATGTATTATTTGTTAAAAATAATTTGTTATTCGAATAACCGATTAAATAATCGCACAGCCCTAAATATAATAAAGAGGTAATATATTGAGGTCATTAATCTGGATAAAAACTATCATAATATCAAAATCAGTTAAGTAGTTTCGGAATGCATTGAGAACATCATACCATCGTACACCAAACTTTTATATGTAAGATATATCAGTTAAGTATTTTTAAATTGTACTTTTTAGTAATTCTATACATTTAAATATTTCTGCTTATTTACAATAAAATTATTTTAAAAGTATTAAACTTAAACTCATATTAGTAGGTATCTATGTTTACGACGACAGAGCGCACAATACCTTCCTTGGTTAACAGTATAAATTTGATATTATTACGAATGTTCGGTATGCATGTTGTTGGGCTACGTGCGAAATGTGCAATAAACTTCTAGGAACAATAATTCTTATTAAGACGCCGATATCAAACAATATAATATTTGACGAACATAAGGTCGGTTGCAAGTAGCTGGAAACCCGCGGGCCGCCAAGCCGCACAATATTTATATATAAGTATACAATTTACACGTTTATTTTAATTATTAATTAATTTTATCTGAATAAATGTATACCATAAACCTCCTCTGTGACGTCCTATTTAATTTAAAAAAAACTAAACGATGATTGAACAAGTAGTTTCGGAGTTTATTCCGAACAAAAAAAAGCGACTTCATTGTATATAGTAAGTTAAGTAAAGTAAAAGTAATAAACTAATAAATAATAATAAAGTAATAAAGTAATTCATTTTGTATAGTACTATAAGTAAGTATAGAATATAGATATAGATTTAGCTCTTGTCTGGATAAAATTCATGCGTAACCAACTAGCAGATATGGGTGATCATTGGATTGGTATCTATGCCTTAGTGCTCTATAAGCTGTAAGTACACAAATTAAATAAATTAATTTACATAAAATAAAAATGATGAGTATAATTTGTTTAATATTATGACACAAAAAAATTAAGAACTTTATATATTGTAATAAGTAGTTGGGGCAATATACTTTTTAAATAAAATGTTTTTAATTGACTTTTCATTTTGTTTTCCTAAAAAATGTCGTTACATTTTATTTTTTCAAACATCAAACCTAAATGCTGTATAAATGTACATAATTATTAATTATTTAAATATATAGACCACAATGAGTATACATAAAATATAACCACAAACATAGTCGTCTAAATACAAATATAGCAGTATAATGTACTCGAAATAATATGAATCCGTTAAATTATACTTGAGTAGTTGAGTGTACTACTTATTACAGAAGTCAAGAAACAGTATAATATTATATCATTTATATCTTTCTATACGTACGTAATTATAACTATTGTTTATTTTTATACAAGCTGTTGACTGGCTTAAGCTTTTGAGTCTTATTACTGCATTAGATCCCGCCTGTTAATATTAGACATAACTCCATGTCACCCTATTTTGTTATTCTATATTCATAATCCTATTAATAGAATTTTACATTACAGTAAAGAATATTTATTCAAGTTTGATTATTTCTATATGATGATAGTAGTTCAATATAGACATATAGCTGTAAGTTAAAAATATTGTTATTTATTCATTAGTTATATTACTATGTTATTCCTAACCTACATTATATGTATCTTCTGCAGAGGCGGATTTCATAGTTATTAACAATTATACAGTCATAAAAAAATGTATAGATGTGTAAACGTTTAACAGTTAATCAACAAAATGGTCATAACGTATCGGTACGTAGATATTTTAACATCGCAAAAACTAAAAAAAAAAATCAAGTATCCCCTGGCAGCCACCAAAAACAAACATTATATTCTGATTATAGTATAGTTGTACGAATTACATTTGTATGACACTTAAAAGTATTATAAAACACTTGTGCTAATAGCACCTGCTGCAGTGCACCATTTGTCAGCTTGTCAGTAGTTTAGATGCAATAATAACTTCTTGAATAAATTATAGTCCATAGGTGATTTGTGACTATTGAGTCAACAACTTCGCACAATTTTCTATCACCTTATGACCTAAATTATATGTTATAAGTTATAAATGTTCGTAAATAATTTTAATTTTAATACAATTATTGAATTATATATTCCATATAGAAAAATATTATTTAAATTCAATTTAAATTAATAATATCTTAGTACATACACAATTTTTTAGTGTATACTTTATAAACATTTGTTTGGTTCTAATAGTTTTATAATTATACTGTACGGTTGTCAGAGAAATATCCTTTAGTAGATAATTTTACATCATTAATCCGATCTGTTTTTTTTTTAAGGTAAATAATGTTTTAGCGGACTTATACACATCCCTTTTTAGCGCCTATACTGGTTACATCTTACATGTCTGTGTATTACGTATGTATGAATACTGCAAAGTACATTTTAAATATTCAAAAACGCGCGGGAATGAGAGCGGCGCAAAACAAAACGTTAGAGAAATTTCTAACTGTTAGACATGGCGTTACTGTCACGCACCCCCTCTCAAAAGTGACTACGCATCGTCGTAAATGCCGTATACTGCGTTTAGCAATGGCAATCAAATGGTAATTTAATGAATTCACCGCGTCTTCCGTTTGACCGATACGTCGACTATAACGAGTATAACTTCCATAACTATATTATTGTCTTAATTCGTTGTTAAAGTTGTTATGTGTCGTTTTAAAGTATAATACATAACGTATGGTCGTCACTAAACTCGACAAAGGCAAATGGTTCGTACACGCCGGCTTTCTGCCGCTTCATCTTGTTTACGGGCAAGCAATCGAGTTTGAACTTATCCGAAAGTAAGGGTCCCGGTTCTTCACCAGACGCGCTCTCGGCAATGCTACCTAAAACCTGCACCGATCGTTCGTCGTAGTGCGGTTTCGGTTTGAACGGAAGAGAGCGAGGCATCGTTGTCGTCTACAGGTAACGTTAACTTTTTAATATTTCGCCAATCAATCGGATAGCTATAGACTACTGTTGTACCGTATTTGTCCTATTTGTTAGGGTAGTAAGAGACTGGGGTATTGACTATTGGGTGCGACCCGGTACGGGACGTTCTTGGCCAACAATTTCGGGTCTACAATTTTTACTCCCGTAGTCTCCAATCCCCCCCTCCCATAGGTTAGGTTAGGCAACAACAATTTTGAATGTGTAGTGGTTTGAGGTTAGAAAATCGTTTTTCCGTTTGTGCTGTTCCGCTCCTGTTTCGCGGCACCGGCTCCCCGCCAAGGTTTAAAAATCTTTTCACGAAGCGATTTTATTCGCTGCGACTTCTGCAAACCAGCATGTGCCGTGCTTGAAATATGCATGACACCACGGTAGTGTGCGGTACGTGTGCGTTTGTTTAGTTGTTTCGTTTAACCGAAAACTCTGGCATTATAAAAAAATAATGTCTAACAAGACAATAAAACATTAACCCGGTTTTCCTTTTTGTCGTTGAATAGAAACTGTTTGCCATAGGTATACTTTTTTTAAAATATTTTTGTAACATAATTTTGGAAGTTTGGTATTAAAATCTGACACATTTATACTTATTGGTCTATTGCATGTTGTAATATTTTGAAATACCTATGTAGCTTGTGACTCCCGTAATATAATGTATATTTTTTTTTTATTTCAGATAAATTTATCAGAAAAAGACTTAATCATGTATTTGTATAATATGACATTGCAACGTGGTAGCGGCATTACGCATGCTATCCATGGCAATTTCAGTGGTGGAAAAGTACAAGAAATTTTAGTATCTCGTGGAAAATCTTTAGAGCTCATGAGACCTGATACAAATACTGGCAAAGTCCACACATTGCTAACTGTTGAGGTATTTGGAATTATTCGTGCTTTGATGAGTTTTAGGCAATCTGGCGGTACTAAAGGTAAAATGCTGTTTTTTAACCATGTTTTAATTACCTTAACATAATATTATTATTTTTTTGTTTTTGGTTATTAATTCATTTTTTTCTCTACATTTATTTTAATATTAAATTAATTGTTACAAAGCCGTGTCCATATAGAGACAATTGATATTTTTTAAAAACAGAATGATCTTATCTATAATGTGTAAATTGATTTTTTTGTTTACTATTAAACTATGTGTAGACCTTGTTTGACACATGATGTGCATATTGCTTAAATTGAAAATAAGCATAAGAGGATTAGAATAGCACTAGTTTCTTATCCACTTTGTCATGTCCTTACACAATAAATGTATAGTCAATTTTAAACTGTTCTTCAATTTTATTTTATGTTATTTGAAATTAAGACTTGAAGTAGTAAATTCACGTGTTAACATTATATTTTAGATTACATAGTTGTTGGTTCTGATTCTGGAAGAATTGTTATACTGGAATATCTGCCTTCAAAAAATGTCTTAGATAAAGTGCATCAAGAAACTTTTGGAAAGAGTGGGTGCAGGCGAATTGTTCCTGGACAATATTTGGCTATTGACCCGAAAGGAAGAGCTATAATGATTGGTATATCTTAACTAAAAATAAATAAATAAATATTAGTTATTAATTTTTAAACATTTATTTTAGGTGCGGTAGAAAAGCAAAAGTTAGTGTACATTCCTAACAGAGATGCTGAAGCACGGCTTACAATTTCATCTCCTTTGGAAGCTAATAAAAGCAATACACTTGTTTACCACATGGTTGGAATTGATGTAGCTTTTGACAATCCAATTTTTGCCTGTCTTGAAATTGACTATGAGGTAATAAAAAATAAAATTTTTATATTCATATTTTATTTTTAAAATTAATTAATCAAACATTTCTATTTTTAACCAATTATTGTATTTCAAAAAAGATGGTGAAGACAAAATTTGACAGGCTGGTTTAATTTTGAAGTTAGCTATTGAATTTTTTCAGTATTGTGATACTATATAAATTGTTTCTTTATATTTTCTTAACAATATATACCATTTATAAAAAACTATAATATGGAAATTTAATGCTTCATAATTCAATAGTTTTTTTGCACTTGTTTCTTTCAATTTTGTTTATCTATGCTTACTTAAGTAAGTTTAATTGAAACATCTCTTAATTTGATATAAATAACTTTTTGTGAATAAAAAAAGTGAAAAAAAGGTTTGTTGAGTTAGCTCATAGTTCTAATGTTAGTATAGCTATAAAAACAACTTAAAAATAGTTATTACTTTACATAGTTTTCTAATAAATAAATTTAAAAAAAACAAGTTTTCAATTAAGCGGCAATTAAATATATTATATTATGTTGATTCAAGTTAATGTCATATATATTATTTAAAAAAAAATAATATTTTATTCTCAATTTGTATACCTACCTCTTCTGACAATATTATGTTAATTTTGTTTTAGTTATGTATTAAATATATTATTGTAATATTGTTTTTTATACAGTCTGTATCTATTTTAACTAATTTATACTTACTAGTTGGACTTAAGTCCTTGGTTTTGTTATAAATAAAAAATAACTTTTTTTTAATCATATGTTTGTAGGAAGTTGATGCAGATCCAACTGGAGAAGCTGTTCAAACTACAAGACAGACTCTTACATTTTATGAAGTTGATTTTGGTTTAAATCATGTAGTTCGTAAATATAGTGAACCTTTAGAAGAACATGCTAATTCTCTTATTACTGTTCCTGGTGATAAAGATGGACCTGGTGGTGTTCTGATTTGTTCAGAAAACTATATTACTTATAAAAATCAAGGAGAACAGCCAGACATACGATGTCCAATACCACGTAGACGTGTAAATAGATTTTTTATATTGTGTTATTCCAATTAAGTTTTAATGCACTATAGGTATCTCTTGTGTGCGAGTATTTTTCCCACACCGGTCGTTAATGAGTGCTATAATAATAGATGTTACTTATTTTTTTGGATTATATTTGATATGAATGTAATTCCTTAACAGTCAGTATTATCTAACAACGATTATGTAATATAAGTATATTAGAGGATAGTACATTTATTTTGTCTTACAAGTGTGTAATAGTAATGTTTAGTTGTTCACATTGAATTTTTATTTTAATATTAGTATGGATTTACTTTTAAATATAAATAATTAAAAACTACTGAGTGTTATTGTAAACAAAATTTTATGTTTACTGGTAAATTCACTATTATTGAAAATTATATTACCAAATATCAAGTTTAATTTAAATTTTTTATGTTACGTGATTATAAGATGACAACAAATGTTAGTATGAAATGATACTTATTTTTTTTTTATAGTGTCCCGTGAGGATTTACTTATTGCAATATCTCTTGAAATGATGAAGATATTATAATTCTGGTTTTTTATAAGATTCGCCAGGACAAAAACTACCAATATTTCATGTTTAAATTTATTTTAATGTTTTGTTAAAAAAAATATATAATTCTCAGTTTTTTTTTTCAAACTAGAAAAAATATTAAAAATAAGGAGATTATTGAAATTAGAATGTTGAAGTGTTAATATTTTTAGAAAAATAAACTACAAAATAGGTATATTCAATTTTTTTTTAAATAATTAAATAAAAAAAATATATTTTTTAACTTTTTTTATCCAAACATAATATTAAATTAAAACATGAAGTATTGGTTGTTCTTATCCTTATGAATCTTATTAAAAACTGTAATTATGATATCTCCATTATTTTAGGAGATATCGCAATGGGTAAATCTTCATGGGATACTCTGTAAACTTTTATCATTTAAATAATTAAATATTAATATTTTATATTTAGTTTTAACACATTGAATTATATATATGCACTATAGGTATCTCTTATGTGCGAGTACTTTTCCCACATCGGTCGTAAATTGAGTGCTATAATAATAGATGATACTTTTATGTTCAGATTTTATTTAATATAATTTCTTTCTGTAATGTCTTACAATATTAAAGAATAACTTTACACACTTGTCTCACATTAAGAGCATGTCTGGGCTAATTTTACATTTGTTAAGTGCAGTCAATTTCTTATTTGTTTCTTAAACTCCCGTCTGTTGCCTTTTATGGTGAGTGGCGCAGTGGAGGAATTTGTTTTAAATATGTGACAAGTCATTCTTTTAGTGTGTGGCTAGTATAGGTACTTTATCAATAAATGTAATTATTGGCTTGATGATAATAATGTTATTTTACATTTTCAGAACGATTTGGATGATCCCGAAAGAGGAATGATCTTAGTATGTAGTGCTACACACAAGACTAAATCTATGTTTTTCTTCTTGGTTCAGACAGAACAAGGCGATGTTTTCAAAGTGACATTAGAAACCAATGAAGAGTTTGTTACAGAAATTAGAATGAAATATTTTGATACTGTTCCAGTAGCTTCTGCCATGTGTGTTCTAAAAACTGGGTTTTTGTTTGTAGCATCAGAGTTTGGTAACCAGTAAGTATAATAGTTAGACTTAATTGATAACATAACAAGTATTAATATTTTTAAATTATATAGTTACTTATATCAGATTGCAAATTTGGGTGATGATGATGATGAACCAGAGTTTAGTTCAGCAATGCCTCTTGAGGAAGGAGATACATTTTTTTTCGCTCCAAGACAATTGAGAAATTTAGTGTTAGTTGATGAAATGGATTCATTATCACCTATAATGGCTTGTCAAGTTGCTGATTTAGGTAATGATATTAATTTTATACTTTTACTTATAAACTTAAGAGGGTGCTATACTCATATGTCTTTGTCTTATACATGTAAAACAGCATACATGTTTATGCAGGGTATACACACTTAGGGTGTAGTGATAATTAAGATTAAATCGATGTACAATATTGCTGAGAACATATTTGTGAAATATTGTTTTTATTTTTTAGATATTGAATGAAAATAATCAATAATGTTTCAAAATCTATGATTTTTGAACTTGAATGAACTTTTTTTTTGTAGTTCCAATATAAAAAAAAAAAAAAAAAAATTATATTTCACACCCTAAGTTTTCTTTTTTATGTGGTGAAAATGTTGTTTCTTATTTATGACTAGACTTCTTGGTTTATTCTTGTGCAAAACATTTTTTGAATATCAACTTTATTATCATAAAAAGTTTACCAACAACTTACCATTTTTAATCATTTTGGTTAAAAGTTCAATATTGGTTGGGAAATAAATTCGTTTAACTATCCTACAACTTAGTTGTTGATTAACCATGTTGTGTGGAAACACTCGATACATTTTTATAATTGAATAAGTATCTGTACTAAAGTAAAGTCTATTTTTTAATATTCACATAAGAACCTACTATTTTAAAAGTGATGATAAAAATTACACGACACGGCTGAATCTAACAATGATGCCTGTGTTAATCTGCGGATCTGATTTACTAAATTTAAATAGAAATTAAACCTTTTACCAACAACTTACCATTTTTAATCATTTTGGTTAAAAGTTCAATATTGGTTGGGAAATAAATTCGTTTAACTATCCTACAGCTTAGTTGTTGATTAACCATGTTGTGTGGAAACACTCGATACATTTTTATAATTGCATAAGTATCTGTACTAAAGTAAAGTCTATTTTTCAATATTCACATAAGACCTACTATTTTTAAAGTGATGATAAAAATTACACGACACGGCTGAATGTAACAATGATGCCTGTGTTAATCTGCGGATCTGATTTACTAAATTTAAATAGAAATTAAACCTTTTACCAACAACTTACCATTTTTAATCATTTTGGTTAAAAGTTCAATATTGGTTGGGAAATAAATTCGTTTAACTATCCTACAGCTTAGTTGTTGATTAACCATGTTGTGTGGAAACACTCGATACATTTTTATAATTGCATAAGTATCTGTACTAAAGTAAAGTCTATTTTTCAATATTCACATAAGACCTACTATTTTTAAAGTGATGATAAAAATTACACGACACGGCTGAATGTAACAATGATGCCTGTGTTAATCTGCGGATCTGATTTACTAAATTTAAATAGAAATTAAACCTTTTACCAACAACTTACCATTTTTAATCATTTTGGTTAAAAGTTCAATATTGGTTGGGAAATAAATTCGTTTAACTATCCTACAGCTTAGTTGTTGATTAACCATGTTGTGTGGAAACACTCGATACATTTTTATAATTGCATAAGTATCTGTACTAAAGTAAAGTCTATTTTTCAATATTCACATAAGACCTACTATTTTTAAAGTGATGATAAAAATTACACGACACGGCTGAATGTAACAATGATGCCTGTGTTAATCTGCGGATCTGATTTACTAAATTTAAATAGAAATTAAACCTTTTACCAACAACTTACCATTTTTAATCATTTTGGTTAAAAGTTCAATATTGGTTGGGAAATAAATTCGTTTAACTATCCTACAGCTTAGTTGTTGATTAACCATGTTGTGTGGAAACACTCGATACATTTTTATAATTGAATAAGTATCTGTACTAAAGTAAAGTCTATTTTTCAATATTCACATAAGAACCTACTATTTTAAAAGTGATGATAAAAATTACACGACATGGCTGAATGTAACAATGATGCCTGTGTTAATCTGCGGATCTGATTTAAGATTTTCATTTAAATCTAATTAGAAATTGAACAGGTTACCAACTATTTAGAATTTTTGATCATTATGTTTAAAAACTTGAAAGTTGTGTTTTTTCAAGTAGGTACTTATTGAGTTTATTAATTTTTATTTTAGCTGCTGAAGATACTCCACAATTATATATGGCTTGTGGTCGAGGTTCAAGATCTACCTTAAGAGTTTTAAGGCATGGGCTTGAAGTTTCCGAAATGGCAGTATCTGAACTACCCGGAAGTCCAAATGCAGTATGGACAGTGAAAAGAAGAGCAGATGGTAAGATTTTTTACATAAAATAGTATACAGAACTTTGGATATTAGTATTTTTTTTTAGTTTTATATTTTATAATATTTGAGAAACTTGCCTAGTTTTTATATTTAAGTTCTAGGATGTACCAATACCTACTTTATATAATCATTCTTATCTATATTTAGGAAGGTACTTAGGTTATTTATAAGTTATCTTAAAACCGTCCACTCTTAAATTGTTTGAATATTCTTATGAAATCTTAAAATCCAATCGTATATTAATGCGCTGGTGAATAGATTATAAAATCTATCAAACATCAGTTCGTTTATTTTTCAGGTATTGAATCACCGTAGTGGCTCTGAATCAAATAGGTGAGTTTAGAGTTGGACGGGATTGATTGAAGAAATCCATTTATAAAATAAGAACACTTCCTCAGCCGAAATAATTAAAGAAAACGGGTTTCTTAATTTATGTTGTAAGATAAATTATTAACTGACAAGAAAATACTGGTGTATAATATTTTCACTGTTTCAGCATCTTGATGTAAATGGGATGAGTCCTAATATTGGACATTCCAACACTAAACAATCAACTAGTTGTCTACTATTGATCACAACATAGTTTAACTTATTTTGATAAAATACAACATGAAGTATCCAAATGATTTTTTGTATTGATTGATTCTGAGTTTTTAATAATTTATTGATAAACTTTTTCTGTTATATTTCTGTTATGTCAACTTTTTTCAATACTAGCCAACTTCATTTTGTTTCTTAAAAAATCATAGTTGAACTATTTTAAATGTTGTTTTCCTTTTTGATCCAAGATATAATTATTTTTTCCATTTACAAAATTTTGAATCAATATTTTATGATAATTATTTTTTGTTTTCATTCTTTCAGAAAATTTTGATGCCTATATCATTGTGTCTTTCTCAAATGCCACTCTAGTATTGTCTATTGGAGAAACTGTGGAAGAAGTTTCCGATTCAGGTTTCTTAGGAACTACGCCAACGCTATCTTGTTCTCCATTAGGTGATGATGCTGTTGTACAAATTTATCCTAATGGTGTGCGCCACATTCGTTCTGACAAAAGAATGCATGACTGGAAAGCTCCTGAAAAAAAGAAGATTGTTAAGTGTGCTGCTAATCAACGACAAGTTGTAATTGCCCTTGGTGGTGGTGAACTTGTTTATTTTGAAATGGATCCGGTAAATAAAATACCTTATATTGTCAAATAAAAACAGTATACATTACAATAGTATATTATGAATACCATAATATAAAAATATCTTATTTTTATTATTTTATATTATTCAAACAAAGTCATGCTGCAAAAATATACAAATATTGTTAAGAAAATATTATATATTTTATTATTTTAGACCATTCTGAGTATTATATATTTATTAACTTATTGCATCATTTATATTATGAAATATTAAATTTATTGAAATATTTCAAGTAAATTATTATAAAAGATGCTAAAAAAAAATTAACAAACATGTCGCCTTCTAAAAGTCGATATATGCTCATTGAAGTGAACCATGTTTGTACATTTAGCATACAACCAAAAATTTAAAATTGTATAATTTAATTCAAACAAAGTGAGATAATGCACATTTTACATTTGAATTATTTATTTTAAATTAAATAATTACAATAGTTTATAAAATTGATGCTAGATAAAATACTAAAATAGCAAACATGTCGCCTTCTAAAAGCCGATATATGCTCATTGAAGTGAACCATGTTTACACAGTTTTTGTATTATGTTAATAAATTTGGTTTTTAAATATTTATGTGTATATAATTAGAGTAATTATTTATGATTTTTAACTTTAGACTGGACATTTAAATGAACATAAGGATCGTAAAGAAATGAATTCTGATGTTCTTTGTATGGCATTAGCAAATGCTCCTTCTGGGGAACAGATGTCACGCTTTTTAGCTGTTGGGTTGACTGATGAAACAGTCCGTATCATTTCTTTAGATACTACAGTAAGTGTTAATGTGTTATTGTATGTTTTTAATATTCTAATATTAAAAATAAATCTTTTATTTAAAGGATTGTTTAGTACAATTAAAAATGCAAGCGATACCAGCTATGCCAGAATCATTATGTATTGTAGAAATGGGTGCTAGTGATGGCGGTTCTTCGGATGAACCAGGAATGAATTCACTATCAATGCTGTATTTGAATATTGGTTTACAAAATGGTGTATTACTACGTACAGTCCTGGACGGTGTTACTGGAGAAATGGCTGATACACGTGCACGTTATTTAGGAGGCAAACCAGTAAAACTTTTTAAAATCAGAACCCGAGGAAATGAAGCTGTAAGTTGTCTAGTATACCTTTAACAAATTATGATATATGTGTTGTTTTACTCATGAATGCATTTTATTTTTTATAGGTACTTGCCATGTCAAGTAGATCATGGCTTAGTTATTACTACCAAAATCGTTTTCACTTAACTCCATTGTCATATGAAAGTTTAGAATATGCATCTGGTTTCTCTTCTGAACAATGTCCTGAAGGTATAGTTGCTATTTCTGGTAATACCTTGCGCATTTTGGCCCTTGAAAAATTGGGAGCTGTATTCAACCAAGTTTCATTCCCTGTTGAATATACGCCCAGAAAATTTGTTATCCATCCTGATTCTGCTCATTTAATTGTGGTGGAAACTGAACACAATGCATACACCGAGCAAACAAAAAAACAAAGGCGAATACAAATGGCAGAAGAAATGCAAGAAGCTGCTGGAGAAGAAGAACAAGAATTAGCTAAAGAAATGGCTGAAGCGTTTTTGAATGAAGATTTACCAGAAAATATTTTTGGTGCTCCCAAAGCTGGTCCTGGAATGTGGGCATCATTAGTCAGATTATTTAATCCAGTTCAAGGTATAACAGAAGCTGTTTATAGATTCCCTCAAAATGAAGCTGTTATGAGGTTTGTATTTCATTGTAATGTGTTACATATTTATGTTTATTTTTGTTGATTGTTGCTGTTTTAATTTGACTTATTATTTTACAGTGTTGCTCTAGTACGTTTTTCGAGTTATCCTGATTCACAGTTTGTTCTTTTTGGTGTTGCAAATGAACTTCATTTGAACCCAAGACATGTTACTTGTGGATATATCTATACTTATAAGTAAGTTAAGCATAAATTATTTTAAAACTAATTAAAATGTCAATATATTTATCTCACTACCCTGCCTATCTAAAATTAATACTCATATTCTTAGTTAATATTTATTTTTACATTGTATATTATGTATTGTTTTAGGGTTAACCCTACATGCACTTCTTTGGAATTGGTTCATAAGACTACAGTTGATAATGTACCAACTGCAATATGTGGATTCCAGGGACGTGTGATAATTGGTATTGGTCGAATTTTACGACTTTATGACATTGGTAAAAAAAAACTCTTACGGAAATGTGAAAATAAAGTAAGTAAATATTTATAAATCATTATAATATTTATTTAATGATTATTAAATTGTTATTATATTACAGCAAATACCATTATTAATAGTTGGAATTCGTGTTATGGGCTGTAGAATATATGTGAGTGATGTTCAAGAAAGTGTATACATGGTACGATATAAGCGTAATGAAAATCAATTAATTATTTTTGCTGATGATACACAACCTAGATATATTACCGCAATGGAAATACTCGATTATAATACAGTTGCTACAGCTGACAAATGTGGAAATATTTCAGTGGTATGTTATAATGATTTAAAACTATGTATGAACCCCTTTTAAAATGTAATGAAATAAATTAACTATTTCAATAACCCATATTGATTGTTTTTACTCGTTTAAATGTAAAAGAAAAAATAATCATTTAAGATTTAATAATTTTAGGTTCGGTTAGCATCATCAATATCTGATGAAGTTGATGATGATCCAACAGGTAATAAAAGCCTGTGGGATCGTGGTTTACTTAATGGAGCTTCTCAAAAAGCTGATTTTATTGTGAATTTCCACATTGGAGAAATTTGTACTTCAATACAAGTAAGTCATAAATGCATTTTTTTTTTTATACAAACCATAATATTTTATTATATTTTTTATTTATTTTTAACTTTTGTAAATATTTAAAAATATTGTCTGAAATGATGTTAATATCTCGCACACGTTAGACTTATGAATTTAAAATGATTAATTTTTATTATAACTGATCAGACAGATTATAAATATTTGTGTATATTAATGATTACGTATCTATAATTGTTAATTGGTACAAATAATGTAAAAATAAAAAAAATAAAACATGATTTTTTTAATTTAATATAATATATTTGATTTAATGGTTATATTTTAAATTATTTGCATTCATTTTACTGACAAATTCTTACATATATTTTAAAACTATTTACCTAATGATTTATTCATTAGTTGTTGCTAATAATTAGTGTACTTATTTTTGTTTTAGAAAGCTACATTGATACCGGGTGGTTCTGAATCTCTTGTTTATGCTACTGTAACTGGTACTATTGGTGTTCTCGTGCCATTTACTGCACACGAAGAACAAGACTTTTTCCAGCATCTTGAAATGCATATGAGATCTGAGAACCCACCACTTTGCGGTAGAGATCATTTATCATATCGATCTTATTATTTCCCTGTAAAAGTAAGTGAATTAATTATTAATTTGTTATATACAATATTTGGTGTAATTGTTTTTCTCTTTTTAATTTAGAATGTCTGTGATGGAGATTTATGTGAACAATATAATTCTATCGATATTGCCAAACAGAAAAGCATTGCAGCAGATCTCGACAAGACTCCTGCTGAAGTGTCTAAAAGACTTGAAGACATTAGGACAAGATATGCATTTTAAATTATTAACTACCTTAGTTTTTTATATTATATTAATTAAAAAAAATTGATATGTAATGAATTATATTTTTATTTAATAAGTTATTCAGTAAAATTAACAAAATGTCTAACTTTGTATAAAGAAGTTCCTGGTTTAAGCACTGTGTCGTTTTGAATATTTTTTATGTGTAATTGTGTATAGTGTAATATCTATTCATAAGGCCATACTATTGTTTTAGCATCATGTATTGATAAGTTCACCAAATAGTTTAGTTAACAAATTTTTGACCAAATCATTTTTCTTTATTGTTTTTAACCTTATCTATACTTAATTGTATTATTTTTAAAGGTTAATTATTATGACACAACAAAGTTTCAGTGAGTAGATTCATACATTTTCTATACTATGTCTTAAAAGAGAATAGTCAATCAGTCAACCGATTGTTGTCCATTTCCTCGCATCTCCCACCAATCACTTGAACCTTTGGGTGGTCCTCAAATCAAATAGAATAATATTATCAATTAATAATTACAAATATTAGTTGTAAATGTTTGTACTTAGTCTACGGAAAATGTCGGCTAACAAGGTGGGGGAAATTTGGGCTTGCCGCTGTTGGAGCCGTCAGTCTGTATGCGTGAAAAGTGATTATTCTCGTTTGAGACTGGGTCTATTTTACGTGAAATTTTTTAATCACAGCTTTTTTTACTGTGATCTTAATTCTAAACATAAAAAAACATGTAAATTACCATTCAATATAATATTTTCGTTCTTTGTATACTAGTCTTGTGTATTTGCGATTAATACATAAAATTATTAACCATCATTAGTAACGCGTATGAAAAAAAGAAAAAACCCGGTATAAAAAAAAAACTGTCAGATGTGGGTCTTAAAAAAGTGGAGGAAGGTTAAGGGTGTGTTAACCTGCGCGTGCGCTAATACACGTAGGTTTTTACGTAATTATCTTTTAATAGGGAGAATCGATTAGAATTTGGTTCGGCGACGAGTAGAACGCAATAGAATAATATAATTATTTTATTATAAACGTGGGAGACACCCAAAGACGACGACTACAACCGCGTAGGGTCTGGTCCCCGCGGGTTTTACGGCTACGAAGCGGCGCCCACGCGCTGTCTTCATCGACCGCCACCGCGTGTTCGTCCCGTTCCCATGGCGATCCTCTGGGCCCACCGTCGCTGTCAAGAGGATGCCTTTAATGTTATTGTATACGTTGTGTACCGTACATGTATAGGTATGTAGTGTTGATACGCGTGATCGGACTAGGAAGATTGATCACAATCGGGCAGCGATCTCTGTTCTCACGGTGGATGCGCTTGCGTTCGTTTCATGATATCTACACAACATACGTTATATTTATTTATAATATACTCTAACGCGCGATTTATAAACTGTTACATTTATTATGATTTATCCGTGTCGCAGGTAATATTATTTTATATCACGAGGGCGCATTAACTGCGGTGTCCTTCGTCGTGTTTTATAATTATGTATGGGTACTCCTTGCCCAGTACTTATAAGCCATAAGGCTATAGTGTCTTAATGAAATATAAAAAGACCCCATATCAATTATGAGTATCAACTGTACAATAATATAATTATACTATATAGTTATACTTGCATTTTTTATTTGTAATTATGTCTAGATACATGCGCGTGATAAAAATTATAAAATGTGTTTCAGCTAAATGTTATATTCACTTAAATTATCGACACCTACCCCGGACCCCGAACTGTCTTAAGAGGAAATTGTAAAGGCCAGCGTTTAACGTTGGGTTATTACGAGATCATAAAATAAAAATAATACAAATTCAATATATTTTCCAATAGTTGTGTGTCATACCGTTACGTGATTGCTGTTCGTTAGTTATGTACCTATAAAATAATATGAAAAATGTCATCACAGAATTTTGAAGGGGCGTAGCCCGTTTAGCCCCGACTTGTTTAGATCAATTTAAAATTAAGTTGGCGATGGTTCAGTTAAATATTGTAAATTGTTTTTATAATATTTTAAGGTGTTTTAAGTTTTAAAATTTTTAACATCGTTTGGTCGGTATCTATATGATGACTATGGTATGCTCTACAGACAACTAGAAAAGATGATTAAGATAGGATATAGTTGATGTAAATTGTAACCTACTAGTATATGGCAAATGGCGCATATGAGATCCAGTCATTATTATCAAGTACCGAGCATAAACTGTGTGTAAATTAACTCATACCTATATAACCCGCCAAATTGCGGGTACAACTCATAAATGGAAAGCTTCAAAAGAACTTTTTGACTGAACTTTTGCTAACTTCATTTGAAATTTGTCTAAATTCTAGTCTGGATGAAACGGGTATCATACCCGTTATATAGTATTAAAATTTGAGCGAAACGGATCGCGCTCTCTCGAAGTATCTCGGTTATTACCTACTTTGAAATTTAATAAATAAAAATTTATTTAGTTACTGGTTTTAAAGAGCAACAAGCATATATGCCTAAATAAAGTTTGTTATTTGGCATGGGTGTATGACTTGCTTTAAAATGAATACGTAAGTTGTAATTATTTCTAATATACCTATATTATTTACTTAAAGCGTGTTTATCCGGCAAAGGAAGATTCGATGATACATTCATCGTGCTTCTTACAGGAGCGGATTCATTTCGAAATCAGTATGGTGAGGGGAGAGAAGATTAATTAGTTTTTTTTAGAAGATATACAGTCATAATATTTCTACATATACGCGTAATTGATTAAACACACATGATATTTGCCATTTTGATAAAATATTTATTTTTATTCAAAATTTTAAGATGTATGGACTATTTATTATGTAAACTAAACATATAATAAATAACATTTCCAAAGGAGGTGACTTAAACTCCTCCCTCCCCCTGGATCGGTGTAGACCGAGTGGTTAATCCGTCACGGCAACCACAACATACCACATATGGCACGTATAGTGTAAAATATTTAACTATATATATATATATATATCTCCACCGCGGGTTAAGTGGTTATTATTAAGTGTCGTCATCAAAATAAATAATGACTAACGAAATCCTTTTCCTTTAAACAATATTATTTGATTTGGTGAACAAAAAGAAAATTATGAACATGTGTGGTCATGTGGATAACATGAAATACGTCGAAAGTCGTGCAATTGTATCCTTCAAACCAATCTGAAATGATTTGAGTAGGTACTAACACATTACAATCATTATTCGCGTTTATTATTTTCCGTATAGGTTTATAGGCGTGAATTTGAATTACCGGAGGAAGGTAATAGATACGTCATTTTATAATGTTTTTCAATGTCGATTCGCCATCGACTACCGATATTATAATTATTTATAATTTATAATATATATATATATATATATATATATCAGAGTCCAGGGGAGGCCAACGTGAAAGTGTTCGCGGGCCACACGGATGAATACAATGATACCTGCAAGGCGAGTAAAAATATTTATAGATACATTTTTATAAAATTTGATATTTTTTTATATAAATGTATAGGTACCAAAAAGAATAAAATTCATAACTGTCAACTGTCATAATAAGTAGATTTTGATTTTAGAAATAAGAGCATAAGTCGCAAGTTTGACCACCACCCCTAATATAATGTGTCCTAACCGACCCGACCCATACCCAAAGGCTACAACTTACATGGGGTATACGCGTACCACGATATAGTATGGTAATAATATTTAATCAGAACTATGAGAACGCGTATAATTACATATTTTAGAATGACGAACGATGATCGTTGCACGTCTAACACGGGCGACACGCATGACATATGGCTCCTTCCCGACGTCCCGGGCGAAGTCATAAGTTTTGTCGCAGCACAGACACTACACGAGTATACAGGGCGATTCCGTAGACTTACAAATCAATTTAAAGTCTCATACTCCGTTGACGGTTTATAAAAATCTAATAGTATACGTGTCTAAAAATATATCATTAAAGGTAGGACGCCCACGCCGGCACGCGTATTGCACGGCAAATCTTACGTTCGTATAATAATAATCGAGTGCTCTGCCTATAATTATTACTTGGCTGGTTTTAAAATCACAGCGAATCGATCTACACGATAAAATGTAATACGGAGATTTTTTATTGATATTTTAAAAATAACAGAGTATATTATTTATACTTGTTAGCTGTCAGAGACGGTGGCAACGTACTCGCCGCGGGCGGGCGTCCTGTTGAGTGTAAAATATTGTTTACTGAAATATTCCGAGAAATTGGAATTTGAATCGCCGCTGCATTATTAAAACGCGAAAAGGGGCAGAGCGTGCTCGCTGACGAATATCACTCTGTATAATATATGTTATTAAATTCAAGGACCCGGTTGGATAAACCCACGCGCGCGCGATTTCGCCGTCGTTGTTGGTCCCGCGGGAATAGATCTCTGCAGGCGACAAAAATTATTATTGTTAAATTTCTTCTCCGGAAATGATGGGTATCACGCGTGAGACGGTGTTCACGTAGATCGCGTCGATTTTCGAACAGAAATATTTCATTTGCATCCGCTTGACTTGTCGCCGCTATAGTGACATATAATAATATGTGCAGGAAAAAACGGGCCCGCGAGTTCAAAGTCCCCCGTGTGCAGTAGTATAGCGATACCATCACACACACGCATGTCGACGTCGTAAACGAATGAATACAATAATAATATATTCGTTTGTTGAAAATTTGTATCGTGGAAATATATTGTATTTTTCACTTCTATTACATACATAATTTAGTATTTACGCGTTTCTTAGCGCCCGTCGGACAAATCCAAAACCTGCATTTTACTAATAACGTTGTCGATAACCTAACACATTACAGTCATTACACGCATTATACACACGTGCGGTAAGCACATAGAAATCGTATTATATTAATACATAAATTGTATATTGTAAAATAATATTATACTCAAAGGCATTTCCATTCATTTTTTAGAGAGTATACCGAGTCATCGAGTACTAAACCATAAACATTTAAAATACGATACAAATATTTTTCTTATGGTTTGTAGGAGTGGACGACGTGTCAATAATATGAAAACGATTTTCAATCAAACTTTTAATCTACCTCGTCCGTTTCTATAAATATTAAAAATATTATAATTAAGTACATTGGTAAAAAAACTTTTCTGCAACTTATTTTCATCGTTAGTTTCTTTTCGTTCCTTACCGCGCGGAACTGAAACTGCTGAACTGTGATGAACTGTGTCTTTCAACCAAATCTTCACGATCATCACCTAAGTTATATTTTAGTTATCAACGTCGTAAATAATTGACGTAAATACGGGGAAATTGCTTAGGTAATTAAGTCTATTTTCTTTTTTACCTCTACATATGATTTGAATACATGCTGCAGTTGTACCCATAGTTTTATAAAAATATTTTGAGAGTTAAAATCGCAAATCGATTGGGACTTGAGAGTATACGCAGTGTACACATAACATTTCAATAAATCTCGAGAGTACAGGTGCGTATGGCATATAATATGTAGTATACTCTATAGTCAATAGTCTATATAATGGGGACAACCCTTAATCATACTTAGAATATTTATATACCTACGACCTATCAACCTTTGTTGGTGAATGTAAATTGTTACAGTGCTCAAGTCTTTGTAATAATATACTGTAATTTTTGTTGATACACGAGTTCATGAAATATGCACACAGAATTAATACCTACAAATGTGCTATTAATGATATATGAAGGTATATATACACCAATATTAACGTTATCCCTATTGATTTTTATTTGAACCAAAATGTAAATATTACGGTTTCTTTTTTTATTCGCTTATAAATTGTGTGTATTATAGTATTAAACTAATAATTGATAGACGTCGAACCAAAATACCAAAAACAGTTTTAAAAGTAGGTACCTCGTTATTTACAGTGTACACTTATACTATATAATAGGTACGTACATTTTAATCAATGCCCGGATGCTTTGAATGACGACTGCGATCTGCCGAAACGGGAAGTCGAAGTGCAATCGTATTAAATATGAAACATTATATGTATGCCATACGAAATTGGTATAGGTAAATTTGATTTCACAAAGAATTTAATGCATATATATTATTTTTAAAACCATATAATGAGTAATAATGAGCTTATTTATAAACACGTATTTTTATGGAATTACTAGATGTTACAAGAGCTTACTTTTTAAAGATAACTTTTTTAATTTTTGTAATGTTAATTGTATTATCTTATTCTAATATCTAATTAAAAAAGGATTTTTTAACTGTGTTCTAGATAAGTAAATATTAAAATTTAATCTCAGTTGATCTCCACGTATAAACAATATTTCTAGTATTTTCTACTAATAAGATTTATTTACAATATAAATAAATAAATTATTTACATCAACATATAATGTTATGATATATATATATATATATTATGTAGAGTGTAAAATCGTTTATATTTTTATATAATATATATAAAAAAAATTGTTTTATAAAAAATATAATGAGTGGTTACGCGTTGTTGCGTCACGTTTTAGGTATATTATATAATATATAATTACTAGACCATTGACACGTATATAGTTATTATATTAATCTATGCGCAGTTGTTAAAGAAAATTAATTCATTGGTAAAAATCACCCTCGACTGTACACATCTGATTTAGTTATACGAATATAAAAAAAATAATTTGTCATCGTTATAAGTATTATAAGTATATTATACATAATAATACAATACCTATTATATTTTCTTCTAGTAGGCAGCAAAATAATAATATCTTTATTATCATTAATTGTACTTTGTAACAATATGGCATTAAGCAAGGAGCAATGATATTCATAATTTATTATAACGAATGCTAAACAGCATGCAATTTAGAATAATAATTGAGTTGTTAACATTCTTATTTCCAGAAATCAAGATCGATCGTTTTTTTACCACTTAAAGTTTCTCCATCGAGTATACTTTATAATTAGAGTTTGGATTTAAAGGCAATATAATTAATAAAAAAATCATTTAAAATGCGAAAAAGGCAATAAAAAAGCATTTATTTTTAAAAGAAAGCAATTACAAAATTTATTAAAAAATTAAATAGTTTGTATATTGTATATTTTAACTAGTTTTTATTAAAAAACGAATGCGGGCTGATGAACAATTTTGAATCTAGTAACAACGCATCATAAAAATATTTTAATCTATAGATAGATAATATGGTTACTTTTATAAACGTTAAATTAACTGGCCATACCAAATACTCTAAAGTATTTAGCGATATTGATAAATATCGCCGATAATAAAACCCATTAAAAATAATCGACAAACAACAATGCACCGTCTTCAGAAGATCTTATTGATTTGTACTGTTAAGACGTATATCGTGCATAAAACTACCATTGAAAATTTAACACAAAAAAGGTATTTATAAATAAAAAATGCATTCATAAGTTAAAAATCCAAAAAAAGGCGAAAAAATACATACATTATCTTAAATATTAAACGATATACTTTTTTATAAAAATTATTTTTCTATTATAATTATTATTAAAAACAGGCTTTTTCCCTCAAATCTGAACACTACTTATAGTACTTATAATATACAAGTTATAATATTATACTTTTATCAATTTGTGTTCGCTCATACTACATACCGTGGCCTCCATTTCGCAGCGTTCAGAATTAGATGGAAGTTAAAATTAGTTTGTTTTTATTATTTTATTTTTATTAATTATCATCGTCATCATTATTATTCGTGATGTTGTTTTGGTTGGCTTGACTGAAGAATATAATATTTAGACATATAGCGGCTGAGTGGTACCTCTACCTACCAAGCAAATTAGGGTATTCGAGATAAGCTTAAAAAATATAGTATGTAGAATGAATAAACAAGAAATTTACATAATACTAATGTAACTGATTTCCGAGAAATTATGATTATTCCGGCTAGAAGGTGTTAGATATGACATTCACCCCTCCCCTTTCACCACAATAAAATCCTCTACCGCTGTACGTAATCAGTATACAGGTTAGTCAATATCTACGAGTTTATATAGGCCGGTAAAAAGTCAAGGAAAAAAGAAAAAGCTGTGTTATAATTATACAAAATTGCTGACCTTTTTTTTTTTTTTTTTTATATAATTCTTCGTCCATTACTTATTATATTAATATTATGTATTATTGTTTTTTTAATTTTATATTTTGAGTAGACACTGAAAAATCATCTCGGTGCATACTTGTTTAGTGTTAAAGTGTCATATTATATTTGGCGCTAAACAGAAAGATTTAAAATTCATATACAATTACATAGACAAATACACATATTATATTATGTTAACCATAAAGTATTAATATATTTACATTTATTTTTTATTTTGTTGAAGAAATTTGCAAGAGTTTCAACAAACAAATTGTGTTCACGTTGGTGTATTTTAAATATTCATATATATTTTACCAGGTACCTCGTAAATACTCGTCTGTTCTGTATCCGTATGTAAAAAACTTCATTAAGCATATTTTTATATACTTGAAGTTTTGTTTACATAAAAAAAAAAAAATAAATAAATAAATTTAATAAACTCATATTTATATAGGTATTGAACCATTGAATTCATCATTATCTTTAGAATGCATAGAACAATAAATAATAGCATATTAATTAATTAACTCAATCGTTTTATTAAATGTAAAAACTGCTCCAAGAAATATATAATATTGAAAATAGGTATAGTTTGTAAAAAATACGTTTTATTATTGTTTACTAAAGATTTGCAATTTTACTGTTTTTAATATTAATTTAGTATTGTTTTGCATATAATAATTTTATTAAGTGCATATTTTACAAATTTTATCAAATTTTAACGATTTTTAAGTGTATTTTTGTATTAATTCAGTGCATAGCCCCGAATCATATATAACCATGTAGATTGTAAGGGAAGAATCAGTTCAATGAGTGTAAAATTAATCGCTATTTATTCTAAAATTATACTGACTTACTATAGAATAACGAATAACTGAAACAAGTGTCAAAAATATTTTTGTTTTAAATTGAAATATTTTATAGTAAAAATAATTGACACACGAAATCGTATTATTATACATATTCGGCTATTTTTATTACAAATTATTACCTATTGCCCAGATAATTTTGTATATAAGTATTTTAAATCTCGGCGGACGCTACATTTGCTTACTGTTTCTATAGTACTAACTCTATACCTTTATCGTATCCGGTTTTACATTTTTAGTTTTTTTCGTTAGACATTAATATCATAACATATTGCGGAACATTTTGACTTGACTCGATGTACTCGATGTTACTTGATCTGGATTGACAGACGTGGTCGTATTGTACCCGTATAATATATGACGTACCTAATATAGGTTATAAAATAGTTTGATTTCTAACACTCCCTTCAAGTGACGAGGTGGCCGAGTGGTTAAGGCGTTGGACTGCTAATCCAATGTGCTCTGCACGCGTGGGTTCGAATCCCATCCTCGTCGAGGTTTACCTCTATACAGAGAAGTTCGGTCGATGTTTCATCCCGTCGATCGAATTTTTTTCCTCATCATGAATATTAAACGATTTTGGGAGGTTATTTCTGTGCTAAGACTTACTTTTAATAATGTGTGTGTATAGTGTAGGTGTAGTTAATTTTTCTATATAAAAGGACGAATGTCAAATTATTATATAATCACGTTATTATTTTGCTTTGGGCGTGACCACTTGCACGTTTACTTCGAGTAAAAATAATTTGATCAATGAAATTTTCAACGACGAGAATAATAAAATATTTTGTATTATTATAGAAAACTATAATATTGGTACTATTTGTTTCAATTAATTTTGTATAGATTTTTAAGATATTTTGCCGTTTTGGTCTAACAAATATAATCATGATATTAATTTTGAATAATATTGATTTATTTTTATTTTTATTTGTATTTGAGTAAATTAATAGCAAATATATTAAAAAGTAAAAAGTATACCTATAATTAACAATTCCGAAGGATTTTTAAATTTAATTCAGTTCTGTTATCCACAGTTTACAACAAATGTATTAATTTACCTACTATAAGAATAATAAATTATTTCCGAAGACCCTTCAACTTTTTAGAATTTGGACCTTGTAAGCTATAATGAGTCTTGTGCGTCATTTAAAATGACTCGGAGACTGCGGGGAATCAGAAACGTTACAAATAATAAAGTTAATTCGTACTTCTTAAGACTTTTTCGTTAATGGTTTTTTTTTTAATATTGAAAATGTTGATTCGATTTTTAAAGAAATATATGTATTATTTACAATTAATCAATAAATCAATAAACTAATTTAAATTAATGACTGAAGGAATAAATAATAGTAATAAATCAACTCAGTGTTGACTCAAATTGAACGTTGTGTCTATTATTATGTAATTTAAAACGAAATTTAATTGTATGAATTTCAAAAAATTATCTATTGACAAGTGCTGAAGTAATTTTACATACTTATTGTGTTATAAATAATTTTGGTATAATAAGTTTACAGGTTGTAAATATTTTGCTTTAATTTAATAAAAGTCTTGATATTTCTATTCACATAATATATATTATTTATACTCATAAGTACAACGAATCAAACTGTGGTTTTTATTCGTTATTTGTGTTTATTTTAATTGCATTTTGAATGTTAACAAGTATAGGTGTACCCCTTGTTATCGGTTGAAAATAAATTGCAAATGAGTATTTTGTTTTCATATTTACATATCTAACGGTGTATGTGTATTATGTGTGCATAATGTATTACAATTTACAATATGGGGATATTGAAACAGATAATAACTGCAAATACGCTGTTGACATTATTGAATATAATATTATGTTTGTTCTTTTTTTTATTCGTTGTTGTACACTTTAGATTCAGATAAAATATGTATGTCTGTATCATGACCTATTTTACCCGAATAATTCGTATACCGCTGTTACAACGAACAACAAATTGCCGATAGATATACACGCACGTAGTTATTTTGATAATACCAATTATATTTTTTTTTATAAAAATATTATAATATTAACTAATTTATTTCGAGGATTTGTAGAGACTCGAGTTATATAGTACCAGTGATGTAAAAATCCAAGAAAAACACCATCACAATCATATGATGAGATTTGATAATTTCTTTAGTCGGGCAGAGTAGATTTTACACACATTTAAATTCCTCAACCAGTTATATAAATGATAAAATGAATCATATTTTATATAGTTATTGCAGTGGCTGTAAAGTGTAGAAAATGTAAAATTGGGTAGAGGTGAGACATCATGAGATCTATATCGCTCCATCTCTGGATGTCTGGGCACTTAACAACTTTAATACTGAAAATATTTAATTAATGTACCGCGTTTTTCCTGGTAACTGAAATCCAATTCGACAAATTAAATTTTGTTGAATCTCAAGTCGTCGACATCCTAGTTCGTTCAGTTTGTTGACTCTAAACTTTTCGACTGCTGAATATTCAAAATTATTCAAATATCCATAATTATCTTATATAATATGTAATATACATTATCTAAACCTAAAGAACCTGTTAAACTCTTTATTTTTTGTTTTTGGCGAGGGACAACATATTATGGGTAAATAATTAAAAAAATATGTTTTTAATACAATTGACTTCAATTTTTCTTTTAAATAAATAACCAATGATAATTAGTTATCGTATTTTTAATACGAAATTAGAAATGCGTTGACACTCTTAAACAACATTTCGAGCCAGTGGCGCCAAAGTCATTTGAAATATTACCGACTTTTTTAGCAGTAAACTATCAACAAAACTACATTGCACATACTCTCGTCAGTAGGACTTGCGACATTGATTAGAACGATGACCCTTAAAATGTATATACGATGACCACCATACTCGCCTACACACACTCAAGCTCGTAAACAAATGCACGTACTTTGTACCAATGCAGATATGAATGTATATGATGTTCGCTGTTTCGAGTGTTTCGACATTTTTTCGGTTTGTTTAATAACGGACTAATATATTAGAAATAACTATTCGCTACGCAATATATAAATACGATACATACGTAGTAAATAATCGGCGTTTTCCGTTACCACACAAACATGACCCAATACCGCACAAAATGTATAACCCATACAATACCGTACACACAAGTAGTACGATACCACAAAAATGTGCTCAAACGTTTCAAACCATTATAAATTGAAATATAGAATAATATAATACATAGAATTAAAGTCAAATTCCTTAAAATAAAAATACACAACCCAAATTAAAAATGTGCGCGCGTGTGTGTGTGTGTATGTGTGTGTGTGTGTGTGTTTATCGTCATACAATTAAAAATAGCATTTTTGTGGTAATAATTTATAATGGTTATATAATAATTTAACCATGGATATTGCAGATACCTATATTGGTTTAAAATTTAAACATATTATTTCATTGTAGTCAGTTTGCTTGTTAATAAAAGCGAGTACTGATATAGCAAAGCGGCTTCTCGTTCCCGATTACATTTATGTTTATTTGTAAAAAGTTTAACATTATACTTATTAGTTATTTGATTTTAAATGTCACGTGCGACGACTGAAAATTCACAACAATTATGTATATTGTGGATATAATATTTTACAAACGAAGTTTAATAATGTCGTGCAATTTTGATTAAGATGTATTTATTTATCGATAATTGATAAGTGATAAGCAACGGTAATCTTGAAAACTATACGGCTAATTCACTACAAATAACTGAACGGATATTCAGTATTTTAAAATCTGTCCCATATTCCCACGCGTATTTTGCGCATTTATGCGGTTACGGGCGACGCCCTAAATAGCTACCAATGACTTTAATTATGTTAATAAGAAAAGTGGTAATTTTAGGTGTGTTGAGGACGTATCAACCGTATGTGTTGTCGCCATTTACAAGTACTAATATAGTAACTTAACGTTCAGTAATTCTTGTTTAGATTCGTTAGTTTTAAATTTGAAGCAAGTTTTATACGCATGTAAATTATTAAAATTTAAAAATGCTTACTATGCGCTTCAAAATTAAAGTATCAAAAGAATCTTGAGGCAAATGAGAATTGCTGAATATTAATATGTTGTGTTATCGTTATGGAATTGTGTAGGACATACACCTAGACGTCTTCTTTACATGGATATAATAAAATAGGTCCAGAATTCACTTGTCCACGAATATGCATAATTTAAAATTAAAATTCAGATGACTCATTGACCGTAAAGACGTTTTAATGAGTTTGATAACTTTGTATTTGGGATTTATTAATATTATGTTGTGACCATATTGATATAAGCAGTTTTGTCTTAAGACGGCTTTCACATGAATTCATCTATTATTGGCTTAAAGTTATAAGTAGGTAATCAAATTTGGAGCATATATATATAGAGATTTGTCTGCCTAATGTGTATTAGGATTTAGAACGCTTTTCCCATTATGGAATATGTGTAATAATATTGCAAAAATAAATATATTTATGCTTTACGACAAAATGAGTATAAAATTTCAAAACCGCAGGAAAGAATAACCTGAAGATAAACTAGCGGCGATGAGTTGATATATTCGAGGATTTATAATATAAGTCATGAAATAAAGATACGTATCTAAATTTAAATTTGATACTTTAAAAAAAAATCAATCTTACGAATGAGCCGAATTCTACACAGAAATATCATATATAAATATATGAATGATGAATGTACTATAATAAAGCATTTTTCTGCAATTTTCCAAATACGGGAGTTTTTGTTTGATATACTATTTTATTTTTATTTACGGTGGATGAGTATTTTTAAATTGATTTTCAGGTAAAAGATGAATTGAAAAATATGAACGTAATAATAGATGTTCTATACGTGGTAAGTGGTGGTATCCATGGGGTGTCGGTATTCATTTCATTTTGCGTTGTCGGTGAATTTATTGAGGTGTATAATAATTATTAAAATTTTAAATCAACGATAGGTATATCATTGAGATTTTAAAAATAATTTGTTTTCATTATAATATGTACGGAACTAAGTCAATATTGTTCTCGCTTAGAATTTTTCAATGTCCTTTAATGATTATTTTAGAAAATTTAGTGCATGAATTATTAACAACTCAAATATTCAAAATACGCTCTTTGAGTTCATACAAAATATAAAGGGTTAACACAAAAATGGCACAGAAACCTCTAGGGATAATACATATTAAAGAAATTAATTAGTTACTTAATGTTTTACACGTGTTACACCTTTAATTTGGGTAGATTGTAATTTGTAACATACTTTTCAATATATTTTAAGCTATATAGGTAGAACTGTTGTTTTTAATTAATTAATTAAGTTTTTATTAGCGTTTATTTTTTTTTTTAAGCAACAAAGAGAATTTTATTAAATTTATTAATAGGTAATAGATTGAATATTGTATTATTTTAGTATTACGCGTAGCTCCATTACACGTCAATTTAGGTGCACCTCACGAGTTACGACATCATTGAGGATGTAGTGTGAATGGTATATTTTATTATTATTAAGTGAAGATGCAATAGGTCAGCTGTGTAATTGAGTGGTATCTTTGTATTATATTCTATATGCATAAGACGCATTCGTAAGATTGGCATATTGAACTTAAATTTATATTCAAACTCACAACGTAATGGGTTATCGACTACCGTTATGATAAATGTGGTATGGAACACATTTAAACACATCAAACTTTGTCTGCGTGATTATTCTATTTTATATTTACAATAAATTTTTTACACACCCACACCTTTCAACATAATTTCAGTGTAAAATTGTCAAATCCTTTAAATGCCATATAGTGCCTACTGGACACTGGTCGGTAATTCGGAAACAAAATCTCTAACTGGTGACAAAATTGTAATCATATACTTGCATGACAGGAATTTATTGATTCTGCTAAAACAATTGACAACGTACTATACCCGCCAATTAATTTAAATAATAATATGAAATTGACCAATTCATATTTTTTTTACTGAAAAATATTATGAAATGTTTTTTTTTATTATTATTATTATAAAGTTTTCCAACAAAGTCATCTAACTTATTGATTACAGTTTTTTTTTAGCAATTTAACAATTGATAATAAAAATTATTTACAAAAATTATATAGGTAGATATATAAAATAAATGATACATTGAATAGAATATTATAAGAGGTAATAATATATAATCTTTTTTTATTATTGTTAAGTGAGAAGATCACGAGGATGTCCACGTTTAAGCCGACGGAGAGTAGGATTGTCATTTAGTTTGAAATATTACTCATTTTTTGCGTGTTTTAGTTGGTTTAAAAAGTTGATAAAGGGATTTTGTATGTAGCTTTTAATTGTGGGAAGTTTGAATGTGAAATGTTATAATTAGTTTATAAACAAGTAAACAATATATATTCCCACAATTTTAAACTACACAAAAAATTCCGGATTTTATACTTTATACAAATTTGTGTAATTTAATTCATCATCAGATTTGAACTAGAAACAAAAGGAAGTAATGAAGTATACTTAAAAACTCTTGAAAAAAAAATTACTATTGTAAATTTTTTTCTATTGAACTCTGTTTCGTAAATTTATTGAAATAAAACAAATAAAATATATATAGGTATTTAAATTCGTTCAATAACAATTTAACTTGCAATCATATTTTATATAATGTATATTATATTATTTAAAATTTACAACGAATAAAATAGTTACTTACTTATTTGTTTTGTAACAAATGGAATTTTTCTGCGATCTTTTTTAAATATTCGCCTTTTTCCATTTGCATTTTTTGTAAATTTTTGTATGGAATAAAAGTTAAAGTAAATTAAATTATAAATAATTATTATTGTATATTGAGTTTTGAAGTATCGAATATTATTTATTTATTTTGTTTTTTTGAAATGTTCATTTGACGCTCCAGAATCAATTTATCACTTTGTATTATGGTAAGAAGTATTGTTTAAAATTTCTAAGCATCAAGTTTTATTAATTCTTTTGATGTATATTCAAAGTATAGTTTTTATCATCGTGATCATATATTTTATGCAAAATTAATAATTAATTTAATCATTTAGGTCTTATATAACGTAATTAAACTTGACCGAGAAGTCTCGCATTAAAATTTTTCGAAACATTTATTAACTAAATAACCAAAAAAATATACTACTCTGCGTGTTTTTAGTGATGATTTAACTAGATAAATACTATTTTTTAAAGAAGAAAAAATTTAATATGCATTTTTATATGAGTCTTGTAGTTATTTTTTATTCTAAGTGCATGAATCATCATGTTGGTTCTGGGATTTCTAACATTACATCTTTCAAAATATCAAGCATCATGTATTATATCGTGTGGATTGTAGGTATATAGTTACTGCACGGAGTCATACATTTGACTAGACTACCTAATATGTACATTGTACACATATATCCAAAACAGCACCAAAACATTCAAGCCCAGGGATTTCTATAGTAACCATTTTTTTTTGACGTATAATTGAAGAAAAAACAATTTGTAACGCGTTATGAATTAAACGTTTTATTATCAAAAATAATTATTTTTTAATTTTGGATATTTAATTTTTTGTTTTCGAAAAGTTCATATCGTGTGGTTATTACTGAGAATTTTCAATTTTGTTTTGCCACTCACATCACGACCCCTAATACTACTAGCGATCCTGGTGAAATACGAAATTACTAGCCTTACGAAATAGCGCCTCTTAATGGTATCCGCCACCCAGCGTGACAAAAAAAAAAAACAACCACCCAGTGAGTATATTTTATAATCAATGTATTATTTTAAGTTATAACTAGTAAATTTAATTTACGACAGCAGTAATGTACCTAAATTGCCGATTTAAAACGCCGCGTAAGCGTGTTACTGAATTGTTGAAAATATCTTACTTTTATTATACTTACTGTTAGAAATAAGCACATATCCAAATTTAAATTAAGTAGTTGATTTAACATATTTAACTCAAAATTATAATTTAATAGCCCAATATAACTTTAATATTTATACAAATCATGACACTATCGATTTTAATAAGTAACCTTTTTCCATTATAATCATTTTTTAATAAAAATCTTATACTCACGTATTTAGACCACGTACGATGGTGAATAGAAAATTTTAAAGTTTTACAAAACCGAATCAATTACGTTGGATAACGTAATACGGTTAGATTTTCTGTAGGTATAGTACGTATAACTTCTTACGAAAAAAGTGTATGGAATTTAATTATATAATTTAATTTTTAAAAATAGCTATAGAAATAATTAGTATAAAAAAAATCTTTAAACAGAAAAACTATCGATAAAAAAGTAATAAAAATACTTTTTAAAGCGTAAATATTTAATAAATTAAAATGTAATTTTATTTTAAACATTTTCAAATCGTGTAGAGGAATTTAAGTGCTATAAACTATTAAGAAATTTAATAAGCTTTATACTTATTCTTTATTTATTTATTTATTTATTTATTGAGTGAATTCCTGTTGTCTTAAATATAGTAAAATAAATATAATTAACAGTGAATTAAATAACGAATTAAGTTATAGAGCTAAAATTCAATTAATAATTTACTAAACGTTTTTTTTTTTTTAATTCTCTGTTATTAGTAATAATAAAGGAATAACCATAATAAGAATAACAGTTTAGAGTAAATACAATTTAAGTATATCAAAATATTAAACTGAACAAAACCACAAATGTTTCACTTTTTGTTTTCAACTTTACCATATTAGCTATCTTGAAGTTCAATGAATTTTGAAAGAGACTTTATTATTTCATAAATCGTTTTTTAGACTATAAAATTTGAAAACCACCACAATTCAATCAAAAATGGTTTACATACCAATCCTAGAAATCCTGCTTGACACAAACTGAATAAAAGTGGTGTCATAATATTTTAATTTTATTTATTTCAAATTAGCCAGGTATCACTGATAAGGTGTTATACTTAATCACGTAACTTTAATAGATGTTTTCTGCCATTATATATTCGTATTCATATAATATGATATATACGCAATGCATTTACTATACGAATATGGTTTGATATATATCCATTATTCTTATAAAAAAATTCATTTTTATCTAAATATCTTGGTATTCTTGTCACGTATAATATTTACATATTTTGGTGTTATAGCAATAATTTAGAATTTAATATATTTTTTGTCACACAGAAATTAAAACGAGTAGGTATATTTAATATTTTGGGCTTTGAAGGAAGTGAGAAATATATAATTTTTAATTATTTTGTTGTTGATTTAACGTGGACATATTTTATAGTGTGGATCAAAAGAAAAAAAATATTGTGGTTTTTATGTTTTTACAGTTAAAATTGTTTCTTCTTAAGGTTAAGTAATTAAATTTAAATTGATTTAGAAAAATAGTAAGGTATTTTTAATTCTCTTAAAATACATTGATAGAATAATACATTAACATATTGTTTACAATCAGCAAAAATGTGAGTTTTATATTAAATTTACAGGTAGTATATTAGCCATAATCCGACATAATATACCTATACAGTATGGTTGAGTAGAAAACTATATAATTAAATAGAAATCCATAAATTAATGGATATTGTAATACTGTTACTGGAATTCAAAAGGTTGGAAATTTTTGAGGACATAATATTATATTATTATATTATTCTGTAAATACAATGCTATCGGACGGTATCGAAATGAAAACGTACATTTGTGAATAAGCAAAAGAGAGTCAAGTAAAAATAATAATGATAATAATACCATAAAGGTTTGTCGAGGTGACTAGATATGTTTTAAATATATTAGGTATGTTTTTTACATCATAATAAATTACTATATATATATATATATATATATCGTTTATTAATAAACTATAAAATAATTTATCTGCGAATGACAATATTAGTTGATCTCGTACAATCATCTCGCTTACGAGAAACGAATGTATATACCGTTATTTTTTTTCTATTCATTAAAAGTTTTCCCGACTTGTCATCTAAACTTTAGTGATGCAATATTATAATAGATTTCTTATCATTAACAATAAAATATAGTAATTTATGTAATGTTATAACTTATAAAGTTATAACTATGGGGAGTTAGATTTAATAATTTTACTTATGATTTTGCAAACTTTTTTATATATAGCTGCAGTATAACACAGATAAAAGCCCATCATATAATGTATAATAAAAATGTACTTAATATTTTATTATACATGATGTTTATGTATTTTCCATTTTTTATAGATAGGTGAGTACATATTTTTATTTATTTAAGATTTTAAGGTGATATAGTTTATATCAGACCATGTTTTTATTACAAAATAATTAGATTATTATTTTATTATCTTATTTGATAATTTTTGAACATAGGCGAAACTAGATATTTACATAAAGGTATGCCAAAATATTTTAAAATTCCCCCTTCCCTCGTCCAAAAAATATTTTCTATTCAAATTTGTATATGTTTTTAATGTTATAGAAGAACTCACTTATATTTATACAGTTAATATTTAAGGCTTTGTTTTTTGTATTAATATTTAATATACTTAATGTTATACTGTCATTGCTGCTCTTCTTATTTCTATAAATATAAGTGTATATTTTACAAAAATATGTTGTAAAAATCCTTCTATAATTTTACACAGTACATTATACTGAAATAAGTATAGACAAAGAAATTAAATAGAAATAAAAATTACCTAAAAATAATTATCATAAATATACAATTTATACTTCATTATTATATGGATAAAATTATGAATTTTATTCACTTTATAAAAACATTTAATAGCTATAAAAGAAATAGGTACTATGTTAAAAAAATTAATTAATTTAATAAAAATAAAAGATATACCATTTTAATGAAAATGTTATAAAATGGACGACCATACCAAATCGTTGTACTATAACTGAAACAAACAATTTCGTATGATGAACACGACACGCCACCTTACCTTTATCTATTTGCTTTTTGGTGGTTTTTCGTCGACGCAGTCACGTAGATCATCATAATATGACCGCAACGTGCCTTTTGCTATAAACTAATACCGCTGAAGGAAGCAATTATTTCACACACCATATAACCGTCTTTTTCAAGAGCGTATGTCAGTATGTGTATAATTAAAATTTACCAACATTAGAAAATGAACACAATATACGTTATGTGCACGGGGTTTCTATGAAATAATACATTTTTTCGTATATGCTATCCTCGCAGAAAATTTCAAAACAAATAATTTTAAACAAACCATATGTACACTAGTACACTAATCGTTTAATATAAATAAAATAAACATTAAAACGTAAAAATTATTCCAAGTACATTCCTTCACCCTTGCTGGCCCCATACACGCGTGTATTATCATCGTTTTCTATATGCATGATCAAATTATTTGAAGTATTTAGATACATGGATATATATATATTTCGCAGATAAAAGTACAACTCTTTGAATACATTTTAATTTAATCTCACTATAGCCACTATGTATTATATAGATGATTTAGAATTTAGACTTTGATCTGCATAATCTTGGTTTTAATTTTCTAGTAGTAAATGTGCTCTTATAATACGCGAGAAAATTAAATTACATATTATCGTATTTAATATTTTAATAACATAATATAATATTTTAATGATAAATTAAAATAAAAAATTTATAAAAGTAAACATAATAAATATAAATTTTTATTTATTGACTTCAATTGGTGTTTTTTTAGTATACCTGGATTAAACGTGACAATATTTGTTTGTTATTAATTTTTAGAAAGTACTTAGTTTCGGTTCCAAATTAATTTCAATCAAAATTTAGAGTGCATTTGAAATGCTACACCGATATCATTAAGATGATGGGTCTTCGATAAAAGTTTGTTTTCTTGGTAAACAAAAATGATGGTGGCTAATAATAACAATCTCCAAGGACTCTAATAAAGATTTGAACTTTACTCAAAAAATCAAAGTCTTTTAAAATCTTAAGAAAAATATTTTTTTTAGGAAAAATAATGTAATAATTTTAAATTATAAATATGTACCTATAATATATACTAAAATTATGTACCTATATAATATACTTTGTAAAAGATGTATTTTTCACGAATAACAATATATTAGGTAGTTTAAGTTTTATTTTATTCATAATAAATAATGTTATAAATGTACGAATACCTATTTAAATGTATTATTAGGTGGTTTATCAATGCTTTGATATTGCTCTAGATTTATATATCACATAAAAGTTGTTTATTTAAATATAAAAATACATCCAGCATGGTGTTTTATCGTATCGTATTTTTATTCCATAATTATCCGCAAATAAAAGTTTTAAAAAATTTTACCTAGGTGTGCTGATTGAAAAACATTTACAAACTTGATATAATATATGGTATTTTGATGCGATGATAGATTTGTCCTTAAATTTTCAAAGTTAGCATGTATTGGTCTTGGATTGATATCCAATTAAGGGTCCCACTTTAAATGCAGAATGCAAAAAGTGTTTTGAATCTACTGATTTCCCAGAAAACAATGGCAACAACGGTTCAGGTGATGGATTCTAAACACCTAACTTAAATGTATCATTTGCGTAGCACATGGTGTTTCAGTTTTGTGTACTGCAATAATTACATACGTAAAGATAGGTATAGATTTTATTTATTTACGTACAACACGTGTATAAGGTTGAAGGATTATGTAGCCTGGATATATATCGCCTAGGCTATTTTAATGAATTAAAAAAATTGGAAAGTCGGAATCTGGACATTTATTTTGTATGCATATCAATATAATAATATACGTCAATAAATAATAAATAAAAAATACCACAATACGTATAATACGTATTATGTATAATGTATATAGTATATTAAATACGTATTATGGTTTTCCTAATATATTATTTCAAATTGTATACATCTGTGGCCATTGACGCGTTTGTAGAAATTAAACGGCAGAGCAATAAGACGCAAATAAAAATTTAGGGGTGCCAAGGCACACTCTGTTATTTTCTAAAATGCGCCTCTTAATTAAATAATTAATACATACCTAGTTATAATAACATTTATTAAAATTATATATACAGAAAAACTGAAATGCATGACTGTTGGAGATCGTTATTATAATGTCTTAAAGTAAATACTATTGGTTTGAATATTCGAATTATTATAGTTTAACGCATGTCTTCAACTATCAAAAGTTATGTTTACAGTTCTTCGTAATAAAAATTAAAATACCATCGTTAAAATTGAAAACGGTCGATTGAATAAATTATGGGTATTTATTTTTTCCAATTCGCATTCTCTTTGTCTTTTTCGGAGGGAGGGGGCGTCTGTATGCACATTTTTTAAATACTTCATGGCGTTTCGAGAATGGTTGGAATGTTTTGAAGAGTAGGACATTAGCGACAATGCCGTTTTAAATGCACGGCTGTTCATGTACAGACATTTCAATTTATTCGGTTTCCATATTATCTCTTCCAAAATATCATTCGTATTTCGATATTCGTTAAAATAATCCGTAAACAACATAAAATCTACCCACCCACTTAGCTACCTGTCAATTTGATGTTCAATACAATTTTTTGTTTTATAAATTACAATAGTACTTATATTTATAATATATAAAGTTATTGTTTTCATTATCACATTGACCTCTAAAACTTAAGAAAAATAGAGATGTGATCGCTTCTCAGATCGCATTTGTTTTGCCACCGTGTAACAGGATATTATTGTTATATGGCCATCATATGTTTTGATCTATATTATACGCTGTTTAGTTTTACGTACCAATCGTGATGACGTCAAAGGAATATAATATCCGGATAGCTTGCACTTTTCAGCGATTGATTTACACTGACCAGTACATGCATATTAGTATACTATGGTTTTTAAAAAACCATATACAAATCAGTTAAATATTGAAATATTAATTAATAACGCACATAGCTTTGTTACAAAGTGTAATATTTTAATATGTACATTATTATAGAATAATGTACTGCTACTATGCACAAGATATCAATTAATATATATTATAATGATTACACATTATAATATGTACCTATGTGTAATGTATATTTTTATGTTTGTAATAAAATATATATTTTAATAGTAATTAGAAAATTATTCTCAATAGTATATTAATAGTTCAAAGTGAATAAGTTAGGTAAATAAATAAACTTTTTCCGTTTCTTTGTAATATAAGATGTATATGCGTGTATAGATAGTCAACTATTATACTTCTATACATAACTATATATTTCATAAATAATAATAAACTTTCCAACATCAAAGAGAAAATTAACTATCATACACTTTAGACATTTTGGCCATTTAAATTAAATTGTAAATTTTCTACTGTGTATATTTCAGTATTCATACTAACTTAGATTTATTACATCGATAGTTTATTTAGTCATTATTATTTAAAATTTACCATAACTATTAACCAAGAACAGTGGGATTTTAAATTATTGATATGTGTTAAATATGTAGGCAGTTGAGACTTTGGAGTAATGTAAAAAGTATAACGAAGATTTTGACTTTCTGAGAAAAATGTGTTGGTGACCATGACAACGATAATAACGTAGTTTCCGTTTTCTTTTTTTTTTTAATAAAATCAATTTTTGTTATTTTATTGTTATTCAAAAAAATATAATTTTATAGAAAGTTGACATTTTGAACATTTATTTTGTTTTTTTGAATTTGTTCCTTTTCAGTTTTATTATTAAAAAATGTCACGTTGCAAGATCAACAATATTTTTCTTATGCTTTTTATGTTATTTTGATTTCTCCCGACTATAATACATAATAGAAAAAGTACTCAAAAATTATTCCATATACCTATAGGCAAATAAACAATTATCATCACGAGTTTCGTATAGTGTATACTTATAAAATTTAAAATTCAGGTCAAAATTAATTTTACCAATATAGTACTATACGTAAACATATGAGTATTATGAGTAAATAATGTATTTAGATTATAATTACATGACAAACTACGTTATTAACTATTGTGTTGTCTTTATATTGACTGTATTGGCCAGTTCATTGAATAATAACAATAATAGACCACAAATTAATTTTACTGTCTAATATTAATTAATGTAGTGTGTACCCACATTAAATATAATATACTGTACAATATCCTTTCTGGGAAATCAGCCAAACCAATCTTTTTAATTTAACAGATTCTATTACGCGTATGACTAAAGTGAATATTTGATACGATTACATCAGTGACAAGTGAGATAAACATAATGTTCTTTCTAAACACACACACACACACACACACACACACACACACACACACACACACACACACACACACACACACACACACACACACATATACATACATATTTATACAATATACGAGTAGTATATATTATGTATTGTATAGTGTGTAAGTATACATTACTCTATATAGTTTTAAATTTATAATACAATTTATTTTTTCAAAAAGAGATTTGTTTTATAGTAGGTGAGAGTAGTATGATTTACGACTAGTAGGTAGTTCTATATGTAATAATAGTAACGTTTCATAATGTTAGAAAAAGTATTGAATTTGTTTTCAATTTTTAGTTTAAAGAAAAGAAACTGATTAAAATATTTCACTTCAACATAATACGTTATTAATAAGCTGGACAAATGAAAATAAAAGTTGAATTTTAATAGTTATTATATTTATAGTTAAAATGTTATTTCTTTATTTAGTAATTATGTTTATTTTATATATTTTTAACAATATAGTATTAAATCAATGGTGCATACCTATTGTATTCTTTAATACTAATCTTGCATACAGATAACTGTGTATTTAGTTTTTTTAAATAATAATAGACAACAATGTTAATACTATAATGTTATTCGAAAATATTTATTTGGAAGAAGAATCGTTTTTAACAGAAAAATAGTTGATGAATGACGAGTCTAGCAGTATAGTTGGAATAGATATAATACCGCGAGGGTGTTCTGTACATTTTACGGTAAATATTCAAATTACTCTGAATATAGTTTTTTTTTATTTAAGTACTACGTCTAAACTTTTAATGCAATATGAAATTAAAAACTATTTTTACTGTTCTTTATGACGTTACTCGAAATATAATAAATTATTATGATTAATTTACTCAGATGTATACCTACTGGATACTTGTAGTATGTTATATAGTGTTAAACTGTACAACGGTATTCCAATGAAGTCAAAGACGATATGATTTCGGTTAAAGTTGTGAGCAAATAAGTTGATTGTCGAATTTGACGGTGAATGATTGTCACATATATTACATATGATACGAGTTTATACATGTCTAGAGAACGAATAAAACATTAACGAAGTAAGAACTGACGATAATAAATAGCAGTTTAGTAATATTATATTAAAAGCTTTGGTGGTTTTCTTTATAACTATTGTGTAGAGGTACTTACGTTTTGAACAACTGTACAGTGGTTTTTAAAAAACGAATGAAAGTAATAATCATTTTTTTATAATGGTTTTTCAAAAGATTTATATTACATAAGGTATTCTATGGAGTATTGAATAAAAAATAAATAAATAAAATAAAAATAAAACTTAAATAGGTCAAATAATTACATTTTTATTTTTATATTTTTTGCATATTATGTTTAAATAATAAAAAAAAACCGCAAAAGACTCGATCTGCTATACAACTAGATTTGAATTCAATGATTAATCACTATACTTGATAAACAATGTTAAGTGGAAACAGATCTTCAACCTAAATATTGTATTATACTATTGTTATTAGTGATTTATTTTTCTATTATATGGTAAATGTAGGTTGAATTTATATTTTATAAAACATTTCATATTTTATATAATAAAAATAAGTATATTATTGGGTATATCATACACATTATACATTACAGGCCCGTAGCCACGCTTTGGGTGGAGGGAGGTTCCCCCAAAAAATAAAATTGCTTTGCACCACCTGAAAATTTGGTCTGGCTACGGGCCTGATACATTGTATACCTAATATAATGCTTGTAAAATTATATATTCTATAGAAAACGATAGTAAAAATATTTCTGAAAGTATCTACGAGTACGATAATTAATTTTTAAATTACTACAAGAAACAAGATCTTTTTAGTCAAAAACAGTCATGTTTTTTCTACTATAAAAAGCATTGTCAGACACATACATAAAAAAAAAATATCATTATATTGCTAATACATTCGTTATTGCTCTACTTAGAACCTAAAAATGTATCACTTATATTAATATGATTTATCACAATAATAATTATTATAATATGTGTTGACTGCTGAAGGTTTACACGTTTTTGTGACAGAAAGATCAACGAATGGGATTCCAGTAAGTACACATTTCTTATAGTATTTATATTCACATTTCCACAGTTCACTGAACTAAAAGTTTGATGTAAATCGTTAGATTTTGTTACTTTATGAAACGATAACGAATAACTATTTTATATACGAACAAAAACCACACAGAGTTCCATTTGTAATCGTTTTCAGTAGGTATGTACATGGTATATACTATATATACATGTATGAAATAACTATTAACTATAGAAATGTTATTTATTTTCAGACCGATGATAAATGGTTTTTTTGTTTATAATAACAACGCGATTTAACTCGTTCATTCGCAAAATACTAATACACAAAACGATCAAAAACATAAAATTAAATTAAATTCGGATGATGTAATAAATGTTTCCAAGGCACATCGTTCACTTTTTCTTACATTAAAAAAACACTATTTATTTAATCAATGTGATAATGTCTGATGAGAATAATTTTTTTTGATGTCTTTAAAATGTTTCCGCATTATCGTCTGTGTTTTTTTTTATTATAAACAATTTTTAATTTCCATGTTCATACCCATTTATATTTTTTACTATTTCAGTTTTTTCAAACCAGATTAATATAGAAATTATGCATTACATTAGGTTAGATTTTAAGTACAATTATTTACTTATATTTATTGGTAATTTGAACTAAAGAAAATAGTTATATCTACCAATTCCTAACATCAATACCTATATAAATTAAACTAAAATGTAAACAATAAATCTATTTACTTATTTTACCATCAATAACTAACAATGCATTTTAAATAGCTATTATTTAGGTAATGAGTAAGGTTCGGGACTTGTTGCACTTAAAATTATCGAAATATACATGAAAATATGCAGTCAATATCATCAAAATATGCTTAAAAATATGCAACTAATTCTTTATTTTGTTTTTAAAAACGCATATTATTATTATAGAAATAACAATTCAAAAATTAGATAGGTACATAATAAAAATCGTAAAAAATAATAAATTGATAATAATTGATAATTTATAAAAAAACTGGTACATTAGTGATTAATGTGAACATATAGTGCTTTTCATTTCGTCGTACAGTTTAGAATCTATTAGGTCTTTAGGTTTTACCACAACTATAGGTACAATTGTCGATATTGTCAATAAAAAGCTTGATTCTTAAACGACAAAGAAGCTATCGTAAACAGATGTACGAGTCAGATACAACAGATTACGACCGTAATTTATTAAAAAAAATATTTTTGAAGATTTTCCGACAATTTTACGTTCATACAAATTTAAAAAATGCAAAATATGCACAAATATACTAAAAATTGTTGAAATATGCACTTTTCCTAAAATATAACAAAATATGCAAAAATATACAAATTTAAACTTAAAATTTAATTTCACCATTTCATAAAACAGATTTATAACTTACCTAGAATAATTGACGACCATTACAAAAAAACATGCAAATACAAGAAGTCCCGAACCCTAGTAATGAGTAATAACGCTAAAATATTATTGATAATTAAATATTATCCATTAGGTACCAACTATTTTTTCCGTGCAACATTTACTTACGTCTTGCAATATATTATTATATAGTATGCACTGTTCCTACCTATTTCATAATTGCTTTTATTTTGGAACCCATTCATTATAGAATATGTAAGCCATAAACCAAACAAATTCACTTTAAATTAAGAATACCGTAGGTACCACCTAAATAATTCAATTTATTATAAAGTGACTAGACACAATATTTGACAGCCAACCACTAATTTATTTGTACAATGTATACAGTAAGTGTTGTACACTTAAAAATAACACAAGACACAATTTATACTATACGACGTGCGCATTTATGTACGTCAACAAAAATGTGCCATAACTGGTACCTACGATAAATAATGTGGCGCAATAATGTATATGGTGCAAATATAATAAGAGTGTATATTTTGTCAGTGGAAATGGATTTTCATTTATCAAGTTAAATCACAACAGTTAAACAATAACTTACCATAATATCAGGACTTACATTTTTCTGAAGCATTATTAATTTGTGATTCGTCATGCGTGTGGGCAACCCATTCACTATAAATTTATAATTAAAATAATATGATTGCAAAAAAGTGTTGACTAATGAACCTCAATGACGTTATTGGTAGGGAATTTTATGAAATCAGAAATATGTTTTAACAATATTAAATTATACACGAATAATTTTTTGAAAAAATTATCTTTTGATAAAATAGTTGTAAATGTAAAAACCATATAATATATAATTTTTTATACATAATATAAAAAAATTTCACCGTCTCGACGAAGATGGGATTCGAACCCACGCGTGCAGAGCACATTGGATTAGCAGTCCAACGCCTTAACCACTCGGCCACCTCGTCAGGTGACAGACAAAATGAAAAATTTGACGATTTAATGGTAAATGTATGCTTTTTTTTACTATAAATCAAATATTGAATTTAATTATTACAAAATTATAGAGTTGTTTCATGTTTTAAATTATATTTCATGTCAAATATACAAACGATTGTGTACATGTATATTTATTATTATTTATTTAGGTAGGTACGTACGTTACGGAGTTGTGTAATGTAAGTATAAATATCTACTTATTTTGAAAATATTGTAGTTTTACTTTTTTATTGAACAAATAAAAAAAGAGTTTAGAAAATCAAAAAACATTCAGTATACAACACACTACTTTTTTATACCGGTTAAATTGACTTTAAAGTTTTAGTTAGGTATGATCATATGAAATATCTAAGTACCTAGCGTATTCAATAATCAAATTTATTTATGAGTAGAATGCGATTGAGAACGGTCCTTATTATCGGCCGTATCTTTTTTCATAACACGATTGAGTACATTTTTACCTGCTAACTTTTAAGCAACGTTACTGCATTAATTATACAAAATAGTATATCTGATATTATATTTTAATATAATATAGATTTTTTTGTCATTTAAAAAATATACAAATTTATACAAATTATTTTTCAGTTTAAGATATAATTTAAAATTTTTTCCTAAGTACTTATTTCCAGTTCTTTTTATATACTGCATAAGGTCATGATATCTTTAGTTTGTTCAAACTCTTAGTAAGAATTAATCGTAGAAATAATATAATCATAGTCATAACTGGCCTTGGTTTTGATAATATTGTTTTCGATTAATTTCATTATTGTCACGGTTAGTGTTTAAGTTTTCTTCAAAACAGAAATCATTAAATGTGTAGGAAGATGCTTGCTAAAAATTTAGATAAACGATACACTGCTCAAAAAATTGTTCTCAATCGTTTGAATATAAGGTACCTACAAAATATAATTTCTTTGATTTTCCGACAATCGTTCTCAATTGTATTACTAAAAAAGTAAAACGTTCTCAATCGTATAACACCAATATTCAGAATATACAATAACTAGATCCTTACATACAATCATATGGGCTATGCTATATCGTGTAAATATGTTTTCAATTACTCATTGGCGGACCCAGGGAGGGCGCAGGGCCATAGCGGAACATGTCCCTCTTATCAAAGGATTTCAGCAAAATTTTGATATGGTTATTTTATTTTATGCATATTATATGGATACAATTGAAAAAACTAAATAAATATTTACAATATTTCAAAAGTGTTAAATTTAAATAATTTTAAGTTGACCGCAATATTAATTAAATTATATTATAATGTAGTATTATGCTATTATGATATCGTGTCGTTACGAAGCTCTTAAATTATAATAATATTAACTATGACATTTTTGAATATTTCGATTTTTAAAGTCAAAAGTTAATAAAATAGATAAGAAATAAAAACAAAACAATTTTTTGTCTGATTATAAAAAATCTAAATCCATCGATGATACTTAAAAAATGAAAATAAAAATTACGAACAATCCGAAATATATTTCAAATTCGTGTTGCTGTAATTCCTTCTACATTGATTTAAATTTATAATATAAATATTAAACATATATAAGATCTAAAATGCATCGAATTAGACTCAATGACTTACTAGCAATGCTTCATATTAATAATATTATAGTAATTAAAAGCTTTATAAATTGTAAATATAATATTATTATTACGTATGAAAATATGTTTTTATTTATATTTTGTATCAATTTAATGTATAATTTATAGTTTAATTACTGAAATATAAATATTGTGTCTCATCCTAACATTTGTAAATATTTTTTGGATCTGCCGCCGGGCGCCGCTGTATTTACCTATCTAATATAGGTACTATAAACAGTATAAACCATTAAATACATTTACTAATAAGGCCATTAATAATAATATATGATATTAATTTTTAATTATGTATTGTAATTGAAAATGTTCTTATTTTTTATTGATTTACTTATATACATACAAGACAAAATTATAAATAGAAAGATAATTGTTTTCTGTAAAATAATTAATTTAAAAAATACAACTCTTTTTATGTAGTTTGTCTTATAAATTAAAATAAACAATGCATTTCAAATTAACAATAGGATATTTATTTTAATTCACGTAACATTAATGAAAATAATTAACATAATTGTCTATTTTAAAAATATAATTAGTTATCATAAAAAAATATTTGACACCAAATAAGACATTTTTTATTGAACATTTAAATTTAATAGAAACATAATTAATACAAATTACAAACGCTAAAATTTTAAAATAGACTATCAAATTCTATATTAATACCAACATACATACGAAATAATATAATATTATAATAATGTATAGTATGCTTAATTTTCAGAATTATAATTTACAAAACCATATTTTAAGAAGTTCAAATCATTAATAGCATTTGATACTACTAAAAGTACAATTGCTTAGTGTATACTCATTATACAATTTTTAATTATTTAAAAATAATTCCAAAGAAATCCTATTTGACTCTAATCCTCGTAAATGTGCTCACTGTGTCGAATATAGAATTTTATTCCTTCATTTTAACATTTATATAGGTATTCATATAGGTAATAGGATCGAAAAAATTGTAGTTTTTAATATACTACAGGAATATCGATTTAATGGGCGACTCCCTTTTCAATCAATGTCAGTTTTCGGCCTATCTACCCTCTACTTCTCGGCCTATGTCTCCTTTCGGTAAGTATAGTTTTCTTTGAAATTTAAAATTAGAAAAACTCAACTAAACATCTTTTTAAAATTTAATTACATACAATATTGTATCCAAATATGTGATTTATTTTGATAAATTTTTCATTTCTAACTATTATATAAAACTATGAAAAATAATAAAACTATAATAATTGAAAAAAGAGCGGAAATGGCTTGCAAACATTATTAGTTCTAGTCAAACTTGCCAACGCAGTAGTCCAAAGTTGAGGTGGAAATAAGCTTCATTTATGAAATTGTCAGTCAAGTAATAGCAATATGTTTTTGATCTGTTATTATCAGTGCATTCCGACATAAAACAATTTACAAAACATTATTTGATACTTCACGTGGGTTTAAAAACTGTAATTCAACAGCGTTTCTAATCCACTATCGTATTTCATATGACGTATTATTATAATCTACAAATAATCCAAATTTTTATACATATTGCCATCGACTATTAAAATAGTAAAATATTAATTATGTATAGTATATAACAGTGTTTCTCAACATTTGTGTTGTGACAACACACTATTAAAATATTTCATACTTGGTGACACACAATAAACAAATATGAATTATGGATAACATTTTATTTTAATTTATAATGTAAAATATGCCGATAAGTTGTCAACAATAATAGATCTATTTTCGATCATCATAGAAATTATATCAAATACTTATTAGTTTTTGTAAATCATATAAAAATATTTGAATATTTTACACTTTGTGACAAATTTGGACATTATATAAATGGTTATAATATTATTATAACTACCAATACTTGATGATGTAATTTAAACTTTACCTTGGAAGAAAACTTGAATTTAACAAAAACTATATATAAATATTTCTTTTGTTATATAATTACTATATTTAGGATAGCACTTGTATTTAATATATCGCCTACTCGTTATCGTTATTTCCGCTAATTACTGCAATTATAGTCACCCTAATTTTTACTTTTTACATTTAATAACCGAGATAATTGCGAGTCGCAACATACATTAATGTATTCGAAACCACCTAAATGCACTTACTTTTATCGATGTAAATTGTAAATTTAATGTTCACTCCAAAGTTTTTTTTATCGTTTTTATGTCTATAAATGCGTGTACATTGGACAAATCACTAATTCTTAGTTTATAGTATCATAAATAAATCACATTAAAGCTAATTACAGTAATCAGTGGTTTATGTGGTGTGTATATTGTAGTACACCAGAATGTTTTTAAAACAAAAGTGGACTGTAAATTCTGAACCAAACTTATAGGATTATTGGTTAATTTATTATATATTTTATATTTATACTTCTTAAAAAAATAGTTAAAAATATTTGAATAAAATCAATGTTTTAGGTTATTTTATGTATTTTTTTCGATTAAGACAAATTTGAAAATGAGTCTGGATAAGAATTTAACGTGTATAAAAGTACGCACACGCACATTAGAAAAAATATATATCTATAAAGATGTTTGTATACGCTATCATAATAACCATACACGTTTTAAATCGATTTTTTAGTGTTGTATAAATATATTTCTTTCATGACTTTAGGGAATGAACATTAGATGTCTGAAATTTCCTTAATATCATTTTTATTTATTTTTGTCTTATAAAGTAATTGTGTAAATGACATCATTTGAAATGTACATTTATAAAAAAAACAACAATGCAAAAAATATAAACTTAAACATTAATACTTGTCTACTTTTCAGATTTATACGTCATGTTTTCATTTGCTTTCTGTAACTTTAAACTTAATTATTCCATCTTTCAAAAAAAAAAAAAATAAACCATAAGTATTTTTTGTAGATTCGTTGTACTTATATACTTAATATATAAAAGGTTCACTAAAAATAGTAAAATTGATTGATAGTCTTTTTAAACTTTTACGAATAAGTAATATAATAAACACTATATTATACTGCATCACTACGATTATACGAATACAATTTAATTTGAGAATGAAATTATATATTTGAATGTGATCAAATATATTTAACATGTCTAAGAAGTATAATATTATATTACACGATGTTAAACTCGTGAAACCGAAAAGTTAATAATATAGCCATATAGGTATATACATTTGTAATAAGTTGTTATCTTATAAAACTGCTTAGTTTTCGTTGACTTGTATTTAAGTTAGTTGTATTGTGTCATTTTAGTTTTTTAATTTTGTTTAGAAAACTTAAAATTTGTATATAATATACCATAATATAAAACATTATGATGAATAATAAATATAAAAAAAATGACGTGATGAGGGAGATTATTCATTGATAAACCCTTACAGAATAAATAAATAATATTTAATTAGTTTGAGTTATTATTTAAAAATATTTCGACACCACAGCGTCTTTTTAGATGATGTGGCTGGTTGTTGGGGAGCGTGAGTGAGGAATAAGGATAAATAAGAAACAAATCGAAGATGGTGGTATAAATAGATGTGATGTAACTCAACAGTTTCAATTTTTAAATATAAATATAAATTTTAAAATTAATTTCATTTCAAAATTACAAATAGGCTGGCTTTTAAATTAACCGTTATACCTATACTTCTGTAGTTGTGTGTGACTTACTTATTATTTATTTGATAGTTTAAAATAAGATCATGAGAAAGGTTTTGTTAAGTATTAGTGTATAATACAATAATACGTCATAATGTGATATATATATTTATAATATTATATTTAAATATACACTACCCACATACAAAATTAAAAATATAAAAATAACAACATTTTTTCAACAGAAATCTGATACGATTAGCAGGCTTAACGGTAGAGTTAATTATTTTTAATAATAAAATCATAGAAAATACGTAAATTTAATAATAATAATCATATAGTTAAAAAAAATTCTCCACAAAATTGTTGTGATAAACAATAACTGTTAAACGTGTCTTATGCCTAAGTTATAAATGTATATCATTGACAATAGAATCTAATGAATAATGTTGACTGGGATTACAAAACAGAACATAAAACTTTGTCCTTTCATGACTAAGTGAAAATCTTTTTTAGATGTAATTTAAGTTGTGGATTAAAGTTTTTTTTCTCTTAATGTGTTTGTTTTATCATCAGTTATTATTGTTGTATCTCGTTATTAAAACAACCAGAGGCAAGAAAGCTAATAAAAAGTAATATATAAGTCACGAATTTTTCTTTGAAGTATTGTTATTTTTATAACTAATACTTAATATGATACTATTTTTAGGGTTTAATATAAAATAGTTAATGAAAAATTAAATAAAAATTATATATCTAATAAAACCAAAATATAAATAGGTTATAAATCACATCCCCTTAAATAGTTTATGATGTTACGTCAGCACCAATAATAGGTAAAACCAATAATCATAACGTAATATTGTGTGACAGTGTTCTGTTAGGTTTCTATCCAAACACATTTTTTAGTCATTGTAGGTAATACAATTGAATTGATCAAAAAAGAAGGCGTGTTGTTGAATAATGAATAATGACGAGAACAAACATTAAATTCACCAAGTATGAAAAATAATATCAACATTTTCAATTATATTCGAATAAATTAAACACAAATAAGCGATTTTCTCAAAAATATTTATTTTGATCTTATTTTTTATCGATCATTATATTGAATTCTTACATAGTACAAAATCTATATTTTACAATAGGTACACCATCATTGATCATATACGATCAAATTATTAAATATTATATTTTATTAAAAATAATATTATAACTAATAATAAAATTGCTTTATGATGTCATGAATTTCTAATGCATTCTACTCTACTAAATTTAAGTATATAAAAATTGAGAATGTAACGCAATTTCCACTAAAATTTAGCAGTCAATATTTCCATTGCGTAATAAGTACCATTGATTATAAATACTACTTTTAAGTACGTTTTTGTATTACCTAGTATGTTAGTATGTTTGTTGTCGTTCAGTTACGTCACTAAAGGATACGATCGAAAAAATAAAACAATTCTTAAATTTTAATTTACTTATTATCAATGAATGGTACACACTATTCACATTCACTATTTACATTTAATTACTTGTGATACAATTGTATTTAGGTCAATTAGTTATAAATATCGATTCGTCAACGCAGAATAATCAAATGATAAAAACCTTTCTAATAGAATGTATAACTAATAGTAATTAAAAAAAAAAACAAAAATAATAAAATAGACAAATTCGTATCACAATTTAACTAAAATAAAAAAAATGTAAACGAATAGTTTACTGTTTAATATTCGTGCAATATATATTGTCGCATTGCTTAAAAAATACATAAAATATAATATCACAGTAAAAAATATTTCTCTAAAACTTATACGATATTTCAGGTTGTTTTGTACCTACCTCTAATCATCAATGCTTATTTAGCACGCTGTGTTTCTTTATTATTATATCATGTGCGTGCTCGTTAAATGTAAAAAATAAAAGCGTTTCGTTTAAAAGGAGAGCGTACGCTGATAATATATATATATATATATATATATATTATAAAGGCTGGTCTCTGGTCATGTATAAACATTATATCGATCAGGCCAACACAGCTAGGCTATGTTATTATATTCAGTCGATATTCTATTCGTCAACTAAGGTTAGGTTATAGAACATAGATAATAATAATATTATAAATACATATTAGATTATATTATATTATAGATATCTTTCTTAGGACTATATTTATGCATTTATATATTTATTTTCATTCATATTATTATTATAAACATATTAAATCGGAATTAAACATAAATATTTAATATAATATAATACCTATAATATTATGTTTTAGGATTGGTATTTAAATTTTAACTGTAACATTTTTACAATTTTCCTACAAACCATTGAATATTTTGTAGCTACTATTTTTAAGTTACTTTTTATTTGCAGTATACTGAACGTTTGCGGTTCGCGTTATAACATAGTTATTTAAAAGTAAATTAGATATCGTGATTTCGAGTTGTCGTTGTAGTAAACACGTGAGAAATCCAATCAAAAATCCTCGAAAAGCTACACAAACGATAATAATAATATTGGTCGATTAAATAATTTATGTTTAAAGTAAGTTTTTTTAAATAATATTATTTTTATCGTCAACTAAATCGCCGAACACCCGAAATAAAATATAATATTATGATTTCACGTGACGTATGGCGCGCAAGCTCTCTATACTACGACTAATAACGTTTACAATGACAGACGCTTGATGTATTTAACGCACAGTTTTTGTTCGTCGACACATGATATCATAAATTATGAATTATCGGTGTACTTTTTAATGTGGCCATAGTATAGATACACCATATTCATATATATATATATATATATAGTGATTTTACGATACAATCTGGTCCAAGACGGTTGCGACGTCTTCGTCGTAGGTACACGTTCGAGCGGCGCACGGCTAAAACAATTATAATAATATAGAATACGACCTAAAGCATCATTGTTTACCATTGTTTACCATGCATTATATACTCGTATGTTTGAACGAAATCGTCAGCGTAATGTTCTGGTGACATGACATTTTGTGTGTTTCACAGTAATAATACTGTTATATAGTCACGCGGACTGTGCAACGGGAGACCTAACAATAATAATATTGGTATGGAAAACGTGGTCGAGATTTTTGTTTCGGGGGCGACACTGGGACGCGGCGGCGGCGCCGGCGTCGAACGCCAGTAGAGTGCATATACGTGTATACACTCGTGTAAAGTGCAACAGTGTGTGCGCGTATTTGCGTGTTTTTGCGATTGTGCGCTGTAGCGGTGTGGATGTGTGCGCGTGTGTGTGAGAGTGTGTGCGTGTGCGTGTGTAAATATAACGTTGTACACGACTACGGTAGTTGGTCGGCGGCGGAGACGCGCGCAATTCCCATTCATCCGCCGAACGCAGCGTAATCAGCACGCCGATAGCTACCCCTCGCGAGATACCAGAGAACATCGCCGCCGCCGCCGCCGCCGCCGCGACGGTTATTATATCCATCATCATCTCATCGCCGACGTAATGATTACACCGTGAAAACCGTTTGGACTCGCCGATCTCACCTGTACACTTATATATTATAATATATTATACACACGTAGTGCTCACGTTCGTCCGCTTCCGGTGAGTAAATAAAGTTTTATGTTTAAAAATTGTATATTCGACCAACACCGAAACGATAATAATAACTACGACATTGACGACGTCGTCGATTCGTATATTTTTCTTATTATTTGCCATATCCGAAACCGTATAATTTGATATTATTATACGAAATAGAAATTCGATTGAACGGTAACAGACGCACGTTTCGTACATTATTCGCGGGCACGGATAACGTATTTTTTTTTGCGATATTTTTTTTATCAACCGTCGGTAAATACTACTACTGCTGCTGCTGCTATTAATGATAATAATAACGAAAATGGTAGTAATATTTCCGTGATAATAAAACAAGGTCAACGCACTGAAACAGATGCATGATAATAATAACGTTTTAATATACGAATAACAGTGATATTTACAGAACATATTTTGTTCGTATAATATCGAGTTTATTATCCTGTAGAGAGTAAACGGATCCGCAAACAAAGTTCTATTGTTCAGACGACTTATGCGGGTGAATATCAGCTGCGAGTCAAGTTATATCCTCTACAACTTCTATCTACCTACACCGGTTAAACCTACCTAAACGTATTTTTAATTTAAATTTCGAGTACTTGTCTCGATATCACGTACATAGCGACCGAGTTGTTAGCGTTTTTCAATCCATTACTTTTACTGCAGTTCGTGATGAAAATAAAAAAATGTGTACGTTTATATTATTATGTCTATTCTAAAATTACTGAGAGTGTCTGCCTACACGAGTTTGAACATTTTCATTTCGATATTCGCTTAAAAGCAAATTTGCGTTTAGTAGTGTGTTGTTAAATTTAATATTAGAATAAACTGATCTAGGTATTATCAAAATTATAGATAAGAATATGATTTGTGTTTTCTAGTTGGTTTTTAAAATGTATTTTTTTTTTTTTAAGAACGTTATAAGTAGTTTTAAATTTTAATATTTTACATATTCATAATTCCATATTAATATTTACACACTTTAAAATTGATACATCATAAAAAAATCAACGAGAAAACACAGATAATGTTTTAAACTTTATTTGATGATGGGTTAATTAATTTTAATGTATAAGAAAACAACAAAGAATTATTGGAACTACTGAGCGTAATTTTTGGTATATTATGCGTAGTGAGACAGATATAACATAGGACACAGCGTCTTGCATAAAGAAGGCTTTTATTGATATTTTAATTTTAAACTGAGTAGTAGCTATATGAAATATTAAAACTTTAAAATGATTATAATTTTCTTTAAAATGTAAATATCAATAAAATCCTACGTGATGTCTTACATATTATTATTACCCTTAAGTCTGATAATGGCTAAATTGGTAAATTTACTCTAATATAATAAAGCAAACCGCATAAAATAGATTCGGTTGAACGCAAATTTACTTTGATGTATGATAATAAGACGGAAACAGTATTTAGGGGTACGAAGCCCTTTTAAGACTTAAAAAAAGGCTCTTAAGATTATTCATGATAAATTAATAGTCGAAGTCTATGAACACTGCAATAAAAGTGACACTGTATAAGAGTATGCATTTATTTAATTTATATAAATATATAATTATGTAAAATAACGATTAATGATAATATTTTGTAACGTAAATTTAAAAATTAAATGAATTTTGTTTTTAATATAATTAAAAAGATCATCAATTATTATTATTGATAAAAATAAATTGCCAATAAACATTTCTTTTTTCTTTTTCATTTGATTTTTGTGTATTAGTTTTGTTTTTTTTTTTAAGAAATTTTAAGAATTAAAGACTTTATTTATGTTAACTTTGCATTTAGATTGCGGCGTACAAAATTATATTAGTAATATAGAATATTTAGTTCAGTTCCTATTTATACATTTTATTGTTTATTTTAAAGCTTGATTTATATTATACTGTAGTATAAAATATAAATTAAGCTAAAAATATATTAATACAATCGATATTAATGTTTGGCACTATGGCCTATAGAAATATTAAACATTAATTTACTAAAGCTAGCATTTATACGCATAATATTTATATATAAGTTCTATTGAAGTATTCGTGTGGACGTTTAAACTTAATTCGACTTAATTGAATAATTTAGTATAGAATAATTTCTACATTTAATATATATTTAGGCTATATTTCTGGTTTTAATTATAATGTATACATTTGTGTAAAATAAATTACTTATAACAAAGTTCTTAAATAAACGAGAGTAACGTAGGATCTGTATCGATTCGTCGATAACATACCAAACACGATAACTAATATATATTTTCGATTAATTAAACGAGTATTATTAATTAATTTTTAGTGTAAAATAAATTAGTCAATTATTATAATTAGGTGTAAGATAAAATAGATTTAAAAAAATGTGAAAACTAAACGTCAATACACAAATATAATTTGATCTATTTAAATTTAAAACTCATTCTTCAATAATAATTTTTAAAAGTTCATTAACAACAATTAAATTATTTTTCAATTTTAACAATAAAATCAATGTAAAACACTTAAAACTGATATTAATAGTTTTGGTGTCAAAAAATATTTTTTAAATACCATCTGTGACCCCATTTTCAATCTGGAGGAATAGTCTTAAATGCTATATGCAATTGAATACTTATTATATTATACCAATAAAAGTAGTATGATATAATTTTATTTTTTATTTTATTAACTATTAATTGGGCGTTTATGAATATATGTTATTTTAATAACTATTTAAATTATATAAAAGCATGTTTACTTACTACGTTTGAAATATTTAATGATAGTATCTAGTGTCAGTATTTATTATTCTTTATAAATCTAAACGTTATTTTATATTATAAAATATAAATAACTGTTATGTAAAAAAACATTAATGGTTATTTGAAGTAAACTTATTTTTGTATATCATTAAGTATAAACATTTTTTAATATAATTTTACATAGTGACTCTGTCAAATCTGGTTGTCGCAAATTTGAACTTAGTTTATATTAACAAAATAAATGTTCACAATAATTACATGCTTTGAATTTTGAATGTTACTAAAAAAAAAAAAAACATCAAATATTTAAATGCAGTTTGATATTTTACAATAATACATATCTTAATATTGTATAATAAATCAATTTATTGTATTTATGGTTATTTCATAATTTGTTTTTAAATCGTAGTTTAGTCCAAATATTGTAGTTTAATACTGCTTATTTATTTAACATGTTAGATTTTTGTAAATTATTATTCAAGTAGAAATAATTGTTGACATTTACGTATTTTGTATAATTATTGATAATTTGTGAATTATTTTTTTATCTTTTAATTTTAATATATTGTTTGATTGTGTGAAAACATACATTTATTTTAATTTAACTAAAATACAGTTATTTATAATGTAAGTTAATATAAATCTAGAAAGCGCAGACAAAAAAAGCATATTATTATAATACATTAATACTAACTCTGTGTCATGTTGATTTATATAACTCGTTATTTCTTAACTATTTTATTAACTATATAATAGTTATTTAAGACAACGAAAATTAGTTTGAACGCGATTGAAAAAGTTTGTTCTATGGTTTAAAAGTAAAATCAAACATTCAAATCAAAATATAATTTCGATATATAATAATATAATATATATGGATACTCTGCATATTATACGAATAATGGAAAGGATGTTAAGACATATTTTTTATCAACAGTAGTTATGTTTTAATGATAAATTGTATAAATAAAAAAAAAAACACTAATAAAATCATCAAGTATATAGACATTGTTTTTATGTTGACACATATTATTGCTATACGATCGTATAGAAACAGAATAATGGCCAAGGTATTATTATTTGGATTCATATACTTTAAATTGCATTCCGATTTTTGAGTGGTATTTTGTTTGTCCTTATAGTTTATGAATGGCTTATTAGTTTATACTTTTCATCAGTATTTTATTGTTATTGTTTATCGTGAATTTATAGAAAACTGCAAGTAGGTAAATTCAAATAATGACCTTTCTAAAGTAAAGATTTGTATTTGTTTTGTAATCTGCAGAGATACTTAACGAAATTTTTTAATCTCCGAAAAAGCTCGACTAAAAAATCGTCGTTATTGTAAAACTAATAGCTTTCTCATTCCGCTCACAATCTAAAAATATATATGTGTATGTAGCTATAAATGTTAAGTTAAGTATTAACAACATACTACGTTTTTTCCAAAATTTAGTAAATAAATAAAAATACTGAAGATCAGAAAAAAGTACGCACAGAAGATTAATGAAGAAAAGTGTAAATATGTTATAAAATTGATCAAAATACAAATACTATTTTTGTATAACGTGGATAAATTATCAAATAACTTTTTTTTCTGTATTATAAGCTAAAAGAATAAAATGCAAATACACAGAAGTAAAATGTGTTAAATAATACTATATATCGAAAAAGGTGGAAAATATTTTTATATAACTTTAATATATTTTTTTAAGTAAACCATCAAAATTATATTTATTTTTATGGGTTAATTAATATAAATCTTTGTAATAATTATTGTGTTCAGTAAACAAATAAATTAAACATAGGTACATGTAAAATTTTTAAGAATTTGATAATAAAAACACTGAACTGCCTTTAAATGCAGTAAAAGTAAATTGAATTTGGTATCTAGATACATGAGTTTAAATTTAATTTTTCGAAAATTAATGTAGAATAATAACAAGCTTTATTTGACAAACAATTGTATAGATTTAACTAAATTTATTGGCCCATACTGTAGATTCTGCGATGTCATGATATCCATTGATATTGATTGATGTTTCATTCAATGTTTATAGAAATGGATAATATTGTCAATTTACATTATCATAAAGGTAAAATATTATACAGAAAAGTTTCTTTTTAAAATCAATACCTGCTTATATTCATCTATATACTACAATGCTTTTATAGTTTTATAAATTCGATGAATTAATTAACTACAATATTGTGATATTAATTGATTGAAATTATATATTAGTAATTTCCATTTAGATTTTCGTCTATATTCGAAAATTACGAATTATTACCATAATACAGAGCTGAGTAAAATTAATGCTCTATAATATTTGTTATATATATATATATTATTTGAAAGAAAAGCAATTTTTTTTTCAATCAATAAAAAAAATAAAATAAAATTCTCTATAATACGATTCTATTTCTTTGGTCTTTGGTCAGTTCATATATCTATAATAATGCTAGTAATGTTTTCAATGTTTTCATGCATTATACATTTATATGTATATGTATGGCGATGTGTAAAATTATACCGTGTCGTGACTTCGAGAAGTTGGTTTGCATTCCTTAGTGTTTTCACAAATGGATCTGTACGCATATAGCGTATTGACTTTTGTTAAATATTTTTCTTATCAAAACTTTGTAACACACAACTTCGGTAAGTGTTTTCAAATGTTTGGACGCGTGGGTAGTTTTCTGGAATAAAACCTCACTGTGTGAATACCATTGTAAATACGAGGAAGCTAAATGTACAATTTTATCATCACTGCTATTGTTTAATGCAGTTGAATTGTAGATTAAAAGAAAATTATTTAAGGTTTTAAAATGGAAAAGAGAATGCTTTGAATAATAAACAACAATATAGTATCTTCTGTAAAATATGATTAAATATTAGTTTTAATTATTTACGTCATAGAGAAGTATTTATTTATGTACAACTATCGTTTTTTAGAGTTTATAACATGGTTTAAAATTGTTTGATATAATATGTAGGGTAAAACGAATGTCTGGAATGTTTAAATTAATAAAACGGATATTATTTCGTAAAATGTTAATAATATCAATTATTATATTGTAAAATATATTATATATATTTAAAATTTATGTAGCTATTATTATATTACATAGTCTATTAGGATCACATAAGTGTAAATGATGACGATAAATAACTTTTTGAACAGCCCATCTGTTTATGGAACTCCGGATAGTGGTAAGTTGAATTTTTATTCAACTAATAAGTCACAAAAGATATTACAAAACTTCGCCTATCACGCATACTTATAACGAGTTTATTCTTGAGTACATTGTATAGTTTGTAATTTTACACTTACGATACGTTGAAAAAGGTGTATAAAAATTAAAAATGTGCCTGTAGATAGTATACTTTGCTGTACCTATATATTAATCATATACGTGTGAACAGGGAGAGGTTAAGAGTCTATTTAACTCGGTGGAAGTCTTTTGAAGCTTCTCAAATTCACTTAGATATTTGTATTTATTTTTAAATTTTTTATCTAATTTTTTATATTTGTATTGATAGCAATTTTAAATTCTCAATTAGGAAACGATTTAGTATTCGACCGCTAAAACTTAAATACTTATAAAATAACTTATGTTTATTCGTATTTGATTATCAATAAAAAATATTAGGGAAGTCAGTTATGTAAATGTTATACGAGTATATAGTAGATATCAAGTGTATCTGATAATTATTCAAAGGTCTATAAATAGGAAAAGTAAATTAATGTTTTGAAAATCGTATCTTTAAAATGTCCTAATAAAAATATTTGGTAAGAAATGTCAACTCTTTATAGTTATTTTTTTTTTAATTACAACTAAAAATAAAATGGATTCTGTAAAAAATTGGTTTTAATAAAAAAAAATATATCACTCATTCTTCGATCTTTATACCATTCATAATTCACTAGAATATAAATTTATAGTATGTAAATTGTACCAAAAAATATTTCAATATTTTAAGTCAATTCAACGTATTTTATTACGGTTTATTATTTTTTTGACATATTATTAGCTGTTTTTACAATCAATTTTTGTTTCATATCTCTATGACCCCTTAAATCATTTTTTGTATCAACAAACTAACTTTATTGTAAGAATTTTCACTTTAAAAGGAATTATTTGAACATGTTGTAATTTTTACTGGTTTCATACGTTACGTATTGTTTTTACATTTTATTAAATATGCTATCACTTTTAAATATGAAATATAGTCTCTACTGCCATATTGTTATACTATTTTTTAAATGTGTATCTAGATCGACAATTTTTTTTTTGTGAACTTTTTTCTTTAATTAATTGAGAATAAAAATAATCATGGCTAGATTGAACTTTTTTTAAACAATTTACTTAACCTTCTGACTTACTAATTTACTACATGTTGTATCATCAAATGAGAATCGATTAAAACATTATTGCCACAGTTGTAAGTTGTAATCATAGTCATAGTTTATAGTTTTTAAGATAAGATATGATAAATAAGTAAAATTCAATAATATCAATAATAATATAATATAACATTATATAAAGTGAATTAAAAGTTATTTGAGTATATACACAATTTTTTGACCTGGGCAAAAGAGCTCGGTGAAATGGCTGCAGCTATCTGTCCCATTTCGTATATTTCATAATTTAATAGTGGTATTTTAAGATTTTGATTAGGTGGTGAGGTATACGAATTATTATATTTAATTTTGCAGGTAAATTAATTTCTATAAACAACGCTATTTTGTGTATTTTATGCTTTGTTCAATCATTTTGGGGACATATGAGAAATGGTGCGTTTGAATGAAAACATTATGGAAATAAATTTATTGTCATAACTTATAAACAGTTACTACTAACAATAGCCATTTGCTAAACTATTTATAACGCTATGTAAACTGTTTGGTAATGGTGCTTCCGTGACTACTGAAAACAATAAAGGTTACCTACCACCTATACCTAGTAAATGCAGCCAATAGTGTAATAAACGTGGATGGGTTGTTATTAAAATTATCTCTGGCCAATTTATTTGTTTAACATTGACTAAACCGTCAACTTGTGGATAAAATATAAAATAATTACATATATATATCGTTTACAAAGTCCAAACGAATTTTGCTGTCGTCTGCAGTTATCTCATATCTTGTATAATAAATACCACACCCTTAATTCAATCCCTTTTATTTTTTATATTTTTCTGACGTTTTATAATTTGAATATATTTAGCACGATGACGTTACTGAGGAATTTAAACTTTGAATAGTGCTTCTTTATGACTTTATATAGCTGCATAATGATATTAAGTGCGCTTTCGAATGCATTTAAGAGATAACGCTGACAACGTTTTAATAATATTTTAAATACTTGCAAATATACCTAATATTTAACACCAAAGAGCTTTATAAATTAGTTTTGTTTTATCAATGATTTGAACTTTCTATACGATTGGTATATACCTATACGTAAATAATTATCTACTACGAGTTATATAACTCAATGTTTGTCAACAATAATACAACAATTTTTTAAGCTGTAAGAAAGTCTAATAAAATAATTTTATGTTTTTTAAAAATAGGAAACAATTACTTTCACGTTTTATGAGGTAAACATTGCATTTTTAATTTTTCTTATCTATTTACTGTAAGCCTGTAATAGAATATTGATAAATAATATGTAACATAATTGCACAAATAAAATACAATTAAGTTATTTAATTCATAAAAATTAAAATTATGATATTAGATAATATGGAATTAGTTTAGGTCATTATTACTTGTTGTATAATTATTAATTTTTAAGTGTTGTGTGAGAATTGGGAACTAAGTCATCTGAATACGCATGATGCCCCATTATCACCTCTTCTGGAGTATCTTGATTATGTATGTAAAAGCTTAAAACACAATAAAATATTAGTATTAAAAAATGATTTTATTCTTTGAGATAATAAAACTTAACAGGCTAAGTACTTTAGTTTCTGTAAATCGATATTTTAAATTTGAAAGCTTCTTGGAGTAGTTTGATTGATTATTTATAGGATTATTGTCAACATGATAATAAAATGTAAAAGGAAAAAACAGGAGTTATTTAAAACAGCTATAGAGTGTTGATTTTTAAATTTTTTAATATTAAAAATTTCTTTGGTTGAAAAATATTTATCGTAGTGATGATGCCTATACATTTTGAGATGATATTAAATTTTGTAATTGGGTGGTGTGGGGGAGGGTGAGTTGATAGGAATTTTTGATGTATCACTATGTATATATTTATATTAACGTACAAGTTTTCAATAAAGTAAAATGATTTATTAAAATATTATCGAAAATGTGTATGCGAATTCTATATTGATTATATAGGAATATTTAATTACATTTTCGTATTATATTATTAATACATAAATAGTTATTACAAGTAGTAAGTACCAATAGTACTATGATGTTATTTTGTAATTTTTTCATGTATTTATCTTTAAAATGTGTTATGATGATTATTTAAAAAATGGCTATCAGCAAAAAAAGTCGAAGAAATATTAAAATGTATAAAACGTCTGTGATATAACGCCACTGTTAATAATATGATATCGATTTGTCACTTTTCTGGTTCTATAGTTCAATAATACATTTTACTTTCGTTCATTGTTCATCCTTGTTAGCCATCCAATTTGTTATATAGATAAAAGCGTACTTGGATTTGAAATAAATCAGTTACTAAAAATACAAAATAAATAAATAATAAAAGTCAAGGCCTAGTAATAAGTATAAGATATTGAATTGAATGAGAAAAAAATAATTCAAAAGATAGTTTTTATTTTAAAAATTAATATTAAATCTTTTGTATTCATTTTTAATAATATACCATATCAACGTAAAATTATTGATGAGTAAAAAAGTGGTTAGAAAGCTAATTTTATGTTGTATAATATTTTTAATAGTAATAATTATAATAAATTATAAGCTGGCAATTAATATTAAATCGATGACTATTGATTTCATTAGAAAATTAATATAGTTATTAACATAATTTTAGAATTAGGTTTGACTACTCAACGTCACGGAAATTATTCAAAATTTTTATTTAATTATAATTGTGTATTACCTGTATTTTTTAGTTAAGTTTTTACATTTTCATTAAGTTCAGCTTTATGGAATAGTTAGATGGCTAAATATTTAATTAAATGTATGTCCAAATTATTTTATTTAATTAGTTAATAACTAGTTTGTAGTATTTGTAGTTTGTAGAAAATTAAATTCTATTCTAAAAATTTTAATAATAAAATTACGATTATAATAATATATAAAACACATATATATTGCATAGATTTTTTTTTTATTCGAATTTTATACTAGTCTTCATTATTAGGTCATATCATTAACTAAGAATTGAATGTTCATTATTTTGTTAAGAAAATAAAAATTGTTATATTAATATGTTTACAATTATAGTAATTACTTATTTGTAATCATTAAATTTATTCCCTAGATTTCATTTTTTTGACAATTTAAGAACTTCAAACACGTCTACTTATAATAACCTCAAATTTAGATTCCTATTTATTATATAATGGTTGATTGGTGGTTGCCACACTCAAGGGAAAAGCCCTATAGATTATGACTTCTTTGATATATCTATTTGTTAACCTTTATATTTCATTTGTTTGTTTTCACCGGAAACAATGAACAAAACGAAAAATTAATTATGTATAATAGTAGTGTAAATATTTAAGATGTGTAAACCAACTTATGAATGCATAATATTTCTAACATTATATAGTTGTATAGTACAACCCGTTGTAGTTTTCTAAGTACGTAGGAAATTCGTATTTTATTATACCTTGTATCTTTGTATATTTTATTTTATGGCTGAAGAAAAAATTAAATGTTAAGGGTACAAAATTATATTATAAAATATAATAATAAACTGCTTTAAAGAACAAATTATATAATAAATAATTTTTATTAAAAATGAAAAATTTTTATTCAATCCACCTCAAACACATACTAATATTTTATAACTTATTTGGAACTATTTGGAATAGAGTTTTCTGAATTTGGAATTACATGGTTTTTGTGGAAAACAAAAAAAAATAATTCATTCAATGTCGAAATTATTACGTTATAGGTTTTAATCTAACTTGTGGATTTTTAATAGTTTTAATAGTTAAGAAACGGTATTTTTAATTATCATCAGTAGAGCCAGCGCTGCTCATGATAGAAATGTTGCCGGTTTCACCCAAAACTTAACTTTTCATTTTTCGCCAATAAGTACATTTTTCTGCCAAATTAGAAAAAACGTCATTTTTTTTCCACCTATTATAAATTATAATTTTATATTCGTAGTTTAGGAACCCTTACATAAAATTTAATTATATTATATTTTTAGTAACTATAATTTATGTACACTATACAGTTAAATAAAAATTCTACACCTACAACTATAAATTAGATTAAATTAATTAAATTTTATTTATTATTTAAATCATTAATCATTACTTATGATTTTTTTATAGTTATTATATAAATACAATAATATTATGAAAATATTATTTAAATTATTAAAAATAATGAACAAAATAAAACATATGAAAATACCAATAATTGTATGTTGTAACTATTTGTTGATTTCGGTATTTTGTTCTTTGTATTAATTTTATAAGACAAGAGATTGTATTTTCCTTCACTATGAATTAGTTAAATGAAATTTACAACCAATGATGTATTAACATTTTCTATACATAATGATAATAGTATTTTAGTGTTCGATTTATGTATGGTAGAATTTGTTCGTAAATAAAAACGCTTGAAAGTTTAATATTTCCTATAGATTCTTCGTAAGTTGTCCATATCGAAAACACAACATAGTCATAATTTTTTTAAGCGCTTATGATTCAATATATTTTATAATATTCGTCAAAATCGGGGATATATGTAAATTATTTTTTAGTTTTATTTTAACAATTGTATTTTACCATTGTGCGGCTTATCGATATTTCATGTACTAGGTAGTAGATATATCCAACTATAACTATTATGAATACAATATGCGGTCTACCAATGTTCTGTGTTTTATTATAGTTTGAAAATTAACATTATTAATGTCGTATTATTTGTAAACAACTTTATATAAGTATAGTTTATAGTGATACACATTTTATCTTTCAGATTTCAGTCTTAATGTTAATACAATTATTATAATTTATAGGCAATTTACAGAGAACATATAACAGTTCAGTTGGTTTAATGTGATGTATTATAATAAGTTATTCCAAATTATACGATATATTAATATTTATAATTAAACTTTTAAAATGTAAAATGATTGTATAATATATTTTTAATTTAATTGAAGAATTCATAATTAAAATTGAATTGTTTAATAATAATAATATTCTATAATCGACGCAAATAATCGTATCTTGCATTTGAAATTCCATATAACTTAAACCGTTATAATACCCTAGGCATTTTCTCTTTAAGGCACCGAATTTCCAGCACTTTTTATTACAATAATGTATTATACGATACTATAATAAATAATAATCAATAATAATAATATAATATAATATGTGATGTTATTATCAAAATTCAGTCCAGTAATATACCATATTATCAGTCTTTTTCTTTTTTTTTCCTAAGAGTTACACTTTGTCATAGACCGTAGTGATATTATAAGTTTCCATTGATACCCGTTGCGTTCACCTATAATGGCTATAACAATAATTTATCCTATAAGAATTTTCTTTCTCTCACTTTACAGTTATTTATTCATACTTTTATTAGGTATGTTGGATATGAAATAGTTATATTATTAAGTGTATTAAACGTTTTCTTATAACTAAATAACTATATATATATATAGTATATACATATAGTAAAGTAACACAATTTTATGGTGTCGAAAGCTTTTTATAAAGTCGATAAATCACGTTGTATGTATTCTTGATCATGTTTTAGCCATCCTTCTGTATAAGCGTCCTTATAGAGTGAAGTTAATACTATTCAGTGGCGTCTGTATAGGCCGAGGCCACCAGATACATTCATATAGGAGGAGAGGAGTACTGTTATCATTAAAAACCAAACACTGAAAAATAATTATTTTTTAATTAAACGGAAGCTTAATAAATTATTTTTTAAGTATATAATGTTAAATTCATTTGTATAAGTAATAAAATAATAATATTTTATTTATTATAATCTTTTTATTAGCTCTTATTATTGAATTCTTTCTTAAGTATCACTATTAAATAATTTAATTTTAATATTTAAGGAGACCTACACTTCATAAGGGTATTAGGGCTACTAAGTTTCACGACACGCCATAGCTATTAATAAAAAATAATTTACTAATATATATGCTACATTACATCATTTTATTGAATTATAAACTACCATTAGAAATAGAAGCCAATATATCGCCACAATTCAATTAATATTTTTATGCAACGATTTATCATTGAATTCAATTTTAACACAACCGAAATGTTGTCATTGATGTCACTGAAACAGTGCACTACTCTGAAACTAATAATTGATAATGGATACTTGAAATGTACTACTTACGACCTATGTAAAGTAAAGCGATTCTTTCTTCTTTTTATAATACATATCACTAACAAGTATAAAAACCGTTAATAATGTTACTGAAACTGTTTTTCCAAAATAAAAGTTTGTATGATATAAAATAGAAATTTAATTGTTCTTAATTCATTAATATAGCAAGTTTCAAAATTGACTAACAACAGCACACGAAACGTTTCATAAACTTAAATTAAGAATGAAAAAGTATTTATAATTTTACTTCGGTTTTAAACGTTTGGCAGATTATTGTTGTTAAACACTCTATATAACTATTCGTATTTATAAATAATAATTTATTATGCATAATACCTATAGAATATACGTTTATTATAAATTAATAAACATACTATTAACAGTAGCAATGTAGCATACAAATAATTAATACGATAATAAAAATAAATATTTGATAATAAACATTTTATATCCTAATTTATAAAAACAGGATATAAAATATTATGTCCGTAGAGTGTGAAGTAAAGTTATCAATGTTTCATGCATGTAAAATGACTATACAAATGATATAAATGAAAAAATATTTATTTTAGCCGCAGTTTTGTTTCAAATTTTTCTATTTTACTTTTATTCTTAGATTTAACCAACTCTATTAGTAATAACTAAAGAAATAAAGTTGTTCTTATATTATATTATTAAGAGATTTTAAATTTTATAAACTTCATGTGGTGTACATGAAATTTTAGTAAAGAAGTTGGTAGAAAAGTTTTACACTAATTAAATTTCTTACTCATGCCTTAATGCCATTTATTTTATTTGAAGTTAATTTTCAAAATAAAATGTATAGTTTCGAAAGAAACGGCGTATGCTTTTTTCTAATGGGGCTTATTTATATGTATACTACTAGCTGTATATATGTGCATATACTATTTTTTTTAAGTTTAAACTGATTGGCATCGCACTTATCATAATATGTTGTATACTAAAAGAAAATTACAAAATTTAACCAATCAAACTGAACAAACGATATTATAAATACAATTAAGAGTATTATTAGATTTATCTTTTCTCAATTTGTTGTATTTTAAGAATTATTTATAAATACCAACATACTGATGACGGAGATTTTGTTTTATGAATTATTTTTGTAATTTTCTATTTCCAATTAATAATTAGATAATTTAACTATAATTATTAATTTTTCCTGTAATAAACATAAATTAAATTGTTCTATTTAATATAATTTTAGTTTAATATTAACTTGATGGCCTTTTTTTGTTGTTTAAAAATATTACTATCAAATACGTTTTTTAAAATATTCAGAGAAAACTTCTTCGTTATTCTAAAAAATAAGCAAACAACCATACGTTTATTCCTATATTATTATATTAGTATAATATAATGTTATCATGGAAATTGTATAATAATATCAAACAAATCTTACTATATTGTCTAATATGAGAAAAACCCATTCATGCGATAATTTTCACTACATTTTACATTATTTATTTTTAATCAATAATATTTATAGAACCATTACATTATAAATACATAATAATACATTTAATTCACTGAACTAGAATTATTTTGAATTGCTTAATAAATACCTTTAATACACCCACGCGTATGTCTTTATATTGTTGTAACTCCAAGCTGCTTTAGAGGATTTAATTTAAAATCAAGTTAAATGAAAATCAAAATTTAGTTTTAATTTGAATTCTATATTTCGTAGATTAAAAATCAAGAAACTTATTTATTGTTAAGTTATTTTAATTAATTAAAAATTTAATACTAGTAAATGTATACTATATTTTTAAATTTCTAACAAAAAAAAGCAATGGATTGTATTTATTTTTTTGCTGACAATGTATCGACAATAAAACTTTTGTGTAAAAACATATTGAACGACATGTTTTATTCAAACTGATGAGATAATCTATTTGTCTATATCACATTTTCTATCTGAAATAGTTCTTATAAAATATAACACACACACACACACACACACACACACACACACACACACACACACACACACACACACACACACATATACGCGCATACCTATAGGTACACATATTATTATTGTAGCTAAGTAATTCTTATTGGATTCAAAAACCATGTTATTAAACTAACGCTATAAACTGTAAAAGTGTACCATTAATAATTAATAATATTTTATTATTTTATATCTACATATATACTCTATACGTATATACTATATACTATTATGGATTATATGCATTGTGCAATGATAATGGATATCTGTATGGCTGTATCCTCCACCCTCATTCTTTCGCCATTTGTTTTAATCTTTTTAAAATGATTAATTATTGAACATTTAAATGCTTTCTGGTTTTATGAATTCAGTTTTTATTCAATGGCCACAATATGCACATTTTAACATTTGGATTTTTTTTAAATTGTATTTACTTATTTTCTTTGTTAAACCATTACTTATTAATAAGGTGACAGACGATGTGGAATAATTAAATATAAAATTAGAAAAATATTAGTTGTCTTATGTAAATTTGAAATTAATACATGTTTTAATAAATTAATGTATTATTCATTAAGTTATGTATCTATACCTACACTGGAAGGTTTCTTACAACCATCATTCAAACCATATAATTGGTCATCACTTTCATGTATTATTATTTTATTTTTAACAGATTGTGTTCATATTATTAAAAATTAAAAATAAAGTTGTTTATTCAATTTATACCACCAAAATATTGATTATAGTAAATACTAAATATTTTGAGCTAAATTAATATCTTATAAGTAATCATGAAATTGTGGAATAGTATGAGGTCATAAATCTTAAAAAAAACGGTGTATTATACAAAATATGTATTTTTTTTTTTGTCATTTATACAAATCATTTTAAAATACATTTTCTAAAACCGTAATGCTTAATTTTATAATTAGTAAAAAAAAATAATTACAAACAAAATTGTGTTGCAGCTTCATTTGATTCTTGCAATCTGTTAGGTAGTATATAAGCATAACTAAATCAGGGAAACTTTGTGTTTTGAATATAAATTACGTTTTTATTTATTTTATGAATAATATGTACTTATAGTTTCTTATTTTGGAACGCTTCAATGTTTAATTTCTACTAAAATAATTTTAAATGATGCCAAACTTTTGTACTTAAATATTGTAATAATTTATTGATTTTATATTAAAAATTATTTATATATTTATTGTAGTTTTTAATTCATCTACACTATAGTTTGGTATATTTTTACTAACATACTACTATCAGTACGAATTTATGATGCACCTATAACTTTTAAATACGGAAGACCACATATAACTATAGAATTATAGATAATAGACGCAATAGATATTATACTATGGATTCAGTTTATAATTAGTGGTTAGTAACTACATACAGAGTGAATAATTTAAATAAATAAATAATTAATAGGTTTATAAATTTGAATTTGAATTTTACTGTTCACTTTACAATTAGGTAAAAACACGTAGTACCTAATTTCCTGTATCAGAATTAGAAATAACAATCTATTGAGATAGGGAAACCAAATACTGTTAAATAAACTTAAACAGCCATACCTTTGGATAATTATACTTGTACGACTGTACCTAATTTTTATTAAAGACTATTTTTTGTAAAATTTAAATTGTTGATTAATGAAAAATTTATTTACAGAATGAAATTATCTATTTTAAGTATAAAATAAACATCATATGCCATATGGTGTGACGATTGGAATTTGAAAAATATACTTTACTATGACTTAATACTCATACCTAATCCATTAGTAATCATAAGTGACAGCGAGTCGCTAGAATTCGTATTTTGAACTTTACTCAATTTATTATTGCACTGGACATTTTTCCGAAAGGTAATAGGCTATCCCAGCGGGATTTGTAGCCACTAGTCTCATATTATTCCTATACATTGACCCTTTAACTGGATAGTCCGATGGTGTATGCCCCAAAGCATTCATCAGATAGAACTCATTACATTACTATATTGTAAGCCACTTTCGAGGATTTAAACGGACAGATTATGAACGCATTCGTAACCAGTAAATTCTGAAAATTATATTTCTAAACTGAATCATACGTACGTGTCACAGAAAGATTGAAATAATTCCCAATAGATTAATAATGAGAAAACAACAAAATATATGAAACACTTCAATTTATCTATTTCTTAAGATCTATAATGTAATAAAAATTATCAAGAAAACTTAAGCTAAGAATATACATTTAAATAATCTTTATTAATTTAAATCTTTATTGAGTAATTGTTTTGTCACTGTAATTAAAATCATAGACTTTTTAGAATCTTACGAGATTAAATGAAAGTTCCAAATACTGTTGATAGTCTAAAAAATTATATATTTTAAAGATTCAAAAAAAAAAAATAAAAAAAAAAAAATACTGTTAATAACATTAAAAAAAAATATCAATATTATTAACTTTATCGATTGATATAGGATTAAGAAGATTGCCGTTTTATCCGCATTTCGCATGATGTGTTGTGTCTACTTTATACACGCACAACATAGCAAATCAGAAATCTACGTACTAAAATGTTAGATTTTAATATTTTAAATCTTCTGTAGTTAGTGCAATTAAGATTAGTTATAATTAATGTGAGAGCTACAGATTTACTATTATTACTAAATTTATAAAAGTAAATATAAATTTATACTTATAATTTTTTTTTAATTATACTTTTATTTTAAATTTATTTATGTGAACCCAAAAACATGAATTATTTAAGTATTTACAACTAACTCATTTAAAACTAAAAATATGAAAAAAAAACTCTTCGCTCAAGCACAGTTATTATACAAATTCGATAATAAGTAAATTTTATCTGTTTATTGCTATAAATAAATTGTACTAAGAATTCGGTATGTACATTGTGATGTGTAACGTCTTCTTAATATTATAATGTACACATTTATTGCGCAACTTTATTAAAGGTGATATTAAGTTTTATATTTTTAGATATACAAATTTTCTAGAATATTATAATGATAAACTGAGATGAGGTATATTTAGTTATTGTTTTTACTTAAAAAGTTTGATCAAGTTTTATTATAAGAATAATTATGAAGTTAAGTAAATGATTGGATTCCGGTTAAATGAAGTATTTAAATTTAAATTGGTTTTTAAAACCAATTTTAATTTTTTATGTAATTAATGATTTACTTTGTCTACGCATAAGTTAATAGTGCAGAAAAAAAATATATTCATTATTGTAACTCAAATTTAATATTTATTTTATTTGTATTATACAATAAAACCATTACTAATTGCATATAGATATAATGCAATTTATAATTTTAAAACTATGTATGTATGAAGTATATAAATGTCAAAAAATATAAAAAAGTACATTAATTGTAAGTTGTAACATACAAATAACGAGGTCGCTTGTATAATGTGATATCATAAGTAATAGCTAATAAGCGTATTATAATAAAATAAATAAGTAGTGGGAATTATTGGCTAGTAAAGAAGAGCTATGAAATATAATCCAAACAATAAGTATTATTTTCTATAGTCGTATAGAAATTTATTTTAAACTTTTTAATTAAGATAAATAAAACACCAGCAGCCAACACACTAGTAGTTTCTTATTGATTAATTAATATACGTACGATTTAAGTTAAGTGTCGGTAATTCATTAATATTAATTTGATGTCATGTGTATGTATACATTCTACACGTCAGTAATTCATTATATTTTGTACGCCATAATGTATGTACGATCTTATACCTTTCAAAAATGTTGTATGATTGAACACATTACATTAGCAACATTCTTCGTACAGCGATCATTACTATGTATACAATTTCAGTGACTATTTGTAATATTATACGTCATGCGTGTCAGGCATTGTTTGAATCGTTCGAGAATTTGAGATACTATAAAAATAATAGCCGCACCATCTCAAGAGAAGTGCATCTCTAAGTTTTATGACTTTCTGAATTCCGTTGCGGTTGTATACATAATATACACGAAACATGTATTATATTATACTCGTATATTACTATAATATCTATAGTTTATCGCAGCACGTTATTACGAGCATAATATTATACGCATTACAGTAAATACTATTATTATTATTATTATTATTGTTATTAAACTGGCCCGTCACGTAATATCCATACGAAACTGAATAAAGTCTGCTCGTTTTTAAAACAAGACATGTTATCGTCATTATTTATGTAGGATATTCACCACACGATATTGCTGTTAGCAGTCGGATCATTATATTATACATACCTATAGTTTTATGGATCCGCACTACGCAGGTAGTAGGCGCCTACGGCATTTCATTCGAGAGTAGGTACAGTAAAAATCACTTACGCCCCCAACCCCGTCAAAACAAAATGTCGGTGAGGTAGATCCGTCGCAACACTGCTATGGGGTCGATTTATATAAATGGGTATATCACATTCATTAATAATCTCTTGCATTACCCACCCACGTACATAATAGGACCCATATAATATTTACTGTTTAGTATCCGTCTCTAGCGTGTATTAGAGCATTTATCTCATCGGGTAAACGACGACGAAACACACTGTTAAATATAACGGTCCGGGAACGACGACTAATGATTATGACTTTAACAACCATTTTTTTTTCCATCCCCCGATTTGTAGTTCCTGGACACCCGGAGACCGGAGTGCGGTCGGATCGTACACAGCAGATGGAACTTCGGCGGTGGTGCGGGCGGAGGCATCCGCAGCAACAGCGGGTCGACGATCGAACGGCGACGACAGTACGTGCGGTGTTGACGGTAATAACAGCTGCAGGTGCGTACATCTGCAATATTGTGTAATATCGGCAAATAATATTATACGCACATGTGATTAAAACAACTGTTGACAACGAGTTCGAGGCAAAAGACATTTTAGTATGATATAATAATATTATTAATTGAATAACCGCTACTTGACATGGTGAAAATGTACTTTACCTAAGCATTCTGAAGTTAACCCGATACTAGTATTATAGTTTAGTATATTACTACAATATGTACACACGAATGTGCTTCTCACTATTTTGTCCCTACTTACCAAACAATAGAATTGTTTTAATATAATGATTTTTGCATAACGCATTCGTTTGCTTAGTATTCGAGAAGAAATGGTCTTGTAACATTAAACGACGTACGTTGTATTCCGGTAATATATGTGCAGTATACGTATGTATGATGTCGGTAAATAATATTATTTTAAGTCCTCCCGAAGGTTTCACAAATGTGTAAATGTATGATTATTTGTTTTCATTGGTATTAATTTAACAGCTATGTACTCAAATGTAGGTCATCTGTCACTTACAATACCTATAATGCATTGGTACATAGTACTACAAGAATTCAAAGTATTCTTCGAATAGGTACGTTCCTAAGTACAAACTACAAAAACAGACTGCGTTTAATTTGATTTTCGATTGTGAATATGAACTTATCGATCTATAAATTCTATTAAAAATAAAATATAACAGTCGGAATAAAAAAGTCTAAAACGGTTTAATACATATTATTATAACGTAAATAATAGAAAAATCAATGGCCTATGCCAATTACTGCACCTATGATAGTTAAAACAAATTGGAATGCGTATATTATCATTTATAGAAATACAAAATTGGGATGAATACAAATTTTGGTTAAGCCCGTTAGCGATTGACTAGTATATATTATATATTTATGTACTATAAGCAGTGTAAGTCACAGTAATTAAGTAGGTAAAATGTAAATTCTCTTTAATACACTATTAATATATTATAATATTGAAAAAAACAGTATTCTAAACAATTATTATTATTTTTGTCAAAATATATTAATTTTATAAAAAATTAAATACATTAATTCGATTAAAATTTTTTTTTATTAGTTAAAAAATTAATCGAAAGCTGTGACCATTGGTATACAATTATTTACAATAAACGTTTACATGAATAATTTTTAACAGCTTTTATATTTTGTTCTTAGTTTTTACATTAAATCAAGTTATGTACATTTAAATTTATTTTTAGAAACTTAAGAGAAATCATGTTTTATTAAAAGTCTAGTCTCAGTACCTATCCGATTTTTTGTGGAATATATTGTATTACATATTATAAATTCCTTGCACCGACGTTTTTGCGGAATTCAAATAAACTTATAGAATATGTTATTCGGATTAAACCTTAATTATACTATAAAATAAGTGTTTATAAATAATCTAAAAATTAATCAACTAAAGTATTATCAGGATGATAATTTTACAAATTGTTATTTCTATTGGATTTCCAAAGGAAAGTTATATTGTTGTATATAATATTATTCATTCCGCCCGATTATATACCACTCGCTACTATAACACATGATATATGTTAGCGTAGCTAAGCCTAAAAGCCAGTAAAAGCCCGGTTATTGTTAAAACTGTATATGATATGATTAGATACGTATTTTGATTATATTACGGTAGTTTGATAAAATTTTTTCTAAAATTATCGCATTTACTATATTATTAATATTTATTTATTGTAATAATCTACCTATCAACTTAATGTAATAACATATTTTTTGTAAATACCGTAAAACAGTAAAAATAGGTTTATAATATAAATAGATAATATCTTATATTGTCAAAAATGTCATTGAGTATAGTGAAATTCATAATAATATAATATACGTAAAAATTTTAAGTTCCCACAAGTAATATTTTTAAATTATAACAAAATAATTAACATTGTTATTTATTGTTTCAATAAATAATTATATAATTATTATATTTAATGGTTTCAGTATGAACTATATAATATGAGGAATTTTGTATACAACGTTCAAAATTTGATGTAAAAAGAATAGTTTTTATGAATGAATTTCAAACCATAAAATATTTTGCATAGTCCATTTATATCTATTTTTTTTAATTTTGACTTCTTTAAAGTATAAACTAGATCTAATTCGCTATCCAAAACTACCCTCAAAATTGAAGCATTTAATCGATTATTTACTGTGTACACACAAACATACAAAAAAAGTAAACATCATTGTTAAATCCGCTTATTCATCGCTCCAAGATTAATACAATCACATTTGTGTCAACCGATTGCTGCTTAAATTAGTTTTTGATTTTTTGCTTATCGTACACTTTCTGGTGCTTACGTACCGCTATCCTTTAATTATTTTAAAGTAGCGTGGTATACATCGCACGTGTACAATATATTAAAGTGTATATTATTTACGAACTTAGATTTCTGACGATGTACCCACGCGGGCGTGTTTCAGAGGCCCACCGATGTTGACCGTTCACATGACGTCCGACAACGATGGCGATTCTGTGGTGGCGTCATCGGGCTGCAGCGGTCGCCTAAGCCCCGTGCCCGGCGCTAACACGGGCCGCGTACCCGCCATTGCCGTCACTACCACCGCCGCCGCCAAGGGGATACTCGTGCACAACAACAAGAAATCGGCCAATACGAACCGTGTGAGTTTCGTCACGAATTCGTCTACGACAGCGTCCTCGTTGTCGTCATCTCCATCGCCGGCTTCTTCGCCGTCGGTCGAGCGGACCAAGAAAAAAAATCACCAGCAACGGCGATCGGTCGACGGGGGCGACAACATCCAACAGTTGCCTTACCATGCCCGGACTGGCAGACGGCTGACGGGGTTTGGCGTCAAGAGTTACTTGCACGAGTTCTATGACGATCCCGATGGCCACGAATTGTTTCAGGTTCGTATATTTTTACCTTAGTTATTATTATTATTATTTATACGTGGATGTACTAGTTAACTAAATAAATACTTAGGGACATTTTTAGATTTAATACAACTTTTCTGTTAATGAAATGTACAATTTATTAATGAAATAATGTTTAGATTATACTTTACCATATTCTTGGTTAGGTTAAGTACAGTTGAGTTATATAATAATTAGGACTGCGAATTTAATGCATTAAAAAACCTTAAAAATACATTTAAAATGTCAAATAAATGCAATAAAATATGCACTTAAAACGCCAAAAATTACAGTATAAAATGCACTTAAAATGGTTTTTAATTTAATTTTTATAATTATATCAATATATGATATGCATAATAATTTATTTATTTAACAAAAAAAAAAAAAAAAAAATTATAAAAAAGATGACTTAATTTGAATTTTGATTTTGAAGTTGATTGATTCTTTAATAATACTATTTGCCTGAAACATTTGTTAAAAGGTTTTCAAAAATGTTAATTGACGGAATTTATTTAAAAAAACTGGAAAATGAACTAAAAAAGGAAAATATGACCTAAAAAGTAAAAAAATAACCTAAAAAATTAAAAACATCAAAAAATAGAAAATAAAAGTTTCATAAATGGATTTGTTGTTGCATAATTGAATTATTTATTTACAAAGCTACGTTTCACATAACCAAAAAAAAAAAAAATGCATTTTCCTACAAATTCACAGCCCTAGTAATAATATTATTCGAGTACCTATATATTCACGTTTTTTTGAATTGTTTAAAAACGGATTAACGTATCATCGATGTGTAGTCAGAATTCAAAAAAAAAAATATTAGATATCGTTACTCTATATATACAATTTAAAAATGTATTGTGATTCGTGACCTAATATACAAATTTATCAATAAATTAATTATTAAATAATGAACAGAATTGTAGTTTTTTATGAATATAAATATTAAATTAATTTTCATATTTTACCATAAGTAGTATTAGTAATAGTTTATAAGCATATATATATATTTTTATAAATCAATAATTATTACAACCATATCACAGAAAATTGTATATACATTATACTTTTGTAACAAATATAGTATTGAATAACTGTGACTATTTTCAAAAAATAAATTCTAATGCTAAAATTTAAGTTGATATTGCTATTTTAAGATGACAATTATTATTTAAAAATACTAATAAATAATACAATTATAAACGATAGCAATATAATATAAAATAATTTTTAGTTTTAAATTGTAATATAAGTTTTTTATAGTAATCACACAATGATTGAGTTGTAGGACGATTTATTGGCATTTAAATTTCATTTATTGTAGAGTATATTTTATAATTTACTAGATAGAATGTATTTTTCTAATGCCAAACCCAAACAAGAAGATTAACTTTAGTAAGGAAAAATAAATGAAATGGGCTAAAGAGTATAAATAATTTATAAGGTTAAAATCCTTAGCATAAAAAATAAATATTTTTTTTAAAACAGAATGTTTTAAAAACTAATTTCTGATTTAAAATTTCTATACATGTTAAAATACATCTAAATAAAATTTAATTTCACTTGACTAATGTAATTTTTAAGAGTATAAAATAGTTATAAATATAAAATAATTATGATTTTAAACTGACTTTACAACATAGATTGGCATAAATAATTTAAAGTTTTAATTACTTTAATAATTTATAAAAATTCTTTCAACGTCCAATAATTTACTTTGTTTAATTATTTTTTTATTTTTCCGTAACTTAATTATTATTAACAGGTTAAATAATATATTATTTTAGTTATAACACTTATAACTATAAATGGATGATCCTTAAATATTGAAACTATTATTACCTTTCATTTTGATTTATAATTTTAATAGGTTATTTAAAAATGTTAGCTAGAACTATGAATAAAGTTCTATCAAATCAATTATCCGTTATCAAATGACTGTTTACGTAGGTACTACAAATAATATAGCTATTTGCTCTATGATAATAGACATAAGCTAAAACAATGACCACTAACTACAACCACCATAAATTTACATAAAACAATGATCGCTTCAACTAATGTTTCACAAGTGCATATTAAATAAAGCAGATAAAATTTAAAATTAAAATGCTTGTGTTGTGTCACTTCAGTACAAACGTAATTTTAACTATTTAAATTGATATATTCTTTAAATATAATTAAAACTATTTTTATCAAAATCACAATAACATATTATATGTACCTACTACCCATCTAAGTTGGTTTATGTATTATGTACTAATAGAATTTAAATTCAATATAATTGTCCTTCACAAGAAATAATTATATTAAAGCTATTTTAATAATAATATACAAGTATTAAGTTAAACTAGGTATTGTTAAACATTTTTTTAAATTGCTTATAGATCAACAAATACCATCTAAATATTAATCATAATTATACGTTTATTTACATAAATATATATAATATATATATATATATATATAAATAATAAGTTGTTAACATTTTAACAATAAAAATAACCACTAAATATCTATAAGATAGAACAAACTAGTGATGCAAAGATAGTAACTAAATAAAAAAAAAGAATATTTTTTTTTATTTTTAACGGACTATTTGCGATCAATATATTTTATTTAATAATATTTCCCTTGATATATACATTATAGTCATTCTTATTCGTCAGCAAAAAAGTAACGTTCCATAAATTTAAATAAGCTAATAAATTGTTTAATTTCAGATTTTTTTCTTATTTTAATGAGATAATGATTACTTTAGTTCTTAGTTTCAAAAGAAATTGATAAATTCAGTTTACCATTTGAAAAAATTAACATTGTTTAATATATGTATAGTGTATAGTTTTTATATCTACATACTTAGTTAATGTTAAATATTATAATTATTGTATTGCTAAAATAAGGGACGTATACCTAATCTGCAGAAATATTAGTGTTTAATAAGTTTATGGTATTGATTTGGATGTGCATATCAATATTTGCTCTATAGTAAGTACCTAGTCACTAATATTGTCAACTTGGCTATGTATATGAAAACAATTGAAAAATTTATTATAAAATAGTTATTTTATTAATTATTAAAATTATATATTAACATCAGAAACATTATCTCGATCGTAAATATATACTTACTTTTCTTTATTACAATTTTAAAATTAAGTTACTTTTCAGATTTTCTATGAATCGTGTCTAATTTTTTAGACCTTATAATTGTAATCTGGACCTTGAATTTCTTGAGAATAAACATGAAACTCTATTTAATATAATATTATAAAAATTCAAAAGATTTTGCCTTGCATATCTATAGATAATTTGCTTGCCATAAATTATAATACCTATATAATACACCATAACTAGTGTTGTGCCGGTAATGTAAATGTAACGCGTTGTGTGGTGAAAGAATATTATAAAAAATAATGTTATGATTACACAGGTGTTATTTTATACATCATTAAAAAATAAATGTTAGATGTATCTAATCGCAAAATATTTATAGTATAATAGTACATACCTATCGACTATGAACTAATTTACACATTTTAAGAAAATATGCCTAATTTACTTTTGTTGTTATTTTGTTATCGTACTTAATTGATATGTATAATAATTATTATTTATGTTATAATTTAAGTTTGAACTATAAAGTATTTGCTAATATTATTATATAATATACATAAAAAAGTAGAGTACGCAAACAAAATGTGTTAAATAAATCAATGATTTCAAATATAAAATTTTATAATTTTTATTCTTAGAATTTTAACTGTATATTTTTTGTTAATATGCGTTTAAAATGAGATTGATTTTATGTTTTTCATAAATCATTTTTTTAATCAGAGAAGTTAGGTAAAAAAAAATTACCTACTAAACAAATAACAAATTTATCCATATTTGTTTTTCAGTTACCTTTAAATTTTAAATAATACTACTTTTAAAATTAATTCAATTCAATTTAAAATTATTTATGTTTCACTATTTTTCTAAATTGTTGTTATCTTTTTTATAATTGTTAGAGCATTTTATTAGCACATATTTCAAGATTAATTAGGTTATATATATATATTTTGTAGTTCTTTAAATGTGATATAAATTCTTAGCCATGATTATAACATTGATAAATTAAATAATGATTACATTATTAAATCAATATTCTGATTCTGAATTATCTATTTCAGTTTTAAAACGATCCAGTTATAATTGGATAATTATTAGTATTATACTAATATTCGTATACTATTTTTCTTAAAATTTTAGACATCTTCAAACATAATATCATTACATTTTGATTTAAAAACATATGTTACTGTAAATTATATTTGTGAATCATTGTTCACTTCTCCATTATATATAAATATAAAAATACGTGGCACTATTATGTTATGATACCATATTATAAGAAATTAGATATTTGTCTTTTAACAAGCAAAATTAAGCAAAATTCTAAAGGCGTGAATATAAGCATAGTATAATTATACAACTCTATTAGAGAAGTCGGGAGAAATTAATTATTTATAAATGCATCAATATAGTTTATCTATTGTGTATTGTTTTAAGAAACTTGTTAAGATTTCGGAGGGCTTAGACTGTATTTTTGATACTAATGTAAGGCAATACTATATTACATTTAAACTGCATACTCTAAGATGTTAAGTAAATAGATACTACAACGAGAGTGCTGTGATATTAAATGCTATTAACGACCGCCAACTGTTTTAATTTCAACAACCACATACTCATGATATATATGTATTTACACACACCTACTGTGTTTTATCCGTGATGATCAAACAGCTCAGGTGTTACAGCTGTAATCAATGAACTGCGATGATGTCGATTTTCACGTCTCTTGGTTTTTAGTGTTTATTGCGCGCACATTTTCCTCGCATGTACGTGATAGTATAAGTATTTCATATTATTTTTCGGATAAAAGACACATAAAACGTTTGGTTGTAAAATGTAGGTAGTAAAAAAGGAACCATGAAGTGATTTTAAGGCACAAATGGAATAAAGTAATTTTTATTCAAAAATACATAAAACGTATATATATATATTATTCAAACTTAATATACTTGGATGTTTTACCGGAATAAGCTAGGTAATTTTTTTTTATTTAATTTTAATGTCTCTGATAAGGTAATTAGGTTTTGGAGAATCTATTATTAAATATATAATTATAGATATTGGTCATTAATTTATCACATTAAATTCGTAACCTTGAACGTCTTATTAGGGGATTATTGATTAATGTTTAATAATATTTTCATGATCTATAAAAATTTTTGTAAAAAGATATTTTAAAAAAATCAGTTTTTTCCTCATTATTTGTTTTTCTTAATATAAAATCTCGCATAGTTTTCCAAGCAAAACGAGTGTTAGATCAATAATTTTTTATGAAAACAATTTTAACTTTTTTCACTTTATAATTTTGTACTAATTACAGATAGAAATTTACAAGCTATGATATTCCAAGAATATTTGATAGCTACTAATACTGAATAAATTAAAGTAATATATTTTATTTAAAAAGTAATAACTCATAGGAAGCATCACTGAACATATTATAATGTTATGGCTGTATGATGCGGTAAAATATCATTTAAAAATACACTAATAATGTGAACTACAGGAGTTCATAGGAACAATAATTTATCGTGGTTAATCCACCCATATTATTTTAAAATGAGTAATTCAATTTTTAAAGTATATATCTTTGGAAATAATATAATTTTAAAGTATATTCACGATTGAATTGAAATTGTAATTTTGTTTGTACACCAAAGTTGTCGATAAAAATACCAACATTTAACAGCAATCGTCCAAAAAAAGGAATACATTTAGACTATTGAAACATCATTTCAGGTAAACAAGAACCAAACCACTATAAAATGGATTACCCCTTTTTACGAGTTACAGAAATATTATTCTGGTTAACATGCGTGTAAAAATATTTGTGTCAGTATAAAATAAGTATATAAGAAAAGTAATTTTAAACCTATCACTTTAGGTAACACTACAATTCTAAAATAGTTTGATAAATCGTTGTTTAAGATAGTTTTTACTATTTGAAAAGCATGTGTATGATATAAAAATGGAAAAAAAACTTGATCAAAGGACTTTATTGATTACACAGTAAAAATATAACCTAATATTATGACAATACAGGAGTAACAGCAGTCTTTATACTAAACAGTAAACAGTATGCGTGCAATTTATAATAAAAGAAATACATTTAGTATGCTATTTTATCTTAAATTTATCTATTTATTCTAAAATAATAATAATGAAAAGTCTTAAGCTAGTCATTATTTATGCTAAAACTGTTTTATGTGTAAATATCAAAACGAATTTTAAATAAAACGGGTTACATATTATATAAACAAATTTCAACAACTATTATTTTTATTATATGTGAAAATGTTTTTACGTGGCCAAGGAGAGTATTGTAAATTAATGATTCCTTGTTTTCAGTAAAATTTTAATTGAGAAAAATATTCTTTCTGTTTAGTAAAATGTGCCTATAATAATAAAGTATATTCGACGTTCTTCTTGACAAATTGGTTCGCCAAAATTACTGATTTCCTTATAGCCTTATTGGCACTTTATATAAATACAAAATCTGTTTGCCCCCCAGGATTTTCTTTTTAAAGATTTTATAACATTTAAATAATATGCATGATAAACTGTAATAGAGATAACCATTACAAAGAAACGTAAATGAAAACAGAAAAACTGGTAGTATACTTGATAGAATGAGGTTATATTAATTTAACGTAAAAACTTATTGGATTTGAGCGAAACGGTTAGCACGAAATCGACTTTAAATCACACAAAATACAATATGGAAAAATAATAAAACAATATAATATAATAATAATTTACTAAAATAGTTTTTTTATCTACATAATAATAATGTAGAGCGGAAAATACTTATATTATTTAATTATAATCGTATTATAATCTATAGCCAATGGCAAATATTTATATAAATAAAAAAAATACCCAATTTTTGTGAACCAAAATGAAATTCACGTATGATCAACTCTATAATACCCCATATTGATTGAAAAAGGAAGTTAAATATACCTTTCGAGCTTATCAAGGAATTATTGATATAACTTTTTTTGAAAATGGTCAAGTTGTTTCTTAGATTATTAGCAACACATGGGTAGTTCGTTTTCATTCGTTTCTTAAATTAAGATCCCTTTAGGAGGATAGATATTTAAACATAAATATTTTTTTTAACATTTAATAACGGGAATACACGTTCAAGAACCATTATGATTTGTAACTATATTTCTAAGTAGGTATAAATTCATTTTTAGGTTAACGACCAAATGCTCTTGTTAATATTATATTATTATAAAGTAAACTTGGAAAATCTTTTCCAAAATTTAAATTCCTAACAATATGATGATTACACAGTTTGAGAATATTCTGCTCAATTTACATGGAACATTGAACATCAAACTTTATGTATAATGCTTATTATTCTCTATAATATTATGCTTGTGTACACTACATAAAGCAATACCGCTACGTATCCTTTTTAGAAATGAGATTTATATTTGTCATATAATAGCTAAATTCAACATTTTCCTTAAAGGTTCGCAAATATAAAGCTTATTTTATGGTTTATTTTTGAACTCAAACGACAATGGGGACTCCTTAATAATATCTTTTTTGGTTGGCACCACTAACTTGATAGAAAGCTATTAATCATCGTTTGTTGTTTATAGCTCATAGTATAAAAAAACATTATTGAAAGGCATTAATGAAGAATCGATGGTTTTTGTGGATTTTCGTCATAAAATTGGCGTGTACAGTACCTTGCTATTAGTTAGGTAGCTCATATATAATATTCTAGAGATATAATCATAACTCTGAGATGCTGAAAAAGTCAAAGATTGGCGTGGGGTCATTATATGTTAACAAAATCCGGAATAGTTGTGAATTTCGATCCAATAGTCTGAAAATAAATTTGGATTCCTTAAGTCATTGGAATCAAAACAACAATACAATATTATTAATGAGCAATTTGATTTCAAATAAAATATATAAAATTATATAAGTTCAACAAAAAAATAAAATATTTGAAAAATGTTAATATACATTTTAGCGGTAAAAAAAATAATGTCTACTCTAACTTTTAACACAGTGGCGTGGGGAGCGAACGGATAATAATTAAGAGCGGCCGCTTCTAAGTTTTTTTTTGGTAGTGAGAAATTGCCAATAGATATATATTTTATATTAACTTGTATTTTAGTATTTATTATTATAATAGATAGTTAAAAATATATGTCAGTAAATGTCTTTATTAGGTTTTTGGTGAATAGGTGGATTGGCGGAATATTAAATTTTTAAAGAATTTCAAGTTCACCACTTCACAAAAATAGTATATTCTTACTGATTGTAATACCACTCCAAAAATATTTGACCATTAAAATATTTTTATGATCTTATATATTAAATTCGTTGTATTATAGACCAAGTAAAACAATTAAAAAATATCTAAGTTTCTTCTTTAGTTTTAATTGATATTTTATCAGCATTATGGCTTTTTGGATAATGATATACAATATTTAATAACTAAATATTCAAAAATTAATTTTGTTTTTATTTTTCATGTAAAAAGTCGTTTTCGGTTATTCTGTTTATAGGTATTATTTTTATTTGGAAATTTTATATAGTATTCGTATTATAAACATCGTAAATACTATACTTTATACTAATACTATATTTTTTATGTATACACATGAATAAACCCGTACCTACTAACCTATTGATATGAGTTCTTTTATACATTCTTGATAAAATAAGCATTACCTTTTTCGGATATTACTCAAAATTAATAAACGACCTGACTGTGATATATACATCAAAATTCCTCTATAATATTATAGTGAGTATATCATATATAATCAAACATGAAACCAATAAAATATAATGTAAGTGTGGTGCACTATATCGTAAAAATAAATAAGTAAACACTTTACAAAAAATAAAAGGTAGGTAATTAAGTTATGTTGAACAAGGCTATAAATGAAAGTGTATTTCTTTTTATAGCCAAATTCATATATACATATATATACATTATATTTTCAAGTACTTGGTATTAATTTGAAAACCGAATATTAATAGAATATCACGAAATAAAACTTTCAAAACGTCAAAGAGCTTATTATATACCAACGAGCCGTTAAACATATTATTTTTTCATAAACTCTGAATAAATTTCTGTATGCGTTGAACGATTTTATATGGAGGAAATATCATTTTAAACGTATATGACACCATAATAATAGCGTATATGCTAGTGACGATGTCGACTGGTGAGTCTTGCACTAAAAAAACCGCCCTATTTATCAAATAAAAAAACCATATTCATAATAATAGTTATTACCCAAATGCAATATGAATGTTGTGATATTTGTTTAACCTAACCTTATGTAACATAAATTTGTCGGCCATAGGAGGTCTGTGAACTGCGATTATATTGTAGATCGATCGTAATTAATAACACGATATCCTTAGGGATTATACATAATATATTATTTAGTACATCATTATGTAGAATTGTAGAGTATAAGGCTTAGAAAGGTATAACACGTTATGGTTATTTATAAAGCAGTTCGTCGAAATGAAATATTATGTATTATATTTAACGCTTACATTTTTTTAAACCTATTTTTTTCTTATAACGAAACATTTTTTAACTTAAACTTTATTTTACTTTAATAATAAAGTTTTAAAATTAGGCTTATAAATGTATTCAACTAAACTTTGTAAGTAGGTCGTTACTGTCTTTATGAAACATGTATGCATTTTGCATTTTAATAAGTGTTGGTCATCCTTTTGTTATTTACTTCAATTTTCACATTTCTTCGCTTAATATTTGACTTTTAAAGTAATTTCAAAATTTCCTCTTAAATATTATACACATACTGCATATTATAAACTTGAATATATAATCATTAAAAAAAATGAAATGCATAAATTTGTATTTTTTTGAACTAAAAGATTGTCCCTATCAACCCTTCTTGGAAATAGGCAAATCAAACAAAGTATGAAAAAAGAAACCTACAAACACGAGAGGAGAATATCATAGATTAAATGATTATGTACTTCTTTTTTACATACATTAACCTACATTTTAAATTCTAAGCAAAGCGATGAATGTATTGATTTTACAGTGATGAGTTTTTTGTGAGTATACACGATATATAGTAGAAAAAATGTTTCGATATTCAACATTGAGGGTGGTTTCTTAATGAAAATTTACTTAAATATAGCATTTATCTTATTTTTAATATTTAATTATCATAGTAATATATATTTATACCATATTATAATAACATTATTGTTATTGACTTTTGAGTTCATAACACTTTACTGTAAATAAAATAAAACAGTATGAATATGTTCATATTACTATAATTAGATAATATCTAAAAATTAATCAACATATTTTGAAAATATTATTGCGTATAATATTATATGTTAAAGTTTAAGGTCTCTGCGAATAATGTTTTTGAATTATAATAAAATAATGAACATTATTATAATGTCATTATACAACTCATTCCTAAAATACGTAATTTCGTCCAAATCTAAAATACAGATATATATAAAAAAAAAAAAACAATTGTGAATGTTATTTTTAAGAATTTTTAGTTCTAGCATAAAATTTTTATGATTAACATTTTATTAAATTTTAAAATCTCAACTATGAAAATTGTATAAATTGCTTACAATAAAATACTAAATTGTATTTGTAAAAATTCATTTGCATATAAAATAAAAGTGTACTTAATACTTATGTATTTTTAATAATTGTATATAGATATAAGAAAAACTTATGTGGGACCTTATATTAAATTTTAAAGAATTTTGACACAGTAAATAATATTTTATTGACATCTATAGGAAAAAAATCGTAAGAGTTCCATATCTATAAATAATTTAAAAACAGTCAAAATATTTTGAAAATGAAACCATACAGAAAATAATGAATAAGTAATTGGTGAAAATCTCAAGTTTCTATTTTTTTTGTGTTTAAATCACAGCAAAAAATAAAATTCGTTTCAGGAAAATTGTTATTAACCATTTTTATATGGAAAAATTGCCAAAATCACAACACTTCAAACAAACATAACAAATGCATTTGACTTTCCTGTAGAACTTTTTTTAGTTATAATAGTACAAACAAAATGTTCTATCCAAAACTGCGCTCGAAGTTGTGAATCGTAACATTTTATCGATTACTTATCATAGAGATAAAAAATAATAAAAACACACATCATTGTAAAATCATAATCACATTCATTGCTATGCTTAGAATTCAAAATTAACAATACTGTAATAATAATAATAATCGGTAGTTTCGAAAAGAACGTTAGAGAATATAAATCAGAGTACATATGTCGTATATTATACTCTTTGGTCTAAGCCAACAAGGCAATAGCCACTCAAACGGCATAAAACTATATTTTGTTTTAATATCCTGCTATGGCGCATAGCCATATTGTAAATAAATTTCGGTCATGAAACTTTCTGCTATAGTCGCTTAGAACTTATTGACAAATCGATTTTTCGCAGACACAATAATTTTAAACAGTGTGCGATCGTTAGATCAGTGGTCTATATCCGATGGGTCACGACCCAATTTTGTGTCCCATAAGCTTTAAGATGGGGTCATGACAAATGTTCTGATTAAAATTTTAAAATTCATATTCATATAAACTATATAATATTGTAATATATTATGTATGTCATATGGCATCAGATAAAATAATTTTCATGTAAACCGTACTATTTTATACTTGTAGAAGGTATAAATGAACAATCAAATGAAATAATAATGTAGCGATAGCCCGACTTGATCGATAAAAGCTCATGTTATTTATCTATAAATTTTGTAATTTATTTTCATAAATCACTGCTGTTATTGTTGTATTCAGAGTTGATATTGTTGTATAACAAAATACAAATGTTAGTTGCGTTTAATCTAGCTAGAGGTCTAGCACATATTTACGTAGTGTCATTTTAGTTTTTGGTCTTAGTGGCTAACTGTAGCTGACATAGGTCTCGAAAAATGTACGGTAAGAAAAATGGGTCGCGAGTCAAAAAGGTTGAATACCACTGCGTTAGGTATTAATACGACTCATCTCAGCCCATTTACCCGGACCGGTTAGGACCGGTCTAGTTCATACTGGGACGGATCGTCCCTGCTGGGCTTTGACTATATCATCATCTGACCGATTGGACGTTATATTTTTGTTTGGCAGGACGACGGTGGCAGCGACGACGACGACTTCAAATACTTGGTGGAACCGGAAATCCGTTGGTATCACCACTGCAGTGGCGCATTCGCAATACTCGGACTGGTCGTCATGGCCGTAGGGGCGATAGCAATGGCCGCCGGCCACCTGATACCAGCCAAAGACCCGGTAATTGGCCGGTCCTCGCACATAGAGGTGATCGACCGGAGAGCTGTTTCGTTCAACGACCACTTGGCCTTATGCCGTTACATCGGTTCGGTGGTGTTCGCCGTCGGCGTCGTGTTTACCGTCGTCCGGTTTTGGACGTCGGTAATAAGGAACGGCGGAAGCGGAGTCGTAGTTGTTGGTGACAACGGCAAAGATCGGGCTGCCAAGAAACTGCGGACCGACCAGGAGCGACCGTCGCCGACTAAGGCGCAGACAGTCCGAATACCCATCACGGGCACGTTGGAGAATGTACAGCCCGACCCGTTAGCCATAAAACTGCAATTCGCGGACAGTGGTTAAAAGACTATACAATTTTAAAACGCAATATTATTAAATATATAATATTATTATTGATATGCTGTAATTGAGTACCTACGTATACTATTGTAGTATAAACTATATAGATAGTATTGTTGTTGTTGTTGTTATTATTATCATTATTACTGTGACGATTATTAGTATATATTATTATGTATTTAAAAAGCTTAAGCTCATCGTAATGTGATAATGCACAAAAAAAAACCTTGAAATATTTCACTCGTAATATTTTGAAAAAAAGATAACTATAGTATATTAATATATTAACTATAAATGGAGAACGACGGTGGTAGTTTCAGTTCATATTTAATACGTTTTGCAGAGTTTTCTTCGTGTGTCTCCTCCCGCAAAGTATGTATGAACGGTGTTTAACAGTTTAACATAATAACGTCGTACCACACACCCAAATTAACTTATAATGATACCGTCGTCGTATTCTCTAGATTTAAATGCAACATTTCAATTTTTGTTAAAGCATACAGAATCTAACGTCGTCTGTGATATTTTATTTGTTATAAATGTATTATTTCGTTAATGTGTTATTACCTATCAACAATATCAGGAAGTAATATCGAAGCGTGGTAATGTTATATAAATCTATCGAATTGTTCCGCTGAAAACTAACTGTTCTTCAAATAAAAATAATATTCTTCCATTGAACAGTTAAAGCAGAATTTATGTTTTTCAATAATCATAATAATAATAATAATAATAATAACAATAATAATGATAATAATAACCAGACGAAAGAGCTTATGGAATCTCCGGTCTTCATGATAAGGATTTGTGGTAATAGCATTGTACTTAAGGAATCACTGTTTGTCCTTTATATCGATTATTTTTATTTTTTTATTGTCAAACATGACATTTCAAAGAAAAATGATATTTATTTATTTATTAAGCATGGCACAAATATATTCTTATGTAACCACTTTTTAACTATAATAATAACCATTATTATGATATTATACAGTCCAATTATGCATAATATATATTATACTAATTATATGAATCTAAATAAATATAATTTTAATAATACTATGTTATCCTATTATACTAGAGATATATTATTTATTAAGTTTATTTTTAATTAATATTGATTTAAATAAATGTTAATATTTTTTGTGATGTGGTATGAATATTTTAAATAATTAAATAATTAAAGGCTGTGGTTTGTAATTTGCATAAAATTGGTTATTGATTTATATTTATGAAAGATTTGTACACGAAATGTCAACAATTTTTGTTTGTTTATATTTTTTTGGTAAATAACATACACTCTAAGAAAATAATAAAAAAATTCCTACAATTCATAGTATATTTAATATATATATATTAATATCATTCTGGTATTATGTTGTAACACATTTATTAAAATATATATTATACAGTACAGGTTTTAAAAAAAATATATGTTAAAATCAAAATCGAATTGCTAAAAAATGCTATTTTTTATAAATATAAAGTCATAATGTACGCATTTATAAACTGGTGTATTAAAACCATGATGTATACTGATTTTTATACATTTTATTTTTGTAACCCATATGATTGTTTGTGATTTTGAATAGTGCGCCGTGTATATTTTGTAGACTAACAGTTCCTTCCGGAATATGTTGTGCTACATTAACATTTTTAACTAATTTGATTTAATCATCCATGCATAAACAATACACATTAATATAAGTTTATTTATGTTAATAATGTTTATGGTTCAATGGTTGTAACAAATAAAAAATGTAGTTAAAATAATAAAATACCTATTCAATATGTATCAACAAGGTTTATTTTGAATTTTAGTACGTGTTACTATTATAATATTTAAATTGAATTATTTCAAAATAACAAGAACAATACATGTATACAAATGTCAAAAAACATATCACTTTATTATTTTTTTTTTTGGTAATGATTAATTTAAGTTTTTTTAGGTACCTATTTATGATATTGTCAAACAATATTTTATTAACTTAAAATTTTAATGATCAATAGTTTAAAAAATTGAAAAAATATAGCTATACAACAATTAACAAAATTCTATATCTATGTCGAAAATTGTTAATAGATACCTATTTAAACAAAATTTTAATTTATCCATATTTAAAAATTAAATCATTTAAAAAGTATATTTTATTTATCACAAAAAATACATATATTTCATAACGTATTTTACTGAATATTAAAATTAAATGTAAGACTTTATTAATGTTAAATTTATATTTTTTAGTTATTATTATTATTCACTGTTTAATAAAATATAAAAAATATTAATTGTTGTTAATGTTACGTATTTATTTATTACATTAATTTATAACTAAATAAATATGGATATCTTCCTGAGCCAGAGCTATCCTCCATGCACCAAAATATGTAACAACATTTATAATTTACAAAAATTGACATAATTTAATAATACTGAACTTTTGTAATAGTTAAATACTAATTTTTATGATATGATAATTGTGTACTGTTACCTCTGCAAAGATATATAAAAGCTTATAATAATTATTACAACTATGATAAATGTTCTATTTGTATTAATATAATATTAAAGACACGTGTAACGATGTAACTAGTTAATGTTTAACTTCCATAATATATTATATTATAGCCTTGTTCAAAAATGTTCATTAAGTAGTCAAAATATGTATTTTTCTTTATTTTAAGCTAAATAAGTATACGAAATGTTATGCTTATAAATTGTATGTATGAAAATCTACAAGCAGAAATCAAAAATACCTATTCTGTACTCAGTTATTTTATCATATGTAGACATATTAGTCTAAATTAGTCTAAAACATAGATTATTATTTATTAATTATTCCATACATATCTCAATTTTTATAATTGTAAAATATAATTATAAACCAAAACTGACATATTATTTTGTCGCAATATAGGTATAAATAAAAAATAATCCTCTATCATACATTTAAATTTAAATACGTCGTACAAATAATGCAATTTAGTTAAAAACCATATTTTAGTTTATTTTTTTTTTTAACGTAAGTAGGTAAAAGATATTATCCAGTGTAAAGAGTTGATAGTACGATGATGAACGAATTAAATGAATGATTTAATAATGTATAATATCACTATACTCAAACATAGCTGAAAAATCGATACATAATATTGTTTATAGTATATTGTATTACATAAATATTATAAATATACCTATGTAATAATATTTAAACTTTATTCTGAAAAAATAATATTAAATTAAAAAACTTATGTTGTAATACAATTAAACTAATATTCATATAAACAAGTACTTATACAGATTTGGTTAATATTAAAATTTTTAAACTTAATATTAATGTGTATTTTACTAATTCCCAAAGGAAAATAGTAATTTTTATTATGTACATTAAAAATCTACAAATTGTTAAAATCCAATTGCTTACAACTAGTTAAATGTTTGATATATTTTAAAACGAATATAGTCATTAAAAATCATTAAATCTAATAACTAATCATAGAAAAGCATATGTAACATTTTTGTTTTAAAACAATCACAACATAATTACTAAAAATATAATCTGTATACATTATGCAAGACATTATCTTGAGGTATTTTTTTTGACATAGAATTAAAATGTTAAATATATCTAATAGTATTATAACAACAATAAAAATTTAGATTACATTTAAAGTTATTATATAGGAATAGGAATAATGCGAAATAGGAAGTAGTACAATTTTGTACAAAATGGATAAATAAATGGTGTGGCAATTTGTTGATTTTTTAAATAATATATTATTGTTGTAGTTTGTAGAATTATTAATTATTGAGTTAATTTTGAATTAGTTGTTAATATTTATGATAGAATGTATTTATTATTTATTTAATATCTATTATTATATATCTATATAATATATGTGAAAATTAAAATCGTTGTTACGCATTTTCTCTGAAACTACTCGTCCTATTATCATGATTTTTTTTTAATAAAAGAGTACATCGCTAAGCATGTTTAAAGCCAATTTTTGATTCTATAAGTTATTGAAAAATCGAGTTATTAATTTTTAAATAATTGGCAAATATACACATAAAAATATTTATTTTCATCCGTGTTACTATAATTACTAGTTATTATTAGAAATTGGTATTTTAGTAAATAGTTGATATCAGAACCAAACTTTTTTGTTGTTTTATTTCACACTATTGAATCTTTATGAGTTATTGGTTTTAATCCAAAATGAAAAGAAAGTCAAATTTGGGTCGTTCAACACAAAAAAAAAAAAAAATTTTAAAAAATGCTGCTGTTAAATGGTCAAGAAAAGCAATACTGGATGGAACAGTTGGTTATGTAAAGTTAATATTATATTGAAAATATCATCTATATTATACCAAATCAGAAAATCAAAAATATTATTTATCCACGCACGTTTCATTAAATGTTAGCATTCGACAACCAAATTTAACATGGATGCATTTTTTATGGGCAACGAAGTGCGCGGGGCTTATCTTATATTATATAGTATATAATATATATTAGCTATTACCGTATATTATATATATATATGTGTGTGTATATTGTGTTATAAACTGACATTATGTTACACATTAACATGTACCTACCTATAGTCTATAGCAGGGATTGCCTGCGAGAACAGACTCTTGAGCTACCCAATATATTTATAAATACGGAAGAGCCGAAATAGAAAAAAAACGGTCATACTATTATTAATAATGATATATAATATGATGAAAGTAAATAAGATAAGATACCGAGATATGCGAGCCGCATTTTGCCCACCCTTGATCTATAGTATAGACGATTCAATAAAACAAAAAAAACATTGAAATTTAAAGATTAAAATAAATTATTAAGATTTTAAAATATAAGACATTAAGGTAACTTAAATATTAACTGTTTTTATATTTTGCGTAGGTAGTAGAGTGTGATTTACAATGATGTTTTTTTCTATCTGTCGTCACCTTTTAGGTCAATAAAAATGCTACAATTTTCTACATCGGCCGTAATTTCTTGTAGAAAATTGGGTCTTATTAGTAATTGTCAGTCAAAACTATTAAATTCCCAGTGTTAATCCAAAAAAATTGAGAAAAATAGAAACTCTTACAAAACTAGCATTCAACAAAACCAATTTTGTTTTTTGGTTGTAATTCAAAAACAAATAAACATAGATACTTGAAATTTTTTTAATAAAAAATGTATTCCATTTAGTTCACGTCTATATACGATAATATTTTAAAATCAATTTGAATTTTAGCTATTTTAGGCACAAGAAATTTCATATTATTATTAATTTTTTTCAATCTTCGTAGATAAACAATTTTTGGCTAGGTAAAAAACTTTGATAATTTAATATAAAATTCTTTATACGTTTTTACTAAAACTATTTAAAACATATTAAATAAAATCATAAGCACATTTTTTTTATAATCATTTTAATTTCAACTTTAGATGAAATTACATATTTAACCTATAAATAACGACGTTTGTTATTATTTTATAATTAACAATCATTTATCACGGGGACATAACACTTTTCCGTATACGCAATGAAAGTTTCAAAATATATAGATTAATGATTAATTTAAAGATATTTCCTATTTATATTATGAACCTATTCACACTGTTTTACGGTAAGTTATTATTGACTTATGAGTTATAATAACAACAATATAATGTGATTATTATTATAATAATTAAATATTAATGACAGAATAAAATGTGCCATGTTTTTGCAAAACCCAAATCAAACTATAGTGATACGAATTGTAAAATAAATTACTTTAATAGAAATATCAAATAACATATCATGAAATGTACTTAGCTATATAGACTGACGAGCAATTTTCGCTTAGAATTTTTTTTTCGTATACAATTATATATCATTATATTAAAATATAGCAAATCCATTAATAATGACCCCTTCGACATTCATTGTATAGAACAGCAATACTCACTTGCCACCGTTTTAGTTTTTAATTTATACATATATATTGTATACATTTTTTATTTAATACATATATTGTTGTACTATATGAAAATCTCGATAATTATATTTTGTTATTCTCAATAAGTATTGGTTACAATATAAAAATTGGCTAATATTATAAGTATGAATTACAACTAAATTACTAATTCTATGTATGATTTTTAGATTTTGATTGTATTATATGTTTATTAAAAATTGAAATGCTAATGTGGAATAGGTACATTTTATTGTTATAATAAACCTTAAAATCATAGAGATTATAAATATATTTTTTTTTATTTAGAAATAATGATTTCTAATAAGAATCAATAATGCATTTGCCTTCAATGCCAAAATACAACTTATTAAATCAATGATTACTAAATTTTTTCTTTATAACTTCAAATTTAAATAATTCAAATGTCCCATGAAATCTACTCAAAACGCTAAATTACAAAAATAAAATGAATTTATAATATTTAAGTATATATTTATTATTGCTGTCATTGCGGATTTGTTCGATTTATTAATTTATATAAACACGATAAAGGCCGTTAATAAGAATTAATATAGCATGTCCATTAGATAACATACAATGTATTTACATATTAGCTACTCAAACTCACGTGCATAATTTCGTTTTTCATAGTTATTCATTTATTCATTGACTTAAATAATTGTTATCAATCTAATGTTTATATTTGTTTTCTAAATTACAAAAAATAATATTTTATTTGTTTTCTGAAAAAAATCCAAGAAAAAATGAAAAATAATCGTAATCGACCTGTTGGGGTTCCAAGACAAAATATCTCTGGAAAAATATTTCTGAATAATATCTTGAGTAAAAAATATTCTCTCAAAAGTAGAAAATAATCAATAAAAAAAATCGCTTAAGTTTCAAATAAACTATTCATAATTTTATAAAAAAAATATCTAATAATTATTTAAAAAAGTAAATAATTTTAGTTAATAAATAAATAAGAGCTTTTAAGTTACAATTAACCTGTAACTAATCATTTACAGAACTGACTACTATAGCTTATAGCTATATAGGCATAGGTACCTATTCGTTTTCTTGATTACTGAGTAATCTGATGGCAATAAGGAACTGATACGCCAGCAATACGACGGTTCGTTGCATGCTAATCATAGTTACTAAATTAGCATTTTAAATTCTTTATATATTTAGATATTTTGTATAGGAGATATATTTTGTCGGAGATATAATGTAGAAGATATATTTTTACCGGAGTATATCTCCGGAGATATTTTGACCGAAGATCAACTACTATTGATATATTTATAATATAATATAATATTTGTAAATTTAATTGTAAATAAAAATGTATAGTGTTGAAAACAAATATAAATTTAGAATTTTATTTCTGATAATACACGATTTTACAATAAATTATGTGATTTCATAATGTGTAATAATAAAATAAAATAGTAAATAATTTATTACTAATGTATCATAATATGTGTTTAGAACCAAAAATACGTAAATACAACTAAAAAAAAAAATCAAATTTAATACGTTTTTTAAAAATTATACCTATCTTTAATTTCATCAATTTTAGGTTTAGAACACAAGTTGATAGATCAAAATTACATGAAAAAATCGATTAATTCGAAAACAATATTCAAAATATGGGTTGCAATTAAAAAAAAAAAAAGTTATGTTGTGTATGCGCAAATTTGAATTTAAAAAAATTCTAAGCCATAGAAATTTATAATTCATTAATTTAGTTTAACGTCCCGCAAACAAAATTGAAAAAATATTTAGGTACAGGATAATGAGTGACCCAGCTGTCGCAGACACATTGTATATTATAGGTACATTTTATAATTATTTAACATATTCAAACCACGTTTCAATAAGATATATTATATAAATAAATAATAATAAGTGTATTATGTTATGCACTTTTAAAGTAAATTCAACGTTTGCGACAAATACATCCTTTTAATACACTTGCTTACCTAACAGTACCTACATTTAAAATATTTTTCTTTGCTTGTGCACAAAGAAATTACTTTATTAAATAAATGCATAATTTATAAATGTTGTCATCGTGTTAGCTTAAAAATCATTAAAATCATTTGAATACTATAAAAAATAATCCATTTAATGAAACAACCTACCTATCTATAATATTATTATTATTTTTTCATTAAAATACTTTTGAAATTCATGAGATATAATTTTTATTTATATTTTAATCACTGAAGTTTTATTTTATTTATTTTCTTATTATAAAATCCTAAACATCATTGAATAATATTATCAAGTTGAATTGTAATTATAAGTTTTAAGATTTGACGTGAACATTGTCTTTTGTTAGATAAAAACAATTTTATTTTTATAAATTTCAAAACTATTGATACATTAATATAAACGCGTTGTTTTTGTTAACAAATAAAATATTATAGTATTTGTGATGAACGTTTATGAAAAAGATAAAAACCAAACATTTTTGGTGAATAATAAAAATATTATTTGGATTTAGTTTGTGCTTAAATACTTCACAATTTTACTAAATATTAATATTAGTATTTTCTGAATATGATAAAAATTACCAAAATTTGTTTGATCGTTTTGCGATATTTACAGACAATACAAATTTTATACAATTTTTAGTTTTCTTTTCTATAAAAATGTTGATAAAAAATTGTATGCTTGGTTAAAAAGGCTCAAAATATAATCAAAGATTACTCATTAATTGTTCTTATTAAAATTAAAAATATCGAAAGTAATCAAAATATACATATTAAATAATAAATATATTAAACATTAAAATTTACCCTCATCATTTTTTAAAACCGTTTTAAATTCAACTTATAACTCTAGTTGTCAAAATCATTAAGATTCACCAATTATTTTGATGCAAAAATGTATACAATTTTCAATTGTAATATTTAAGTCTTGAGAATTGAATTGAAATATTCTATTAATGGATAAATAAACTCTATGGCATATATATTTGCATATTATACCTTATACATACTAGCCATAAGTCCATAAATGATTAAATACGTTGTCGTTAAACTTTTTGGTATCTTTAGTCATATGAAATATTACCTAAATGGCATTACAAGACTAAATATTTTTAGTTTTGTATTCAACAAAATAACAGTTACCTAATTACTAACATTAATTATTTACTAACACGTTAGGTACATGCTAGATAACAGGTCTAATATGTATATATATCTATATATATATATATATATATATATTTTTTTAAATTGTTTAAACACAAAACAATACTAAGTATATAACTATAATCGGTCACATGAAGTTCCCCAAACACTAAAAAAATCATTTCAGAAAAACTAAAGGTATAAAAACTCTATTAATTACATGGCAAATTATAGCAAATCAATTGCAAAATTATGTGAAAATTTGAGATATGTAAGTTTATGTGGGGGGAGGGCAACTTCGCAGACGTTGATCTTATTTATTACTAATAGAAAAATAAATGTCTAATAGATATATAAATATAAAATAAAATGCCCTAAGAAATATTGGCTGACAGGCCGTATCGTCGCCTAATTTCATAACTGTTTTTTTTTCTTTTTGTAGCCAGTGGTGTATCATTAAGTTAAATATAAAATATTACAGTGGCTTATTCAATTATAAGGTACGTGATTGACAACGAATATACAGCAGTGAAATTTCACAGGTTTTTATATTTATATTTCATAAAGTACCTATAATTTGTAAAATTATCTAACAATGAATGTTTTAAAACGATAAACTTATAATTTTCGTAATAAAAACATGAAAAAATCACCTTATTATAATATTTTTATTAAATGAAAAGAATTGTTAACGTTCTTCTAAGATAAACAAAATTCAGATTATTTTATTTAGTTTCTACTAGATATAACCCCATGTACCTAATAGGAATAGTTTTATATTAGTTTTGCCTTTATAAACTAAACCCTTTCAATGAAAAAAAAATTGAATGTAATTGAAGCTGTTTTCAATTTGTATAAAACTAGAATTTTCTTCTCTTACCGAACCTTTACTGCGTACCGTGTGAATATATATTTTACCTCAGTAAAATGTATGTATACATAGCATATGCCTAGTGTTTTTAAAATATTTATAGATGTTATATGTTATATGTATATTTATAGGGACCATAACCAATTACTATACAGAACTATCACATGGTTATTTAAAATTAATAACCAGCACTCAGTTTTATAAGTGATACACTTCTATATTTGGTTCAAAACCAAAAACGAGATAAATAAAGTATGAAAAACCAAGAAAGTTTTGTTGTATAAATTTACTTCAGTCATTCTATTTAGCGTACATTTTTGTGACTTGGTGTATATTGGCATAAACGAAAATAATGCGTATCCATTTTTGCAGAGCTAATTAAACGTGAAACGATATTAATTAGCTACTACCAGTAACCACCATTACTGACATCATCAAAAGATTTTATATTTTATATACGCGGTCCATCAAGTCTTTGAACTACTACCACCAGAATTTCACTTAATTTCACCATTGCTTATTTTGTAATAATTAGCGCTTAAGATATTATATTATGAATAGGCACCGTAGTCTTTTATGTTACTTAGGTGAAATTAAATAATTTTTTTTACACGCGCTTTCTTAAAACAAAAATATTAATTAAAATAACAGCGGATTCGAGAGACTTTATTTTGCTTTCCGTGAGAGAATAAATAAACGATGACAATAACAGTTTACACAATACACGTGATAATAGCACAGAAATAGTTTAGATCGGGTAAGATGGGATGGAAGTGACACGGTCGAAACAAACGATATTTCAATTTGCATTAAGCATTTTACTGCTAGTGAATAGAAAGAAAAAAATGTGTCTTGGATATAGAGAGAGGTATGTGTGAGAGAACGAAAGGAGGGTTGGAAATGTTTTAATGAAAATTATTGCACTCCTTTCACAAGTAAACCAACGGATTTTAAAAACTTACTCGGATTAAAATGTCGGCGATTCTAAATTAAAAAATAAAAAAAGGAAAAAAAGAGGTGATTGTATTTCACGATGAACCTTCTTCCACTGCAGATGGAGAGAATAAACGGATGGAGTGAGTCATGCAACAATAGACACACAAACAGTCTTTAATTCATTACTTATAAAAGTTACATTAGCGGATGGGCAAAAATAAAGTTTGAATTATTATAAATTCACTCAAATATTATTAAAAAACATAAGTGTGTATACTCGTATTTCTACTGTTTATATAACTAAGGTAAAATTCAATTCTATTATTTCCTATAAGTTATTTTTGAAAAATATGTATGAATAAAATGTATAATAAGATATCAATGACACATTAAATTATTTATGAAACATTAATAGCAATACTTTCCACTTAAACAGACATAAATATATAATAAATAAAATCTTTAAAGTCTATTGTAATTACATACACTTTATATTTCTACAGTAGAAATTGTACAGCACGACGTCCAAAAAACTTAAATATCGAAATTCGTTGATAATTTATAAATGCAAGTTATATTATTATGATAGTTTATAAATATTTAAATATAAATTCCATTAATAAGTGCACATATATGTAGAAAAACAAGTAGCTATAATATTTGGTATAAATTAATTGAAAAAATGTATTTGCGGTGTAGACGATTTGGACAAACATACCTACCTACCCAATTATATGCGACTGGTTCTGAAATTATCATCATCTTTATACAGGTATTAAAATTTTTTATGAAAGAATTAAGAAGAATTACAACACTTTTAAATTAATATTGATATAATATATAGTCATATAGACACAATATTTTACAGTCATTGATTTAGTATGCCATTATGGCATTTGTTGTTTGGGAAATTTTTTAATAGTAGCTCACAATAGGTATTTTATACATACAAATAGGAGGTACCTATTAATAAAACATGATTATATCAATATTTATTTAGTCTTACAAGGTCACGATTTATGACAACGACTATTTATTTACAGATAGGTTTTTTCATAAACAATAAATCTTCTTTATAAGATTAGCCCATTATTCATTATAATATAATATAATTCAGGATACCGAAATGATTAAGTTTTTAAGAAGACCAAAGGATACAAACTATCTTTAATTGTTAAGAGAAAATCACTAAACTCGTTTAAAAATGTATTTGTCAAATAATAAATCTACATTAAATTTATTTTACAAAAGAAAGTGTTTTATATCAGTTGGTAACAAAATTAAAAGTAATAAGGGTTCATAATATAATATATTTCATATGAATAATAAGAAAATGAAATATTAGTTTTATATAAAATATAAATATTAAATAGTGTTTTATTATTTACTGTTGTAAATTTTGTAAAAACTGATGTTTTTTTCGCTGAAACTAAGGATGATGAAACTAAAGAAAGTAGATAAGCGGGTATCGCTTTACTGTACATTGGTGTCTAGTGGTTCACTGTTACAAGTGTGTTAAATATGAATTCAATGATGTATATGAAAAATAACTGAACGGAAACGGTCTGTTAGTTTATATTGCAAAGTATATTTCATGATATGTGTTTTTTGTACCTATAGGTAACTATTAATAATGTATTTTACTTTTAGTATCTATTACGGTAAATTGATAAAAATGTTTCCAAAATTATTGCATTTATCATTATTATCATAAGTATATTCATTATAATGAAACAAATATTATCCATACCATATATTATATCAACTTATAAAACTCCAAAAATGTAAAACTATATTTCTGTAAATAACGTAAAACCTTATAAATAAGTTCATGGCATAAATATTTTTAAATTTATTTTAAAATATTATCTCTTTATACAATGAAACTATTTATATGGCATACCATATAAAATGTATTAAGTTTTTAAATTTTAACAAAACAATTAATACCGTTATTTATCGTTTAAATAAATAATTTCTTATAAGTTTGAAATTAAAAATGTCTATAAAAAATAACTGTCTCTAATTTTCAAGAATTTTGAACTAGTAGATAATTTTTTATCGATATTTATAGAAAAAAATCTAAAATTTCTCATTTCTATAAAAAACTCAAATAGAATTAAAATATTTTGAAGAATTATGTCGTATAAATAGACAATTATAATATAAATATTTGATGAAAATTAAAAGTATCTATGATGATTCATTTTTGAATTACAACAAAAAAACAAAATTCTTTTGTGAAAAATAAATGTTAGGTTATACATTATTATACAAGTGAATATCCATTGTCGCAAAACCTTTAAATTCAAACAGACATAAAAATTTAATTTGACTTTCTGGTAATTTTTTTTTTTAAAAACGTTACAAAAGTTATAAAGAACCTTGTATTAAATTCTCAAATCTTAAATATAAACAGTAATTTTTTTTTATGTATTCCTAACTACAAAATGATTTGTATTTTTCTAAATTTTAATGGTTATAAAAAAATATTCAACATTTTTTAATTGGGAAATGAACCACTAATAATTATTAGGAATCTTGTATTAAAATTTCAAACTAATCCAGAAATTTTAGAATATTTATTATTATAACAATCCAATAATATAAATAAATCATTAATATAATACATGTTAATATAATTTATTTTATTAGCCTTAACTGTTGGTTACTTAATAAAAATGAGATTATCTATTTTGTCAGTATTTGAATGTTAGTAATTATTAATTAGTAATTATACTATTACAGGAATACATTTAAAAAAATATATTGTTCTTTTATTAGAAATATTAATAATAATATTATTTTATAACAAGACCATAATTAGTAAAAATGGAATAATTAGATTATTAATGAATAACATAAACATATAACCGTGGATTTTATTCATTTTCAGCTTAAATAATTATAATTCATAATACTATGCTTTGCTTAAACTATTCTGTTATAATCCATGAAGCAATGAATAAAAACGTTTAAGCTTTGCTTAGTTAAGTTTTATATTTTAAATAATCTAATTGAAGAAATACAGAAATACAAGTACCTATAACTATATTATGCACACTACACCTATATTAATAAAGTTGTAGTTCCTTTATAGTGCTGGAAGTCTGAACTCCGAATTGAAAATGAACTATAAATTTGAGTTTTGTTCAATACTATAATAATTACCGTTACAACGTTGATTATTACTAGCCAGAGAGTACGTTCATCATTCTTATCGGCCAGCATTAAGATTTAACACGGGTTTTTTTTCAAACCATTATTCATTTATTGGTAGTTAGTACACCTATACATAGGTATAATAATTATAGTATTTTAATTTGTTCCTTTTATTCTGTACTCTTTTATAGTTTGGATGATTTTTGTTTTGTTTTTATAATATTTTATTTTACTTTTTAAATTTAACTCTATAGATCCATTTTTATAAAAAAAATTTGCAAAAACGACTTGCAAAAACCAAAATTGAAGGGTTAAAATAAAAAAAAATTAATCTAAATCGTGATACAGTCAAAAATTTAAAAATCGAGATAAACATTGATTCTTATGTAAAAAAATACAAAGAATTCAAATCCGGCGTAAAATTCGTTTTAAATCGATAATTTTTATGAAACATATCGATTTAAAATTTTTCATTTAATTCAAATTGCCTCTTTTTGTATAAACTATAAAGTCAAAACGTTATATTTCCATGTTCAAATCAAAACGCAGTATTGCTCGTGTTTTTTCTATAGGGCTACATTCTATATTAAAACAAAACGTTATATTGCCATACTATAATAATGTATTCACTGCAGTCAACTTTTATTTAACTTTTCAACGTGTAAATGTTCATTATTATTTCAACATTGTTTTATTGTTAATAAAGATAACGTGTTAATGTGTTATCAGCCTAATGTATAAATAAAATGCAATAAATTGTGAAAGTTGTATACATTTATAAGATATTAAGATTATTAAAAAATTTCATAAAATAGTTTTTTTTTTTTTTAAATAAAGCATATTAAATAGATAAAACATAACTGCAAGAGACACTCATTTTTCAAAATCTTTATAATATATTATAAATAATATTCGTTTGTAAAAGCTGCCGTTCGTTTACGGCTTCCATTCCCGCTCGTGTTGTTGTTCGGTAAAATATAACAACAACGCTACGTTTGGACGTTGTTATTATTTGTCTTATCAACATGGTTTTAAGAATTTTAAAAATTTAGCAATGATTTAAAATTTGTTTACCTTTAACGTTAATTTATATTTTATGACTTATTCCGTAGACGTTTTGAACATTTCTGGATTATTTTTTTAGCCTACCCATCTAGATATAATCAATTTTAAAATAGTATACAATAATTCAAGTTATAGAAATAATTCGGGTGATCTATCGCCATAGTATAAGCTATACACAGTATAATAATGATCTATTTCTATCCTAAATATTAACCCATCAGGTCGTCCGACGTTCTTCGGGGCACTTAATTTTTTACACCATCAATGTCGCGAAGGTAAAGGATTTCACAACCGAAGATCATGTCTATGTATTCTTCCATCGTTTTGTGTAATTTACGAATATTTGCAACGAACAAAAATTCGCCCGCGCGACGGCATTCAATCATTTCAATCGTCGTACCTTTACGTCACGTTTGACTATCGCCGCGATATAATATTACATGGTTTATGATCATCTCGTAAATGTTTGCAAGTTCCATTCAGCTGTTACGTCTCAACAAAAACGTATGAATAGATCTATTTTGCAGTGAGCTGGTTGTTAAGTCTGTCCATGTACACAAAAGTCATAGCAGGCGTCTGTAATGCAGGTCCGAGCGTACCAATAATACGTGACCAAAACGACAACGTGCAGGTATATGACCGAAATAATAATCAAAGAACAGTAAAAGGTTTGTTGTGGGCGAGTGTATAGGCGTGCAAACGTGAAACCGAATATAATATTCCGCTCGGATCGGACGAACCGATATAATATACGATGTTATTAACAGCCGTGTCTTAGATTTACGCGTATTACACGACCGACGACGCGTTAAATAAAATCGTATCATACACACACATAACGTCGTTTTACGTGAGTATATATAATACTCGGCCGTTTATCGTTTATTTACCGTCTCTTTAAACAATTAAAAGAATAACAATATAAGATTAAAAAAAAAAAAAAAAAAAAATATCAATGTCCGTACACCGACATATTATTATTATTGCGGATGCGGAACACCGATGAGATTTCGTTCTAATCATACAGCCACCGGTCGTCTCGATATATGTTCACGTCGGTCGACGATCGCCACAAGCGCGTTCAACGTATAACGTATACGGCGAACGGACGTGCAATACAGTTGGCGACGACCGCACTGGTAAATGAGTGCGGACAGAACTCTGTCGCCGGGACGTCGAGGCGTAAAAGAGGTGCAGGCAGTCCGAAGACAGCCGTCGCGGCACAGGTCCCCCGACACTGTGTAAATTGACCACCGCCGGCACAGTAATGTCTGTGTCCGGTCGCCGCCGATCTCCCGTGCCCGGAAACCGCAACCGACTCGACGCCGCTGGCATTTTTATTCCGAGCGGCCGCGTTTGCCATATCGATGCACGTCGTCCCTATCGCAGTCGCCGCTATCGGGTCCGAGTCGCGGTCCGATAACCGCCGTGTGGCCTGTCACGCCGCGATACCGGTAGCCACCGTGGTATACGATATTACACCGCAGTAGCGTCGCGGTAATCCCGACCGCTCCGAGTGTACACACATCGTCACCGGTCTGTTGTTGTACTCACGCGTGACCAACAAAACGATAACCATAACGGTTATCACGACTGCACATCGCACGCGTGCGCCGCCGTTAGATTCGATAACGACATAACCTAACCTAAGACATGCCGACCATTGGTCGCGTGTTCCCGTAATCCCACGTCACACGATATTTGTTTTTTTTTTTATTTTACTTTTACATTATCTTGCCGAGACGTCTGCGACACCGACATTGTACGGTTTTCATACGATCGCAAAATACCATTTGCCATTCGGATCGGCTGCAGCTTTATCGGTCGCCGCATTGGTTTTATGCGTTCGGCCGTCCGTCAGCCTCCGCCCGTTTGCGACGCGCGTATACGCCACCACTTCGTCGGGGTAACCTGCTCCACGTTAAACGCTTAATGACGGCTGTTCCGTCGGCGACCGCCAACTCTTCTGCCTTCCGTCCGTTACCTCATTTGTGCGCGCGATGCAGTGCCGCTCCAACTACACCGTTGTATCTGTGACGTTTCGTGTCCACCGAGCAGTCGGTCGCATTGTCACGTAACGATCAATCGTCGAGCTCCCGTAAACCAGTGACGATCGCCACGACTGCTATTGGTGCCGTTAAGACAGCACCGCTAGCCACCGTGTTGCCGTCGCCGTCGCCGATTGTAAAAGGCATGTGCCGTTCGGGGGGGGGGGGGGGGATCTAACGCGTCTAAAAACCGAGCGTGCGACACCCGCGAACCCGTCACGCCACCGAGTGCCGGAGAACGCGCGTTGGTGACATCGCCACACCCCGTGCCTCCTCTCTTTATCGTACCCCCCCCCCCCGTGATCCTGCATCGCTGTCGTCCTATCCGACGACCGCAATTTCACGTATACGTCGTCGGTTCGTAAACCGCTGTTTCGTCAGTCCACGAAATCGTCATGTCGACAATAATAATATTATTATTATTATCGACGACTTCGTTAATGATAATAACAGCGAGACAGTCAATTCGGTTTTATAATTGATGTCGGCTAATTCGTAGTCAGCGGACATTTTACAATAAACCCTTCTTGTATTGTGTTTGACGTCTAAATTCATCTGAATTGAAAATGAACCGAATTCGAGTTTCGTCCGATGCTGTGCCTTCCAGACGACGAGTACGACGTTGTTTTAATAAACAAAATAGCCAAGCTAGTGCGTTCGTCATTCTCGTCGGGCAGCATTAGGACCGTCCACGATGATCGATACGATATTTGCCGTGTTTCTGATAACTGCGTTGGTCTGTTCAGTCGATGCAAATATAATGTTCATAATTCACTTCAATAATAACAGTGAATTCGACTTCACTGGTGTTGACTGATGATTTGTAGACCGATAATTGCTTTTATAGATTTATTTATATATTTTTTAAACGATTGATATGGATGATACGTTTGGTTTCTTTAAATACTTAACATGCTAATTAAAACTTAAATTACGTCGCTTGACTTAAATTTTTGTTTATACATTTTAAATATCATTGTATACCAGTAATACAATTATTAAATTATTATTATTTTGTGACATAATAATTTATTTCCTCAAAACCGATACAACCAACATTTATAATAGTTATTATTAATAAATTATAAATAGTAAATTATGATACTTGATAAGTGATACAAAAATCACGAATATAGATTATATACATTGAGTATTAAATTACATTCTACTGAAATTTTAAATAGTTTATCTACTATCCCAAATGTCTAGTAAATATTTTATAAATGAATATATTGTAACAAAATCTTACGTATATTACTGTAAAAAGTGTTAAAAAAGGTCAAATATTTGATATTATTTGCAGTATATTTATGGTCTGTAAATTATTGTATAATTTATCTAACTTATTAAAGTTTTATTAAATGAACTATTCACTTAAAGACTTTGAGTTCATTCGAACGTACAGCAAACGCGCATCCGCATATGATGAGAAATTAATTATAAATGAATGATTCATACACAATAGTACAATTGTACAATACCTACAATACATACTATGTATAGTAATTATTCATTTGAATAAAACGATCGAAATTCCAATTAATCAGATGAATATTACAATAAAAATATGTAGGTATTTAGTAATAATATTTAATAAATGGTAATAGATAAGATAACAGCTGATAATCTAATGATTCTCATGGTATAGGTTATTGAATGTAACATAGTGCATCGGAACTTTAAGTAACACTTAGTTATTATGTTTAATAGGTTTGAGAAGAAACCTGCTAAGTTAGAGTAATTATTGTATAGGGATAGGGACACAAAGCTGTTAAGGGCAATTTTTTTGCGAAATTAATATTTTGAGATTACAGGTAAAAAAAATTGTAGAAAATCTGTAATGATAACGAGTGGCTTTAAAATATATATAATATAATAAATACGGAGAGTAAATATGGCTACTGATAAGATTGTAAAGAAATGATTTATCCATTGCTTCACGTATTGTGACCAAACTAGGTAATCCAGTTGTATACTAATTAGGGCTATATGATTTTAGAGTTTCAAACGATAATTTCAAGGAAGGGATTTTTGACTCGCATTCTGAATAGAGTAAGTGTTCCAATTAATGGGACCATATTCCAAAATGGATCTAACTAAAACCTAGTAAAGAGCTTTGGAAAATCTAGCTACGGTTTACCTATATCGGGCTTTGTATTACACTATATATATTCCATGTGATTATGGAAACTCTATGACTCCTATAGTCGTGTAAAAAAATTATACTAACGTATTTCATAATAGATAATGCGGAATTAAGAGTGTTATTGTAATTTTGTCAATAGTATAAATACATTTGATTGGGTTTACACTTTGATAAAACGCATAGACATATAACTGCAATATTACAATTCATTCCTCGTTTAATCCGAAGAGGTTAAATTCATTTTGAAAAATAATACAGTCCTCGGTGTAGGAGACACGTACAAATAACATAGATTTACAATGTTTAAGAGCAGATGACAGTAAAAATATATCATTTATAAAAAATGCCAAGAATAAAATAAAACGAGTGCAGATTTTCCAGCAACTTGTTAAAGCCTCCTCCCACCCTCCCCACCCATATGTGCCGACTTCCAATGCACACGCAGTCTTTATTTTTTAACTTCAGTGAATATAAAAGGATAGTCCAGGAACACGTTTCTAATCATATAGAATCGATGAACAATTTTCCGCGTGGCAATAATATTGGTATTGTGAAAGTAAGGTAAAGCGTATAATAAAAATATAATGATTAAAATACTCGATTTTTCACTTCTTTTTTTTTTACGGACAAACGATAATTATTATTTTAAAACTACCCGTAAACATCTGTTTGCATATTATTATTATTATTATTATTATTATTATTACTATTATTGTGTTTCGTCCGTAGCGCACAATATATGTAAATACCAGTCGACGGCGGCGGCGTCGGTGGTGGTGTATACGTTGTTATATTATACGTACAATGGCTGGGCGGGATCGGTTTTTAGGGTTTTATGATTAAAAACGGCTGCGGTGGCGGTGGCGCACGCGGTCCATTGTTAAAGGGCTTGGCCAGAAGATTATGAAAACATCATGAACCGAATATTCTCATTCACTTCATCGCAGTCAGTCAGTCAAAAGTCTTTGTCTGCAATAACTCCCATTGTTGTTTTCTCTGTGCGGGCTCTGTTCGTTGTTGTTCGTTCGTTTATTATCATTACGATTATTACGATTATGATTATTATGATTATGATTTCACGTTTCTCACACCCCGCCACCACCGTCCCTCCACCACCCCAGCCCGTAATATACATCCGCGGAGACTTGATGAAGCCCCCGGACGATTTCCGTCCGTCTCCGATACACACCATCGCCACCGCCGCCGCCGACGCCATAGCCCATCGCTGCAGCCATACCTCCATAGTCGCGGCACCACCCCTTTGGCGTAAGAGCGCGTTTAATCAAAAAAAAAAAAAGATATGAAACGGATTTCTTACCGCAAACTCCATAGCGCCAGTCTATTAGCCTAATGGGAAGAGCCTCCCGCGTAGACAAAAGGCATGTTTGTCTAGTCACCGCGTGCGTACATGGCTGCAGGAGTAAAACAGTGTTTCATCAGACTGCAAATACGAAATGCGCGAACAATAACTAAAAAAGAAGAAAAGAAAAATGGGATAAAAAAAAAATGTCATAATAAAAGCGTCACATCCTCCGCCGGGAATTTCGCTAATTTTCGTCGCGGTTTTTTTTATTATTATTATTTTTTTTTTTTTTCACTTACCCTGAGTATTTCTACCCTAAGTAGTTTCATCGTATAACCAAATACGCGCGTTTATCATGCTCTAAAGATGATAATAAATAATAATTCTCCCTTCGCGTAGTGGTATTCGCGACGACGTGTATATTGTAATGCGTGCGTAATGTAAATCCGAATACAACACTTCAATACGCATTGACAGCGATATTATTGTCATCATTATTATTTTTAATAATGACGCTGTTGCCACAATAATATGTGTCATAAATAATATGTTACAGTTTTACGGATTATACCACACGAATGGGGTTAAAGAGTTTTATTGTGATTCTCTTCAGTAGGTACACGGTTTTTTTATACTTATGAAAATTTCAATTGAACGCGAGTATTCGAATACTATACCCAAGTAATAATTGACCTACAATTTTCTTTGTTCTCGCGTAATTTTTTTCGATCGTTTTTTTTTTTTTTTACCTCAGTATAATATACCTATGCTTTATGCGTGATTAAAAATATGCAGTCTTTGACAGAACCAACACCAATCTTAATATGTTTTGCTTGTTTCTATATTGAATGTATAGTAGGATATATGATAAAGGCTTGTTATAAAAACTAAAAATACATTATTGTTTTGAAACCTGTCTACTATTTTAATACATAGTGATAAACCAGTGAGTATTGTATTGATTGGAATGATATAATCGAACGATATTTCTTAATCTCCAAAACGACTTTTTCAGTCGTTGATTTATATTGCAAGTTTGAAAACTATTCAAAACATGAAAAGAAAGTGATGATGTCGGTGGGAGTTAGTAAACCATAATAAACTAAAATGTACAAGACATAAAGGCGTTAATTTCAGACATTCAGAGTTATGATAAAAATTCAAACTGTTAAGTTAAAATAATCTACAGCAAAAGTATACCTTATCAAAATTCAACCAATCATTATTTATTATTAAGTATTTATTTAAGGCATTAACATTCTTAATAAAATCTGCCCAAAACTGTTTAGCTAATCATATACATTTATAGAATAATGTGAATATGATATAGTCATTAAAACTAAATTGAGATACTTAAACTTTAGATGAATAATATTTTTTTGTATTATCATCACTTTAATAATTAATATAATTAATTTTTAAGTGCAAAAATAATACCTATTATACATTTTTATAATACTCTATAATCCGTTTTTATAAAATTAATCACGTGCCTATTAACTATAAAAAGGTAGGTAGCTTAGAGTTTTATTTTTGTTTTTTCTTCAATACAGTAATCATAAATAACTATGATAAAAAATAAAAATAATTCTATTCGGAAAATAATGAACTTAAAAATGAATAGCACATGTGCAGATTACACAATTTTAATCATATTTATTTTTGCGTTAATTTTTTTTCGACATTAGTTAAATAATATTATTAATATATACACATAAAAGAACTCTTTAGAAAGTGGTAGTATAATTACATTTTGAAGAGCCCTTGTAATATCTATTGAAAAATATCTAATCATGTTAACTATAAAATCCTTTTTGATGATAATCTTCTTTTATGTCTGTGCCAACTCGGAAAATCGTATTCTTTGTTTACAATAGTTTATTTACCTCCTGTATTTGTATAGAAATTTTAGACATAATTTTGGTATAAATGAAATATTATTGAAAAATTAATCATAAACTTAACAAAGAATATAATTCGACAGAAACCCATCGACGCAAGTACATTAAACAAATTAATTTGAGTTAATGGGTTTCACTTTTCTTTCTATTTATTTTGTATTTTTATACCCGTTTTATTTAATTAAAAACTGATACAATTAAAAACCATTAATCATATAGTTATGAATGAATTTAACAGATTTTTTTTTTTTGTCTATTTGTTGTAACATTCTATGATAATCGATAAATAAGACAGACTAATTACTTATTAGTCTATAGGAATTCCATAAAAATACTTCATGGCAATATTTTTTATTAGTTTCAAATACATTATAACTTATTCAAAATAAATCATACGAGTACATGGCACGTGTTATACAGTTGAATAATAGTATGTCGAACTATAATATTATTATATTCAAACAAGTTTAATCTGTATTTGATAGTGTTTAAACGCATTTTAATGATTTAAACAACTCAATAATATATAGTTAATAAAAGTACGTTTATATTATTGAAGTGCGTATATAATGTAATCGTGCATAATAGTTGTACAGCAGAAAACATTTTGTTAGTCGATGACTATCGTACTAACACAACAGATGTCCATTGCCTTTTGTCAATAGAGTTGTTTTGTTGTGAATATTACTTACAATGAACTCCACGTGATACCCACTTCACCCTCAAAAAATTTGAAAACTGCACTGCGGCCAGTATGAATTAAAGAACGGAGTAAATTATGAAAACGGATTGATTAAAATCACGAAACATGTAATTATTACTTGTTGAACATTTTGTTTCTGTCCCTCCTTTCGTGTCACCCTTATTTGAATTTTATTAATTTCAGACAACAGAATCAGAACCCCACAACCCTTCGACCATTGTCAACATTTTCAAAAGACACGCCTTTATTTCGTTTACTCATCTCTTTTTAATAGAGAAGGATAATGCATATATGCGCACTGTGCGCTGAAAACCCTCAACATAATAATAGAATTGGGTACAAAAATAAATCAATTGGTCACTTGAACGTGATATATATACATTATACAGGGTCATTCGCCAAGCATACTTAGTACTCACTCCCATTTTTTTCATTTAATAATAGATTTATTCAAATTTTGATTTTTAAAATTTTAAATATAGGTATTTATTATTTATTAATTATGATCGTATTTTCTTGAACATTTTTATACTACTAGTCATAACTTGTTCTTGTGATGATATAAGTTTCTGCTTTTTTATCGTAAATTATTTAGTGGAAAATTTTTTAAAAAAATTTGATGTACCTATAATTCAAATTTCGTAAAAGTAATTTCTCAGTTAATAAAATGTTTATACTAAAGATAATATTTCTTAAAAATGGTTTTACAAAAAATATCAAATAAATGTAACATCAGATCTAGTATTTATCGAACCTGGACCATTTTTATAAATTAAAAATGTTTATAGATAAATATTAATTAGTATCAAATTTCCAAATGACCTTAACCCCCATATATTCCAAACCCATTATCAAAACCAGTACATAAAGTTAAATAACTCAAAAACTATTCATTCGAATTATAATTTTTATACTTCAACATTTTTAGAAATATTATTTGTTAAATAATAATAATAATTTACTGTTTAAAAGAAAGTTGTCATTTGAAAACTATAGAAGTTTGTAACTCCATAGAACACATGTTAAGTATAGTACAAAGAAATCTTAATAATTTGAAAATATAGTCTTTAAGTAAATTTTAAAATTTTAAAAATCAGATTTTGAATAGCTGTTGTTACTGAAGAGAAAAAGAGAGTAATCATTCTTAAGGATTACTCTGTAATTTGTAAACATACCTACTCGCGTATATTATACCATAAATATATAAAATAATAGATGTAGCTACTATACGAATTGAACAACGTGAAACACTAAGTTATAAAAGTAATTTAAGTAGATACATTATATTTTAATTAAATTGACGTGATATTTGATTTAAAATTTTATTTTTGAAACGAATTACCTTCTACCTAAACATTTTAAATAATATTGCCTCGTCGAAATGTATTATGTGTTTTAAATATCTGATACGGTACATAGTTAATAGTATCGTAAGTACCGAAATCATATTATTCATTTTATTTTCATCTATCAGATACCTACTGTATACTTAATACATCCAACGCGACGGTAGTGGCGCGAAGCTAAGTAAAAAAAAAAAGCGGAGCGATCACTACCGTAGTACCTAACACAATACAGATATACTATACACTAGATTCTGCAAAAACGTTTACAGATTATAACCGACACATTTAGTGATGTATTATTGCTTTAGATTTTAAGGCTAAAAATAATATTAATACCTCGTGTCCTATAAGTGTACATATTTAATTTGGAACTCATCATATTATATTATATTAATATATAATACTTAAATACGTATAACATATTATGTACATTATATTACATTATTATATGTTGTATTGTTATTTGTTATATATGTATTATCAATTATATATGTTAGACCTTTAGGCTTTAATACATATGATTTATGTACATTGCGATGTATTCATGTGCATCCAGACGAATTTACTCGTAGTCATTCGCAAACTTTTAAGTTATAATAATAAGTATTTTACTGTTATTATATATGTTTACAATACAATTATCGTTCAGGAGGGGAACACGGGGCGCGACCGTAACAAACGCTGCCATTGGCTGAAGACCGTATCCAATGGGGTGGTTTTTATCGGACCGTATTTTCCGGAGGGATGTTTGTACTGTCAGTTAAATTTCGAAATCATAATCATCCCCGTCGTGGTGCGCAATGGCTGGAGGACCCTACTTATCGCCGTTACCCGGCGATCTTTTATCGGAGTACATGTTTGGTAGACGTAGACAGGCAAGTTCGCTTCAATCATTTAAGAAAAAAATTTTTTTTAACTAAAATGAACGACTATTTTGTTTTAAATTGTAAAATATTACTAAATTTATTAAAAAATAGTTTATTATCCTTATAAATAGAGAAGAAACCGGACGACGTTTACACCACAGCAACTACAAGAACTTGAGAGCCTTTTCCAGAAAACTCATTATCCAGACGTTTTTTTGAGAGAAGAAGTAGCTCTTCGAATTAATCTTTCTGAAGCTCGTGTACAGGTCAATATTAAACATATTTTTTATAAAATACCATCTACTCGTATATGAATCTTATACCTATAGAGTGTTTCTTCAAAATGCAGAGTATTCTTTTATATTTTTATTAAAAATGTTTGTTTTATTCCTTAAAAATTATTCAGATTAATTTTTAATTACAGACTTAATATAACATATACATGATTGTGTTCATCGTTTAAAAATGTCATTAATTTTTGTATATACCTACATAACTTTTAAAATATTAAAAAATGCGTGATAAAATACTTAATGTTTATCATATATTTAAGTCTAGTTTAATTAAATCCATTTATTTCATTTATTCAAAATATTTGATATAACGCTAAATATTTTTAAAAATAAATAATTTTGAAAAACTACGTAGCATTGAATAATTAAAAACAACAACATAAATTATAAGCTTTGTTAGAAAATATTGAATCATTTTTAGAAAAATTTAAATACTTTAGGAATTTATATATTTTTTTAAATCTAAGATGTTTTTATCAATTTATTTATTCTACCACGGTATTTTTAAATTTTAACATAATCCTAATTTATTTAATAAATAATTAACAATGATTAAATTCTTATTTTATAATCAGTACATGTCTATATGGGTGAAAATATTGCGGTTAATTTAGTTATTTGTGATTATAGGTATGGTTTCAAAACCGCAGAGCTAAGTGGCGTAAACACGCACGGCTTCAAATAATTCAAGACGCGTGGAGAATTCGTTGCATGGGTTTGAACACACAATCACTTCTATTGGGTAAATCGATTTTCGGAGAACTTAAATGAAGTCTAATTTTTTCAACACAATAAATTCATTCGCAGGTCGTCAAGCATCAGAGGGAACGACTCGTTTAACGGACGATAAGGAACCTCCACCAACACCTCCTACCCAATCGACTGTAGTCTCGTCACCTACCCACGTACCGGGAAGTTACAGAATGCTTCAAAAGTATGGTTATAAACTTATAAATCACAGACAGTAAATAGCTATATCTAAAATATATTAACACGCACACATTTAGTTTTCAAGTAACAGAAAGACCGCCATTAGTTGGACCACAAACAAATACAGTTACTACTAAATTGTTCTGCCCATATTCTTCTACTGGTAAGACAATTGATTAAATCATTTATTATTTCTGATTTAAAAAATACATAATATTCTGTTATTTGAACAAAAATATTAAAATATGTAATCAAACTGTGTTTATAATACATTATGGCATACCTAATAATCCAATTTATTTTTCTTAAAACATTGTTAGTTACTTCATTTCTACTTAAGTTCAACAATTGCAATATATAACAACTGATAGATTAGGTTTATTCATTTTAACTACTATTAATAGTTTCTAATTTGAATACCAACTCATATACTATAGTACTATAATACTGCAATATACGAGTAATTGTTATATAATGTATAAACGACAGACGTATACATATAGACGTATAGATATTTACATAATAACTTCTGTATAATAATACAATGTAATTTTATTCTATACGTGATGCAAATATTTAACAATTAGTTATTAAATCAGTTAAGCCAAATTAGTTTTTAGAAGTATTCCACTTTGATTATTACCACCTGTTAATAAATAATTATGTTCTATACTCAAAATGTACCAACAAATTCCTTTGTTTATTATTTTAAAAAATAACAGTAAAATTAGATATGCTTGACATTATATATACCTAATATATTGTACAAAATGTCTTATATTCATATTTATATCATATTATGTATTTTCAGAAAATGAAATTTCAAATAGACGTTCAGCTCATCACCAAGACACTAGGTCTGATATGAACGGAAACCTGTCTTTGATGGTAGGTTCTGTGGATTTAACATGCTCAAAATCTCGGTCTACCAGTCCCGAAGAAGAAAATGACATAAACGTAAATGATTAAATAAATTTTAATCAGAATAAAAAATTAAGAACGAAAAAATGCAAATTACTTTAAAAATTAAATTTAAGTCCTAGTTAAAAAATATTATGTACAATTTAAATAATATTAATTTCTAATAAATAATTAATTAAATAATTTAAAAAATATAAATTAATCATAGTATATTTCACTCTTTATTATTATAAATCATTATATTAAAAATTAAAATGTATAATATATAATAAATACATAATAAACAAATAAGTGAGTAATTTTTAGACAAAATTGTTTACTAACTTTATTATAAGTAATCTTTTTAAATAATAATATTTTTTATTTAAATATTGATTTAATTTTTATAAAAGTGACTTTAATATGCTTTACGAAAATTACTTGTGCACAAATAAATGTAAATATCTCATTACTATATTAACAAGTAAAACTAGATCATCATGGTAATTATTTGTTAATCATTGGTACCAATTTATTATATACCTATTATAGTAACTTAAATAGTATAAACAACGACTGATTAAAACAACGACATTTACAATCATGCAATATAGTTCAGTATATTTTCATATTTTATCGCGTATGCTTCAGTATTGTAATTTTATACATATAATTAAGTAGGTAGTAATTAAATAAGTCGTACAAAGTCGCTTATATTTCTTTCATAATATAAGTACATTCTACTAAAAAATAGATTGTCATTTATTTTTGTTGTCATTTAAATTAAATTAATATATTTGTCTATAATGTAAACATGATTCGTATTCGTATAAATGATGGTAAAATAGATAATTAGTGTTTGGTACCTATTGTTATAATTGTTATTGTTAGTACCTTGTGGTTTTGTAATAAGTATAATTTGAGATTAAACCTTAAATTTCACAAAACTGAAGTAAGTAATTGATAACTGGTAAGTAGGTATAACCGTGGTAAGTACTTAAGAAACCTACATTTTACATTTTAAAATACGGTCGAAACATATATTATGTCATCTCAATTTGATTCAAAGTAATTGTTATTTAGGTATCCTACGTATTCCAAAAAAATATGTCAATTAGAATAATCATACTTGCACGAACGAATATATTTTAAACTATATGTTTACAATTTATTAATATATTATAATAATTAGTCGCTGATCACTGTACTTGGTCCTTTTAAACGCAGTTTTCCCAAATTTCATATTGATTTTCTTTATTTAAAAATATTGTTGTTAGATATTATCGGTATAAATATATTTAATGACTGTGTAATATTTATATTACCTACTGTAACTATTGATAATTTTTCAATAATTTTACAATTGTTTATTTAATCTTTAAAAAAAATGTTAAAACAATTAATTCAGTTTAATAAAACTATTGTTTAATATTGTATGTATACTATGGTTCACAAAATAATCTATTCGATTAGTTATGGTTATCATTATATTATTTCCATTTTATTTACTTACAAATTTATGACCACGGCTAATTATTAAAATTGTTATCGATCGTCCATCGACGTGTTATCGTGATCTAGTATCCACATAAGTAGAAATTAAAATAAAAGTAATCTAGGTAGATACCTAATTTAAACATTACATTGGTAGGTGCTCACTACTCACTAGGCATCATATTCTATACTTCTATACTAATACACATTACACGTATACCTACAACCTAATAATTAAATTTTCGAAGAAAATTAATTTAAGATTTTTGTTTTTGTAAAATGAACTTCCGAGAAAATTGTCGTTTTGGAAAACGTACTGTAGTCATAAGTCACACATTTTATTATTCATCTTTAAATCAAACTATTGAATAAAAATTATCGATACATATTTCATATAAATACATATATATATAACTCAAACCTCGATAACTCGATAACTCGAAAAACTTATCAACTCGAATTTTTTTTTATTCCCCTAGAAATATAAATTAATATAAATTCGAGTTATATATCTCAAATAATACATGTCTCTAAACGAATTTGTATCTCCCTTCCCCTTCGAGTTATCGCGACTGGACTGTAAAAAAAATTTAAGATTTATAATAGTGGATTAAATAATCAAAAAGATAGAAAAATTGGCATACATCTATACCTATATTAATGTATTTAAAATAACGAATTATGTTCATTAGGTTATTTATTTTGATTGAATGTAGCGGTTAAAAAGATACTTGACATAAATTTATTCAGACGTTTTAAAAATAATTAATTGTTGTTTATATAATAATTTATTACAACCTACCTCTGAGTACATCATTTACATTTACTTTTACAATTAATGATGTAATACCTATCACATATGTATTTCACAATTTCTTATATCACTAATAATATGTAAATATTAAATTCAGTTAAAGAATATATGATGTGATAGCCACTAGCCAGTAGCTCCAAATCAATATTTGAATACTGTAAGTTACGAAAAAATTTAGTAGGTAATTAGTAGTTACTATAATATTTTATAAAAAAAAAAATAAATTTTGATTTGTATAACAGGACAATGATGTATGTGACTACGAACAGTTATTTTTAAAATACGCACTGATAGCTATAATATTAATTAATATAACAGGTAACATTTATACCAGTCGGGTACCACTATGTTGATTCGGACATCGAAATTTTCCGCTAAAATCGACCTTTCCACTTACCGCCTGCAAAAATATATATGTATATTTAAATATTTTCATTTTCCGTCACAGCAAATTTCAGTTTTTTAGATTTTCGTGACTTCTTATTGTAAAATTGTATATGTATAGCGATTATATAATAGACCATGCATATAATGTTTTCACAATAGGTATATTTTCACCATTATAATAGGAAAGAGTGTGAAATATTATACGTTAACAATACACGTGACAATCAAAAGTATAATTATGATTTTATTAGTTAAAATTAAATTGTATTATTTTATCTCAAGCTTCCAAAATGTATAACTTACTGATGTTTTTCTAAGTGAATAAAATTAAAATTAATTATTTATTTCATTTGTGATTTATATATTGTGTATTGTATTTTTATGATATATATTTCAATAACTAATAACATTATGAAATACTTTATTAATTATTACTGCTTGAATAGACCTAGTCTTTCCATATGTTCTGTCCCTTATACAAAAGTGTATGTTTAATAAATAAAATTAAAAAAATATAAACTGATGTTTTTTATTCTTTATCGACTTAGTAACTAAAAAAACTAAACACTATTCAAAATGTCCACCGTTTGCATTTATACACTTCTTCAAACGATCTGGCCACTCGTCTATGACAGCACGCACCACTTCTAACGGTATTGAGGCAGCTGATTTTACCAAATCGGCTTTTAATGATTCGATATTTCGATGGGGCTTAGAGCTTAGAGCCTTCTCCTATAAAATACTCCACAGTCGGTTAAGTTAGGTTGAAAATCTCTAATGGTGTTTTATTACACTTAAATGACGCAATAACAGCAATACGATATTCTTCAATATCCCATTCCATGTTTAATACGTGACGTGAACTATCGTACTAACTAGGACTATATAGTACGAGTATACATGATACTTGTTAAAAATTATATTCAAAAACAAAGTCATTAGTGTTTTCGTAATATATTAATGGAACAACTGGTAAAATAATAGGAACAGAAGTCCTGTCACAGAACTGTCAGAACTTATGGTACGACTAGGTATATATATTTTTTAAATCATTGTCATATTATATCAATAACCCCACTTATTTTTTATAGTACGGTGTTGCCGAAATTTGGTATTGCGAAAAATTAAAATGTGCATTATTATACTTTTGATTTGAATGAATAAGCCGAAATAAATATATCTTTGGACATTATTTAATTTTATTGCGGTTATATATTAACTTTAACTCAACATAGTTAACATAAATTAACTATACAATAATAAATATGGGTTGTATAGTAAAGTTTACTATATGATCAATGATACTACAATTTGTTTTGTCTAGGTCATTAGTCCTATAGTTCAGTTAATTTAATAAACGACCGAACAAAAATATGAACATTAGTCGTTAGCTTGTAATACAAACTAGACAGACCACATCACTACCTGTAAAAGTGGGAGATAGATTGTTGTGGACAATTCACCTTCTAATATATGATAATTTATATATTGGTTTAAAAATGAAAACATTTCACATTATATCATATAACTATAGGTAGTCAGTAGGTACATACTGCAAACAGAAGTAGTTCGTTGATATAGTTTATGAGAGAACGTCACATTAAATGTAAGTAAAATGCTAAACTATCTTAATTTTGATTTATGTTATTATTATTTGTAACTTGTTTAAGTAACAACAAAAATAAATATAATATATTATTAAGAAAGTGCCTACTTATGCAGTTGTTGTTACTTTTTTATTATTCTTTTTAAATATATTAATCATAACTTTAAATCTGAATTTTATATGTTATATCATACATTAGGAATTACGATTGTTTTTTTAAAATTTTAATTAAAAGAAAACATTTTCCAAAAATTAGGTATTCATTACTTATAACTATGGATATTTCGTATACATATTTATAAGTTATATTAATTAATAATGCATTTCTTATTTGTAAATTCTGTTTTTTAAGTCGTGCTGTAAAATCATTTTTAATATTTTGTTTTCATTCGTTAGATCTATAAAATATAAAATATAATTTATTATAATACGAATACAACAACTTTTAGTTTTATGAATAAAATAATATTTTAATTTTTAATTTAATAACTACATTTCATTATCAAATGAAAATAAAACTACATTGCATGTATTCAATATTGTTATTTATTATAATTTACGATTTTTTTTCATATTTAAATAGAATACAAAACATGGGACGCTGGGCATGTATTACATGTGCATTATTAATATTTCACTTTTTAGCCAAAACAAATGAAGCAACAGCCGAAAACAGTTTACCGTTCATCAGGTAAATTAAAACTCAAAATAAAAATTGATAACAATAATATTTGTTATTGGTAATAAATAAATACATATTACTTAGACATAGTAACATTGAGTTAAGATAATCATAATGTGTTTTAAATTTATACTAATATGCTCTAAAACTTTAAAAAATTAATTTAAGACTGAGAATTTAATTAAACTAATTGCTTATTGATTCAATGATTCATTTATAAAATGGATAAAATGTTGGTTATCATTAAAATATAATATATACCTATACTATAACCTAATTTTATACTTGGACGGTTAAATCAATGGCTGCAATTTTTTTTTTTAACTAATTGCGTCCTGATTATTTGATTTCCTGAATTCAGAGTTTATAAAAAATTATATTAATTACGTAAACAAAATAACAAGTTTTGATTATATAAAAACTGTATCATTAAAATACCTATTTACCAATCCATAAATAATATTATAATATCATTTTAATATAATAATAAATAACCTAATCTTCCATGTATTTTTTTTATTACATTTTTAATTAGTTAACCGACTTAACGATGAAAAACAATATTTATAACCTACATTTAGCAATATAATATGTAACGTTGCTGTTGACAGTTCCAAGTCTGTATTAAATGAATAGGAAAATAATGTATTTACATCGGACGCAATCAGTGTAGTTGATATATATTATCGGGACGCAATTTGTATGAAAATGGGATCTTGGGACGAAATTCGTTTGCTGCGAAACCAATTGCCTATAAATGTATAAAATTATTTTTACATTAATTTAAGTACTGTAAGTCACACTCGTACAATAACTATTATTTCTATTTATTTTAATGTAAAATCACTGTTGGTAATGAAATCTAAAACTATGAAAAATTGATTAATTTCAAATATAATATAATATATAAGTATTTTAAAGACTTTATTCTAAACTCTGATGGTATATTGTATTTTTTAAACAGTTTATAAATTAGGTAGGTAGGAATATGTAAATCGCATTGATAATTAGGTAGGTATTATACTTAGTAAAAATACAGTAAGCGAAAATACACGAAAATAATTTTTAGATATTTTTATACCGATATATTATGTTTGTATTTTTTCACGTTTAAAGTAAAATTTACAAATGCGTAAACGATGAGTGTATAATAACCGAATTTCAAGATGAAACTAAGGAAACCAATGACGTCGATGAATCAATGGACGTTTGCCGATTAACCTGTGGCCAATATGGGTCACTTTGGCCGAGGCCGACTATAATGACTACAATAAAGTAAATACAAATAAATAAACGTATACCTATGTATCTATTGAATTTTGTATAAATATCATAACGCTGATTTTAATAACAAATCGTAGAAAACCGGTGACTAAGTTTGGACTCGACAATATCGTGTTTAACTTTTCGTCCGTGGCCGATGAACTCGGAAAACAATACATGGCTGAGGCGTCTCAAGTCTTAATGTCGTCGTTGAGAACAATTTGCAGTCCCCGGTGTATTCCTAACGACAACAACCTGACCGTATTCGTAACCACGACCACTCCTTTTGCTAATATCAAGTGGTCGACGAACGAAAGTTATGAATTAAACATTTCCACCGATTGTAAGACGATATAATGTGTTTTATGGCGATACAAACGATTCGCGTTTCGTTCTAATCATGACGAATTCACACGGTGCAAATGTTTCTCTAGCGGACCAAATCACGGCAAACGTTACAGCGCGAACCGTGTATGGCGCTAGGAACGGATTGGAAACATTGCGACAGCTGATTACGGCGTACGGCCGGCCCAAGTTCAACGGCAAGACGCTGGTGATGGCTGCTGAGGCGCAAATAGTGGACGAGCCAGTGTACGCGCACAGAGGATTCATGCTGGATACGTCGAGGAATTATTTCCCGTTGTCGGCGATCAGAAGGACGATCGACGCTATGGGCCATTCCAAACTCAACGTATTCCATTGGCACGCCACAGACTCTCACAGTTTTCCATTGGATTTGCCCAGCGCTCCACAAATGGCGAGGTGAGACGTGACTTTAATACCTGTCTATAGTAACGTTATGTGAAATGACATCGTGATAGGCATACAAAATAGAGCCCGGACAATGTCATAGTAAAATAACGCGATTAAACCCGACACTAAAGTAGGCACTTGATCCGCACTATTCGACGGGAAAGGAACACACGTGGGTAGGGTAAAAAATTAGACTACCTGTGACTAAGCAAACTATTATTACGGCAATGACAAACATTAGGTATTATTTTATACAAATTTTAAATGCTTAAGACTATACCACTATAGTAAATTATAGGTAGCAATAATAGGTGTGTATTATTTTGTTATTATGTGTTTGCTAGTTACCTTTACTGTGCAGGTCCTATATTGTATGTTGTAGCGTTTTACAATGATTTAATATAATATACGTGAAATAAATATAAACATAACACAATAGTGATCACATATTCAGCTCAGATGATATCAATAATCAACTCATGTATTACGGCATTATGCAAGTAAATAGATAAATAATTTCATCGTGTGTATATATATATATATATATATATATACATTATAGATATGGTGCATATAGTCCCGAAAAAATATACTCATACGAAGAAATCAAAGATCTTCTAAGATATGCATTAGTTAGAGGAGTAAGAATTATTATGGAAATCGATTCGCCAGCACACGCGGGTTACGGATGGCAATGGGGAAAAGATGCCGGTTATGGAAACATGGTGATTTGTCTGGGTAACCGTCCATGGCAAAATTATTGTGTACAACCACCGTGTGGGCAACTTAATCCACTAAACAATCACACGTACACGTGGTTAGGAAAAATTTATAAAGATTTGATCAGCCTACTTCCCAAAGGAGAGGCATTCCACATGGGTGGCGATGAGGTAATTTATTTTAGTTTTTTTTTACCAACATCGAGTTTTATTTAAAAAAAAAAACGTAAATTTTGATTTTAAAACTGTCTTCTTATAATACATAGGTTGCTGTGCAATGTTGGAACACAACAAACGAAATCGTTGAATGGATGCAGTCTAAAAATAGAAGCTTATCTGAAAGCACATATCTGGATCTATGGTCCGAATTCCATAACAAAGCTTTAACTGTATATGACGACGAAGTCGGGGATTCAAATTCGGACGTAATTGTTTGGTCTAGTAGATTGACTGATCCAAGTATCATAGAGAAGCATCTCGACAAAAAACGATATACCGTTGAAGTTTGGGAAAAAAGTACAACTTTGGTTGATTTAGCAAACTTAGGTTATAAAGTAATCGTGGCCGTTGAAGATATCTATTACCTAGATCACGGATTGCGGCCACCAACCACTTACCATTCGTGGAAGGTGATTTACAACAACAAGTTGCCAGTGTCAAATAATCCTAATCTCATTTTAGGAGCAGAAGTAATAGCCAATAATATACAAAATAAGCAGAAAGTAGTGTACTAATTTAATTCATTTTTTTATAGACCTGCATGTTTTCCGAATTCGCTGATGATTTTAGTTTGGATATTAAAGTTTGGCCAAGAGCCGCAGCTTTAGCTGAAAGATTATGGGCGGATCCGCCAACCAACGCTTTGGCTGCCGAGTACAGGTAAAAAATAATTTATTATTATTATGTTACAACCGAAAAAACGAATTATACGAATCTATAATAACAAATATTTTTAAAATTGTAGACTACTGCAACACCGTGAACGACTTATATCATTAGGAATCAAACCGGATAGAATTACCCCAGAATGGTGTAATGATCGTGATGGCGAATGTATAATTAGTTATTGATATATTCTAACATAAGAATAACGATAAAGCTAAATTTTATGGTATTTTGGATTTCAAAATATTTCAATTTTAATAGTTTCAAGTATTTAAGAATTTATTATATAATGTATACTGTAATACAATACTTTAACTATTAACTGTTGTTGTACGTTCTGAGCAAAATAAATTGTCGATCGCATTTTTTCATTAATAATTGACATGATATTTTTTAACATATTACAATTATGATTATTTAAAATATTGTGAATAGTTAAGTTAAAAAAATGTCTAAGATATAGTTAAAACACATTTTCACAGTTGGCGATTTTTTTCTCTTCAGTGAAGAAGTAAAAATCGACGAGAGTAAATACTAAATATAACCTATACTAATGGTTAGGCTGATGATTATAACTATTACTGTATTTTAATTCTTCATTTTCTAGAGTTAACATTATCTGTTTTCTATAAAAATTGCGACAGAGTAGTTGCATTCACAAATTTTTTTTACGATGACGGATTACAGAGAGTGATGAATATTGATTAATTATTAAGTTTCTACTGTAAATATGCGAGTCTTGGTAAAAAAAAAGTATAAGCTGCTATTGTTTTAAATGTTTTAATCACATTATTTGAAGCTTTTCCATATAATAAAAATACTTTAAAAATATCTATAATCTATGATTATAACTTGAATATCAAACGTCCATGCATGTTTATTTTTTTTTTTTTTTTTGTTTGACTGATTGTTAGTTTTAAATATATTTTAAAAAGTTGTAGAAATGTAACAATCAAATCCATATAATAATGGTGAGTACTAAGTGCAAGAACTGTTCTTGTGTTTGATATAATATCCATTATTATTATAAATTATAATAGGATTAAATAAAACTAAATCCAAGTTATAAAAAATGTAGGTAGTAAAAACATGTTTGTTACAAAAAATAGTATACATATTGATAAATTTACAAAAAAATATACATTATATAAATCAATCAATAAAAACAAAAAATACAATATATATTACTACATACAAATAATACAATTAAATGGATGGAATAGTTTGATTATTTTTAAAAATAATTTTATTTGATACAAAATAATTAAAATTGTATTATAAAATATATTTTATTAGGTATTGACTAGTTACATTTTATACTCTAAATGAATTGATGATGGCAAAAACTGCTAGAGGGTAATTGCGATAAAATATAAACTTTAAAGAAAACAAATTATATGAAAAACAAACCAAATTTAAGAATATACTACTAAAAGATACCCACCCTTTAAGCATGTCTTTACACATACTTCACTAAATAAGAATTTAAATAGCACTTATCTAACTCTACCTCAGTTGTTACCAGACCCAAGAAAAATAATACATAAAGCAATAATACTAAGGTGTTACTTAGTTTATGTACAAATTTATATCATACATAGGTAATGTAAATACATTAAAAGTATTTCAGCAATCATCAACCCATTCATTCACTGCAAGTCAATCTACAGTGTTATAGTTATGTACAATATAAATTATTATTCTATAAAATATAAATATAATATATATTAATTACTTAATTCAAAAAAATATATATAAGTGATGCATAATAATATAAATATTTTTGTATAACATTAAAATAATAAAAGATTTTTTGGCAATAATAAATATTAAAAAATTCAATATAACATGATTTTTATATTATATCTTGAAATGATTTAATATATTTTTTTGTTATTTTATATTTTCATTAACAATATATACCTAGTTAAATCTTAAATCTTAACAATACTCATATACAATATCATAAAATCAAAATGATATTGATATATTTGAAAACATTATATGGTTGTTCATCAATCATCAGTCATCAATAAATAATATAATAAAATATAAACGGTAACAATGGTACTAATTTATTCAGCTGTAGCAAAATTTTAAATGTTAAGGATTTCTGGCTGCATCAAACATAACTAAAAATAAATAATCAATATAAGTATCTTTAGTTATAAATTATATCAATGTTAATGCTAAAAATAATATTTATATGTTAATATTTTAGTTAAATCCTAACATTTTAAATTCTATTTCACAAAAACAATGTATTGATTTTACTTATTTTTAAATTCAAAATTAGGTATATAAGAAATAAAATTAAGATTTTAATTAGTAATTGTATAAATTTAAAAATATAAAAATTATATCATGATTAATAATTTAAATACAATAGGTAAAAGTTTGTAATATCATAATAACTCCATATCAAATGAATATTTTTAAATACAATCCCAATTTAGTAAAAATATCAAAATTATTTATTTCAAAAAGATTATTCCCTTAAAATTGAGTAAAAAATGGTCTACTATAGTGACATAAATTACTAATTTTCTTACTATTTAGTAGTTATGTCACATTATTCAAATATAAAAAAATCACATTTAATTCAATCGAATGGTAATTTTTTATCCAATTTAATAATTTATATTTTTAACTATTTTAAAAGAGGTTAATAAAAGAGCTATGTATTTTGAGTCCCCTCCTCTCCTCCCAAAAAAAAAAGAAATGTTAAAATTGTTATAAAACTGGAAATTTTTATAGGTAACAATTCAAAAAAAACATACTCAAAAATATGATTAGCCATGATGATGCTTATAGTGTCTAAGACACAATTAATTTTTTTTTTATGAAAAATCTTCAAATATTACTTTTATTGAACTCTGAATCAATATTAGACTTAAATAACCTATTCATAATAGGCTATTACCAAAGTTAAAGATGAGTAAATTATCTATTTATTTTAATGTAAAAGTATCTCTTGATACTTCAATTTAGAAAGTGATATATTTATGTTTCAACTAACTATTAAACATAGGTATAGAAAACAATTAAATATTAATACGTTATAATATAACTTTAAAATTATTCACTATAAGTTCACTTTGTTCCTTCTATACTCTCTCGCAGTGCTGTAGCCAGAATTTTTGGGGAGGGGGGGGCTTAATTTTTGATAGCCAATTATGACAAAAAATTAAGTTTGCACTGTATTTTTGACAATATAGTTCATATAATTACACATATTATCAAATCAAGGTCAAGTAAATGTGATAAGAACGGGGTTGCTTTATCACCACAAATGGTAATTAAATTAATAAAATTATTCTCGTCTGACATTTGGGGAAGAGGCTTGAACCCAGAAGCCCACTAGCATCCGGCACTGTTCTCTCATATAAGAGTAACCTTAGGTGGCAAACAATTTTTATCAGATTCAGATCTTTAATTAAATTGGTTTTAGTTGAATTTTTTTGTCGGCTTTCATTTCCAAAAATTAATTAACTTTGTTAATTTAAAAAAAAATGTATACTAGGGCAGTTGTTGCTGACATTCTTAAAAATCTAGCACTAGTCAAACTCTAATAACAAACTGAGGTTACTCTAATATAAGACAAAGTATAAAAAAAACATACTCATATATATAACGGGCATTATAGTAGAGAAGGATAAATAATTGAAATAAGAATCTCTTAATCAGCATTTAAATAATTAATATGTTAATAGAAAGCAAAATATTTATATATATTAATAAGCAAGTTATGAAATGTGTACCTTGGACACGGTGATTGTAAGTATGAATAATTTTTGGATTTACCAACAACATCATAATTGGGATTAGAAAAAGACGATGGTTTTGTTAGGTTTATATAACCAGAACACTCAACTAAAAATTATATAAAACAATAAAACACAGTTTATTATGTAATAATGTCTACCAAAATACCAATGTTAATCAATAACAAGTCTACAAAGCAGTTTAAAATTGATTAACTAATAATTTACATTCAACACATAAAATAATAAAGTACTGTAGAAAATTCAACTAACTTGGATTATGTAACATAGGCCTCAATTCCAAATCATCTTTGTTTTCTGAATGTTCAGAACTGTTTAGGCATGAATTTAAATTGTTTTCAGACATGGTTGAACAATTCAAATATGTTGGTGCTGTTAAAAGACTTAAATAATCAGTTGAAACTGATCCCTCAGTATTCATTCTCATATAAACCTCATTTAAATTCATATAATGCTAAAAAAGAAATATTAATTTAATTGAAGTTTACAATGTATATATTGTATATATGCAAATATTATATAAATAAAATATCAATCCTTACTGATTTTGTACCATCTTGTAATAAATCACCCAGACGTTCAGCTAATTCAGTGAATGAAGGTCTTGTCATAGGATTCATTTTCCAGCAGTCTAACATTATGTTGTATCTAAATTTATATAAAAAATAATAATAATAAATTTTAAAATATTATTATAAATGATCAATATATTTAAATAAAAATATTTTTTCTTCTGTAATAATAATATATATTAATAATAATAATTTACATTTCAGAATTAGCATATTTTGGCTGTTCCATTCGATAACCTTCAACCAATCTATTGAATAGGTCATTAAATTTTTGGATATCTAATAAAGTAAACAAAATAATAATATATATGATCCTTTAATAACTTTTTTAGTATGACACAATAAAGAATAAATAAATTTTAAAACATTTACTTGGATATGGAGTAACAGCTAATGAGAATATTTCCCACAGAACAATACCAAATGCCCAGACATCAGATTGTGTTGAGAAAACTCGATCACGAAGAGATTCAATTGCCATCCATTTTACTGGCAAAAGATCCTGCAAATCGGAAAATAATTAGATATTACAAAAACTAAAAAAAACTTATGAAAAAAAATATTTTATAAGTCATACTACCTTATCAGACTTTTTTTTGTAGTTTTCACTATTGTACATAGTTTTTGCAAATCCAAAATCACATATCTTAACAATATTTTCTTCAGCCAATAAAATATTTCTTGTTGCTAAATCACCATGAAGAATCTAGAAAAAAAATTTCAATCATTAACTATTCATACATTTCTTATTTCAGAAATATACTTTTCTACTAGCAAGATATTCCATTCCTCTTGCTACTTGGAATGACCAACATATTAAGTCGTGGGTACATGATGGTTTAACAATTAAATTTTTATAATCTCCGCGATAGTTACTCCGCCACTCGGGTTCAACTTCATCAGGGACCAAATATCCATCAGAACCAATTTGAGTACTACTATCTTCACATTTTTCAGGTAAAGTAGTATTGTTAGGAACATTTACATAGTATGGATTTCTAATAAGTAAAATATAGTTCAAAATTATTATTATTAAATATCTACATTGATAGTTTAAGAATATTAAGTACTAGTTCAAATTACTTAGATATTGTTTTAATATTGTAATCTAAATATCCATCTTTTGTAACTTGGTTCACAAAACAGTCCCTCTGTTTCAGCATGTATTGATGGATATTTCCAAAACGGCAATACTCTACAATTACCATCAATTCTCCTAAAATGTATAATCCAATTATTAATATATTAAAACGTTTGAGTCAATATTCACAATATTTTAAATATCATTACTTTTGTTTATGTTTCCAGTATAAGCTCCAAGTAAATTGACAACATTCAAATGTCTACCAAGATGTATCATAATCTTCAATTCAGAAGCTAAGGCTTTAATGTATGATGGATCTGCATTTGGTTTAATCATTTTTACAGCAACAGTAGTAGTGGTATCTTTATCAATTATACCAATTGCTTCAGCTTTAAAGACAACTCCAAATGCTCCAGAACCCAATTGCTTACCTGAGATTAAAATTATAAATTATATTATATTAATTTATTATTACCGATATTATTGATTTTTTTAAAGAAGATAAAAAATACAATCCAAATTTCTTAAATTAAATTGTATACCAAGTTTTAGTTTATCTCTAGGAAACTCCCATCGTTTATCATAAGGAAGTAATTCTGCCTGTTCCTCAATCCCCAAATCAGGGTTCCAGCTTTCAACAGCACCATTCTCAAAGTGTAATAGACCAGCTAGAGCTAATTCTTTTTTTAATTTCTACAATAAAATATTTGTATGAATATTGAATAAAATTTAAATATATGCTATTAAATTATTTATGTTATTATAAAAATGTAATAATTACCTTTTCTTTCTTTAAATGTATAGCACAGCCTATCATAAGAACTCCCAAAAGAATAGTTAACACAGAACAAAAAGCGATGAAACCAAAATGTTCATGCTCTAGAGGTTTATCTGTAAACCAACACACTATTACTATAAACATTAAATACAAAGAAAAATACTACTAAACTGGAAAAAAGGATGATCATTAATAAATTTGATAATCATTTATATTTACAATAAGAGTTTTTTATTTTTTATTTTTAATATATTATAAATTATATTTTAAAATCATACCAATAAGATACAATGTTTTAGTTGAAACAGCACTGCCAATTTTATTTGAAGCATTACATACATAATATCCTTCATCTTCTAATGCAGTAAATCTTATTACAAGTGTTTGATTTTTATCCAGTAATAAGAGCCTGCTATCATTTTTATTTATCTTTAATACATTACCATTCTAAAATTTAAAAAAAGATATAAGTTTAGATTATATTGTTAATTAACAGTATGACTTACTTTAAACCAAGTAACTGTAGGTGGTGGCATGCCTTTTTCAATATAACATCCCCATTGTGCTGGTTTACCAGTTTTTACTTTTAAACTACTGGAATTAGATGACTCACGAATAACTGGTATTTGTGAATCTGTAATTGTATTATAACAATAAAAGTTATCATAAATAAAAACATAGTTATAAAATATATATTATAATATTGTTATATTTTTAGATAAATATTTACCCCGGACTAGTACAGAATACAATATTGTTACAGAATTATTCTCATATGATTCGGGTACCATACACAAATATTCTCCATCAAATACATTTGTAATATTTTTTATCATTAAATACGAACGATATGAAAGTGCTGTTTTATTGTTTGTTATTAAGACATCTATAACAAACATAATATATGATTTATATACATTTTGAATCAGAAATCAATTGTTTTGATTAAAAAAAAAAATGTATGCATTAGTATTTTAAATAAATTAATAAAATATAACAACAGTTTAAATAATAAAATTTAAAAAATGTTTGAACTAAAATAAGTATGCTCACTTTTATCATTATTTACTGGTTTCTCTATATTATTTAAATCTCTATATATCCATTTAATATCTTGGTTATAATTATACTTAGAAGCTCCACATTCAACTATTATATTGTCTCCTTCAACAACAATTGGTGGTCCTTTGATAGCCAAACCATTTGATACATCTAAAATAATATATTATTGTTAATAACATAAAACACATAATTATTACAGGTATTAGAATACCAATTTTATATTTTTTGATTTGTTTGTTAAGTGAATCTATAGATTATAATGATTATATTTATATGAATGTATTATAATATAAATTTCTTTATTATTTATTTATACTTAGTATTATTTACAGAATATTAAAAAATATGATCTTACCAGTTACAAAAAACGTAGATTCATGGTTAGAATTTCCAAATTCATTTGTAGCATTACAAAAAAGTATTCCAGTTTCAATAGCAGTAATATTTATTAATGATATAAGAAATGTTTCTTTAAACACAGTTTCTTTATACATGTTTCTCTGTGAATTTCAAACATTTTTTTCTTATTACTTAATTCATTATTTATTAATTTGTTAAAAAATAAGTATCAATAAACTGATTTACAGATATTTGGATAAATGATTCTTCACATTGAGGATAATTTGGGCACTTTTTAAAAGCCCACTCAACATCTGGCAAAGGATAGCCTCCTATATAACATTCAACACTATACATTTTTCCTACCTCATAAAATACTTTTGAATTAGAACTATTAGTTATTTGGACTAATGGTCTGTCTGAAAAATATATTATAAACAAAATAATAAATTATAAAAATATTGCATATACATTTTTAGTATCAGTTACCTTCAACTAGCAAGGTTACAGTAATTCGTTTCATATGTGCATCATTATCTGCAACTAATTCATATGTACCAGAATCATACAGCTGTAAATCTTTTATAACTAACTTAGATGTACTTTTGTCATTTTCCACTGATACTTTTTCAGTATTCATCCCTAACTCTTTACCATTAGGATCTCTCCTAAATATATTAAACATAGTAAAAAATTTACAAACTTAACAATAATGATTTAAATTAACTATTTTCCTAATTACCATACAAGAGATGGTTTTGGGTATGCCGATACTTGAACTATCCATTGTACCTGTCTAGTTCCTGCCTTGCGCGTTATTTCATAAACATCACCTTGAACTGACAAACTTAAATAAGTCATATCAGGAGCTGCAAGTACAAATTTAAGCATTAGATAAATTCTAGTAATAAAATATTTTCAAAACTTACTAAATGCCTTAAGTTTATATGTAGCATGGTTTTTATGTCCAGAATGTACTGTTACTTCACAAACATAATCCCCTTCATCTTCGGTAGTAACATTTTGAATACTCAATAATCGACTACCAACACTTTTACCAATTCCATGTTTCAAACCATTATAAAAATTTTCTTTGCCAATTAACACATGTCCAGCCTTATCAAAAAAAAATAAAAAAATATAATAATAAATTAAACATCATCAAAAAATTAGTTAGATAAATATCAAACCTGAAGCTTCTGCTCCTTAGGAACTTTCCAATGTAATGTGAAAGAAATACCAAGATCCATACTTACAGAACAGTTAAGTGTTAAATTTTGACCAATAATTAAATGATCTGTATGTGCATCACTACTATTGATATAAGGCATAACTACTTTATGCACTTTAGCTGAAAATGATATTTATAAATCATGTTAACTTTTAAAAATTATACATCTTCAATACGCAATTGATACAAAATAAAGCGGTTTAAATGCAAAAAGCCTGTCAGATATTATAAATATTTATTAAAGATTGAAAGTTATTTAAAATTGTAATCACAAATAATAACCTGAATGCCATTAGTCATAAACATAAAAATCATGATATACCTCATTACAATATAACTTATTTTAACAATGGTTCTCACTAGTTAAAATTGAATTGAACATTAAAAGTAAATAAATAAACTTTTTCTTGATTTGTTAAAAATCAAATATGTATCATAACAATGATGATATTACCTAAAAAACTAAATAAATGATATACATAACTAAGACATGACAATAGTATGTAAATAATTAATGAATTATGAATAAAGTTATAAAAAATAATTTTACAGCCTAAATTAGAGGTAAATGCATGAAAAGAATATAATTATTGATTGAATATTTAACTAATGCTATATTGAAAATAGAAACAATTGACGCAATTTTGCATATTCAATAAAATATTTAATATTAAGAGTTGTTTTAAGTTTTATAATTTATAGTCTTGAAAAAAAGTAATATTAAAATTAATAAAACCAAATTTAAAATACCTAAACTGAATAATTAATTTAAAAACTGTAATATCTCTTAAAACTACACGACATATTGTAAATAAAAACATATTTGTCTTAAAACTTTTTGGATTAAAATAATTTTTTTTCCATAGAAAAAATGTTATTGATATTTCTATTTATAAATTTGATCATCCAAAATTTAGGTAAGCAGTTGCCAATTTTGCTTATTACAATATTATGAATTAACTATATCTTAAATTATTATATAACCTACATTCAATAACCAAACACCATGTAAGTAACAATTCTAACTCACGATTAATGTAAACAGTTAATTCTCGTAATTCACTGCTGTTATTTCTTTTTGCCTCACAACAGAATACACCAGAATCTTGAACTGAAGGTGACCTAAGTGTATATCCTATTTTTGGATCATAATCTAAATTCTCAGTAATCTGAAATATGAATATAATTTTTTTTTGTTTTTTATGTTACTTACACAATAATTTTGTATGAAAAATACACTCTGAAGCCAAACGCAATTAAGCAAATTAAAAACATTAAATAGATACAAAACAAGTCTAAAATGTCCTTACACATAATAAGAATATGGTAAGTTGCATAACTTTTTTTTTCATGATATTCAGCATAACAAGAATATATTCCCGAACTAAACATTGTCACTGAATAGAGTAAGAATCCAAGCTTTAGGTCATAAAACAATTCCATGCCATCATATGTGTTACCAGGCACCAACTAAATTGAAAGAAAATGTTAAGCATAAACATCCAAAACACATAGCAAATAAGATCATGTAAGCACATTCAATTATTAATTAACCATATTATTGTATAAAAGTTAATAAATGTGATCAACCAAAAATGGTGCAGTTATTAAATTTAGTATATAACTAATATTACACAAAAATCCAGCACAATTAATTAGTTATTAGTAAAATTGTTTTAAACTATTTAATTAAAATCATAAAAATAATAAATTAACAATTATCAACACATTATTTATACTTTTAAAATATTAATCACATTAAAAATTAATTTAAATTCTTTACCCAATACCTAAATAAGCAAATATTAAGGAAAAACAAGTCACAAGAATAAAGCACTCATTTATTAATTCATAAAAACAAATATAGTTTTTCTCTGTTAACAAGATTGTATAATCAACACTCAGTAGTATGGTTAAGAAAGGTCTTCATTCCTTTATTTTTAATGAAGAATACATACTATAAATAACGATTAACAATATACTTAAAATAAAAAAAAATTTAACAAGTTTAAAAATCTATAATCTTGATATTTATTAATTTATTAAACAAATTTCCAAAACCCAATCCATATTTTCTAGGAAATATAAATGTTTATTTTTATAAATCAAATAAAATTTAGTTATTCTTTTTATTTTTTTTTATAAATCTAAAATTATTAATACAAATTTGTTTTAAGAACAGATGATATAAATAATAAAAAGATTGTATTCCCACTACATCACTAATTATAGTCCATAACAAAATATAAATTATATTATGTTTATAACGGTTTGATTTGTTTAGTAAACAGCCACCATATGTCTTTAAAAATATATTAAAAAGCCATAATTAAAACCTTACCTCTTCTTCATCTTTTGTTAATGTTACGTTTATATCTGGTGATGTTGGTCGACAAGGTATAATAACATTACCAAATTCGTCCTGAGACAATAAAACTAAATTTTCTGGAACTGCTAATAAATGTGTATCATCTAAACATTATAAATATTATTTATTTAGTTAATTTAAAATAAAAAGTTCAAACATCATTAACAACTATAGATTTTAAAAAATATATTTATTTTATATAAAACCATTTTTTATTTTATTATTTATCATATAAATAAAAACCTGTATTAAAACTAAAATATCATTGAGATATGACATGGATAATATATAAGCTCAAAATATATATATCTAAATAATTTAGTTTAGGGCCTAAATATAGGAACACATCTTACATAACAAAAATGGTACACCACAACATTGTATCACCTTAAAAATAAATCTTTAAAAAACAACATGTAAACCTATAAATGCATTTAATTTAAATTTTAATTACTTACGTTGAATAAATAAGTATATTTTTGCTGAATCTTGTTCATCTACTTCCAAGTTTTCAGTCAATGGATCACAGTAGAAATATCCAGTATCTAAATAACTAGCTCTACTTAGCGATAGCAGAGATATATAACTATCATTAAATAGTCCTTGTGATATGTTGATTGAAGAATTCTACTCAAAGTCCATAACATAAAACAATTAATTTAAATTTTGAATAATTGTATAATTAATTAAATAGGTATATTTTTCAATACAATATTTTAACGAGCATTGGTTCAATTATCAGTGAAAGCAATCAACATCATAATATATTATAATTAATTATAATTAAAATAAACAGAATTATATTAACAGCTACAATTGAATTTTGAGAAAAATAATTAGAATAAATTAATAAATAAATGTTCATTAATTTACTTAACAATCAAAACCATTATTAAAATGTACTATTATTATTCATTAATTCATACTTTTTCTGTGTGTAAACTTGGATCATACTGCTGTTGTTTCCATTTTACAGGTACATCCCCTGTACATTTAAGTGTGAGATCAGCCCCTGATGTCAGGGTAAGTTCAGGAACATCTGGCCATATTAGTATATCTGAATAAAATAACAATCAAAAATATAAAATCTAACCATAATATGCAATGTCTAGTAAGAATGTGTTAAAAACATATGATTATATACATAACTATGAACCTATATCAAATAGAAAGTGAACTCATTAAGAATTATAAATTTTATTCAAAATTTTATCTACATGGTGCTAGTGGTATCATCAAATTCATATTATTAAACAATATTTAAGATATACTTTGAAATGTTTATGCAATTTTAAAAATACATTGTACTAACAGTTTTATGCAGACATAAATAATACTTAATTCCAATTAATTTTATCCATATTAAAACTTAGGTATTAAGGTACCTATGCATAATTTTCATGATTTATTTTATTTTTTTATAATTGTTAATAGGTAGTTATAGTTTATATGGATTGATAACCATAGAAAAAGGACAAATTTAAAATTAACAGTTTAAATTTTAAATCAACATTTTTTTTTAATTTGAAACTTATATAATTTTCATTTAATCAGTAATGTTAGTATTTATAGTTAGTTCTTAAGTTCTATTATTACGTAATTGTATATATTTATACAGGTTTGAAATAAAAATTAGTCGACAATATATTTTATCTTTAAAAGTTAAATTATTTTAGGACATTAAATAAGTGAATAAATGGCATTCATGTAGCAGATGATCTACTACCTCGTTTTGGATGTATCAAATGATTTATCGTATTATACTAAGTGTAGTTGGTGATCTACAAATTATTATTACCTATTATTATATTATATTACATTATACTATTATCATACGCACATTATCAGCATGGTGGAGATCAGTTAATCCTCAACATACTTTTTTTAAATTTTTAAATAATACTAAAAATGTTTAATGTAATTGAAATGTATATTATATTTGGCTAATTCTTTTTTCTTTTTTTATATTTGACGAATATTTGTATGATAATATTATGACGTACTCGTAATAAAAAATATTATGTGTTTTTATATTATTATAAAAAATTTTTTTTTAATTTGTACGTAGATCACTCGTCCTGAATTCGCAGATCACTCTACTGCAGTAGATCACCTGCTACACGAATGCCGAATAAATTTCATATTTATAAATATTTTTTCGTGAAAACTTCTAGAGTGAAAAGTCAAGTGATACAACACACGTAGGTACTTAATTTCAAATTATAGTTTAGGAAAATTAATTTCCGATAGTCTTTAAAATTTAACTAACAAAGTTACATTTAAATAATCAAACATTAAAATATTTTTATTTTTTTAATTAGTACGTAGTAAATGAGCTTGGGAATATCAAATAAAAAAGATTAATTTAGAATAAAATAATTATGAACGATCTAATTTAATCTGTAAAAAGATAAACGCTTAAAATTAAATTTAAATTAATGAATACCTACCAGCTACTAACTACCTGCTATTACCAAGGTAAAGTAAATATGAGCTAATTAGTTAAAAATTAAAAAATCAATAACTTTATAATAACATACGTAGATAATAAAGATCTGCATAAGATGGGCCTAGTCAAGCCGAATTTTTTAAAATTCAAACCGAGTCAGGCCGAACTTTTTATTTGGTAATCAGATCATTGTTAGATTTCTATGAGATGAAGCTTGGCTGGGCCGGGCTTCTTTATACAAAAAATTAAAAAATCTAGCTGGACCTACCTTTTTTCAAACAATTTTTTAATTACGGACTATCCAGGCCGAGCTCGTGGAAACTTTTACCGGGGCTGAGCCGGACTGTTAAGAAAAATTACTGATCCAGGCCAGGCTGCAAATTTTCAACCAATGCAAATTTCTAGTAGATAACAAATATATTGAAATAAAAACGCTGGAGGATGATCTGTCGTATGGTATAGGTTTTAATTTTCAAGTGCACCTCGGCCTCGTAATTCATTAGATATTATAACGAATTAGTTAAATTTGAATTCAATGATAAAAACGATTCTAAACGTCAGTAATTATTGCTAAAGATGTTTTTTAATTTATATATACCACTATAAATAAATTATTTTTATATTGATTAAAGTAATTTTCGTCAAAACCATCGAAAATTTTAATTATAATAATTAAAATATTATTTTCAATAAATACATATAAGTCAATAAAACTTACTATTAGAACGGTAAGAATACGATTGTGGCATAAATAATTAGTTTAAAATTTTTAAATATTATTTTAATTATGTATAGAAAATAAATAAAAACGATTCTGAGCCGAGACTATCTGTTAACTAATATCACAATAAATTATAAATATATTTCATGATAAGATTTTCAATATTGCTATTAAATTAATTTATTTTACTATTAGTATTACGGTAGGTTAATTTAATTTTTTTAAAAACATTGCATTTATAAATATTATTAGTTTATTACTATAAATTATAATGTATAAAGTTTATAATCTATAATCGAAAATTTCATTGCGTATAGTATATAGTTCATAATATAGATACAATTGTTAAGTTACCGCGAATGATATTTTTAAATTATAAAAAATATTGAATATCACAATTCATAATTTATATATGTTGGTGAATTTTTTGAAAATTTAAAAATCAAAAAAAAAATATGATTATATATTTTTTTTAGTTTTTGGGTTTTAGTATGAAATATTTATGAGAAACTGTGTAAGTTTGTTGTTACTATTCAAATCTATAAAATAATAGATTACAAAATAAAAATATAAGCAATAAAAGTTGAACATTCTTTAAATTTTTAGCCGTTAAATAATTTGTAAATTTTCGTGATTTTGACTAATTTTGTAAAAAGTTGAACTTCAAATCGTGCTTACGTATTTTAAATATTTTAATATAGCTGTAAGAACAACTTATGTGAGGCCTTATTATAAGTTTTTAAGCTTTTTGACCGAGTGAAAACATTTTTATTTACATTTATAGATATAAAAAATAATAAATTCCAAATATCTAAAATATAGCTCAAAAAAAGTAAAAATATTTTTAAAATTTAATTTTAAGTATCTACGGTTTTTAATTTTTGAGAAGTCATATTTCTAAAAGTTTCATTATCGGATTTGTTGTTTACTGGTATTAATCCAAATATTTTGAAATTTTAATTGTATAAGATCATAGTTAAGTCATTTATAAAGCTTCAATTCCAAAAAAATTCTTCCCATTTTCAGTAATCTTTATGGTTTGTGTTTCATTTCTTGATTATTTTAAAAAATATTAGAAATATTTTACTATTGACCCATCGGTCACTAAGGTTAGTACCAACTAAATAAAATTGTCTACTATAAATCATTCTCATATAATTGAAGATTAGAGCATTTTTTTGTTTCAATTTACAAAAAGTAAAGGTGATGTAAGACACAAAAACAATATAGATACATTTTTATAAAACCAATACTTTTACCACTTTTTTTATATTTTAATACTTATGTATTCCACGATTTCTATGCATGAAGGCATGTTTCAAGTTTGTTAAAATAATAAAATGAAGAAAAAATTGTTCTCGTGTGTCGCCCAGCCAAACAATCACTGAATATTGATCACGTCTATCTAAATAGTGATAAAAAAATTAAAATAATTTTTTACCCACACTAACATCGATCCGTACTCCGTAGACCCTAACCTTACCCACCTATATGGAATCCATGCTCAAATAATTTATATATTTTAGCATCCCCTAATTAAATTATATTCCTAGTTGTGCAGCAAAAATGAATTAATTTACAATATGATAACCGATTTATGTATGGTCATTGAAATGTATTTAGTAAAGTTATTATCTACAAAACATTAAATTTAAATATTTTTCAACATTGATAAGATAAATTAGATATGTTCTCTACATAAATAATATTTTAAAATTAAAAAAAAAACAAATAAGCTGTCACATGTTCTTTTAAATATTTCAAACAAAAATATTATCGTTTATGATTTGTAAAATATTTTTTTTTAATATTTCCTAGAAATAAATGTGATAATATTATCTATATCCGGCATAATAATATTCCTGATGATTGTTTTTTTCCAATTTCTATCATCGATTCAAAATACTAGTACTAAATTATAAATTATAATCAATGCTACTATACATTATAAGTTTATATAATTTATCTGTAGCGACTCGAATAGCTATTTTATGAACCAATCGTCTTACGTAAAAGTTGGAGCGGGTATCTCAATGATTTAATAAAAAAACAGTTTTGAAAATATTTTTGATACATAATTTAAAGTTATTATAAAACAACATTTTTGAAAAAAAAAGTTATACTTTTTATTGTTATCATTTTTTAAGCATTTTAATCGTAGACACTTTCGAAATGTCCCTTCACCATCACCTACACAATCTAACTAAACTAACAGCCAATATGATTTTTTTAGATTTGATGTTTAAATTAACAAATAATAAATAAAACCATTATAAATGATAAGCCTTCTAACACAACAGTCGATAACGATAACAATTATTTTATTGCTATTTATCCTACAAAGGGGTCAGATAGAGACTGTACAAGAAAATCAAAATTTACTCGACGTTTATATAAAAAATATTTGTAGTGTCAAAACAACAAAATATACTTTGTAAAAATGAAATATGACTTGATAACGAAAAATATTCTAAAAAAAATGAAAATACCGAATTATTCAAATATATGCAGTAAAAATGTTGATATAATATTAAATTTTATTTACAGCATTATGAAACGTGTTTTATTCTTTTATTCTTATATAACATATAACAAGAAGGAAAAGCCAATTTTGGCCAATTTTATAAGGAGACACGTGAAAAAAACCTATTGACTAATTAAATGTAATATTTAATGTGTACATCTAACAACAAAACCAAATTTTAGAAAAACATTAATTTATTTTAAATTTTAAATCAATAACATATTACTGATTATTTTATTAGTTTATTACTCAATGATAAACTTTTAAATCTAATATATAACCTAATTATTTCTTGTGAATCATATTAATAATAATATTTATGTAATTATATGGGTCCTAATAATTTCATTTTTAAGTTGCTTGACCAAGCCTATCATCTACACTAACATAAAAAACCAAAAAAAAAATCAAAAATCAAATGATTATAATTACAGCTTAAAATTACGAGTGATGTAAATATTTTGAAAATCTCATTGAATTTAAACAAAAAATCTAAAATAATTTGATGAAATCAGAAATTGTTATTTTAAGCGTGAATATCAAATTTCGTCAGAATTTAAACTTCAGCATCGCTTTAGACATTCATAAAGAATATTTATGAATATTTTTGCACTGAGATTCTTTTTTTTTGTTAATTATTGTAAACAAAACTCATAACATGTTACATTGTAATAAATTTACCAATCTAAGGGAATGGATTTTTAACAACAAAGTAATTTTCAAATTTTAACAATGTTTTTTATTTGTTTTTTCCAATTAAAAAAATATTTTCTTGGGTAATTTTTAATTTTAACCCATCCTAGTTTCATTTTCCTAATAGAAAATGTATTTAATTTGAAGATTGAAATATGTTTACAGCTTCAAAAGTAATATCGTAAAAAAACGCACAAATCGCTCCGTTTAAAATCTAAAATACATGTTGTAAATTTGGAATTCAAAAAAATAATAAACTTAAACCATAAAAAATTATAAAAATTGAATTTTTTTTATAATAACTTCAAACTATGTAAAATATTCAATACTTCTCAAGAAAATAAGTGATTACCTTCAAAAGATCAATGATATAAACTTTGCTTTATTAATTGCAAAATACTAAATAAGAATGGATAGATGCAATACATTTAAAGTAGTAGATAAATAGTAAATATGTGTACATAGACGTTTTTAAGAAATAATAATTAGATTATTTTTCTCTGAATAATTTGTATTTATTTTTAAACATAATTCATTCAATTAGTATTTTGTTTATTAAGTTTGATCTACTATTACTATTTACTAATACAAATATATAAACAAAGCTATATTTAGATAATCTGATTATAATTCGTTTTTTAAGTTAAGCATAAATATTTTTATTAAAAACAAAACAATTATTAAAGTACAAAGTAATATAATTAATTGGGTCACTATTAAAATAATATAGCTGTAATTTTTATAGTTTTATGTAACACACTCATTCCTGTATCCAAAAAGTCATTAAAAAACATCTACTTTCCTAATTTTAGTATAACTATAATGAAAAACATTAAAATCTAAAAATCAAGTTTACATGTACATACCTATTGTACTTATACTGTATACATATTTTTTATACTGCATCCCTATAAATGTTATTCCTATAGTTTTAAATATCTACAAAAATAATCTATCTTATAATATTATTCAGTAAAAAATTCTTACTACTGGAATCAACTGATATTTCTGTTATAAAGAAGTTTATATTATAAAGAAACTAAAATACTACAATAATAATAATAATAAATATTATATAGGGTCTTATTAAAAGTAATTTTGTATTTTGGGATATTTGTTTAGGATTATTTTTTTCAATAAATTACAGTATACACTTAGGTGATTTGAGAAAACAATAATTATATTTAACTGAAAAATGCAATAACAGAAATTTCATATTCATTACCAATATACTATATTCAAAATTTGAATTTAAATGCAGTTTAAAAAAAGGTATATTTCTGAAGTATAACTACTGGTCAGTGTGTTCACCATGTAATGTATAGGTACCTATTTAAAGATTCCTTTTTCTTAGAACTAAATATAATAGAGAAAGTATAATTATTAAGAAGTAGTTATATAGAAAACATAATTACAAATGGGTAAGTACCTAGCTAAAATCATTTAACATTTTAAATAAAAACTGCCTAATGACATTTTTAATAATCATTTGACCTATGGGTCATATTAATCATGATATTAAATATGAAAATTATATCCCCTATTTCATCTTAATCAAGTTAATCAAATATTTTAATTTGTAATCAAAGATTGATAGACAATATATAAATATATATCTAGATATAATATTATAATAACTAAACACTTATTATTAAACAATTTAATTTTAATAATTTTACAAGCTTAAATAATTGTGCTAACTAAACTGACATTTTAAGAAAAAAATTAAAATCTTATTTTAAAATACCTTTGATGATAATACATGCTATGTATACCTATTATATTATTTAATAGGTTGGGCATATAATAAAAATTATACAATTTGTTTAATATTTTTTTTTATTTAGGTAAGTAGTTACATAACATAATATTAATAATATATTCTACAGTTTTATTTTCGATTTTAAAACACGATTCATAAATAGTTTCTAAATAGTAAATACTAATTATAAATGGAAATGGAATCAATTATTGTTTGGTTAAAAAATAACTTATGGAATAGTTGTTCGAGTTGTCCAAGGCTATATTATAAATTTGAGTCAACATCAAAAAATGTACTATTATTAAATCATAGCCTCGAAAATAGTGTATGTTATACTTCAGAGTTCTGACATTTTTACGACGTTCCACCCTTTGTATAATTGATGCCCTGCCCAAAATGCCATAAAACAAAAATATGTATTTCGTACAGGACATTAAAAAATGTATATATCCAAAAACTAAATACAATTCACGCCATACCTAACAGAATAACAACAATATTTAATGGGCTATGTATTAATACATATTACATAGGGCCGATTATAAAATTCTGACTCACCCGCTGCGGAGACAGTGCCCAACATAACCGCGGCGGTGACACATAATAATCCGCGGGCGAAGTGAATAATAAATTTCATTTTCCTATCGACGTTCAGGTTTTCGTGTTCATCACTGTTTCTCTCCTCTTTCTGACGAGTAATTTATCTAAATGATAGTGCAAATCGACGACAATGACTACTGTCGTTCGACAGCCGGAAGTCGACGAAAACCAGTAGACCCTGCAACAGTAGACATGTCGCACTCAATTTGGTCACAAAAGTATAGAACGACCAACCGGACAGAACAAACGATGTCTGACGACGGCGACGACGATACTACTGCAACACTCTAACACGTCAACTAGCCAAGGACTTTGACGCGGTGACTGATAAACATTGGAATTTCAGCGCCACTTCTACCGGCGTACCAACCTAATGGAATTACCAGTGAACAACAAGTGTGTATTGTGATCATTTTAGGACCCATGTGGCACCGCGATGATTCGCCCAATGGTGAGGAGGCAATAGCATGACAATTTAATAACTATATTCTAGATGTATGTTGCTTAATTAATAATTATTGACGTATTGTTATTATTACTATTTACCATATTAAGTCTATTATGTCTTCGACACACGAATTAATAACAATTATCTCTGTAATAGTTTGGAAGATTTAGAGTATTTAGACAATTCTTCAATACCATAAGAATACCTAAGGTAGTTGACTCAACAGACATGGATAGTTAAAATAAAATGTTATTATCTATACTATTTTTTTTAATTCTAACATTCTCTGTTCTCATAATTCATTCAAATCAAGGATGATATTTGGTGGAGGGTAAATAAAGTATTTGGGGTTCAAACATACAGTTTTTGAAAAATGTAAACACCAGTTTTTAAAACTGTCAACACACTTAGTCACTTTTAAACACAAATACTACACATATATACAATATGTAGTACTGATAAATTAGTGGCAATAACTTCACAGTCTTCTCACACTAATGAAAATTAGCAACCCTGTTATGATAGTAAAATAAATTTTTTTCTTTATAATTACAAAATATTCCACATTACATATATAAATTATAATAATGTATACATTGTATACATTTTGTTTTGTACAATATGTTTTTTTACAAAGTTACTTTTTTGGGTGAAATTATAAAATACAAAAATTTTAAAATACAACTTATCTACTAAACATGTAAATAATACATTTTTAATTGACTAGAAACAACTTCTAGACAACCCTTGTTTATAATCGTTTTGATATTAAAATACAATTTTGGTGAAAAATATTGATATTGATATACATAGTATAGAAATCATAAGTTATTATAACAGATAAAATCTAGAAGTCTTACACGTTATCTTGCTCTAGGAACACACCAATTATTGGATTTATTTTATCATCAGTCTTGCAATGCTTTGTTGTAATAAAAATCCAATCACGTTTCAAACTGTTTGTATATAGCTGTTACATATGCCATCACTAAGTTCCAGTCTGGACGTTCTTGGGATATCATGTCGTTGATGTTCTAAAATAAATATAAGCAATCTTATTGTTTAGTTGGAAAATTGTTTGAATTTAATTTGTTGTTTCATTCATAATGTATCTTTCCAGAATATTTTTTTATTTAAAAGAACATTATAATGATTTATGAGTGATTAATTTTGAAAAGGTTTTAAATGTTTTTAGAAAGAATATTCATTTATTTTTTCTGAAATACTTAAATATAATAATTTAAAATTCTAAATTCTAATTCTAATTTATAAAGATTTAAATATATATATATATATATAATTGATCACAATAATTTCATTAGTAATTATATTGATCAAAATTGTGAGTGAAATGAAGCTTAATGTTTAACTCAAGTATACTTTAACACAGATATTAATTATACAATTTTGTGCTTTTAATAATATTTAACAATATTATAATTCATAATATATATATTTTGTTTTTATTTAAATTTTTAAATAATACATTTGAACAACAGAATTTTGATTATATTCTTGAAATAAAATGTATATACTTTTATGAAGATTAACATACATTTATAAGAAAACAAAACAATTACTAATACTTACCAATGTTGTTGGTATACCAATTGATTCAGCAGCTTCAAATGCAACAGTAAAATTACGCCTCGTTTCTGCTGTTGTTAATTCTGAATATGGAATTTGATCAGGCAAATAAGTATGTAATAAAGCACATAAAGCTAGTCCATCATTCCACGAACTACTAAAATTTGTTATGTCTATGTTTGGATAGCCAATTGTTCTATTTTGACACCACTTAAGTAAGGCATTACGTTTTGAACCGCCATTTTTTACTAATGCTTGAAGAGGATCACGGCGTTCAGCTAAATTAAATCCATTAAAAATAAGTTTTAAAGATTTGAAGTATTTTGAGAAATGTTTAAATGTAATCAATAATTTGTTCTATCTATGTTGTTATTTAAAAACTTTAAAAATTAAATTTTGAAAACAAATTATTTCCTTATGCAAAGCATAAAAGATTTATATTAAACTAGTATAGATATATTTAATAATTCAAAATTACGTGTTTCAATTGTTCCTCCAAGGCGAGCAAATGTGTCTATATTGCGTGAGGAAGAAAGAATTGACCCATTCGAACGATAGTCATCATTTTGACACTTTTTGATTGGATCTATGTACAAAAATATTAAAATATGCAATGAGAAATATAAGATTTAAAAAAAAAAAATTTATTTTATTACCAGTTTCTTCACAAGAAGAGATTGTATTATTGTCTGTTGAAAGACAGTTTTGTTCTCTAAGTGGAGCTTTGAATTCCCCATCTCTTGGTAACTTATTTAAATTTTCATTTTCATTTTGTCCCACTAATCCATTTAAACTTGATGTGGAATTGCTTCTGGTAAATTCAGCTAAAATTAAAATATAAGATTTTTAGCGTGATCATAATATTAAATTTGAATTTAATATGAACATAAAATTAAATAATAATTATGATAAACAAAAAATACCAGTTTTTGCTTGTTTGGTAGCATTTTCAATACTTTCAATTAATGTTTTTACGGATAGTTGGCTATCTTGGCGAGAAAGTTTAGAATGACTACTACGACGACTTATCTCATGCCCAATAATAACTGGATTAAGAATAGAATTAGCACTACATGATAAAGCTCTAGGCTTATCCATATCTAAACAGTTGAAAATAATAATTAGACTATGTGCTTTATTGATAAAAAAAATTAGCAAAGCTCTTAAAAGAAAATAAGTAAATAAAAGATAAAGTATAATTTTAATTAATTAAGGATATTATAAGTACAACAATATAGGAATGGACACTGAGGAAAATTTTCTCAAAAGAACATTAATAAATTGTAAACTGCTTAAACAAGAGATAAATGTGTATTACTGATAAAATAAAATTACTTACGTTTTAATTTATCAAGTTGAACTTCTAATGTTTTTACTTTTTCACATAGTCTTTTATTTTCTGTTATAATTTGTTCCATATCTTTCTCTACAATTTCTTTATAATCATTAGCAACTCGAACAGTAGTTAATAAATCTTCTTTAAATTGATGCCATTCTTTTCTCTATGTTTTTTAAAATAGTTAAAAATATTAAATCGTGATCAAAAAATTATACCAAAAAAAAAAAAAGTAAAGAATATTAATTACTTCAGAACGCATTTCAGATTTTTCTTCTTCAAGAGCTTTGCGAACATTAGCTAAACACATTTGGGTTTCAGATAATACATCTGCCAGTTGCCTTTTTTCTTCAACATATTTCTGACATAAACTTTGTGCTTCTGATTCTGCTTCTTTAGCTGATTTTAATTCAGATGTTAATGATGCAACTTCTTCATGCCATTTGTCTCTTTGCCATTGAAGGTCTATAAGGGCTGATTTAGCATTGTTACTTGCTACAGTATATTGTTCATTAGAATTTGCCAATTGTTCTTTAAGCCGGTCAATTTCACAAAATGCACGTTGCACACGTTCTTGCATAGATGCTAACTGACTTTCTAAGTTATCTTTTTCACGTCTTGCATGATTTAACAATTCGTCTAATTCAGATTTGTCACCTAATTTATCTCTCGCTGCTTCTAATTCTTCAATCTAATAAATAAAATTAACTCAAATTAAAACTTCATTGAACATACATATTACTATTATATATTAAACTATAATAGATCTAATTACATACCTTTGCTCTAGCGTTATCTAATAACATAAGATTTCGATTAATTTCAATATTTTTTGAAGATATCTCTTCTTTAGCAAAAGAAAGCTGTTCGTCTAATTGTTTGACTTCAGCACTTTTGCTATCAACAGTAGATTCCAAAAATCTAACCCTTTCTAAAAGTTGATTGGCTTTTTTTGTTTCATTATCTAATGTTCGCCTTGATTCATTTGCTTCAGAAATGAGCCCTTCTTGTTTAGTTAACCAAGCTTCACGTTCTGCTTGCCCACTTTTAAGCAATTCCACTAATTTTTCTTCTCGTTCAGTAACAGATGATGGAGGATTAGAACCCGGTACAAGAAATAATCCTTGTAATGCATCAACTTTGGTACGAGCATCTTCTAATTTTTCTGTTTGTTGACATAATGACTCTAACAATACACCTTTCTCCTTACCCAAACGTTCATTATCGTGTTGGAGATCATAAAGTTGTGATTGAAGGTCAGCTAATTCTTGCAGTGTTGCTTGTAATTCTTCATTAGTACTAAAAAAATATATCAACAATTATTACAAAACTTGTCAAAAAACAAATTAAATATAACATAATGAATATCTTGATGAATTAATTTACCTATAATGGGTTTCTTCCATTTGAATAATTCTATCCTGTAAGCATGCCAAAGACACCTCACTAACAGAACTAGAATTTTTATCCCAGTCATGTGTGTCTAATAACTCCTAATAACAAAAATAAGTAACTAAATTATTTGGTAATAATAAATTACTTTATTAATACTAACCTGACTAGCTGAATTTGGAGGTGCTATAGAAGCAGGAGCTGAACTTGGATATCTTCGCCGATCATCCACTTTATTATTAGATATGGATGCACATGGCAAAGCATTATGAGTACTTTCAATATGCATCGCTAGGTTTCTTTCAGCAACATCTCTTTGTTCCTATACAAAATATATAAGAACAAATAAAAATTTTAACTGTTATCAATCGTTCACATTTAATTTGATTACATAAATTGCTTCTTATAAATGCAATGTAAATAATTAATTTATACTGAGTTTAAATGATAATTTTTTATCTGCAATTTTACAAAAAAAAATAAGATAATATATTATCAACGGCATTAAAATATTTACTGATGACATTAAAATTCATATACTTCTCCTACTTATTTACATTCTAAAGTTATAGTTTTTTTAGCATAAATAAAAATTGTAAAATACATTTTAGTATATTTACCTTTAACAGTCCAACCTCCAGACGCAGCTTTTCCAACTCTTCAATGTACTCGGTATCCTTATCGGACTGCTCGATAGTGTTGGTCGGGGACAAACCGACAGCCGTAGCGCCACGGCTGCCCATGGCTTCTTTCTGAAGTTCTTGCTGCTGCTGTTGATGTTGTGATTTCTGGTGCTGCAGTTGAAGTTTTTCAGTTTCTTGAGGTAGTTTGTTGTTTGGCGGGAAAACAGCTGATTCCATTGTCACTGGGGGTTGCTGATAGGACCTCACCCCCTCGGAAGGGCTACCCTGGTTGTGGTTTCGGCGGAAAAGCGATATGAATTTCATCACGCGCATGTATTGTACACGTAAACGTCTTGAAAAAATAGATGTACCAATAGATACCTGTCTAACCAATTACACAATAAAAATAAATAAATTCTTTGCCGAATCATTAACTAAAGCACTTTGTAACGTAAATTTATGTTTTTTTTTCATCGGGCTTTCACAACAAATGTTAATCAAACACTTACAATAACACAAATTAAAAAACACAAACGAATCATATTTTATTATAAGACGCCCGAAGACGAACGAGCATGTAGAATTCCGATAGCAAAACTAATGTAAGAAAAAACAAAGATAGTAACATAACCGGTTAACAGGTGTTTAAGAATGGAAGTAAAATCTAGTCACAACACTGGACTGAAAACGGGCACCTACTGATAACGACAAAATATAACATTAACTCTTTACACGTCTAAATCGAAAATAAATACACAGTTTAGATGAGTAATAAATTAAATAATAAATATTATAGTTATTAGTCGAGTCTATGAATCATAATCTGTCTATATTCTATAATAATATACAATGATCTATGGTGAACACGGATTATTTTCGCTTAGACCGTTCATGATAAGCATTCAAAAATTAAAAACAAATACCTAGAATTTGAAACTAGAAATAGACTTAATACAGCCAAAAGCAATAATAATTATTAATTAATAATAATATGTAATATAATATAATAATATTAATAATATGTGTTGTACCTATAAAATATAATGTACCTACTGTTATACATATTGAGGCATCTTTTAGAAAATCAAGTTTTAAAATTACAAAATTGTTAAATGTCTTTCAGATAAATAATATATTAATAAACAACATAGGTATATTTTATAATATCGCAAATTCGCAAATGCAATTACAATAAATATTACTTATTTTTTATAACTTAAATATCTAATAATTACAATACAGTAATACATTAAAATTATTATTTATAAATATTTTTATTGCATATATTCATGCGGTCAATAAATCTTAAAAAAAAAATGTCGTTTTTCTTTTTTTACACTTAATAAATAAATATATTTAATTTAAAATAAAAATGCATTTTATAAATTAACATTTTTCTTAATCATTAAGAAGATAATGCGTAGAATAAACTTAGAACAAACTTGCAATTGTTCTCAAAAATTCGTCTGCGTTGAGATTTTCAACTAATTGTTTACAAATACCTACTCATTAATTATTTTTTTTTTTTTTTGATAGTACTTTTTAGTATTTGTAATGACTCGATTGTTTTGTATTTCTCCTATAGTATTTTTATAATGAATTTATAAACAATGATAATGTGGGATATGATAACAACAGTCAACAAACTGAACAAATTATGAATTTAGTTATACAATCTAAAACTTTATTTTTGGTCCTTTCCTACTGGACATCATTGTTTTATAAAAAATGTTTTCTTAAAATTTTATAATTTTAAACATAAATTTTCTAAATAATGAATCAAAATTGTAAATTCTTAATATAATAATATATTTATAAATAAAAATTATCTAAATCTAACAATGAACGTACATAAATGAACAAAAATTTTAATTTTATAATACATTTTAGTAATTTATTCTGAAATTATTGATATAAGATTACAACACAAATTGTTTAATGAACTAAATAGGTGTGTAAATAGTAATAAAGTCACTGATAATAATTATAGAACTTACGTAATTGCTAATTTCATTATTACTCGTATAAATGCGAATAACAATTTATTATAATATAGTTATTACTTTATTAGGTAGGTAATATAATGTAATTATTAACTATTTACCCATTTAATAATTAAGAATATTAATTTATGACTACGAGATTCTGTTCTATATAATGATAATGTATTAATAGTATAGTATATAGGTAATAGATAGTCATAGACGTAACTAGTCTTCTAAGTTAAGGGGGACTAGATTACTAGATTTCCTTTAATTTGATTATTATTTAGTGTTTCTATTGGTGTTTACAACTGACTTGAATGATTATTCGTTTATATGAAACATAATATTTTTTTACACTGTAAGCAAAAATAAAGTTCATACTAATATGTTTATAAGTACATACATATTTACCTAAAAAATTCTGAGGGGAGCTGAATCCCACCCAGGCCCTCCTAGTTACGTCTTTGTATATAGTAGATACTTACTAGTTAGTAAATAGTAGTTACTAATTACACTATTGTCAGGTATTACTAAATGTTCATATATTTTCTACTATGTAGATACCTACCTACAACCAAGAAAATTCGACAAATATTAATATATCAGAAACATTGCTACATATCATAGGCACTTACCTAACTATACCTAAGTAATTTGTTAAAAATAATTAGTTTAAACAAATATAACGACGTATACCTATAATTCATCTCTGTATTCGATATATTTGGCATATTATATTATGCATTATTAGTATTTAAGTCTTTACTCTTTAATGTGCTATTGGGTTATGGCTATGGGTAGTATAGGTAGGTATTAATTATAATATGTACACAATTTTATGAACAAATTAGAAAGCAATTATAGAACATTTTAAATGTTCATTATTGGAAATATAATTACTTATTTCATTCTTTATAAATTGAAAACGTATAGTTTATACAATATAAATGTATACATTTAACTTCTATAAAACCTAATTATATATATTATATTAGATTAGTGAGGAAATTATGAATACAATTTACAAATTACCTTTATCCTCTACATGTGATTCATATAAATAATAATAGTTTCACCATAGTTATATTTTATATTACTTATTACTATTTACTACGGTCAGTAGGGCCCAAAATTGTATGTATTTGCATTTATTAAGTTTTTACTGAACGGTCCAAAAAATTGATACATAACTTACAAATTTAAATTATGCAAATAGGTACAAAGTTTTATTTTACATATAATTACATATTTTAAGTTTCTTTATATTAATTTGCATAATTTCCATATTGTTTGTTGTTGACTGCATATTAAAGTAAAATATTATGTAATTATTAACATAAATTATTTATAAAAGACATACCGATAAACAAAATATAAATTTATAAATTTATTTATATAGTTGTACAGTTTGACCTTTGACGGCGCGGCACCGATCAAAGCCTTTGATTGTGAACTGTGAATTGTAATGTTAAAAAAAAAACATAGTTCATTAGCTAATAATTGATATTATTTTATAATTTTTGTTTTATTTGTAAATGTATAATAAAATAATATTTTTAATTATCATAATTGCAGTTAAAAGGTTTTTTAAATTTATATTTGTATATTATAAAAAATATTTAAAAAATTATGATGTCATATATTATCGTTTTTAATCACATAAGTGCATATTTTGATAGGTAGTTTTTAATGTACAAACTTACAAACACTACTAATTATTACCATTTTCACAGTAATATCGAAATCATAGAGAATCGAAACAAAAATACAATGTGTGACTTGTGCGTGAAATCAATTTTAGTCTTTTATACGACCCTTATTGTAGCTTGTGAGTATAAAAATCTGGTTCTTTAGGCTTTTGCATATTTTTATTGGCTTTAAACGGTCTAATGAAGATGAACAATTTGGACAATTTATCCATCACAGAGTTTGTAGAAAAAAAAATTTATTTTGCATATTAAAGTATATTTTAGAGATTACAGAATAATTAGCTTATTTTTCATATTTTAGAATAAATTCCATTATTGTTCAAACAAAAAAAATCATTTATTTTGTTAATTTCACGAATTGTGATTTTTTCCAACAAGAAAAAATGAATTTGCTTTAAGAATGATAAAAAATAAAAAATAATTCAATTACCTACTTGTTTGTAATTAAATTGGTAATTTTGGTCAATAGGGGTATATGGTTAATTTTTTCTAATATCATAGACCCGTAAAAGTTTCGCCCGCGTATTTCCTAATAATAATATATTATATTGTATAGGTACTATAAGTCTACAACTCATGAAATAATAATAGATAGGTACATGGATAATTTAAAAAATAAATATATTAGCTGTTTACAATATAAGTAATCACTAATTATTATTACTAAACGTCCATTTGTTGTTGAAAATATGATAGGAATTGTTTTAGTTTCCAAACAACTAGACTATTAGTTAAGACCATAGTCACCTAAAGAGGAGGAGAAAGACAAAGGGCATTCCCTCACTAGTCACCCTCTCTGGACACTTTGAATATAATTTGAAAATATTAACCTTTCTGTTTTTTTATACACATTTCATTGCTATTTTTACTTAAGTACCTATAGATTTTTTTTGATTTTTTATTTAGTTTTTTCATTTACTTTGTAATTTGTTAAGAAAAAAGTTTTTAGTTTAATTTAATTATTCCGCCCCTCGATAAATTTCTTGCGGACACCCATGACTTATTGTTATGAGTTTATGACTTTCTATACTTAATATTGATACATTTTAAAATTTCTTGTGTCATTAATTATTCTCAGCCAATTATTTATCATTAAATTAAAGAATATTAACTTTCACGAGTTTCTGAACTAATGAGAATATTGAAAGCTGTTTATAGTACTTTGTACTTACTATTTATATTCTCTACATAAAGGTTGTTATTAATGTTCTGTGGTTCATCTATGGTACTCAATAAGTGACTGTGATCAACATGGTCTATTTATTATAAAACTATACAACTGAACAAGTAGATTTTAACAATTTTCTAAGTTAATCAATTTGAGACTTTATTACTAAAAAAAAAAAAAAAAATCAAAAGGTTTTAGAATTCTAGATTCTATAACAAATAAATGATTTTTAATTAGTAATTTGTCATTATATTATTTGGATATTGGATGGAGTGGGTAATTCCTCCAACATAATAGCACCTAAGAATATACTATACTGGAATTGGCATTTCAACTTTTTAAATTCTATTTTAATACGAAATTATTTTAGATCTTTTAAAAGATTGATTAGTACCGCCACTCGATATTTTTGTGATTGGTTAAACTACAAACTAAGATAATTATCTACAACATTCTGGTTAATGGTTAAATTGATATGAATTGTTGAGGTTATAAATTGTTATCACTTATCAATTTAATATTTTGCCGATTGTCAACATACAACATGTGTATTGTGTATTAATTGTAAGTTTGTGACTTGTGTAACTATAAAAAAAAAAAAAAAAATAGGTCCTAGACTTCTAGATTTAGTACAAAATACAATTAACTTACGTCGAAATGGAATACGAATTCAAAGACAGAACTAAAGTGAAACGGCATCGAAAGCCAATTAATAGGACAACCAAACGAACTATAACTTTTGATGAAAAGTCTAGGAAGTAAGTATTATTTTGATAATTCCAATTATTCAACTACATGATTCTTAAAACACATAAAAAAAAAAAAACTCAGTTTTAATAAAACATCTACAGAACATATTTGTTATGTATTTCCAATAACGTACTGCATACACATTCCAAAATAATAAAATATATATTTTAAGTTGACTAACTTTATCTTGGTGCTTGACTCGGCAATTGACTGATAGAATTAAATTAAATAAAAGCGATTTGTTTATCTTATCAGAACTCCTTTTTTTATAATATATTAATAAATATTATTTAGTTATAAAATCTAAATTTCTTTTATTTCTTTTTGTGTTTTGATGTCTAATTAATTCAATCTTTTATTGTGTATAAATATATATATATATCTTAAATGTTTTAATTTGTTATTAATATATTATTTTATATGGGTACTATCAATAATTGGTTTTCCACTTATTTAAAAAAAGTCTTTGTTCTATGCCAAATTGACTGTCATTGTTTTTATAGTTGCCTGTGATTAATTTAAATTTAAATACTTATTGATATTTCTAGAGATTTTTTGACCGGATTTCATAAAAGAAAGCTTGCACGAAAAAAGAAAGCCAAAGAGGATTTTGAAAAAAAACTTAAAGAAGAAAAGAAAAGAATCAAAGCAGAGGTTTAATATTGTATTAGTTTTAGATAATAAAACCTATTTTTTATTAATATAACTCTTTTACATTACAGGCAAGAGAAACATTTTTAAAATTAACTAATTCTCATCCATTTATCCCAGAACCTCTTGATATGGTCACAAAAGAATATAGTTTAGAAAATCATACAGTACAAATTTGTGATCTTTCAACTGATGAAATTGCCAAAAGTAACAATTGGATTGGATCAAATCACGTAATAAAATACTATTGTTTTTTAACCATTTATGAAATTTTTTAGCCAAATTAATATATATGACCTATAGTAAATTTTACTTCAGGTATAACATAAACTTCAAAAATTATCTAAACTAATCAAAGATTTGTATTTTGCTAAATTAATACAAATTTCATAATCTGTTTTAAAACTAATAATTGTGACTACATGTGTTGTCTCTATCTTATTAATGTTATCATACCAAAGTATACATTTAATAATTATAATTTTGTATGTCTAGATAAAATATGAGTTAAAATATTAGAGTGAAATTATCTATTATCAAACTTAAAGATTATAACATTGTATATTGTTGGTTGTTTACTGTATTTTAATTTTTAAATGAATTGTGACAATTTCTGAATATTAATATTTTACATATTCATGTGTTTAAAAATTAAAATATTGTAAAAACCAATGAGAGAACACGGATAATTTTTTTATCTTACAGTTTTATAATAGGTCAGTTTATTTTAATATTTTAGCTAATTACACTAAATTTGAATGTGTATTTTGGTGTGATATGCTTTAGTAAGAGACATAAACAACACGTGCTGATATAAAGTTCTCTTAAAATTACAATTTTTAAGTATATACTATTAATAACTCGATTTTATACAAATTTAGAAGTAATACATTAGATACATTAGATAACAATATTTATCTAAATTTTCTAACAAAAAGTTCCTTTGCAACAAAGTCATTAAAAACAATTATGTTTCTGAGGCAACATTTCCTCCACTATTCATTCTTCATTATTAATCTATAGTAGCTGTAAAATACTATTTTTAATAATTTTTGTTATTTTAATTAAAGATTTAACAGTTCTTCATATAGTCTTTCTGCATTTTGATTATGATCTCCTGTTTCCGGATCAATAAAAAATTATGAGTAATTGACAGTTTTGTGAAGGTAACCATATATATTCCATATTTTATAGACTATAGTGTATAATATTAACTACTACTCCAAGTTGAATTTATTTTATTTTGAATAATTGGCAAAGAGTTTCTACTTTACACTTTTTGATAATAAAAAATTATTTTTTAACTCAATATCTTTTAAAAATTCTAAAATTAAATTTCAATGTTTTATATTTATAGTTATGCAATTTAATTACTATAAATTATAAGTAGAGTGATTGATTAAAAATTGATTTATAAGTCATGTATTAGACCATTACTGTCATTGTAAAATTGCATGTAACTTTAAACATGATACATTCTTTAATGTTTAGTATATTATACACATTTGTATGATTTATGTTTTACAAAAATTACAATAATCTTTTTATTTAAATTGTATTTATTCTGTTATATCTATTTATATATATCTTTTTTTAGGTAATTTATGAGAATGACAAAGAAAGTGAAAATGAAGAGGAAATTGATGAAACAAATGAAGATGATGCTGAAACTGTACCTGGCATGAGTTTTAGTTCAATAAAAGAAATTAAAAAGGCAATAAAAAAACAAGCAGCTGAAACTGTACAAAACAGTAAAATATTTAAAATGAAAAATAAAATTGAACGAATTAAAGATAAAAAGAAAGCTAAAAGGAAGAAATTATTAGAAACAAAAAGACAAAAATGGTTGAAAAAAAAAGGGAAAAAGAAATAATTATTAGTAGTTATATTATTTATATTGATGTAATTGCTTATTAAGTAATATTGTTGAAATTGCAATATTAAAATAATTGTTGTAAAATAAAATTGAAATATGATAATATTTTACCTGATGTTTATTGTTCAGTAAGTCGTGATCATATAAATTAATATATTCCTTTGTATTCTATAGTTCTATATTCTGTATAAAATTAGAGTAACTGTAAGTGTTGACAAATTTTTGTCTGGTTCAATCAGACTAGACCCGTTAATTAAATTGGTTTTAGTCAGAAATATGTATATGTTTCTGATACATACATTAGCTGAAAAATTGTTCTACCATATTATGATTGGAGAAATGTAAGCTATGCAGTTTTTAAAACAATAAAGTGTTGCTACCAAGAGCATGGCATAACACGTGTTAAACATACTCCTTGCTATTACCTAAGGTTACTCTTATTTGAACAAAATATACACATGTTTTTCATCTTCTGAGAATATTTTTAATCATTATTACTAAAATTTCTGTATCTATAATTAATTAGTTGTGGATAATGATTTTATTTTACAGTGATAAAATAATGATAATTTGACAAATTGAATTTTATGGTTGGTTTTGGTTATGATGGTATATTATGTATGAATTTAAAAATGCAATAAAATGTATACATTATTGTACTTTGTAGGTGTTTTTTTAAATTCATCATACTTCTAAAATGTATAGAAAATTTACAAATAGCTAATTTGTGTTGTTATGTCTAATGATTTAAACTAAAAATTTCATAAATGTAATATAATATTCATGTTAAAACTCACATGTAACAATAAATGTTTGATAGTTACTATACATTACCCGTGATACCTAAATAGCTAATACAAGATTATCATCTAAAAAATTGTGTACCTATTTGAGTATAGTCCATACCATAAACATTGCCCAATAAATTAGGAAATGTAAATATTAAGTGATATTATGCAAAAGATATTAAGTAATTTATAAGTTTTTTTAACAGTTAACAAGATTGAAAATTTAAATTATATTTTTTTACTAAAATTTTAGCATTTATCTAAATTATATTATTTTATTCAAATTAATTATAAAAAAAAGTAATTTGATATATTAACTAAGTATAATATAATATGTTATAAAAAAAAAACAAGTGATTATATGTTATTATTTAAATAACTATATTTACCTACTACCTACCATCAGTACTGGCTACGTAACCTAACTTATATAAATACCTGATATTTTTTGCAATATTATAATTTAGTAGCAGTGCATTCTAACAAAGTATTCAATTATATTTATTATTGTTTAAAAAATGTAGTTAAATAATTAGTATTTTATTTTTAATTGAATGAGAGTAAATCTATAATATTTTGGAGATATTGTTAAATTCACAAAGGATATAGTTATAACCAATCAATATGGTAATATAATTGATATTATTTCTTTATACTTTAATAGTCAGTAAGTAATAACTAACATTCATATGTGTCTCCGATAAATTATCTTTGACTCTCTTTTTTGTCGACCTAAAAAAAACCACCAACAACTTAAATTTAAACAAAATTGAATTTCTTCAACACACCAAAATAGTTGTCGAAAATCCTTATCCACCTAAAAGCCTACCTCAATAATGTCATCGCTGTCTATCTTTTGGCACACTCAGAGTTACCTATTGCAATCACATTCCACGACGTATCAGATGTGTGGAAGAACACAGATCTGACGTATGTAATTTGCTACCACACTTTTACTAGATATCATAGGCATGTTTACAAGGGGTGCAAGATATGCATCTGTAACCCTTGTGATTTCAGGTGGCACTATGAACTAAAAAAATTGTTCAAAAAGCGGGCTAAAGCCCTTTAGGCCCCTGGGTACATACTAGATTGTGGTTGTACCCTCTGCGTCAAAGATCTGAACACGCCTATGGTAGATATAGGTACACTATTCCATAGTAATCACTCAACGAATTACAAAGACTGTTCAGTTTTTTTAACAGTCAAACTCGACGAAAACGCGTCTCTCTTACTCCCAAAACTAAAAATAAATTTTCTAAATCCTCTTCCAATTCTATTTCCGATAAACCATGTTATATTCTTATTATATTCCAGCTATATAGCGTCCTCTAATCAAAACCTTCCTCATTTTTCTTCAAATATCGAAACTTTATTTACTTTTTTATTTTCGAGTTTACAGCTATCATTAGACCTATCCTGTCTCTTCTAACTGCATTACCTTATTATTTATATTTATTTTATATAATAAAATATGAACCTGTACTAGCTTATAATAATCTATACTAATACTAGTAATACTACAATATTGTATTTATATATTTTATTTGTTATGAACTGTATTGTTTCAACTGTTGAGCTATAATAGTTTACACTAGTACTAGCTAATAATAAAAAAAATAACTATAACATCTAACTGTAATGTTATGTCTTGTGTCTGATGTATATGCAAATGTGGTCAAACTGATCAATATTTTAATAATGTTAAAATGGGTATAATAACAGAAACAATTGTATTTTTTTCCCCGCCGATGGGGGCTCACAACCAATTTTAGGGTCATGACTCATGAGCCTAGTGCCTACAGATCTTTATCCGAGCTTAGTTGTATATAATTACTCACATACATTCTGCATCATAAGCTTATAAATAATTATGATATGCCCAATATGCGTATTTTATGTTGTTTAACACGCGTTGGAAGTGTTAGAGGGGTGTCGTTTTTGTTTGATAACGAGTTAAACAAATAAACTCTGACTCGTTCTGGCATACATTCACGAGCTAAACTCATAAAAAATTACTCAAAAATGCAGTAGTGCGCCAGTACGCCATTAATACCTAAAATTAAATTGTAAAAATATTATTAGTATTGTTTAATTTGAACAAGAACGTATAATATAGACGAATAGAAAATCGTTACCGCGACACTCATAAATATTTTATAAATTATGATTAATGATTTTATTGTTTTATTTTCATCAAATATAGTTATAGAAAATCAATATGCTATACATGTACATCGTGCATGTTACATGCCATGAATAGAAATTTCCAGTCAAAAATTCTTTTATTGCTATTTTTTAATTATGATATGTAATTTTTTTTATAAATATATTATATAGGTACTTACTTGTATATTTAAAATTTTAAGTATATTACCAAATATTTTTTATTAATTAATTATACTACAGGCACGTAAATAGGTGCTTATTTTTTGGTGGGAGGAGGGTATTAGACTTTTTTTTAGAATAGTTGAGGCTTAAAAAATGTTTTTTTTTTATTAATTATTAGTAGAGCTCGGTTTTATATGTAAATAAATATTTTTACTGTGACTTGATAAATTAATTTAGGTGAGTGATAAATTCGTTTCAAGGGATTTTCAATGAAATTAACTATATTTTATTTTACATATTTTTACATATTTTGCAAGTTGTACGTTTGAGGTACTGACAGCGAGTCAGAATGAATCTAACCATGCCGAAAGTAAATATACATAAATATACATCTAAAGCTGCAAGTTATGTTTTTGAATTGAAAAATCATTTAGTCGATATAAGGTAATTTTACGACCAAATCGAAGGTTTTTTGAATTTGAAAATTTAAAAATGCATGTTATCATAAATTTTAATCAATACATATTTATGTAGTTACATATTTTGGTTGCATAAATACCTACATATAAATCCAAGATCTAATTATTAGTTACTTAAATACAATCTTTGAGGAAGGGGGGGAACCTATCGCTCCCATCGACCCCCCCCCCCCAAAAAATACGTGGCTGTTTATTGTTATTTTTATAGTTGTGTATTATTTGTATAATGTCTAAATATATATAATATATACCTGGGACTGAAATTTTGATAAAATAAAATCATATTTTTATATAATCTGTGATTTTATGTATGACACATGTCTCCACTATTAATATTTATTTGACGATTGACAAGTAATACTTTAGAGTCTATACTAAAAAGCATGTATATTTTTTCAATTTTTTTTAATTCAATTTAATAATCAGTAATATTCTTACATTTTAAAATCAAATTCATAGAGAAAAATATGACGAGATTTAACATTTTAAAAAGTGGATGGATTACTCTCGAGTGAACATCATAAGTATAACGAATGTAATATGTAAATATTTTTTCAGATTTCTTTTGGAATTACTAGTTTTATTCGGTACCTATATATTTCAATGGGATAGAGATTCAAAAGATGGCTGTTTTTGTTATATATATAAAAAAAAAGGTCGTATCTTTATTATTTAAGTTTAAAAGACATTTTATTAGTAATATTTTTGTATCCATTTACATTGATTTTATTATACATAATAAAATCAACGGTATTGGTTTCTAAACGGCGAAGTAAATAAAAATATAGGTACTGAAGACTGAAGAGCTAAGGAATAATAAAAGGTTTCTGTTACGATAAACGATAAACGAATATAACATATATATATATTTATATATAATATTACATATTATATAATATCATGGGCACCTGAACTATTGCTATTTAATACCTCTATAATACGTGTGTCATTGTCGGTCCTCGCGCGACGAATAAGTACAACAATATAATATTATAATAACAGGCACGAGGGCGGAGAAATTTACCAAACCTACCAGCCATAATATACACCTATATATAAATATATATATATATAGGTTAGTCATGTACCTACACGCCACACCAATCTATTTGTATACCTCGCACGATTTTCGATTATTATTTTATTACGTTCGGGTGTCGTAATGAAGTCTATATAAATCCATGCGCGGAACAGTATACGTAGTGGTAAATTAATATTGTTTTCTCCACAGCGTTTTGTATGTATACTATTTCTCGCTATTCTGGCGATATATCATATATATATAAATATGAATAGTTATATCCATGTTTACTCGAAGGCTGAAGGAATATTATTTCCTTTGTGGGCCGATATTTACAATAAATATTTGCCAATTATATGATTTATTAAATTTTCATGTAATAATTATAATAACTGTTGTTTATTAATTAATAACTTTATAATATTTTGTTCATTATTTGTTTTATATTTTACAATATTAAATTTTTATTCCTAAGAATACTTTTATTTTACAATTGTTTTCACTTGATTTAAAAAAGTATAGTATTATACATTATAAAAACAATGAAATAAACTGATAGAGTTATGTACCAAACATAATAGCTATTATAAATTATAATATCTACATATTTGTGGTGCAAGTGATCAAATGGTCCATATGGAATTTAATGTATTAAATTTAGTAAATAATTAATAATGCAGAATGCCAGAATGCCAGAATGTAAAAAACTTAATGTCACAGTTTCAAAGAGCCATTATTATAATATATTGACATAATAATAAATTTAAAAATAATTTTTATTAACTTACTGTAGTATCTAATTTCCATTGTATAAAGTTGGGTATTTGATGTCTCCCACGAGTAACCCTCACAATATCCAACCGATATTCCAGTTCATTTCAAACCTAATGCACATTTCTACAATTATTAGGTTTCAGAATTTCTTTTAGTAACAACTAAGCAACATTTTTACGTGAATAAAAAATTTAATCGTCAGCAAGTAAGAATTTAGAATTAGAAATCGAAAATTACTGTTACATTTCAAACTGTCACTTCCGATATGTTAGAGAGGATTTGGAATGAACTGAAATGTCAGTTGGATATTATGAGGGCTAGTGGGTAACTCTTGGAAGGAGCATATTGAAAGACAATGTGAATTTGATACAAGTATTTATAGACTTACAGTTAATAAAAATTATAATCGGATTTATTGATTTACAGTTTTAATAAAACTTTTTCAAAATTCTAGTATTCAGTTTGTTATAGCCTGTATTGTCAATTTTTATAACATTCATAACGTATAATAATAATAACTCGGATAACACAAAATCCAGGTAAGTATGGTATAATAAAATTTAAAGTAGAACCTGAATTTAACCTTTTCATTTATAGTCTTGTATATGTCCATAGGTAGTAGGACTAGTAGGTACATACCTATAGACACTTAAATTATTTTTAGGAATATAATATATACTTTATATTATCCTTCTTTTTCCGTGTATGGTTTTACGTCAGAGTTTTCAATAGATAATAAATTAGTACAAACCTTAATACTATATAGACGATGAAAAAAAAAGACAAATTAATATAGATACTCATATAGATATTTCAAGAGCTGTATCTGAAAACCCGTTGAATACTTAAAATATTTTAAGATGAGGATTACGTTTAGGTGTCGCGGTCACGTCAGATGGACGCACGTGCGCTTTTATACCATGACACACGTTTTCGATTTTCCAGCGTCGTATTCTTATGTGTTTTTTTTATCATTCTTATTATTATTATTATTATTATTATTATATATTTTAGATTATGTCTTGTGGAATAATAACCCCGGAGTGTTTCGAGATTCATCAGCCGTGTTGTTGTTATTATTATTATTATGATTATTACTATATAGAATAAAGACAGGTTGCTCGATAGGTAAACAATGGATCGTTTCGGGTCGAGTTCACCTTTGGGGGCTTTGGGTATGAATTTTTCCATCAGAAACACAGCAAGCCACCAAGAACAATCGCGGGTCCGGGGGTCGTGTATAATAATAATCAATATATTCTATTATATATGTACGTACCTCTGTGTGTTGCTGGTTACAATATTATATTATATAGTAGTATTGTGTATAACAGTGTTAGAAGTATAACGGCGGGTGCATTTCTCAGATCAGTCAGATCCAAAGTCTTCCAGTTTCGAATATAATTTTGTATTTGTACACGATGGTTGATAGTTATAACTGATAGGTCTATAATAATAATATAATAATATTATATAATATATAATACTAACTATACACAGTATGTCGTATACCTAGTATCTACCTGGCTACCTATAATAATATTACTGCTTGCCCTACAACGTAGATATTAAATTAATTTTTAGTGATGACGAATAATGGATTTTTCATACATATATAATACACAACAGTGTTCTGCGCAACTCGAATAAAAAGAAAATGAGAATATCACTAGACATCCTACTCCGTAGTCGAGTCGCCGTTGCTGGTAACGATAATATTCCTCGTGGAAACCGTCGTGAAATTGAAAAATATAAGCCAAATCCGAATGTATGATAATAAATTATACATACTATCTATACCCATAAGTTAGTTCGGGAATCATGTGTTATACATGTACAGGTAGGTAGGTATAGGAAGCACTTATATGTAAAACTATACGCCGTGTACCTATACGGTCACGAAGGAGGACTAGGCGCGCAGATGAAAATTGAAGTATCTATTCAATTTGTAGATAATAATTCCACGATAAAGATCCAATGCGTTTTCAATCTATTTCGACTTGTTGCCATTGTATTTATATTCGTATAATATATATATATATATATATATATATAGGTATATCACGTAAGGTAACAACTGTCGAATAAAATAGTCTTGATGTAATCGAAATATCTTAATATTAGAGCTCAAATCTGAGTAGTAGACGTCAATATTCGTGAACCTGATGTATTGAAATACCAACTTGCAACCTCAAAAGTCAAAATCAAAAAACTTAAATTAATAACATATCAAAATGTTTAATAAATATCAAACGTATATGCCACTTGAAGTCCGTCACTACAAAATTGAAATGTTGAATTGATATTCTAATATTACACCGAAAAAAATATTATTTGTAATATTAATAATATGATATTGTTGAAGTTCAACAATGTTAAGTTAATATTGTCATCTGAATAATAACTTGTGCGAATAACAAGACATTTTGTAAAAAATATGTAAATATTGTCAATATGATAATTATGATTATTGGCGCAAAAATGATTAATAATATTACTGTTGAAACAACAATAGCTATTTTTATCAAAAAATATCACAGGTTATATTAATAATATGGCATTGTTGATGTTTGACAATATTAATATTGTCATTTTAATAATACCCTGTGTGAATAACAACATATCTTGTAAAAACAATTTAATATATATTATTGATTTGATAATCATTATTATTAAAATGAAAATAATATATAACCGTCATAAAGTGCTATATACATATACTACAACTCATTTCCATTGTCGAGTGCCCACTGCCCACGTGTAACGTGTTTTAATAACGTGCTTTATACTTTTTACTGTTTTGAGTGTTTTGACATTTGAGTTTGAGACCATCTTCTGATTTCTGTCTATCAGGTAAGTATCCATTATGATTTATTGGACAGTTATTTATTTTTACAATTATACAATATAGAAATTATATTATAATATGAATTTATATTTTAGTATCAGCCTATATCATCAAGTAAGTGTATTTCACGATATAGTTTTTTTGATATATTTATTAGTCTTTTATTTTATTTCAGGAATTACGGAAGGTTGATATAATTTTTTCAGAATAATATTTAATTTATTATATTATTAGATTTAATTATTATAATAATGTGTAAGTATTTATACCATATTATATCAACTTATACAACTCAAAATGTATTAACATCTTTCTGTAAATACTGTAAGACAGTAATAATAAGTTCATCAAAACTGAATGAGCTCAAAACTACAATTTCAGACACCGTGCATGGCGTGACACAAAACACGACATCTGAACACATGATTGTATACTTATATATATATACACCTATCGAATATATTGTTATAGGTATATTATATATATATACCGCAAAGACTGAAGCATGTCTATTGTCTATATGTATATAATTATAGTTTACTTAATATTTTATTGGAGTACGTGGGTATAGATATCGGACTAATATTTTTTACTGTACCTACTAGATGAAGGCAAGGCATTTATCGTCGATGTATATATGGATTTACGTGTATACAATGATTTAACGATTTGCAACATCACATTATACGTGATCGTGCCCATTGCTCTCTACATATACCATGTACGATATAGGATTATTGCCTGTACATACAATATAAAATATACCGGCCGGTCAAGATAAAAGACTGCTGCAGCAGTAGTTGGCGATTTATGGTTTCATACATACTTCGTAGCATACATAATAATATCGAACAAAGCTGATACACGTATCTGATATAATATATAGTAGTATAGTGTACAATATACTACTGTACTAGCGTGTAGAAAGTCCAGACACTAGATTTAACACATTCGAGTTTATACGTATAGTTATAGTAAAGTATGTTGTGATCACTATTCCTTTTAAATCACTATATTACTATATCTATACTCTATAGATAGTAGATACACTATATTATATTAATATTTATATAGTATATGGATTAAAAAAGTAAAGATAATCTACTTTTGTTTTTAACCTAATTATATTATATGCGTGACGAGTGTACATAATAATTACATACATATATATGACATATTTATTAGGTTCATTTTGAAAAGTAGCTTTAATAATACATATTATATATGTATATTAATATAATATGATGTTCGTTGTCAAAATGTCAAATATATAAAACAATCAAATTAAATTATAATTTATAATTGAATATGATTTTTTTTTTTTAATACTATTTTACTATAAATCTATTGAGTATGCACTGTACAATGTACATGCTAGTATGTACGACTAATATACTTATTTACTCTTAACTATTTTATTCACCCAATAGTCAGTTTATACGTGTAAAACCTAATAAATATATAATATATGAATAAGTAATGTAATTTTAGTAGGTAGGTATATATTAAAATATATAATGCGTACAAACTTATACTCGGCGGTGTAACTGGTAAAAATCGCATGCGATTAATATTATTCGCCGGTGTCTACCTAACCTGCCCATTTATTTGCATATATACGTATGTTTATATTGGTTGTTTAGCAAAATACATTTTAATGTAAGCTCCTCGGGCCAACAGAAATAATCCATTAAGCAGTAGTAGGAAGTATTAAATAATATATTTTATAAGATTTTTTGTTTATTATAGCCTAAAGGAATACGTACTCGTTATTAACAACAAATTATATTTTCTAATTAGTGATATATTATTCATATTCATTACCTATGTATAACCATTGAAGATTGAACAGCTGTATCTAGTAGAATAATAATAATAATATCTATATTATTTATTATTGTTATTATACCTAAAGATTTTCTTTTATGTAGAAACTATATTTTTTTTTATATTGATTTCAAAATTATGTGTATCATGGAGACGATTTGGTGCAAAAATAATTATTTTACAGAATACAAATAAAATCTTTATAACAATTTATTTATTAAGATATTTATAATTCAATATTAAATATAACACTGTCTGATGTATTGTAAGATTTTTATTAAACTACTTTGGTAAGTCTAAATGATATTACTTATTTACAAACATATCTATAAATAAAAATATGAGATGTGGAATAAACGCATAAACGTTTAAACTATAACTAACAATATATTGCACATTTATACTGCTAAACAATATATTAGTAATTACTTGTATCTGATTTTAATACATACTGTCTGCTGACACTATAGCTGGTATTATGTATTATTAAGTACATACATTTAAGTTTATACCCGTGCATAAATTTATATTTTAATTTTATATTTGTTTAATATAATATGATAATATTGTAAAATGTATCAAGCGTTTATAGATTATTTATACATGTATCACTATATACATAATATTTAAAAAGTATCTAATTACATTTATTTAAAACAAATAGTTTACGAATTATGTAGTTATAGATTGTTTAGATGTTATTGGTTTTTGTAAATTATGAGTACTTATTATAAAAAATATTTTATGATAATTGAATACGTTTACACACAAGGACATATTAGAAGACATAATATTGTTGACATTAGTAATACGTATTTAATTTTAGTAAAACCCCGACAAATACATTCCTGGAAAAAATACTTAAATATGTGTATGACTACTAAACGTTAAAATACACCCAACAGTTTGATAAAAATATAGTTTTCGATCCAATCAATAGATCTAAAGTCAAAGACATGAAAAATGAATCCATTATACTATTATCATTTATCACTTGTATATAATAATACACTATATATACGTCAAATATTTCGATTCCAATAGATATCTTCGACGTTAGGTGTTTGATAAAAAAAAAACGATCCCACTGTTACGAAACGCATAATATAATAACACTGTTGCAGTGCTGCGGGGGACGTGACTGTTACAAATGTCTATTTCATCGGATACGTGACTATTTTATTCATCCGAGGACACAAAATATCATTATGTTATATAAGTACGCGTAAAATTACACATTTTTTTGAAATAATAAATTCATAAGCCATCGATAGACATCGAAAACGATTAGTCTTATAAGTAGGTAGGTACGTTTATTTTTATAAGTATATAATATATGATTTAATACGCCATATTTTACATACATTATGGTCATGCGATCGTATTTTACAGACACACGTTTTCCTAATGAATACCTAAATCCCTTATTTTTTTTTTTAAATTTAAGATCGCGTATATATAGGTATATAACCATTAGTTTCGACACGGTTTCAAGGGGACGTGATGGATATCACGTGTATACAATAATAATCATTATGATAATATAGTATATCCTGCACATAGCTAGTGGCAAAGGGTGTACATTTTGACGGGTGCGTGATGTAATGCGGGCACATATTATATTTATTTTTTTCACCCCCGTATAATATGTGGTAGCGCGTTGTATGGGCGAAAAAAAAATACAATATACGTATATATACTATATGCTTATAATATTATACTCGGCTATGCTCACTGAAAATATAAAGACGCTGAATAATCCGCCTCTTGCCGGCGCGAGACATGTCCTTAATCCGATATTATTAAACAAATCTTTCGACGACCGGCGGGGAGAGGCTCCGTTTTGTACCAATAATTGCTGTAAACTGTGTGTTCTGATCTGTAAAAAGAAAATAATAGTTATTCACCGTTGTCCGCACACATCGCGATATATAATTCCTATCATCATTTGTTGGCCACGCATTCTAAAGCAAGGCACCTGCCTCTGTTTTCGTTTCGATATTATTACAAATACACACACACACACACACACACACACACACAACACACATGGTGCATTATACATTATATACATATGTATATCTATTCCATTACGTGTAGATATTATATTTACAATCGAAATGGAACATTGCAGCCAGGGGCACGATCGCATAGCCATTAAAAAACAGTAATAACAATACTGGAACTTTGAATCGGTACATGTGCGCCTAATAATATATACTATTTGATCCGTACATAATTATTCGTGTTTAATTCCCGAAATGCTACCGCGGGTTAAAGGCGGAATTTGTTTAAACGATTATATTATTATGTTTCGGTTTTTAATAGTGTACGGCGTTTCACGCGATACCCCACTGGATGGTGCCCGAAGGTTTATATTATATAAGCCATACGCATGATGTGTAAGTGAGTTTGGAACAAAAATCGTTAACTAGTGTAAGATATATTATTATAAGTATAGCGTTCCAGTAGTTTTAAATCGAAACCGATATGTATAGCGAACAGTCGTAACTATACGTTGATGTATCTACTACGGGTATTAGATTTTTGACGTTCGCGTACAATTTATACATACTATAATACGTTTCGTTTCTGACGTTTATGTCGTGCGGAAATTCGTATACTTTGATTAAACCCATTACTGAATAATAATAAAAAATAGGCTATTTATCTATATTTAGACGAAAATAGTATCAATAACTATAAAATTGTGGTTTGATATACATTTAATCGTCAAATTTTTTATAGTTCTTAAAAAAATTCACACATAGGATAAACACGTATTTTAAATAATTATAATCACTTCTCATAATGTAAACCACGATTAACAATAATGTTAATAGTATATCCGGTGTTTTTTTTTTTAAATCTGCATATGACATATAATATAGTATATACATATTATTATATGTTTATAACCACATGCGGCTGATAAATTCTGCACTATCAGTAATTAGCGTAATTTAGATTTGTTTTAATATTTTTTATCAAATCATATAATTTATGAATTTTATTTTACATAAATACATTTTACATAATATGAATCTACTAAAGATAGGTACGTAAACACATTTCACTTTTCGTCTACAAAAAATACTAAATTTATATATTGGATGAGTGTGATAAAATGATATTTTTTCTACTGTAGGCAAGCACATGTTGAGATTTTTTCCAATCGATCAAAGTACATTAAATCATTTAAGTCATTATTAATTGTCAAAAAAATATGCATACGTGTATAACACTAAATTAAATACCTACTGCACAATCTTTAAGAATACACCCTACACAAATTTCGTAGGTTCACTACACCTGTAACATGATGCTATATAATTATTAATCGCAATGAGTATAATAATAGTATGTTATTATGATTAAAAGTCAATACAATTGACGTTTTGGTCGAATATTAGTTATACGGTTTTATTGTTGGCACGACGTTTTTTCGTATACGCAAAAAATAAATACGACATCATCGTATTAATAATGATCGATAATAGCGCAATAACAACAACATCGCGATTTAATATATCATTATTAAACACCTTTGCCGTTTAAAATACCTACCTACGCCTATATAATACTATATACAAGCTATACCCCAACGATCCGCTCTACTCGTATTTATAATAACATCGTTGCGTCTCGCTCGTGTATTATATACGTAATATTATATTCGTTTAAAGGTACGCGGATATCTCCATGCCAGCGACACGGTCACGTTTTATTTGTACTCGATAAATGAACGACTCTGAAAGCCGCATGTAAGTCCGAGACTCGGAGGTTTGCCGCCGGTTTAATGTATGAGAGCACACAACTGCCGTATACTGTACACACACACACACACACACACGCATTTATGTATTATATAGATGTTGTATGTGCATCGTATATGAAATGTGTGTGCGTGTGTGTGTACCTATACTCCCCGAAGAGTTCGTGACGATTATGTTATTTAGCCAAAGACGTAATATGATAATAATAATATTCAATTGACTTAGACGCAACAATTGGCTAATGCTTTGATTGATGATTTTTCTCTCTTTTTTTTCGCCCGACATTTATACCCCATATATGTTATTATAAACGATGCGAGTGTGGTATAGGTATATACACTTATATAATTTATAATATATACTACTAGTAATAATAATGATAAAATGGTACGCGAGTGTAGGACGATTAATAATCCCGAAATGTATTAACGTACCACATAATTCGTATCGTGTGCCGATGTAGTAAGTCGAATTTATTGACCTATATCGCGGACGAATTTAATAATGAATACAACGTAGACACGAAGGAGGAAGATGTCTCGTTGTCGTGAATACGTACTATACCAATTATTACTATTGCATGTATGAAATAATTATTCATTCGAATCGTTCGATGTTGATTATTGACATGCATATTTGACGATCAAACTTTTCACGATATATAATATGTCGGCGAATGTTATTTCGATTAGTAGGTTTGTTTCGGTTTACGAACTATTTGAGACTTGTAAACCCTTTAGCTAGGTGTGCGTTTTTGGTATAGGTACCGTAACAAATGTGTAAGCGTATATATAATACGATAATATATATATATTTATTTTATACGTATGTATTTATAGAAAATCAATTTCGACGGTCTGTGGTGTTGTCTTAAAACGTACAAATACGTGTGGGAAAGTTACTGCGGTCAAAGTGGTGAGTTTTAATAGATTTTCGTACGCCTCGTTTACCAGTAATCGGCGTTCTTCGGTATCATTAAATCAATGGTCCGACCAAAAATTATCATGCGATGCATTTACAATTATAACGTATAAACCGTTTTGAACGTTGTTTATTTTGTAATTTGTAATATAATGGTTAGTGCTGGATCCGATGATCGATTATTGACAAATGATTGAAAATGGTTATACTGAATACCTATAGGTACTAACCAATACATTTATAAATAACAATATATACCCATAGTAGCCCATAGTATAAGTAGAATAGTAGCAGACATGCAGTAAATATACATATGCCTACGCCTATAAGGCACAGTAGGTAAAGCATAATTAAAATGTCGTTTAAAATAAATAACGTTAGTGTCTGAACACTGCTCACCAATGTTGCCAATGTCTTATAATAAAAGCTACAAACTTAACAATCTACGAATTAATATTCATAACTTGGTACTTTTGCTACAAATCTTTCTTTGGTTTCCATATTATGTTATGATGTAGGTACATGATACAGTTACTAGTTTTGAAATAGTACGAGACTGGCGTTCTGCCAATACGATATGCGACGTGAATACAATATTGACATAAAAAAAAAAAAAACATAGAAAATCGACGACCACGGTCAAAAACTTCACCCTGTATCCAATCACCTGTCTACAATACAATACGAAAAGACACGTTCTCGCCGAGCTTCTTCGGTTAGAAACCACACGGTCGAGTGACGGGTGCTACGATACACATTGTATATTATAAAGGTATTATCATACTATATATTCATACTCTATATATAGGTATATCGTGCTCTCCAAATAGGCACTTCGTACATACATCTACCTACATATACCTTCGACCTGTCTATATATTATTATAACGATCGGTAATCGTATTTAACGCCGTTCAGATGGATGTGCCGCCGGGCGATCACAATACAACGCGCGCGCAAGCACGTGCCCATCTATATATTATACATTGTAAGGAGACCATTGTTCGGTAATGTCCAAGGACACTTGGAATGATATGTCAACTCGCCCTGCCGGTGTTGAGGAAATAATAAAAACAATAGAGCCTTGTGTCGCTGCCGCCGAGGGCAATGAACACGCTGAACCACATTTCACATGTATAATATTATATATTATGCGTGTGCGACAAAATATTACAATATTATAAAATATTATATATGTATAAAGATTGAAGACGGAACGCACAAAACAGTTTTTAGCGCACTCCGATGAGTGGATGATCATTGAACATAATATTTTGTCACTGTTGAATTTTCCTTACATATTATAGTGCCACGCAGATGGTTAAAATACGAGTGTCGAGTATGTGGATTACGAAGTTGCACTTGTTATTGAATAACACATTTTTGGATCGTCTGAGTCTGCAGATAACAGATGTATATAAACTAAATCTAAAAATAAACTATTTTTTGTTTTTATAAAACTGCGACGAATAAAAACATATCAGAAAAAATATTGGTGATAACACACTGAGGACACGATGCATGTTGCACTTGCTCGAGAATAGATTGTCAATATAAAGGATTTTTGGTTTTGTTCGTGATACTTTCGGTAATTTTTATCAACGTAATATAGCCAGCTGTTGTCGCTATAAACTGTAGAACTAAAAAATATTAACATCTGGTCGATAACAAAATTAGCATTGTTTGCATATATTTATAATGATTTTAAAAACCATTATCACTTTCGGTTGGTTCAATTATCAACAACTTTGTAATGATCTTTTAATGATTAAGGCAACGTTTTTTTAGTTTTTTTTTATCTATGCATAAATTACATAGTAACTTCTAGAATAAAATTCAGGAATATATATGTATATATATATATATAAATATAATTATACTAATTTTATACTAAATTGTATTGAGAAACAATGCAATTAATACAATATATAAAAATGATTATGGTTGATTTCTCTTGTACCAAATTAGTGTGCAGTGAATTTTAGTTTTAAATAATGAAACATAAGAATTAGAATATAATACTGTTCCACCTCCTACAGCATACACTAAAAATGATAATAATAAAAAAAAACTGTTTAATTGCAGGTCCGGTTTATATATGGTTTTAGATGTACTTATAAAAAATATTATGAATACCTATATATTTGAAGTTGAAAAACATCTAAGTATATTCTTTAAAAGAAAAAAATGATGTGATCTACTATATAAGTTGACAAAGATAGCCAAAGAAAAATGATCAACTATTGATTTTTGCATATCATAAGTAAAAAATGATAATTAAAAAAAAATTCTCATTGAAATACGTAGACTCTAAAAACTCTAAGCAAAACATAGATATCACAACTACATTATTAATTATTATTATGAGTTTAATAAAAGCGTGGTCTTTGTGAATAAAATGTTTATGAAAAATAATGTTAATAATAATAATAATAATAATAATAACAATAATAATAAAAAAAAAAGATAAAGAAGAAAGACTTGATTATTTTACAAAGTTGGTTTATTGTTGTTTGCATTCTAACAAAATAATAAAACAAATTGTTTTATCATGTATACTATAATAGAAACTGTGTTTAATAAAACATAACCGCCTGCAGTATATACCAGTACACTCAGTACAACCTATTATAACACCAAGCTCTTGTATTTGAATAAAAGTAAATTGATGTAGTTATATATTTTTTTTTTACTTATTTAAACATTTTAATTGTTTTTGAAATATTCAAAATCTGAATATAAATAATAATGTAGTTGACGAGGCATTTTTTTATTATTGGCAGTACAATAATAATTACTGTTAGGGATTATTTGTTATTTTATATAATATTTAAAATATGTTGTGTTACGTTAGCATTGATGCTGAGTGCTGACGATGTCTATACACTGTCGAGCATTTTATTCATATCAAAGTAGGTACAATTGGGCTTGACTTCATGTAGGACGTGCAAATATCAGTTGTTACTTATTGTATTCATAATGTTAATTACAGTGTTCCTCTTAATACCAAATCATAATTAGTTATTTTGTTATATCAGATCAATAGTATTAATGTTATTATCCTGACCCTGTATAACTAATTCATCCATAAGTTTTAGTTTATTACCTTACGTAATCATAAACGTGTCCTCAGAACTCTCGCATTGAAATTAGAAAAAAAAGATGGCAAATATTTTATATGACTTTTATTTGGGTGTAATATCAAAAATTAGGTGGAGGGAATTTAGTATTGTAATTAGTATGATACGCATGTTATACAATTGGTGGACAATTCAAGTGTTTATAATATGTATATTGTATACTAAGTATTTTCTGAATTTCAATAGCAAAACAATACTTTTACAAGAAAATTAAAAAAAATTATTATCGTTGGTATTTTATAGTATAAACACACGTCAAGTCGTCGTGTAGGTATATATAAGGTGACTGTATAATTCTATACTTCTATATAAGATTTACTATATGTTTACAATTCTTTATTAAAATACCTTGTCATCCACTACGTAAAATAAACACACTCAATTTAAATAAATTATTAAATTATTTTAACGCGTATATTTCTTGTACCTACTTACAAATATGTGACTACTAACGAGTATAGTTTTAATCAAAATTGAAAACTTGTTCATCATCACCAAATAAATCTTCAACTGTGGAATATTAATAGAAATATTCCACATGTGTTTGAAATGCACTTTAAAATCTTCTCAAGTCGTTAAATAAGTAATTTAAGTAATAACTGAGAAATTACTCAAATTAGTACACTATAATGAGATGTTCAAATTATAAAATATTTGTTTATAGTATTGATTTAAATTATATTGAAAATATAAGAGTCATCTGTGGAGGTATTGAGCAATAATTATTATTTAAAATATTATAAATTATAAATCATAAATTCATAAAGTTAAAATAATACACTTAATTTGAATTTATTGACATATTATAATTATTTAATACGAGCACTTGTCTTTCTTCGTTTATTTTAATAATTGAAGTGTGTGTCTAATGTATATAATATATTATTTTAGTAGTGGGAAAAAATTAATCAAATTTGAATTTAATATGCTTTTACTGGGTTGCATAAGCAGTGACTAGACATTTAATTAACCAATAATGTTCGAATAGTGCCTTAAATATGATTAAATGGCCCATTCAATTTTAGTGAATCGATCATTTTTTTTTATAACTCGAAATTAGAATGTATAATAGTATAAAATAGTATTTTAACTTTTTTGGAAGTCTAATAATTTAAAGATATTTTAAAATATTACCCATTCACAAACAATACAACAAATACGTAATATCAACGATACAATATTATATAAAATACGTTGTTGATATGATAAACATAAATTATTTATAAAAATAATAATATAGGTGGTAATAATGATGTATGTCAACAATATAATTATGATATAACTAATTGTTCAAAGTATAAACGGAAACTATTCAATATCGACTATATTACCAGATTATCTCTATAAAAGTTGGACCTATCGTACAATATTACTATCAAATATTATGCTGATAAAAAAATTTTTATAAGGTTTTTAGAGTTGGCTATTTATTAGGGGTAAAAATGCAGACAATTTCAATATAAAATAGTAAAATCTTTGTATATTAATACACATTTTCTCGCACATTTATATTCATTTAATGAATATTATAAAACATAGATAATATGTTTTTATGAAGTCTAAAAGTTATGATTACATAAAATTTAAACATTTTAATTGTCTCTAACCATGTATTTACATAGGAAAAAATCTCTACTTGTGGTATCACCTTATAGTATATTGTAGTATAGTAGTACCATTTTACCTCGTGTATCAGTTAAAATAATCAATTATCATTGAGAAAGTATAAACATTTTTATACTGGGGATAGTTTTTTGAGAACTTTACCAAAAATTATTATGATTTATGACAGAACGCAAATATTATTAAGTAGTTATTAGTGCATATTGTTTAAAATGTAACGAGCGAAAAAATTAATTAGTTTTATTGTTTTATAAAATTATCACAGTGATATTTATCACATAGATTCAATTAAATTAAATCTTTATTACAAATAATGCCCATAGAACGGTGCGATTAAAGTCTAAGCAGATAACCCAAACTAATGTTAAATACAATTAATCTTTGATCTTTTCATAATATTATAATTTACAAATTATAACGATCGTAATGACAATACGACGTGATCTTCAATTCCAATATTGATAACTCACATACAGATTCTCTATAGTCACACGAACACGTCATGGTGAAATAACAACAACAACAATAATAATAATAATAATTTAATATATAGGCAAAAGTACAAGGTACGCAATACGCATATGGCGCGGATGACATTATATGCGAATACGTAGACGCAGACATTCGACTGTTACCGTGTATGGTAACGGCCGAATGTTTGACAAAACAATAAAACATAATATTACTTCAACGACGGCTTCGATTTCTCAGTTGTACCTATCTATATACGTGTATGCCTAACGCATTTTTTCATCGTAAATAAAATGTATGCTTATAATGCCTGCAAGTATGTATACCCAAAATAGGTAGGAGGCATACACGCAATCCCGAACAATTAAAAATATCCGCACAAGACCTCGACACAAACTCGTATTACTATATTTTATACTCGTAGCCGACGATGACTGAAAAAAAAATAATAAATAAAAATTCAAGTATGGCCCGTGTGCTGCAGGCATTTCCAAGTATATACCTACCTATACACAAATTGCACTGAACAAACGCGCTCAAGTGTCGCTCGCGACTTTGATGATAATTATTGTGCCGTATTTGTAAAATACAGGTACGATATTATAGACGATCGTTCGTCGACGGTGTCGCTACGATATAGTCGAAATGAAAAAAAAAATGCAATTCGCGGCAGCGTTCAAGAAACGAAACAAATGTATTATTTTACACACGCGTTTACACGTAGACGATACAGCTGGTATATTATGGTATTATAACACGACTTATGCATTATTATAGGGCACGTATGGGCTTGCACACTCCGCAACGGTCAATTATTATTATTATTATTATACTCGTGTTTTTATAATATGGACTACGATGATGTCACTGCAGTGGTTCGATGATGATGCGCCGGACGACGAGAATAGACTACAATATAAAAATTAAAAAATATAATATATTATTTTGTAATGTTTGTTGTGGTGTATATATTATATGGCACGCGATCGAACCGGTTGCCCGCATAACATATATACATATATATATATATATATGTAAATATTGCAATGTATACATAAACATTTATGCTATATTATATTGTTGTTATGTATAGATATATGATAATTATTATTCCCGCGGGTTTCGACGGAATAATATGTATATATAATATAAGAACAAACACTGCATCACAAAAGTGTATATCATACCTGTATATGATATTATATTTTGCTGGTACGCGCGCGTGTATAATATAATTTATGTGCGAGTGTATTTTTATATAGGTATACGACATACGCATATCGTTTTACACCGGCTGCTCTCGTCATTAGATATTCTCGCCTCGTCCGCCAGAAACGGACACGTTCCAGAGACAATGTCCGCTTACAGATCACGGACGACCCGGGGAGAGCGGTTATATACCTATACATTACAGGGGTACGCCGCCTAACTAATTAGTGCGGTTTTCTTTTTTTTTTTTTATCATTCTTCTTTTTCTACCTCCGAGTCGTCCATAGCGCAGCGACAATCCTGACGACCGATTGTCTGCGGGGAAATCACACTTGGTCATGCCTCGTCGTATATTTTATATATATCGCCCTTTTATATCTGTTATATTTCTTGATAACTGATTATAATACGGGCATGTTGAATCGGGATTGATTTTTGTTTTTTTAATTAATTGTAATTACATCGATTGAAAAAACGATTAATCCGCTATAATATCCATTATAAAATTACATTATAATTCTTTTACAGATAAAACGCGTTAAAAATCGCTTAGTTTCGAGTATGGGTTTATAGAAATGAAAAAAAAACTGTTTTGGAGCAGGCTAGACACAAGATGTGCACATATTGTACAATTAGTTTAAATATAAATTAAATACCATACATAGGTTATAGGTTAAAACTATAAACATGTATTAAAGTATATTACTATTTGAGATTATAAGCTATATCACAGTGGTGGCCAATCCACGGCCTGTCTATTGGACAATTTTACGGTCCGTGAGATGTATTACATTTTTATAAAATTTGTTTAATTCTTTGTAGTGGGTGTAAATCTAATATTATGGTATAGATAATTTTGTATTCTATCCACAGGATTTTTCAAATAAAATCTACCAATATAAACGAGATCTGATCTTTGAAATGTTGTTAAAGGGTGGGGATTTAAACTATTTAGCCCTCATGCCCCGTATAACCCCTTTGTATCTATCTATGTTTTCTATAGATATAATACTTGTCTTGTAAAATAAATGTAAAAATTAGTACAAAATAAATAATTATACAGATATTTCAAATAAATACAAATATTATTTTTTGTAGTATTGTATAAAACAAGATTTATTTAACAAAAAAATATTATACGTTTTATATATGCATCAACCTACATAATAAAATGGTTGTCACAACCACTTATAAATGTATAAGAATCAATTTATTACTAAATTTTACATTAAATAACAAAAAATTTATGTATATATTAACATTTTAATAAAAAATTATTGTTATATTTAAATAATATTAGGTAAATTAATATAACTAATAAAAAAATGTTGCCAGTCGTTACTCGTTAGTATTATTTCTAATCGTTGCTTAAAAAAAAATCTGTATAAAATAACATGATTTATTATCAAATTACATTGCTTATACAAAATAGTAATAATAATAATAATTTAGTTATTTGTGTTAGATGTACGAACAACAATATTGACTTACGAAAATCCTAGGTAGTTATTATTATGTAGTAATTGGATATATTCATAATAAAATAAAAACCCTTCAAATTTTGTCATTAAATTAAATGGTATTAAAACGAGATATTTTAACTTAATAGATATAATATATAAATATTACAGATGTGCATAACAAGTTTTGAGTGTTAAAATTAGAATTTAGAAATAAGTAAGTTAGTTTGAACGTTTTGTTTTAAATGTAAACAGGATTAATTTTTAGGGCTTTATTTACACAACCCTAAACGAAAAAGAAGTAATAAAAAAAATAGTACCTACAAACTAATTTTTGTTTTAAAAAAGTTCTACATTTACAATATGTTCACTTATTTTATTTTGCCAGTTTAATAGTCTATTTATTAGTGTTGGTGAGAAAAAACTCTCAATTCAATACTTCGGGTACGGCACGTACCATAAACATTATGTATTTGTTCAGTATTTCACACCCTCTTGTGATTTTCTAGCACTTATGTGATACGTGCGTGCAATGTGCATATGTACACTTTTATCACATTCATATACCCCACAGCGGGGTGGTCTCGACAATAGGATTTTTACTTTAAAACAGAATTTAAATATTTAATTCAACAACGAACAGGTGTGTTCTGTTGACAATTGCCAATAATAATAATATAATATACAGTGTTTACTTTTCACTTTTCAACAATATCAATGATTTTCATCTTAAACTCACGCTAAAGGTAAATAACAATAATAAATATTTTATTGAGTCATCAATAATATCGTATAATAGTTTATAATATATTATACTGTTGTGTAAATTCGAAAGCCAAAATTCATTTTTAACGACTTTCCTGAGTTATGTTTAAACGATTGTCCTCGTAAAATTCTGATGTCAACAGACATATTCTTATATAGATATTTAATGTTTATGTAGGTAGATAATAATATATTTTATCGATTTCAATAGAAAATAAAAATACATACTGACCCATATTATGCACAGAGTTGTAGAACTAAAAATATACAGTGAAATTTCTCTGTATTGTTGTAGAACAGGATATTTTAAAGTACTATATATGTATAAAAACTATTTACGCGCCTTTATTTTTATTGGAATATAATAATGTATACCTGAAATTACTTAACTTACAGATACCAAAAAATCGTATTATACATAATAAGAAGTATTAATTTGTTGATTCTTTATTGTTAATATTTTCACCACAATCTGATTAATATATAATAAGAAAATGTAATAATATCTTATACATAATAATATACATATATTAAATAATATATGCACATGTTTCTCTCAATTTATATAAGTTTTAATTCATATAAAATATAATCAAATGCATAGCTGTATATTGTACCTATAGGATGAATAAATTGTTGTTGTTGGCATAAAAAACTTGATATTTTATATTATGTATATCTAGCACTATAATAAGAACTATCGATATACTACTTCGCGTGAAGATAATATTATAATATTATTATCCCTACTCGTATGTCTAGAAAACATTTTCCTTTCGGCTATATTATGTGCATATATTATACGTTATGTATAACGCGTGTTAATGCGTGTTTAATATTATACGTTATTAAAATATAGTGGCGGAAAAATCGATTTCAAACATTCGATACGTTAGGCAATTCGTGATACCTTTAAACTTAAGTATATAAAGTATATTCAATATTGCCTTCGTGATGGCTGTCTGTCCGAGAGTCGTTCGATATAAAAATGATAATTATCTAAAAATAAAATATTTGTACACATATTATACCTATGTCTAATACGTATAGCATAATACATAATATAGGCATGATAATATTATTTAGGAGGCACTCCTTGAAGTCGATCGACAGCGCCTCGGGTATACCGATTATTGCAGGACTCGGAGGAGACGACGTACATATATATATAACTATTAATATACAATAACAACATAATAATATATGTTTTTAGATTTGTATTTTTCAATTATTATAAAAACATAAAAAGTATAAAATAAATAATATGCGAATAATATGTGTACGTACTTATCAAATTGTTTTTAAATAATTAAACAATATTATATAATTGTTACCAATAATGATCATTAAAAGTGCACGGATAAACCGTCGTTTTTATTGAATTATACACTCATACCAAATGCAATTTTAAACGTCTGGAAATAAATGAACTCTGATTAAATCGGCCGTGCATAATAATGTATACAGCGAAGAATACATAAATCCAAGCCCTGTGGCGTTCTTAATGGCGCACTGTACTTAATAATAGATAATAAATAATAATATGGGTACGTATAATATTAATATACTCGGGCGATCACAAATGCGAAAATATTTCTAATGCACCTAATAATTCATCATATACGTATTATGTAATACCTTCTAAAATTAACGCATTCACTAATTTTTGACTGCAGTTAACAATACCTATAACTATGATAACTATCTATGTGCAAATGTATAATTCTGCATATATACTACAGCGTTGTACTCGCAGTAATTTTACGACCTACATTTTCGAACATTCGACAATTATTTTTTTTGATAATGTACGCTGTATTAAAAATTAATTTAAAACCGTTATACAATGAAACTTTGTCCCGAATTAAGGCGTATAATATAATATACCTATTAATTACCTGTAGAGTGTACAGACGTGTATAATACATGCTTTACGCGCCAAAGGAGACATAATTCTACTATATTAAATAGTTTGGGATTGGGAGATCATTAAACGATATCGCAAAAGAAAAAAAGAATTAAAAAGTATATTTAAATTTCAAATAGTACGAGCAAAATATTTTTTCTAATAATTTTGTTATATTAATTTTGAATAAGTATAAGTACCTAAATTTTTATTTATAAGAATTTAAAATTTATATAGAACTGCATACACGTTTGGTTCGATATTTCGATATTATAGTATAATATATCTGCATTTTTACAAAAATATTCTGCTTTAGAATATGAAATTAATAAAATATAAATCTATTTAGAAGTCTTTAAAAATCACCGTGTTAAATAATATTATTTTTACTGGGATAAATACTGTGTCGCGAATTTCGAAAGAATCAATATAACGACATTTTATTTGTATTTAAGAAAATCTACAAATAGGTACATATTATATAATATTATTTTTTCGTTATGTGATGCAGTGAATCCACAAACAAAACCTGTCGTCGGACCGGGTCCAAAGTCCAAGTCCAAAGTTCCAACTCCATTCCGTACTAAAAAACATCAAAATCAATCAGTGGTACGTTACAATATGACACTCTAAAGCACTCCACCTATAATGCTTGGTACTCTCCGGTGGCGCATCTACATAATGTGCATAATATTATGTTTACACAATACTAGCGATAACTACGTACTATTATATCTATACACGCGTCGTGGTTACGATGTATAAGATGAGTCGTATACAACCATCGCACCGGTTATACAGCAGAGCTCATCGGGGTCGTTGTACCGACGGCGAAGAGTCTGTCTTGTCGTCCAGCAGTTGCGGTTGCAGAACAGCGATAATATAATATTATTATTATACACGCGTGCGGACACAAACGGGCGCACTATATATACATATACATACAAAGGTACATACATTCAAACAAAGGTACATACATACATACATATAAATGATGTGGAATTTGATGGCGGGACGGGGGTGGCACTGGACACTGCAGTACACAGGGCACGAGCTACGCGATCTACCATTATATATCAGATACGCAATAATATACATGAATATACATATATTTATATTATATGATATACACAGAATGATTTATCTATCGTAAATCAGACAATATATCGGGAGGTGTATGAGAAATTATTAAATTGTTTTAACTTAAGTACTATTTTACATTTTCCTATACGATTATCAATATTTATCATTAAAATTTAAAAATTCCATGTGTTTCTTGAGATACCTATATTGCTGTTACAAAAAAATAATTATTCTATGTATATATATATAGAATATCTATATAAGACTATATAATAAGTATGTTTACTTACTTAATATTTCTATACATTCATGATATACCTTGGACATAATATACCAGTAGGTTATATGTGTATAGAACAATATCGTTGACAAGTCAAACAAAACCGTATTATTCCTATGTAAACGAATGTGTGCTTTTGTATATAGTGTATGATATGATATTGAAAATACGTGGACGGATATGTACAATTTTACAATAACTATATGTATTATTATAAATTATCATAGTAAAAGTCGTGTTAAAATAAATTGCTACAAGAACGACGAACAAACGCACCGCAAACGAAGTACCTATATTCACTTCGCACACCAGATTATTATTAAATATCATTATATTGTAATGTACCTACTCCTATTGTGTATCAAACGAAATATTAAAAATGTATCTGCAGTCTGTGCACACTGCACGCGGGTTATGATACTATATAAATGCGTTAAATATATTATAATACATATAAATATTACATATTACATGTATAAAACTTATAGTGTAAGCAGCTCGGACGAACACTAATAAGACATCAATATAGACGTTCTGTAGACATAAGTAATGTATTTATATGGATGCTAAAGGCGAGGCTGTTTGACGGAGAGAGTTGGGTACTGCACTTAGCTGTAATTTTGGTTATACGCGCCGCAGAATGCGCCGTCGTCGTAAAACAATTCGATTTTTGACGGGCGACGGTCGACATTTTATGAGATGTTGTTTCAAACCTTTCTCGACATCGTGTATTCGTGTACGCGTGTGTTTAATAATATAATACTATACAGAGACCGTACACATTAAATTGTTTAGAACACTGCGTTATTAATACAGTTAATATATAATGCGTGTTCTTAAAAAACCTTTTAAGTTCTTTTATTTTTCGTCAAGGTCAGATCGGAGGACCATCGATGTCACGTCATACCCGCAAAGCTTTAAATTCGATATATTTTTTAAAAGATTTTCTAATTACTCGGTGTTTGGGATTACAATTTACAATATCAACGCTATAATATAATCCGATGTGGATTATACAATTATAATGCATCATGCTCGAGACAAAAAATACCTTATTATATAACATTAATTCCAACACGAGATATTTCAAATAATTTCAGTATTTATTGCCGAAAAGAAAATAGAATTCTACACAACAGCGATTGAAAACGGGGCAGCTATAATACGCATTAATATAAAAATATAATATTATACGCAGCGCACGCGCCCAAGTATAGTCCCATATAATTATGAAATATCAACGGACGGCGGTTATAAATTATTAATTATTTGCGCACGCATTATTAATTTAAGATACGATTATTGACGAGTTCATTTTGAACGTCTCGAAGACTATCACACATACACACACACACAAACATATAAAGTGTTTAATGGCGTACACAAAGAATAATTACAGGGGAGAGGGAATTTTTTAAGTAATAAAATTAAACCTTTTTCATCATTATGGTATAAACAGAATATTATAAATTTATCGCTATGACGTTATCATAAAAGTGTTTGACACCGATCTTAATAAAAATCATAAAGGTCTTTCCAGTATTCTAACCCTTAATAATTTTTTTAAACATTTTAAAGTGTAGTTTAAACTCCAAACACCCCTCTCTCCTCTACTGTATACGTGCCGCTTACGAAATCTATGGCAAAGTAAACTCGTGGAGGGGGTTATTTTTCTAATTTGATTATGTACCTACCTTATTTATTGTTATAAATCATCCACACACACACACACACACACACATACACACACATATGTTAGAATCCGAGAACGTTTATATTGATACATAGAAATATAATAGTATGTGTATCGATCCCGGACGGTATGCATATTATAGATAAAATACAATATATTATTATTATTATTTATTTATACACATCTACATAATATATTACATATTATATTATAATGTATAGGTATAAGTCGTAATAGAGTATATAATCGATGGCCGTCAATCACTGCGCACGCCACGACGTCCAGTCAGTCAGCTACTCGTACACACACACACACACACACACACACACACACACACACACACACCGTATAGCCGTCGGCCCGAGCTGGTCATCATAATCGTCATGTCCGGGGCGCTGAGGGGACCGGTTTCATACGCGCGCGGCGGCCCGGCGGGTACGTTACCGATGAAACGGGATACGACAGACTCAAAGTGTGTGTGTGTGAGTGCCATCAGTCACCGGATTTAACGCTGGACCGTTTAAATATGTCGAGTATGCATACTGTATAGCCATAAATGGGTAGGAGATCGCGCACGCTCGCTCGACGGCGTGTATATGATGATAATAATAGCAAGCCCTTCGGGGGTGCTCTCTATATATATATATTTATATAATATATAAATATACCTATATATATATCTACATCACTACACGGTATACGTATAATACGTAAATTATATTATGTGTTGTTATTATACGTATGTGGTTCGGCAGATAGGGCTCGTCGCCGAATGGAAAAAACCAAGTCGTACGATTTACATAAACTGCACGCGCCGCCAGACATACGTATAAAATTCTACACAGTATACGCGATGCAAGTGTACCTGATAAGTAATAATATGGATTAAAAAATGGAAAAAAATACATATTTTCGTAGCGATTTGTACACACCTGTGTATTTTGGTATAATATAACAATATTATATTCATATATACACGACCGTGCGTATATTATATTATGTATATTATTTGGCTAGCGTACAAGACCGGCGGCGGCGATTGTAGTTTGATACATTTGCAGTCAATTTACGCTCATTCATTAGTCATTACCCAATATTATGATATATGCACACACGTACATGCATTGAACCTACAAGTCGAATACATACAAAATTAATTCAATAATTATTTATATAGATTATATAGTACCAATAACTGGCTGTTATGATGTGTAGGTAAGATGCGCCTTTAATTTAATTTTTTTTATTTTACTTTATTTTACGCACACGTCTGACGTGGTCACTTACTGTGAATTGATTTTAAGTCAATTGATTTATTATTTATCATAGTCCAGATTGTATTATCTTCTATTTAGCTACCTAGTGCACGCGAGTGTAAAAATGTAGAAAGATATCGATACAAGTACTTTTACAATATAATAACATTGATTAGAAATTTACTTTTAAAATTCCAATGTTTTAATGTTATATGAAAAGTATACAAAGATCTAGTTTTTATGGATTTTAATTTTAATCTTGTGAAAAGTCTTCATATTCAAAATATTCTAATCTATCTTAACCTGTAAACATTTAGTTTATTTTAAACTATTTGATAAAATAACCTTTAATTTCATTTGAATAGTAATTTAAATTTATTTTATTGGACCTGTAATAAAGAAAACCAATACCACACGTAATTATTTGTATTTTTATTTAAAAAAAAAATTCTTTTGAAAATTAGGAAATAATTGATGAATATGTTTATGAGTAAATATTTGGAGAAACTACTTCCTAACTTATTCTAAGATAAAGTTTTGGCATTATATATATATAATATTTAAATAATACGTTAGTTCTCGATATTGACTTCACCATATATTTTTTGGTTGATTGATGACTTTTATTGATATTTTGAAAATATACCTTTCCATCCAATGGGTAATAATCTTAAACAGTGTACGATCAGTAGTATGGATATGGAATATTGAAGTCTGTCGCAGTATATATGTCATACACCCGCGGTGATACAGAATCTTGATATTATTATAACTGCAAGAAGAGATTCTGTAATCGAATGCGTTTTTCTTCATCACCAATAATATTTTCTAAAAAGTGGCAGCTTAGCACAAAGTAAAACATTTTGAGTTAAGTTTCGTAGTAAAAATTTGAACGGATTATGTCCTCTCTATTTGCACCAATAGTAATTAAGCATAATACTTATATACTATATTATGTATAAGAATTAGGAAAGTATACTAACATTTATGTAGTATTCATTGCAAAAATGCAGATTTAAAACAATGTAGATAGCTTTAGTTCAAGGACGGGATTGATTTAAATATAATAATGCTCATAATATTGTATAGAAATTATAAGTTGAAGATCAACTATCGTATAAATAATGATATTCCACCTTGACAGCTGTGCATCGCAGAGATGATTAGATATCAGGTTTTATTGTAGGATTGTAACTATTAGCAAATCTATCGTATCGTTTATCGATATATTATTATCTATTATTTGTTTGAAATAAAACGCATATACGTATTTAATTTTTATGTTTTAATACACCTATTATTTATTAACAATAATTATTATAATGTTTTAGTTAAATTTAATATTATTGTTTATTTTAAATATCAATGCTTTAAATATTGATATATACTGTTGGGTAATTTAAATCAAGTAAATCGATTTATTTTATTTTTACATTTATCCAAATTTACTGTAATCAAGTAATTTTTCTAATTACACTTTTCATTAAAACACAAAATATAATTTGCGTACTGAATAAAAAAGACAACACAAAATTATACAAAAATTAATGATTAAATCGTATAAATGTAAATTAATTTATATACGTACACATTAAAATGACAGAAAAAATGAATCAATATTCAATACAATAATATTATTATATAATAGATAAAAAAAAATTATTAGAAGTAGGTGTATAGTTTTTATAAATTGGATCCACGTAAATTAAAAAAGTATAAAAAATTATTTAGATAAGAGCAAATGATAAAAATGTTAAGTTAGTTTAATTACTTATAACTATATTTATAATTAAAGAAAATATAAATTAACATAATTAGTTGTAATTTTTTTTATGCTAATATTTTGCATGTAACTAGTATGCATTTGTATGACCTAACCCGAAATTTGCACATATCATTTTTTCAAATCGAAAAATCAAAAATACACGGGGTGTTGTTGAGCAAAAAATAAATCAATATTTTTTATAAATTTGTTGTCAAATTTTTGTGGGAAATTTGTTCACAGAACTTTTTGTACAGTCAAAGTTTCAAAAACTATGTGATATATTCTACTAATTTCATTTTTTTGGTATAAATACTAAAAAAAGAAGGTTTGTACTATGATTTATGGACATTTAAATAATGTTTGTTGTGTCAATGTTGTACAAATTTGCATAAAATAATTTGTCAAATAACTTAAAAATGTTAATATTTATTAAGAGGTTAGAGATGAAAGGTGTATTTGGTTATTTTCGTATTCTACGTTATAAAAATATCTTATTAGAACTATTTATTTAGTTAAATTAGTTAAAATGACACAACGATTCATTGAACATCATAAGCATATACTTAATTATCCATTAATTAAAAATAAAATACGACTGTTTATTTATATAACATGTAACATTAATAGCGTTGATTTTAGAGTATACTAATATTTACTTTAAAGTCAATGCTGATAGTCAGTAAATAGTAGAATATATGTATATTTTAAATATTTAAAATCGTTTTTAAATTGTAATACTTGATAAGAATGTATATTTGTATACGTACAGTTTATTTTCAATCTTATTTTTTAAGTTCATTAAAAAAATTATATTAAAAACATTGAATACAAAATTACAATTCCATGTAGGTACCTAGTATCTACTTACCATATAATATTTAAAATCTATATAGGTTTCAAATAGACTGAGTTACAACTAACGTATATAATATTATATTATCGATTATTGAGTATTGACACATAAGAGCTAAGGTTAAACGAAGAAAATATTTTACATTTTCAATAAAACCATAATATACAGACCAAGAACGGCAAACAAAGATATTATCTAGTCTATAACATAAAATTCGAATGTGGATAATGGGCGTGGTAGTGGTTTTAGACCTTTCCGTGTTTGCGATGTTAATAAATCGTGCATAAAGGTGTATTGTAGTGAAAGGAAATCAGTGCCGTATGTTCAAGATTAAAGTAACTGGATTAATGGAAATAACAGAAACATTGAGAATGAAACGGCAAGGGAAGTAAATTATATAAAAAAAATAATAACAATAAATAATGGGTACAAAACCAAGAAGAAGCTTTTCACATAATCGCGTTAAAATACGATAAAAATATGCAACAACGAGTATTATTAAGTATTAAGACATTAAAAAGACTGAATAATGGTTCATGTTCGCTAATACAGGGAATAAATGAAAATATTTTATTAAATTTGGAAGGGGAATTAACTTTTATGGGTAGATAAGAAGGTTATCTAGACAGGTTATCTAGAAAAACAATATTTAATCCTTTAAAAGGTTATATACACATGACACATTTTAAAAGGAATTATATATATGTGTGACACCGTACATAAAACTAGAATTGCCTTCGATGATATTTATAACTATTATATTAAACTATAATATACCTAGGTATTATTCTTTGTAGTCATATAATAACAAGAAATATAATATATTGATTTGTAGGCATACAGTATAATATTGCAGTTATGATTTCTTATTTAAATATTAAAAAGAATATTTCTTATTCGCAAATAAAAACGACGACGATAGTCACAATAAAAGTACTACCAGTACTAAAACATTTATGGTAAAAGTACATGTACTTACGTATATTGTATTCTTATGCAACATTTAATATAATTTTGATAAAAATATGTTGTATTAACGTATTATATACTTTGGCGGCCGTTTGACGAGAGGTAAAAAATTATCCAACTATGCATGTACCGATTCTGAAAATAACAAACATCGAATGTATGAATAACGTAAAATAAAAATGACACATTAAGCCACCACTAAACACGTGATTAAAGATTATATATTTATATGTTTGTGGTAAAAGGAAGAAATTGCAAAAAAAAGAAGATTGAGTGTGATTATAAATCTGATTTGAATATATTGATACTTATGCGATAGCATAAATATGTAAATATGAGCACGAGTGTATTATATTATGTACTTAGAGAACTAGATACAGGACTCGGTGGGTTTACGGTGTTAATGGAGAGAGAGTGAGACAGAGACAAAGAGACAAGACAGTAAAATTATAAATATATGTACCATAATTTATAATTTTATTATGTGGTAGCATAATATATATATACATAGCTTAATACACATTTACGTATAAACACGATTCAGCAATATTATACTATTTACATACATACGAGTGCATTAAAAATACGAAACTCGCGTTATTATGATCGTCATCGACAAGCTGCGCGTGTTATGAGCTTAGAAATTACGAAATCATGGAAATAAATAATAATAATATAATGAATAATCTATATGCAGATCGGCGATCGCAAGTTTCAGCAGCTGTAGTCGTTTAAACTGGCCATAGGCGACTGAGGAACGCGCATTATTAATCGCCGTTGCAACTCGAGTACTTGACTGTAGTATTATTATATGGTATTAGATTTCCGATATATTTATATAAATATTATACCATGCACATTGCACATATTAATTATATGAACATTATTTTATATAATTTACGAATTAATTAATTCGTTTTACTAAAAACTTGGCCAAATATTGAAATATAATATAATTTTATCGATCAATATATCACCCGACTACGATAGAGTGTCAAAACTTTTGTATAACAACAATACATTGTTTGTAACAAGTAAACTTTCGCGTTAACCATCATTCTTCTGTAATACCGCAGATACGCTGTATTTTACAAAAATAATTAAAAATCAATAAGTTGTATGTATTTTTAACAAAACTATAGATTTTACGATTGTATATTATATTATACATTAGTAATGATTTTAGATATTTTCAAAATATATTAAATATATTACATTAGTTCATATTATAATGTTTCAACGATGTGCTTAAATATTTCTTGTAATGTAATCAGACCGTACTACAATAAATAATATGTATTTTTTTTTATATTTTTGGTGTTTATATTATGTAATACGAGAAAACATCATTTGGGTTATATCTTGGTTTAGGTGTTTGATTTTTTAAGGTTCTTAAGATGTGTTACGGGCTTGGTTTAATTTTGGCGGAGGCCTAACCTAACTATGGTTACGTTATTTTAAGTTTTGATATTTAAATCTAGATTGTATAGGAGATAACCACGTTTCATGTAAAGCTCATCACGTTTGACATATTTTAGTTTGACTAGTGAAAATGGCTATGTATAGTTTTGCAACCCATAAGCTAGCCGATTTCGGATTTCACTCCTCGTGTCACGATTACCTAACGAATAATTAAAGACAAGTGTGCATTATACATACGTTATATACATATGCCTATTCTTTTCTATCCGTCAGCTGCAGTGCCCAGAACACGAATAAACAGTTATCGATGTACTTATATATCGCGCAAAACTGGTTCCGACACCTCTTCACTCGTTAACTCGTCTTCGCACATGGTTTATTAAACAGTGCAACGATTTCTCCGATCGTAAATCCACATATATATATTATAGGCTATAGCTAGCTGAAGCAGCTGATGTGTATAAATTATAATGGTCACCGATAAATCAAAATAACATATAGGTAAAACAGAGGCGGTGGCCCCGTCCGGATCGCGTGCGGAACGTTACTTATATTGAGTTATATACTTATATATATATAATATAGGTAAATGATACAGACCGAGACTATATAGGAATACCAGTTGACGAGTCGGCATAGAAATAACCGTATATATATAATATCGCCATTCAACTGGTCGCCGTGAACGAAAGTCGTGAACAGATGTGTATCGGCACCGCCGCGTATTATGAAACGTTTTGCGAAAGTCCGTATATTATTTTAGCAACTATATCGGTCTTGTATGTACCAGAAAAAAAACACCACTAGAACTCATAATTATAATATAAGTCAAGTCTAGAGAGAATTTCGCTCCCACGAACCGCATATACCTACTACATTATATTATATATTATTATTTTTTATGACATGCGAGAAATGAGAGTATAACATAATTATAATTTTTTGTTTTCACTATTTAGAATATCAAAAACAAACATAAAATAATGCCAAAATCTTGGGCACCCCTGGAAAAATAATTTGATTATCTTTTAAAAATTTCGTTAAACAACAACAATAATATTGATATCTACAGCAGTTACGCAGTGTCATATTAATTTGTATTAATTTAATTAAAGTATTGTAATAAAATGTTAACATGTAATAAATAGTACATATTAAACATAATAAATATTTATCTATTTCAATATTTTAAAAATGAAATTGGTTAATAATTAAAATTATTTTTTAAAATATAAATTATTATTCGTCATAAAGAAATATAAACGTTGTAAATAAAAACATATTTATTTTTAACGTAGGTACTAACTCTTCTTTATTCATCGGATGAGGTAAATACACTTAGAAAAAATAACATTTGGTACGCTGGTCACTCAAAAAATAAATATTTGTCAAATACCTATATCTACATTGTATATTCTACAGGCACATATAAGGTAAAAGTTTTTTTTAAACATTTACTAGCTGTAAAATTAGTTGAAAGAACATAATTACCAATGAAAAACGTATGTATGCTTAAATATATCCCTAAACTATGTATTACATAGGTATGTTAATGTATGTTCTACATATTATATATACGATAAGTAATAACAAACGAAATCATTAACAACAACTAAAATAATTATTCATAGTTGTTTACATATTATAAAATATACTTGCTTTTCTCAACTAAGACAATAAAAGTACTACCAGGTTGAGTCTCGGGCTCTATACATAGTTACATAGTTGAATGTATAGTACCAATAAGTTCTAAAAAAGGTGACACGTCAAAATATCCCGAAAACAAAATACCCTGACAAAATATCCCGCGTAAATATTAATTAAAAATATAAACCTTTTTAAAAAAAGTTGGATTGATATTTATATAACATAATTATTATTAACATTTATAAAATACAAAAAAATTAATTAAAAAATTTAAAAATAAATATTAAAATTATAATGTAATATTATATTATTTTTTAAGACAGTATTAAGTGAAAAATATATTTTAAAAACTGTAAGTAACTATAAGAATTTTTCGGGTAGATAAGAAACTTATACCATTGATTATGTATAATCAATATAGTTAATAATAACCAATGCTTATACTATAAAGACTAAAAATTTGAAATATCTTTTCACTATTCACTATATCATACATTTTGTATGAAATAAATATTAAAATATTAGTAAATATTAATAATTAAATAATAACTTTTAATTTTTTTATTGAAAAAAAAAATGAAAATATTAATCTTCTTAATCTACATCTCTACGATTATTGATTATTTACTTTTAAAGTAAATGTTTCGAACGGAAAAGTATTATATATTTTCTGGTATACGTGAGAATCGATGAGTGGTCTAATTGCCACATATACTTGCCACCATTCATCTATGTATATTGTATGTATATATAATATAATAGGCATACAATATACGGCAATCATAACACAACGCGTTCGATAATATTTCATTCGCATCACGACGATTGGATTGAAATCGAATTATCTACCACACAGAAATTTCTGTATAAATATATATCATATTACCATAGTATGCCATACGTAACCTCGTGTTTGTATATAAAATATATAACATCGATAACAATATAACGCATGCATATACAATCGTATTTGGTGAAACGTCGACTCATTGCTGAATGATTATTTTGTGTTTATTATTTCGCATTGATACTCGAAATGTAGCATGTCTATAATATGACGTATTATTATTATACACAACACCGCGGTCGCAATCAAAGTCAAAATTGATTTTAATTATTCGGCTGCAATTCGACGTATTAAAATATATAAATCGAAACTCATACTTTATAAAAATAACAAGTAACGTGAGAAACTGAGAAATTGAAAACCTTCCTAACAAAGGCGTGCCGTCGTTTTCTCAACAGAATACAATTAGACGTCAGGTTCAAAGCATGATACATTACGTATAGACTTAATCATGCGGAATCGTTGAAAATATAAAATCGACTTGATAACTTCGCGTAATTAATAATAAAAATAGTGAAGACTTTAGATAACAGGTATATGGGGCATTGGAAAATGGAGATGCTGATATATATATATATTATATGTATTTGAATGGATTAATTTTCAAAATTTGATATAGGTTAGGGAAATTGAATGTCCAATCGATTATTGAAAATATACAGTGTTTTCTTTATTAATGAAGTATGTATGAAACTCTGAAAGATATAAGATCTTATAAAATATTTATTTCAATGAAACTTGATCACAAAAATCTCCCATCTTAAATTATATTTTTTTAATTTGTTTTTAAATTACAATATGAAAATAAAATATTTCACCTTTTTCGATGATTTATCTTTGCATTTATTATATAATATGCAGTTTAAATATAGATGGATATTTTTGGAGATTGGTACTAAAGTCAAATATTTCAAGTATCCAAATCTCGAAAACGAACTAGGTTTATAAAAATTACCCGGATATTGTAGGATTATTCACACATTAATGGATTTATTTACCTATAATAATATACTGGGCTTAATATCAGTAAAAGGAAATTAACATATTTGTATATAGGTATTTATGAAGCAAATAATAAATATTACCTTGTTCATAAATCATATATATGTGTGTGCATATACGTGAGTAGTGACTAGTAAGTAGCTGCTTATATTTTATATTGATTCATAAAGTATAATTAAGTAAAATTTAAAAAAATGAATTGTAAAAATTATTATTTATTTAACAAATAAAGAAAATTATTTAAATAGGCTTCAGCGAAATCGTTAAAAAAAATCTACTATCAATGAATCTTTAGAGGACGCCACACCCGCATATGTTGTTATCGTCTTACAAACATACATCGTAGTAAAAATCGTATCACGCGGCAAGAACCACTATGATTATAGTCCAAGTTAAATAATCCAATTTTCACACTATAAAATAAAAATAAATTGGCTGTGCAACATCGTTTTTAATTTTTGGATATCACAAATACAAAAAAGTTCTTATTGTTTCAAAATTCACTATTTTTGTGTTTTTTAAATTTGAATATTTATTTTTTTAGTTCTGATATCGAAAATATAAGAAAGACGTTTCATATCCAGTGTTTTCTTTTTATAGTTAAAATTCGGTTCCTTAACTCGGACTACAGACGGAGTGGTCCTTGCCCGCGTGAAACGATGACAACGCATGCGGGTGAAGTGTCCTCTTGATAAACAAGTTCAATGTTTTTTAACGAACCGATTCTTTTATGGTAAATGTAAAATGTCCAAAATGATTTTTGTTTTAACAAAACAGTTCAAAAATTATTATATATGAAAGAAATAATCGAAGAATATCAATTAATAATACACGTAAAAATTATTTTTATCCGGAATGCGCCTCCTCCTCAATTTCCGGTGTAACATGTACGCATAATATATTACATGCTTCTGCGAATTGCATAAAATTACAAAATATCATATATAATTCGTCACTGCACCAGTACCACGTTGCAACAATATCGTATTATGACGTGTTTCTAGAAAAAACCTTTAAGCAGGTGTTCGTTTTGACTTATCTTCGTGTATACGTCGCGTAAAACACGTAATCGCCATTCCGGCCGGACACGCCGCCGCCGTCGTACCTGCCTACCTTTATAAACCGTGTACCTATATATGTTTTATATTATACGATTGTTTTTTAGACTTATCCGCTCTCTCACACCGTGTCCGTCCGTCGTCTAACTGGCCGGCCGCGTCCCATTACAGGTGTAATGCGTATAAACACACGCGCGCCGCACGTTTTTTTTTCTTTTTACAACCATAATATTATTTATGTAAATTTTTCACACGTCTTGTGCGCGGGCTCTTCGAATGTGACAAAGTCGACTCGTAAACGGGCACGCACGCACACGCTCAGCCGTCATAATATATACTCGCCGCGGTAAAACGTACCGGATCTCGGCGACGGCGGAGTGACGTCCAAAAATATTACATTTTGCACGGCCGCCCGATCTCGACCGAACACACCTTCCATTAACCGGCCGACGACTACCGCCGGAGTGTTACCCGCCGTATAACGCGCGTATACGAGGTACCATACTATACCTGTATACGTACATATATATACATAATACACTTACAATACCTGCGTGCGGGTTCTGTTAAGTAGTTAATTTTATATAGTGCCCGACCACACCTCGTCATGGTCGCGTATATAGGTACGCGTTATTCTTTTTTTTTAGTCATGGTATATATATATATATACACACACACTTATTAACTACCTATATGTAGTGTGGTGCGGAGTACAGCTCCGTCTCCGCAGATATATCGTCACTCTTACTACACTCCTCCTCCGGAGCCACCATATCCATCTCCTTCATCTATACATGCTCCACGTCCATCGCGACCCTCTTCCCCGCGTACGCCACGACTCGTCTTCCGTGGTACCTGCACATAATAAAATCCATTTATCGACGCTTCGACCATAATATTATGTATAATAGTAATATCGGTTTTATTATATTATATATTATAATATTAACGGCTGCAATGCAGTTATCGTGAACATTTTTAATGTCGGTCGTCGCGTACCTACCCATCACACATAGGTACGTAACGCCGACGGAATAACCGCATAATATCGTAATGGTAATAATAATATGCGCAAAAGGTATGCGTCGTACGGTGTAGGCACCCATAAGTGGTGTAAGGTGCGCACGTGTTATTAATATTGTTATTGTTACAATATACGCGTATTGTTTACGTCTCGCCGCCGAGCCCGTTCGCGACGTAATGGCGATAATTAATCGCACAAGCCGTCGGGCGGCTATATAGCTCGCACAATAATTATTATTATTATAGCATGATATCGTATTTTATGATATACCTATATAGGAGTACGCCAACAGGAGAGTATAACATTATGTCGCACGATACCGAACTATAATAACAATATGTATACGCATTATTATTGTTGTTGCGATCGGCACGTTCTTCGTGATATCGTTGTGTCGTAACACAATCACCAAGGCTGGTCGCGTTGACGAGTTTAAAGAGTCTATGGTTTTTTGAAGGTTTTTTTCCACGACCTGATAATAATATGTGCCCGCAGACTTCCTTTTTTTCATATTTTTTATGAACGTCTCGTAGGAACGCTACACAAAATATGTCGCTTTTGTGATTTCCGAACGTTTATCTACAACGCTGAAACCGGCACACCATAGTTTGATTTTGTCGGAAGCGTTATTTTTCAATTATTCACACCAAAAGGTACGACCCCGCTTGCATATTATAACACCATAACCACTCCCCTCCACTCATCGCCGAAAACGAGATTCCGCTAAACCAGTCGAAAGTTCAGATCAAAAAAAGCGACCACCTCCCGACGATTTTATCGTCGGTCGTCGTTTTAAAGTGTCACATTAGGTAAACATTATTATACTACACTCATCGCTGAGGCGTCACCGCGCGCTCAGCGGACAACCTGGACCGAAAGGTCACGGTTCGCCGCGCAATATTCTAATAATAAGCGTATACACAGAGGTAACCGAGCCCATTCGCACACGCACATTAATTATATTATATATTAATATATGTCGTCGTGTTTTTCGTATAATATTAAATAAATATGTTTTTTACAGCCCCGCCGCGCCTTTTTTATGACACGTGCGGATAACGTTTACACGAATACGAATAATATAATAAACGACTACATAGGTATACAATAATATATTCTAAACGTATAGTTATTATTTTCGTTCTGTCTTTGGTTTCTACGAACATTTTATTATATTGCGTTGTCGTACGGACCATATTATAATATGTTTTGCGTCGTTCAACTGCCGCGGGCGTGCTGTGGCGGGCATTAAAATATTGTCGTTATTATTTCGTAGTTTGTATAAAAATATACCGTTTTATTAGTTTGTCTCTATGCCTATAATATACATAATATGATACTTATATGATATTCGTACGACAAAAATAATTACGCTTCGAGGTTCGAGATTATAGTCTACAGATACCTATCATAGTCAGTATTTTAGTACCCGATATTATGTTATACGGAACTATTAGGTATACGACGACGATCGGTATCTGAATAGTCGCGAGGTCAAAGCATAGTACGTATAATATACTATAATATATCTCTATTTTTTATTATTGTTATTTTGAAAATCATTGAAACAATAATTACCGGAATGCCTGAAAAATATGATTTATTAAATCGATGCAAAGAATGGAAATAAAATAATACTGTACAATCTCTTACGCATCTGAATGGATATAATTTTATTACAAATAACTGCGGTTTATATTGTTTCAGCCGATTTCTTCATATATTTTAGTGTTACAATTTACAAGTGGATACGACTGATATAACGCGACGGTCGAAAAAATCTTCCGTTGAGCAAGCAATTGTTCTAAAAGCGCAATTGTTGAAAAATGACCGAAAATTCTGTGAAACGAATTTCAACACAAAGCTCTTAAATCCATTCTGCGATTAAATACCGTACACATTAATATTCAATATAATATACATTGTACATCATAATAAAGTATCACAATAGCATCCGGATGTCAAAAATTAAAAGTTTTCGTTGTCTGTTAACCATTGATATAAATTATAAACGAAAGTAAAATATTTAATATTTCATAATATCACATTTGTATAATATGTGTGAATGTGCCATGTACGCATGTCTTAACAGGTGTTAAAGAAACGAAGTGACTGGTCGTCATTGCAGTTTTGTTAGAATTTAGATCTTTGGGAATATAGCATATAGTTGGCTACTTTTGTTTGATCTATAATTCTATGTAACAATATTATTCGAAGCACCGATTATGGCCGTAAAACAAACGCATGAAAGAACAACTCCCGTCATATAGTTATTGATATTGAAGTTATTTTCTTGAAACGACCGTTTGTTTTATGTGTCCGTTCATTGGATATGTAAAATAAGTAGGTTTCACAGAATGTACTTTATATTAAATACCTAATGTGTTGTCATTTGGTAAAAATTTAAGCAGCAACAACCTGCAAAGAAATATAATATAATATGTACCTGATATAAATTAAAACCATAAAGTGATGACCATACCGTTGTTCTTTACCCCGTACTTTTTTTTTTTCACCGTATAGAATTTCAAGTTATTATTTACAATTATGAAAAAGAAAAAAAAATGTATAAAATATAATAGATTTCATTAAGCAACACGAACGACTTCCAACCACTGTTGTGAACAGCTGTTGGTTAAATTATAGTTACCTATACGTACAATATGGTATACGAATAATATATTATAACCTCGTATTATATTAGCGCAGAGAAGCGAAAAATAAAAAAAATATTAACCAGACTTGAATCTCGAACACTTGTTATTACTTGTAAAGTGTATATGGTATACATATTATTATAATTTATAAGATTTATTTATTATTATGGCAAGTACACACATGCTTTTGATAATGTTAATAATTATTACCGAAGTGGTAATAATAATTGTACATAAAATTATGTCGCGGTTAATGTGCTGTGCGGGATATTATAACGTTGTGTGTATAGTATAATATAAAACAATAAATAACAATCCCATGCATAAACCCACACGAAAATGTTCACATTGGCGTGTACGGAAAATTATACAGCGTACGGTACGTATATAAATGGCCATTTGCCCGAACATATTACACGTATACATATCATTATATATATTAGAGTTTGACCACATCGGATTAGGTTGTCGGTGCAGCAATATAATGCAATAATATTGTATACAATTGCAGATACTGGTTTTGCATATAAATTCGTATAATAGCGGTACAGCACCATGGAAACGCCGGAAAAGGCGGAAACGGTGTAGAAAAAAATTGAAAATAAAAACCGCACGAAACATCGTAGGTGCATCAGCAACAGTGGTGCCTATACACATATTATTGTAATACTATTTGAGCGCGTAGACGACACTTTTGTTGTATATAGGTATATTTATCCGAAGTGTGTGTGTATACCTCGTGGTGTGGCAAAGGGATAATCAACAGGCTGCCGCCTACGAGTGGGTGGTAGGTGGGCGGATAATGGCAACGGATAATAATTTAGTATTTACCTAACTACAATAGGTATAGTTAAAAATATGACAGAAAATGCCTTTATCGTGTTAAGGGCGGTAATGATGGTCTATATGAAATAACCTCTGAACAATTTCAAGTTCACTACGCCACAGGTATAAACCCGCTTTGATATAGTAATTGCATGTATGCGCCTATATATTTATCTACCTATTAGGTATTTGTTATTATTTATAAGTTTTAACATTACCTGTATGTTATGATTTACTTTTGCTTTTAATTTTGCAGACTACTCAATGTTTTGGAAACGGACGGCTAACCCGGGTAGGCGTCATAAAATAATTATAAGTTTTCGGCTGCTGCAAACCATGATATGCATAGCAGTGATTTCATCTCTGTTTTTTGATATTTGCAGAAGTATAATATTATTATTCTTTTTGGATTTAATTAAAATATTGAACAATACTATATACGTGCTATAAGTATAATAATATATTATATTGTGGCCTCTTAAAAAGTATTTTTTTCACATTTGCTACTATAATAATTTGATTGTTGCTTCGGCAGCCGAAACACGCAGTGGCCTATATAATATAGGCCTACTGCTGCAGCTTGTTATAATAATATTATAATTTACAACAAACTGCCACCGAGCTGTAAAGCGTACTATATGGTCGTTAAAAAAAAAAGCAATAATCGACGAGAAAATCCAGTTTTTTGACGGCGACGAGATGGAAATCGCGACCAGAGTGCGGTGTAGACGACGCAATGATCGTATCTCCGCGCGATCGATGGTGGGCAGGAGGAATTGAATATAATAGTAGGTAAAAAATATAAAAAAATATATTCACCCAGAGTAGTCGCTTGGCGGGTGGGCAGAGAAGGTCGCATTGGGGGGGGGGGGGAGAGGGTACCACCACCGCACAGGGTATATCCGATGACGCGGCGTCTTTCGGTGGTGCAGTGGGTTGACGGCATTGGCGGCGGTGGCGGCGGCAGACAAACGAGTTCGTCGCGAGCACAGGGAATGTCGAAACACCGCCGCTAATTAGAGGACGTCCCGTGAGCGCGCGCGAGAGATGGTCGCGGCGCGTGTTCTAAATAAAATCGGACCTTAATGAGATCGGCATACCTCGTCGTCTTGGTCGTCGTCCTCCGGAGGGCATCTTGCACAGAGGCTCCTCTGATTTATGGCCGGTTTTCAATTCGTACCTTTATTTATTTTTTTTTGTCCATCTCTCCTGTTATATAATATGCTCTTTTTCACTCTCGACTGGCCATTGTCCGGCCTGACTGTTCGTACATATAATGCAACTAACTATAATATAATATAATATCATATATCTAATATTATATAAATATATATAATAGGCATTTATAAAATGTTATTATTATTTTTTGTACCGTATAAAATATATTTTGCAATACGTTGGAGAGGAAAACGATGTATATTATATTATTATAAAGTCACCTATCTATAAATAGATATTTATAATAATACGTATAATATACGGTTTCGGTAAGGAAAAACAGATTGTTAAATAAAAATACATATCCATTTTAACTGATAACACAAATATATTTTCAATATTAGTCGAATTAATTACAATTTTTGTTCGCTATATTTAATATCATTTTAAAAAGTTGAGATCATAATATATCGTATAATGATAGTGACAATATATTCATATACAAACAAAAATAATGTACACAAAATATGAGATTTTACAATTATTAAAAACATAACAAAGTGATTAATATAATAATCCTAACAAACACATTATCTTAATATTAATATATTTTAACATTGCATTACGAAATGCATAATATGAAACTCGTTAGAAATAATAGAATTATAATATAGGTATTGTTTTTAATGCGTATAAATAAAGTAAAATAATATAATATAATAAAATCGAATAAACCATTTGATACAATATATGGTAATTTAACTACGAACCAATAATTATATTACTTGTACAAAAAAAACTTTCCGTTTTTCTTTTATTTAAGGTTTGGCACAAGATTCACATGTGAACGATATACAATTCATGTATATGATATCAAGCGTACATAAACATAACAGCAGGGGAGGGAGTAAAAAGTACCTTTTGGCTACAGTAATAATGAAGGGTAAAAAATAAAAATATTGTATAGTAAACGTGACATCCGCGAGAAATAAGAGACACGAAAGAAAGAAACGTTTCTTCTATGCATTTTGCAATTCGTTACTACAATTTTAGTAAACAAATAGTCAAAACTCTGTATGATATTATATGCATAGAAAATTCATTCGTATATGTTATTATTGTCTCGTCGACGCGCGACGCCACGTTTGGCGTGCGTTAAAGTCTTTAAATTACCAACAATAATAATATAATATTTATAATATATCATCATGTATAGAGTGTATGATAATTTCTACGAAAATCATTGCAAGAGCTAGATGATTTATCCATGTACCCAGTGCACCAATCAGAAATAAACAATTACTTAGGTATAATATAAAAGATTTGATGTAGAGTTTCAATATTTTTAATCATAATTAATATATTAATGTTATACGTATCACGTTCACTGTGTTTTGTTTACATTTTTTTGAATTTACGTAAAATGTTTAAAATCACAGCCACAAAACCTTTCTTCTACGTCAAGGATAGTATAATAATATATGTACACGAGATTTTCCCTACCTCCTCTTCATATCACTATCTTATCGCGATGAGTCCCTTTAGACGAACGTAATTTATGCAAACTCCCACGCAACAATCGAACATTTTAACGATAATTATTAAATTATGATATCCATAAATATAATAATACGACTTGTCGTTTACGAAACGATCATCATTTATATACATAACCGTAGCAGTAATAGCGATTTTTATTTAAGCGTCTACTAAAAGTATAATGTATACATTACCTTTATATGGCCGTTTTTATAAGTAAAATAATATAATATTATCTATATAACACGATGACTTTTGGAGAAAAAAAATATTTAAAATAAAAACTTAATTCAACAACGGTTCTGGTAACCCTGTATAGTATGTAATATATAACAGTTTCTTCTTAGGTGCTATACGCGTACCTATCTTATCCTATAGACATATATATATATATTATATATATGAAGGTATAACATGATGTATTTTCGACAGTCAACCGGCTAGAATGCAGCCGGGAGCTTTGTCCGCCTTGACTGCTTGTCGCCATTCTTCCAACCTGGGAGCACACCGCAGAGCCAATTCGTCGAATTTGGCTCGGGCCATGAACACAAACTCACCAGGCCCAGCGGCAGGTCTGCAACCCCGACCGAACGTTATGGTCATCGGTCGGTCGTCACGCCGCGGTCGTCCGCTTTCGTCTTCTTGTTGCTGCTGCGGCGATGACACTTGCACCACCACCCGGTCGTCCTCTTCGGGCGGCAAACGGTGTGCCTTGGTAGGCATCACGCGCACGCGTGACACGTCGCCGTCGTAAGACACTCCCACTATGGTGCCTTGGACAACTGGAAAAGAGAAAAATAAAAATATAATATAGTTATTGATTCGAACGTTTATGTCACAATATTCCACGGATATGACAAGCTCATAAAATATTAAATGCGTATAGGTATATATTAGGTGGAAACAGCTTCGGAGGATTTTTTGAATTTCTCAAGGTTTCCCAACGTCTCAATGATTTAACTCTTTTAAAGAATATAGAATATCGAACTATACTATATAGGATTGGAAAATCACATACGACTGAATACTGATCCAAATTCAGATTTCGCGTCATTATTATTAAATGAGTCAACAATATATACCAATAAGTCATGTATCGATTTCTTATAATAAATTATAGATATATGTAATATTTTTTTAATTACACGAAAATACTCAGATATTCAGATATTTCGGAAGCAGAATATTTTTTGGAGTAATTCCGATACATAAAAAAGCAAATTTTAAAAACTTACAACAACAAACATTTTCAATTTCATATTCTGCTTCTGAATATGAAATTAAAAATGTATATTGCCATTCAAAAAAGTAAGACTTAAAAATTATAACGATAAAAAATATTTTAAAAAACGTTAATATATTTTGAAATAATGAGTATTATTTGATAAAATAATTACTCAGTATATATATATAACGTATATGTGTGTAATTAAAACAATATTATGTACTATTATTCGTATTCTAAGGACGATGTACCTATAGAATAATTAATTCAAATAGAAACCTAAGAAGTACCTCGTAATCATCACTATTGTATTAAAAATATAATTATATATTACTTAAATTATTGTATATATATATATATATTATATATTTTTAAGTTTCCCACACCCGCTTATGACTATTCACGTATTGTTTATCGGAAGGTACCGGTAACAGGTATCGTATATCGTTATTTGATAATAATTAAAAGAACTCTCCTTGTTTCTGTAGTTAAGTATAGAGCCAGTGCCTATATAATTTAAAGATAACAATGGTTTAATCAAGTGGGCAGTGATTAGAAAAGGGATAATTGAAATGTAAATTATTTCATTGTACGCATATGTTTTATTCAATTTATTTAAAAAATTTAAATTATTGTACTAAATATTTCGAATTGTATACGCGATAATAAAATCGATTATACATTGTGGGGAAAATTTGGTTAATGTGGTCATTGATTTTTGAAACACGCGTTCGACCGTGAAAATGTATAAAACAATTGTAAAAATTAAGTGTAAAATATAAATATACAACTAAACTCACCTAAACTACTCGTGCAGTAAGCTTGTGTCATTTCTTCTACAGTACAAGGCCGGCATTCTGTAAATAGAAAAAAAAATATATAATTAAAATCGTATTAAAGATGACATTATAAAAAAAATTATTTTGTTCATTTTTCTGTATCACTACAAAAAATAAAAATAAAGCAAAATGTTCAACTGCTGTGTGTAATGTCTTATGTTTTTTTCTCTTTAAATTGACATATAATCATACGACGTTCCGTGGCTGGATAAGCGTAATTTTCTTATAGATTAGTCAAGTCGTATTATTTTATTACATTGGTAGTATAGTTGAGATAGGTACTGAATGCATCTTTACACAACGAATTATCATATTATTTACTACTCTTGACTCTATCGTAGTATTAAAATCCAATAAAACGTCTATAATTAGGTCTAGTGTTACGTAGTTAGAATTATAGTTTAGTGCTGTGTTTGGTTAAGGAGCTCCAAATGCACATAATATATATATCTAACAAAAGAAAATTTATATTGAACTGCCTATAACTTTTTTAAATAAAAATCACCATTAGAGTGTTTCTTCGACGACTACCATCTTCCATTGTTTATGGTGATAATAAATAAATATTATAACCGAGTAATAAAAGAAAAAAATTATACATAATATAGTATTATATATACAACAGGAATAAAAGTGTATATACAGTGTGTACTTTGTTAATGTAGGCGAAACCGGTATTTTTAAACAACGCGTACCTATGTATGTGGTTTTTTTATCGTGAGGTTTCTCGAGTAAATTTATGGTCGGTCTATTTTTTTTTTGTGACTTCCAAAGAGGACTTTGATAGTACGCGTTTATTGGCCGAATGCAGGTTAAATCTGCATTCAACATATGAAAACCAAAAGAGAAGAAAAAAATGATAATATCGAGAATATATTACACTCATGTCAAAACCAACTGTTTAAGTATACGCAGTTAAAAAAAGTAAAATTATCTAGAAAATGTCTTGTTTTTATAGCCCGTACGATTTATAATATGCATATACTATATGCAACAACGTGTGCTTTTTTTTATATTACTTAAATTATGGCTAGGTACGTACTTCAGACAAGTTATTGAACGAAGTAAAATCATTTTAATTGCGTAACAATGCGTAAACACTTCTAAAGTTGTTAAAACTATAATGCTTTTATGAAAAATCATTATAATATCGTCTTTATAGAAATATATTAAAAAAACAAAAAACAATATATATTATTTTACACTCGCCCATTAATTATAGTCTTATATTATATACGTGTAATGAAAACCTGATGCCGATACTCAAGATAGTAGGAAGTCTAAGACAAATGCGTATTGTTGAGCTGATTTTCTATTGTTTCTGTAATGAAGTAAAGAAAATTAGGGTCAATGATCATTTCAACGAACAATATACCTGGGACACCTGCCCGATTTAATTTGTTCGGAGTACCTACGCATACAGCAATATCGGCGAGACGCCAGCATGTCATTGTTATTCCATATTATAATATATTAACAAACTCGGACGGCTTAAGACAAGCGTGATCGATGTACGAAATAAAAAATAATACCTATAACATAGAGGTAAGAACAAAAAAAAACTGTATATTATTATATCTATCTTGTAATCTTGGTTAGTTGATGGACGGACGTGTGTAAAAACTAAATACGAACGCGATCACAATATATATATATATATACGATATACAATTATATATGTTATCGTGAAACGGGTTGTCCCGAATTTTAATATCGCAAAACGTCAGTTCGAATCTCAGTGGTTAAAAAAAATATTAAGAAAATATATAAAATAATAATAATTATTATCATATGACAAAAGCCGTTTTTTTGTTTAATTTCATTGTTTCTTTTCTTTTTTTTAAATCTAACTTTTTTGATTTTTTATCAATGTTGTAAGTACAGATTGTAAATTCAATTAAGATGAAAAAGTGATGTATAGATTAATTAATAATTACATTTACTGTGAAACGTTACAGCGCCATGTGTGTGCTTGCCGATTTATTTACATTTTAATATATTATATTATAAATTACCTGCCAGGTAAACACCTACGTAACACTATAAAGCTGAATAATGTATACTTCAAAAAACAAATATGTTTAATTTTTTTGTTATTATTACTAATTTATAGTAACGGACAGCTGATCTTATGTGCCGTTGAAAACCGCCGGTTTTAAGTTTTAACGCCATGCTCGTCACGCCCCATCAGATTAAAAATTACATATGTTTGTGAAAAGAACATTTGGATGTTAATGGTGTTAATAGTTTATTTCAAGCAGATAATAATATACGAAGAACGGACGTCGGATGAAATGTAATTTGATCGATTTTAAAATATATTTTACTGCACAGCTGCGATTGGGTTCTGCGGCAGTTTTGTGGACTAAAAAACGAGTTTTGTTAAACGATTCCAATTTATTTTTTTCATACCAATGAGTTATTATATAGCTAACAACAAAATGTATTATTTATTATAAAATACTAAAATAATATTTCCGGCCAAAATATTATTGTAGTTCATGATGGGTAGACCAATTAAATATTATACAACAATAAAAGTTTATCAAAACTTTTGCATTCTATTTTATATTCTAAGCGGAACGATGATTGTATTGGTTTTTTACAAATTATTGTATATGGAATTTATTTTCTGTCATCAAAATGGAGTTTAAAAATGCTTCAATCTTCCAATTCAATGATGATTTCTGGAGAAATATTATTGAAAAACATTTTTTAGCATTGGTCAAAAAGTTTGAAAATCCAATACAACATTTTTCATAGGTTTAAAAAAATAAATTGAAAATACATATTATATTATTATGCATAGTTATTCGACATTTTAAGTTCACATTTAAACTATCTACGTATACCATTAATTAAATACAAAGATGTTTTCAAAATATCTTTAAATATTGGTTGTAGAAAAACATATAATATACAATATAATATTTATAAATACAGGCTGAGAAACCGTCTCTGTTCAAAATTGTTTTTCGTACACAACGATATTATCATAGAATTCAAGTTTAACACAACCATTACAGTGACTACTCAATGACTCAAACTATTCGTCAATTACTACACAGGACAGTGACTTCCTCGATAATTTTTTTTTAAGATTTGTACTTTACGCCACGGTTGCTATAGGAGAAATAAACTACTATAGTTACGTGTTTGATTAGTTTCGAATGTACTTAAATATATTTTATGTTTATGTTGTAGATTATATAATATTACATTATTCATTATTGATGCATCCATTTTCCGAGTCAATCGTGTCAATAATTTCACAATCAACAAAAAAAATTAAAAACTTAAGTTCAATGTATTATTTTAATCGATGAACGGTAAATATTAAATAATAATCGGTAAATATAATATAGTCACGGACTGTCTAAATGTTTATAGAACGTTCGATTTCGACAAAACAATGTATTCAACCGTAATAAAACAAATTAAATTATCGCGATTACTCGATTTATTAGTGCTGAACCAAATAAATATCGTATAATTTAATCAGCCTTGTTTGTGGCAATCATAGTCGGTCATTGGAGGGGGGAGGGAAGTTTTGCTCCCTTCAATTTATTTACTCTATATCATTTGAAATTTATTAAAAGTATTATTATTACCGTTATTTATCTATCGATTCTTCTAGTCCCCTCCCTAAATTAGACTGAATATTTTAATAGATACTTAATACTACGAAGTAAAATATAAAATATGATAACTAGGAAAATGGTCGTAAAAAATGTAAATTTATAATCGACACATTCTTGCAGCAAAGTACCTGAGTACGAATTTAATTTATAAACAATTTTTATTTGGTTTTTGTTAAAGTTAAGTTAGTAGTGTTAGTACTACTTACTCATAATAATTTAATATTATGATGGTAGTTATTAACGTGATTTTATCATTAGATAACTACTTAATTACTTGTTAAACACGATTTGAGTCCGCTAGTCAAAATCATTACATTTCTGCGATTAGGTCTTACTTAAACTCGAGATCTAGAGTAACCCCATATATAGGTTCAGGCTTATCAGTGTACCCAAGATAGATAAGGAAATTCAACTGTTTGAAAAAGTTATCAACTCTCCTTCTTTCAGCTAAACCGTGAGTACATTTTACCATTTTTATGAATATTATTTGCAAATAGTTAATAATTATAGCAATAACTGTTTAGAATCTCATAGATTGAACAATTTATTATTTTGAATCGAATTATACTAATTATTAAATTATTGCAGTACTTCAAAAACGAATAATTTTGGACGTTTTTCCAGTTTCCAGCCAATCTTTCGCGAACTGAACTCGTTAGTTAGTACTCGAGAAAAAATGTCGGGAGTTCAACCAATGTCAATTTTTTGAACTTGGTATTCAACTTAAATTTATCTGTATTATATGCATATACGTACACACAGGTTAGGTATCTCCTATTACTGCATTGGATAGTATCAGGATGCATAATATATAATGTAATACGTGGGTATGTGCGATAGCAATCGCCGTGCACTTACCGTCGTCGAGGTTGTCGGCTACAAACAGTTGGGGCGCGGGCTCGGCGAGCGGTTCGAGATCGTAACGGAAACGGACCGGACCGGATCGGTCGCCCGTCTTGTCCGCCTCCACGTAGAACGCGGCTGTACCACCGACGCTCTTGAAGCACCGTGACCGAAGCGGTTCGCCGGCCGTGTGGTAATCGTATACGGCGATCAGGCGACGCGGTGCGCTGTCCAACAGCACGCGCACGCCGTCCAGTCGGTCCGGTTTGAGGCAGACGCGGAACTCGCGACCGCCACTGGTGCCCGTCAACCGGAACACCACCCTTAGCGCGCCACGCGGGTACGACCAGCGCACCGTGCCCGCCCAGCACCGATCCAATCGGACGGGCCGCACTGAGTGTTCCGACGAATCCGACGTCAGTCCGCTGGAAAACAACAAAAAACAAACACATTTTAAATATTATTACACACATATTAGTAATATTACATATGTTATAGTCGGACACTATATTATTACATAGTGCGATGGGCATGATTTATGTACATTCCGGTACACAATGGCCCTTTAATCGTAGATGATATGCATACGTATAGGATATCCCTATATACTTAACACGCATGGATATATAGGTATATACGGTTTGTTGTAAAAAATAAATGTTTGAATTCAATATTATTTCTTTTTTCTTATTATTATTTAAAATATATGGTTAAGTTACTAGTACGCTCTATAGTCACATTTGGATACATTGCGTGTCTCATCGATGTACATATAATACAATCTATATGCGTTTAGCTATCCACTCGATAATCCGGACCTCCGAATATTATATGGACAAATGTCTTAAGACCTTTTTAATCATATTATTTAATAAAAAACACATCGCTTAATCTGGACTAAATAACCTCTCTATACCAGATTAAGCGGTGACTTCTATTCTATATGGTATTGCTTATTGTTTAAAATGGTATTTTTTTGGCCCCGTTCGATTTCTTAGACAATTCGGATGGAATTGATAAGGTAGAATATTTCTTATTTGTTCTTTTAAAAATCAGCCGGATTTGTACCTCTTATATAATAGATGTACATATAATGCACATTTTTAAATGATACAATATTATACATACGTACCTAATATTTAAATTGACATGTTAACTCCAATAATTATATATTATGCACAGTACAAACACTTGAAGTGTACGTTAGTTACTCTAGACGGTATATAGATAGGTATTATATAAAGTTTACGTAGACATTATATGTTAATCAAGTCATTGATGTCAGACTTAAACATTTTTTTCCGGATAAACATAATAACGGAGTAATATCACAGAATAGATATGCTGTAATATAGCTGTAGTATCAATGATACAAATATGTTAACAAAATTTTTATCGTTTATACATAAACAATTATAATAATTTCCGTAATCAACTCGGTTTTAAAACTGTTATAATAACTACGGGCCATAATACAAATTTTATATTATTTTAACAAGCCAAGAAAAAAAAATGTTATTTTGAAGTCGGTGGTCCGAAAATATTCAAAAACTATGTTTTGTTGTTAACACGCGAGATCAAAATTCTTCCGATTCGCTCTTAAGATTTTTTTATTTTTACGGATAAAATGTAAATTTTATTACCGCAGTTTCCCTATAGTCAATTTGATGCCTATATATATATAATATATTTTAAATACATATATGGTAATGTATGTATTTATAAGTATGGTATCACCGACAAACGTCAGTGTACTAAACGCTTGCACGAGTAATAATATCCACAACGCATACCTAGTACCTACATAATGTCTGTAGAAATATATGTATTATATATACATATAGTATAATAGTCGAGTTCTGGCGGTACTAGATAGATGTATATTATAAACCAAAGTATATGCAAATCGAGCTATTACTGGCAACGAAACACCGTTCTATTATTTCGTTTGAACTATAAAAGCAATCCGAATAAATTATCTACATAATAATACGCACAAGCGCGCGCACTTCACCATCGTCGCTGTAAACCACACCAGATTTCAACACGTGTTAAGAAGAACGGCGTGTTAATTCGTCCCGAGCGTCGTAGCCTATTGGATGTTTTTTAATCGTCCGACAAACACTTCTTAAGTATTGTGGGATGTCTGAGAGTCAACCCTCTGGCCCCGAAATCTGATGATGTTGACCCGACGACGCGAAGCGTCGATAATGCGCGATAACGAACGCGTCCGACGGATTGTCGTGCCTACGTGTTATTATTTTTTTTTTCATAACATATATAACCCGCGACGGATTAATTCTATGATTAATGTATTAACACGGTGGTCGTTATACATGTTATATTGTTTCGACGTCTCGTCTTCTTGAAATTAGAAATAAATGTAGGTACGTGTGAGGGGCACAACAAGCGTCATAAAATTAATATATAATAATATAACTACCGGTCGGATACGTAGATAAATGTAGTTCGGAAAAATAAGGATAACCTTGGGCTGAAACAATCGTGTGTATAGATGACTCTATATACTCACGTCTCTAATGATCTGTGTCGACAAATATTTCCGAAATAACGTCGGTCCACATCGTGACGTGTAGTAGATACTTACACTGGATTAAAGTGTAAAACTATAATAATATAATACTTTAATAGCGAGTAAAATGTCATCTCAGGTTTTAGGTTTGAATACAAAATATTATGTATTAAGTATATTATTGTATATTATACTGCACATACGTATAACAGAATATTGAATTGTGATTATAATACATATAATAATGTAAAATACATTAATACTTAATATATATTATATATAACACTGCAGGCATCTATGTATATATACATGAAGTATAATTATAATGGACCTCGTGTGGGGATTTGCGCCGACAGTAATGATATTAAATGATCGACGACGAAGAGTTATACAACGGACCACCGGGGAAGACGGGGCTTGCGCATTGGCCGCTCCAAGTTCCGATTATCCTTATACCCGGCTTATTGCGCTCCGTCTTGGATATTAATGATGGAGGTTAAGGATAACACGAAACTATCAACACACTATCGTCAATGGTATAGGACATAATAATATCATTATATTATATTGTATATAAAAGGCCCGCTTACGAGTGCCCTTCCGTCTCGTTGTACTCGCTATATTATACTTATACAATCCGAATGCATGATAAATGGTAACACACGCGTAATGTGACGTCTATGAGATTTTTTCGTACCATAAATAATAGTTATTAATTTTGTCACTTCAATGAATAATAATAATAATAATAACTTGACTAGAGTAATTGATTTTCAGACGCATTGACAGCAGCGGCTCTTTTCTATTCCTTTTTTTAATTTCATAGCAGCGCCGTGTTTGTAGCCTTTTTATATTAAAGATATATTATTTATAAAAAAAACGAGAAGAAAAAAATAGTGACCTATTCTTTTGGTATAATAATATGTTTTATAAATATTATTTTGATTTTGGTGGTGGTTACAAAGGAAATAATAACACGGTCAGCGTACGGTGGTAATTCGCTGTCCAAGACGTTGGTGGCGTATAATGAAACTAGGACCCACAAGGGTCAGAAACTCGAGTGTCAGCTGGCAGATGTCCCCCTCCATCATTCCGTTTGCATATGTATATTATAATGGAGTTTGTTTGGGGTTTCTTTCAACAGGTAAACAGGTATATAATATATAGATAGCGCACAATGGCCATACCACCGCCGATATTATTGGCTCTTGTGGCTCCTCCGTTCACTGTATATTATATTATTTAGGTATATTAAATTACCTGTGCCCACGTTTTTAGTCAAAGGCTATTTAATTATTAAGAACCTAATATATAATAATGCCTTACACACACGCACGTTTATGACATCGTTACGGAGCGCGTCTATTGTGGCGAGAAAAGAAAACCCTTCTACACCGTTTAATATAGATATGGTGAATAATCGTTTTCATGAATCAGGTGCGTTTATATAATAAAATCCGCAAGACGAGCAATGTTCAACGCACGATGTTTAGCTGTCGTCTTTCACCTATTGTCCGAGTACGTAAAAAATTTAAGACATCATAATAATATAAATTAATCTATTTTTTTGTATTGCGGACGATTAGTTATCTAACAAAAAGAATAGCAAAAATATAATACTATTTGCGTCGACGATAAAATACACACATATAGAATCTATATAAATATACTTAGCCTTTATGAACACACACACACAAATATATATATATATATTATAGTTAATAAGAACAATTATTTTAGATTTGCGGTTCTTGTATACCTACTACGGTTTACGCGGTTTGTGAGACGTGCGGATTGTTCCGACAAAGAAATTGATCAAATACTCGAATCGTTCTATCCGAATATTATACGTTTTTCCTTTCGTATAATATATTAATCACAGTTGATGTTACAATAGTAATTATATATATATATGGACTTCAGTAGTTTTTCGTGGACAATAGAGCCGCGAAAACGTAATGCTGAGTGCCTCGGTCTATATCTATAGGTATAAGTATTAATAATATGTACATATAATATGAATCGGAGATATTAAAATAGTATCATCAACCGTTTTCCTGGGAAAAAAAAATAAAAACTCGAGATCTCTCACAATAGGCCATCAGAAATATTTGACGTCAGTTCTCACAGTTTTTACCGATGTTTATTACTTTATACCGGTGGTCACTTGTAAAACGACGTGTCGGTGCCACTCGCAACAAAAGTCCATGAGATCGGAATGAGGAAAAAATAGCGGAATCGAATAATGTTAATCGCTACAAATGACCGCGACACGCAATTATCGTGCTATTAAGTGTAGTTGTAGCTGTGATATTATTATTTTTATTATATTATTATACTATGCGTTTCGAAGATGCTGAGACAAATCGAATGATTAACCGCGGTTTGAGAATTTTCACAAGTATCATCACACCATTATATAAAATAATAAAATATACACCGCATACACGCGTATGCCAATACTATAATACAATTTGTAATTCGTATCATACGACACGACTTCCGCGCATTGATGTTAAATCAACAGTGTCTAATATGTTCTGTTGTACTATATACAACGAATATTATTGTTGTTATATTTTAATACAATTTTCGGTATTTGGTTAGGTTAGACACGAGTTGAACACAACAGATGTAGATTAAAATCTGCTCGTTTTGACCGAAGTACGGTCATTTTGCAGTCAGATTCTATATTATGCTGACAGTATATTATTTAGAAAAAGATTTTGTGTTATCTTCTTCAATTTTTAGTCGCCTAAACTCTAGAGTGTCTAGACATACAAACGTCTACCCTTTTTTTGATGAGGGTGTTCAGGGGATTGGATCGCGTGATACTTCACGGGATCTTCGTGCGGGGTCAACGATAACGAATATGTCATATTCTCGTCCTCTGTGAGCTGATTTCAAGAATACGTTTATTGTATAATATTATTCCCTTATCCTCGGACTACCGCAGTGAACAACCATGTATTGAATTACCTAATGGGTTTTCCGAGCGATTAGACGTTATATTTTAGCCGTTCATCACCACCAGTATCGTGTTTCGGTCACAACACGCACGCGAAGTTTGACCAAATGTGAGTACGTTTCTTTTTCCAGTTGAATAACCCTTATATAAAAATGACCAATGGAGAATAATATTGGAAAATTTGTTTTAAATAACCGCCAAAAATATAGAGTTACATAAACGAACTAGGATAATTTAGCATTTCGTTTGTCGAGACAACTTGTTCGTTACAGTGACATGCTTTGAAATTGTATTGTCCGTGAAGTTGTTTAAAATGCATAATTTTTTTTAAAATCCCTGTATAATAATAATAAGATAAGCCCTCAATAGATAGCTATTAAAATAAATAACGATCCAGAAAGAACTGCAATTAAATGAACCTTTTGTTGAGTTCATTAACTATACAGACTGCGCAGTAATTTAAACTGATTAGCCAGACGTGCAGGAATCTGCTGGCTAATATATGGTGTAATTTTTTTTATGCTCGCAGAAAACACGGCTTTTTAACTACTCACAAAAATCATTTAATTAGCGACAAATTTCCAAGGGTCCTGTAAAATACGCCTCACTGCCTTACTGAGTAGCAAAAACAATGCCACATGTTGCGATTACATTGATGGCCATCTGGTCCAGTGTGGCGGTGTCCCTCTACTGACAGGGTTATGAGTTGCATGTGTGTGTGGCGCCAAAAAACGTTTACCCACCCTTCCTAAAGTAAAATATATAACACAAGAGCCCTCGAGCACCATAATACTTTTATTTATTGCCGTAGTACCTACCAACGTGCAATTACCCATAATCGTTTGAAGTTATTAAAATCTTTAATATAAAACTCTATAATAATACAATTGATCCGCAAAAAGGTCTATAATTTTGTACAAAGGATAATATGTGCACGCACGATTTTTGGAAATAAGGCCAATTATCCAAAGGAATTGAAGGTATATAGAAGAAATCGCACCCGGATGATCGATACGTTTGAGTGATCATCCCCAAATCCAGATACCGTAATAGCAATGGTAACCTTAGGGGGCTGATCAAAGAGAAAATTATTTTTGTTATAAAACGTGCCAAGTAATCGAACCGAAGTGGGCCCATTGTTACCGTTTCAGAGTCAAGCTGTGATCTAATACAAAAACACATGTTTCTATTAATTTTAAAGAACTTGTATTATGATTGGAATTATGAGGTCTCCGGGTGGCAAATTTACATCAATGTTCATTACCACATAGAAGATTAATAATATAACACGTTATCTGCTTTCACTATGTGTACCGATCGAATATTATTCTTATCTATAATCGTTGGACTATGAACCTTTTTAATTATTAGTATATTACCATATTTATTGCCGTACACACGTGTATTGAAGTTTTGACGGCTTTTGTCGCCACCTGTTGTTATACACTATATAGTCATATTCAGAAAATAAAGACGGTCGGTGTTGAAACAATATTTGAAGGGTCGTATCGTTTTACATGCTGCGGGCCCCCTCAGAACGTGTCGTAATCAAAAATAAAAACATAAAAACAAAAAAACAAAATAGAAGGGGGAATCGTTCAAATGAAAATTTTAACAACTGAATAATATGTGATTACTGCATATGACCAAGTACAGACTACAGACGGTAGCCAGTTACTAATCATCTCGTATTCTCGTACAATTCTCTTTCCATTAATGGCGTCGGTAATTATATACGTGTGGACGTTCCAACGCATATATATCTTATTCAATTAAAAAAATCTTAACTATTATTGACTTATACTCCTAATGTTATTATTAAAAAACTGGTTTCATCAGTATAATGGTATAATGTTAGATCTTTCGGAGAACTTGATCCTTAAAATTAAGACTAAAATATTAAAAATATTAAAATTGAACAATTTATTTAGTTATTTACATATTAAATAGGTACCTAATTTATTTTTATATACTTATACAATATATTATTTAAAAAGTTATAATGAGTTCAATTAATTTTTTTCGTGATATTAAAGAAATATATCCATCCTACACTTAATTATTATTGTTCTGTGACTAAATAATAATTAATATTTTTATTTAAGCAGTTTTAGAATATTAAATTTACAATAGGTATCTGGTATCTAGTATATCAAATTTATTGTTCAGCTAAAAGAAAGTTATGCAATTGGAATAATACACAATATAAAGAAGTTCATCTTCTTTATAAAAACCTATTTTAATATATTAAATTTCGAGTAGTGCACGTTTGAAAATAATTGGCTACTCTATCACAAAAGTCACGACGAAAAATCGTTCTCACGGAAATATAGTGGACAAGGATAAAGTGTTTGTATCATTTTAAAGTTAATATCAAAAAATCCATTAATTTTGAATTTACGTTCACCGCGTAGTAAATTATATATTTTATAAGAAAAGTATGTCTTTATTAATATGATAGTATAATAACATATAATATACCAAATGCGCATATACTTCTAAGTGGCGGGAATCAAGATACAAATAGCGTTGTTGGGGTGAATATTATTAGAATAATGACTTATATTTTCAATGAAATAATGAGATTATTTTCTATATTTTTTCTATTTCATGACATACAGTTTAATTAGAAATAAAAACGAACGGTAAGTAATTTTTTCTTGATCACGAATCAGAGAAAGTATAAGTAGAAAACAGCTCTTTTTAATCTTGTTATAAAACGTCAGTTGAACGAAGAACGTCACGAATCAGCGGCCGTGGGGGACGTTTTGTACAGAGAAATTGCATAGTGATGCGCGCTTTCGTGGGAACTAATAGGAACCATTCATAAACGTTTGTCAAGAGTCAAGACTCAACACTGCCCTATTTTATTTGAGGTTACAATTCATAAGTTAGTTATACACATTTAAAGTATTGGTATGTATGGAAAAAATTACATAATAAATAAATTTGATTATTTAACTGTTAAATTATTATACATCTAATCATTCAAATTTTAAAATTAAAGTGCATAAATAACATTTTTTTTATAATTAAATGGTTATGAAAATACAAATATTTACCATTGAAATAAACACTAAGCAAGAATAAAAAAAAAAAACAATAGCTGTATATAATAATGATATTATGTCATAATATATGTTATCAACATAATATATAGTAAATATTTTTTAAATTTTTTTTTTTTTACTGAGTGTAGCAAAAACAGTCTGATATTATACTAGGTCACAGTATAAGGTACAGTATCGTAAACTACAAAACCATTTTCCACAAATAGGTGTTGTTTAGAAAAATCAAATTAAAACATTTCTTAATCGTTAAATAATATCGCATTACATGACTATAAATCTCAGATTCAAATTGTATTTGTTTTTACACGTGTAATAGGGTATTTCAATTACTTTCTATAGTATAACTATAGGTGTATTTTTTTGGTCTACATTTAATATTATAATTTTCGTTTTACGGCCCGAATACAAGATGCTACAATGAAGAAAGAAAAATAGATAGGTGTAGCCACGTACAGGTGCCACTATAAGTAGTAAGTAGGTACTCAAATTTTAAACGTGCAAGATTATTATTATAGGTACAACAATGTTACTCTGATTGACCGGAACTCGAAGTGTCCCAAACAATATACAGTACAATAATTACTTTATAAGCCACACAATGGCCAGTAGTCACAGGAAGTCTCATTAATTACTATAGTTGTATATAATTATTATTAAATAAATATAACTGCAACGAAATTTGAATGGCACGCGTTTTATGTTGGTTGATACGATTAATTTATACGTCTCAAAATATGCAAACGCACAATAAATTTATAAACAGTCAAAGAGCGAAACGTTAATAGAAAATTAGCCAGTCAGCGGTTGTGGAACAATACATATAAAATGTTATTATTATTGTTCAAAAATCATAAATAATAATTAATTACACCTACCTACAATTATACTTTTTTTTTTTTTTATCAAGAATTTGTGATAATATGGGCGCATTATTTTCTTGATTTGTTTTTTTGTGTGACGAGAAAAATTTGTTTGAAGTAAAAAAAAAACTGGTTATATTTGACGATTGGATAAATATCATGCCAAATTTGGCAAAAGACACAATTCTGGTTTGTATCTTATCTGTATCTGACTATATTTTTTTTTATTGTCAGTTATAATTAAAACACGGGGGAGGGAATGTATTCAACGGGTTACTTCGTTTCAAGAGCTTTATTGGAACCAGTTTTGCGCACGTGACCTAATTGAAGTAGAAAAAAATTGTGTTCAATCCAGTAAAGGAGTGAAACCTAATTGGCTTTAGATAAAAGAATATAATATATAATATTGAATTATCAAGGTATACAATGGTTAATTAATTTTCATAACATTTATTAAACCTATTTCTCAAACAAATATTTTAAATACAAAAACAAAATAAATTTTGATGTCATATAATCATGTTATTATGGTATTCAAAATATATGATACTTCATAATTCTTTAAGATTTAATTTATAACAAGAAATGTGAATGTTTAATAATATTTAAATTAATAAGTAGAATTAAATAATATCAATTATATTCACAAACTTCCTTACATTTTCCTCTCTTTGACATGTATTGAAGTTATACCTAGGATTAATTATTATAAATAATTTACATTAAAATAATTATGCTATATTATAAAGTAATTTACAAGTAAAAATACTATACAAATGTCACAGTAAAAATTAATTATAAAATACAAATTTGTTTTTTTTCAAAAATGATTGAAACAAATCTAAACATTTATATTTGTTACCATAATGATTTTTTTACTATATGATATAATATAAATAAATTATATCAACAAAAATGTATATGTTTATATTTTTGATTAACACGAGATGCGAATACAAACACATTTGTTTCTTTTCTTAATCTATAAGATTAGATAAGACAAATGTATTGACACTATCGACAATATTGACAGTATAAATAAAATCAATTATATTTTAACAATGATATGGATCTTATTCGTATATAAAAAAATATTTCTACTGTAAATAATACAGTGTTTAAAATTAAAAAATAATTATGTAAATCGTATTCAAACATTAAATTGAAAATAAATCGCTAAATAAAATATCATAACTGTTTAGCATCATTACGTCAAAAGCTACTGATCTCACCGTCAATTGATGTTTAAAAATAGATACGTTTGAGCGTTTTTATCGATTTCCGGAAAACCCCCTGGTTTTAATTAGATCACCTAAACACGGAACGTTTGCGTGTGAAGCAAAATCTGCTCCAAAATCAGAGTACCTTCAATAGTGTCTGCTTTATGTCTAAATCATAATATATCATAGTGCGACGAGTACAATAATATATTTTTACCTTCCGCTCCAATCACAGCTGTCGGACGCACGTGATACCGTCGCAAGGGCCAGCAGGAAAAATGGCACCAGCAGCAGAATAGTAGTCGTCGTTGTCGTCGTCGCAAAAACGTAACGAAGACAGCGCGACGGCTGGCCCGCGACACCACCGCCGCCGCCGGGCCAAAGCCGCGAAATCGCGGCGGCGGTCATTTCCTCGATGGTTCACCCGCGCTTTTGTACCGATATTTGTATAGCCACATAGGTGTACGTTCGGGTTGATTTCCGCCACCGCACACCACGATACGTGTCGGATGAGAAAAAAAAATTAAAATAAATATTCAACCAACGTCCAATCAAGGTCGTAATAATATTTTTATTTTAAGCCGACTCGAAAATGGGAGCACTGCAGGAACACGCCGCACGGATAAAATATACGCGAATTGAATTCGACGGGAAAACGATAAGTAAACAATATAACGTAGCACAGAACACGGTTCCTACGCGAGTGGATGCCGTCGACAGACTGACCTCGCCAGTCGTTGAATCGTACGCGTCGCCACTCGCCGTCGTCGTCGTCGCCGCCGCTCTCGATCGTTCGCGCTATATCAAGACTAAGAGCGCGCGCACGAGCGCGAGCACAAATCCCCCACCCTCACCACAACCCCTTGGGGCCGCCGCAGACGATTGGGTTTATTAGGACGAACATAATATAAAAGCCGAACCGGTTTGCCGCCGCTGCTTGAGGTTTTGTCCCGCGGGGTTCTACACACGTTTCACCAGACTCGACTCTCCTCGACGAGAGACTAAAATAATAATATTACAAAAACGCACCCCGGCGGCGGAACTACGAAAAATCGTCCCCTTCGGCTCAGAGCTGACCTGTCGACGCGCAACGGTCAGTAAAACCACCCTTGGGACAGGATGATTTAGTGTGTATGTACTATGTGTACCTATGTAATATATAAATATAAATACAGTGTGTAGTATATTTAGTATATTATATCTTTAGGCTATAGATTTGGCAAGAGTCAATGGTGTAGTGGGGGTTGGGGAAGATTGATGGGCGATGTAGGTTTGGTGTATTATTACGTGACGGTTCATGGAAATAATTGCAACTAAATACTATCCGTTTCTTCGACAAAATAATATATTATATTGCGATGCATGCTGCACATGATTAGATGACACTGTATAGAATGGTGCCATATAATCTTACCAACAATATTATTAATCTCAAACGAAATGAATACCAAGTTACATTCCAATGCAGATCGATGTTCGTCTGTTCAGTTTACGAACTGTATACCTGGTTACCTAAATAATATTATAAAGTATGCTGTAGGTCCTGTGATTGCGTGGCATGCTTAAAACTTAAAAGTATAACTTGTGTTTAATTGTCTAATAATTATATAACTGCTGAATTCAATGTCCAGCTTGCTTACCGCTTCAACAATAAAAAAATTTACCCGTTCGTAAAAATGTGCTTCAATTTTAGGATAGTATGTATTATACGTTACCTTCACTTTTTATTTAAAATGTACTTAATTTTTGGTTTTTTGCTATTATACGTTCTTTGTTATGTTTTCAATTTATAAGTATATTTTTGTAGTATCAACGTCATCTGTCATATCTGTGAAAAATGTTTTAAAATAAAATTAGAATTGTTTGTTTTACAATTTAAAAATGAGGTAATATTATTTACATAAAGTACCTATTCATAATAATTACTCAACATATTTTATAATAAAATCGAATATGCCTACATACAGATTAAGTTTTGAAATTTCATATACATAATTATAAAAGGTATAAAATATATGATTTTGTGGTTAACTCCATAGGAGGGCTGTACATATTCAAAATATGTAAGTAAAATATGTTTATAAAAAGGTCAAAAAATGGGTATAGTGTTATAGTGTTTTTATTGTATATTAATGAATAATTATTACTATAGGGTAAAAATTATGAATAATAAAATATTCTCCAAATATATTATTTAATTTCAAAATTACATAATCTAACTCAATACTTCTATAATTTTACTACAATTCATCAAAATTTCAAAAATTATTAAAATTATATTAGATTTTGAGATATGATAAATATTTGAATGTATAATAATGCCTATATTAACATAATAATATGTATTTATTCATTATAGACATTCATTTTTATAAATATAACTTAGGTAGGAATATATGATGCTTATTATTAATACATTTTTTTTTCTGTTTAAATATATTGAATATAATTTTCTTAACAAAATATAATGATTCTTAAACGTATTAATGATTTATTTCTGGCTTTATTCTATAATACTAATAAACTATAAAGATTGTCACATGCCCATTTTCTTTTAAGTTTTCTCGCTAGATTTTGAAGAATACTGTAAATAGTGGACTTAAATATGAAACTTTTAATTAATGGTTAAACAATAAATTATAATAGTATTTGTAATTTATTATTGATCAGCATATTACTTTATCCTGCGGATTAAATATTATAAGATATAACTCGGTATTATATAAATATACTAAGATATTATAATATCTTATTGTTAAATATTAGAATATCGTTCAATTAATTTGGATCTCCATCGAACTATAGGTACGTTCGAATTCCATTTTATTTATACTTAACTTATAGAATATTTTATTAATATATATTTGTAATTTTTGTTATCAAAAATGATAAACATATTAAACTATTTCTATAGATAAAAAATTCTTCCATTCGATTTATTATTATTGAATTAATTGTTAAGATATGTAGATAGCATAAAATTATCATAAATTTATATTTTAGATATTATCCATGTACAAGGCTGATTCAAACTAATTAAACTGTTTAGTTTCATTTGTGGACACTGTTAATTTTTTTAAATTAACGAACTCGCATATTATTAATTTGTGTTTTGTACAATTTGAAAGAACATAATTTAAATGAGATCAACATTAATTTATAAAACACATTTGTAATAGTTGTCTTCAACAACATGTATCATCTATGATTAAATACACCATAAAACGTTCTCGACTTTAGTTATAAGTGTAAATTATTCGTAATTTTTATTTTGCTTCCATTTATATAATATGTAAAATAGGGAACAATAATATTGGGCGTGTATATAATTTGCGCCAAAAACAACTTAAAGAAAAAAATTTAAATGTAATTTGCGCCACATCTAAAAATAAATATGTAATCTGCAGTACTTATACTTTAAAAAATTGTAATTTGCGCCACTTTTAAATAACTAAACCATTTTTTTTACAGATTAATATATTATATTTTTAATTACTAATTAATCAAATTAATTTTAATAGTTATACATTTCTAAATAATTATTAAAAGTAATTAAAAAAAGTATTTAATAAGTACAAATCCTATTATTAAAAAAACATTTAAAAATCAATCATATTAAAATTATAAATAAAAATATATAAGTATAATTAAATTCCAACAATTTAAGTTAAAAGTGTGACGCATATATATTCCATTTCGTTTTCTGTCGTGGTACAAATTACCAAAATTAATTTTTATATGTGGCGCAAAGGCAAATTACATACGTACTTAAATTTACCTATTGGTGCCGCAAATTAATAAACTACAAGTAATACAATTGGCGCAAAATACCATCTCCTATAATATTATAATACGTCTCATGACAATCTATATCTCAATAGAATTTTAGGTGTATGTTTATCTGATGTAGGTATTATAGACTTATAGTTAAGTAGTAACGTACTTATTTAATTAGGTACACAAATTCTTGCTTATATGGACATATGGATACTTTAATGACATTCGTTGTTAGTAAATTCTTAACAAATCCCTTAGTAATTGTACAGTCTCTTATACATTTATAAATACAATTACATTCAATTTTACTTTTACTAATGTTTTCAATCTCTCAGTCCAACTTCTAAATTTTACTGACTACTAACCACTGAGTTACTACCTATACCTAAACATATAAACAAGTTATTCAGTTCAGTTTACGAGTACTCTTGTCCTGACAAAATACTAAACGTAAGAATTTAGTAAAATGAATAATGGTAATACTAATTAAAATTATAAAAATATTTAAAATTTTAATCTAATCTAAAAAACTTTGTAATCACTAAATATTTAACCATATTTATAATCATAATTAATATGAAAAGAACATATAATTATATAGGACTTTAATTGAAACTTTAAATTACATTTTTTAAAAGATTTAAATAATTTTAAAGCTTAGAAGTTTTCTATATAATATATTCTTTTTAAAATAATCTTTCATACGAAAACAACAATTTAAATTTATTTTAAAAGTAATACAAGTCAATATATTTAATTATGTGTGATGTGAATAGCTATACTTCAAAAAATAAAGTAATTAAATACCATGTATATAGTACACCCATATATGTGTAAATAGGTAATTGTTTTAATTAAATCACTTTATATATAAAAAATAATATTACTCCATAAGAATATAATATTCTAATTTTTAATTGTTATTTTTAATTTTATTACATAATTATGCCTTGAAAAAAAAACCTAATTTTTATGTATGCGCTAGTATGCTCTTAAATTTATCGCGATTTATGGGAAGGTAATACTACAAACAGTCTTATCAGATTAACCACTAAGTTATTTTTTCCTATTTTTCCCATAAGTTCTTATGCACTATAATTATAGTTTATTAGAGTATTTGCCAAAAAGTGTCATATGCACGTTATTAGGTACACGCATAGATACGATCTCCTTAACACAGAAAAAAGTTTCGTAATCCACCAAACAAACAAATTTTAAATCAGCCATTTGACATTTTAAAAACTCAATTATATAAAAATTCATGTTTTGATGATTAGCTAGCAATTAAAAATTAAACAGTAAATAATTATGTTAAAGAAATACTATTAAAACTTAATGGGTAAAAAAAAATTATTACTTTACTTTTACTAATAATTTTATAATTATCTTAATTATATCATTAAAAATAAATAAATGCTTAATAAAAGAATCGCCTACTTATATTATACATAGAATGTTTAAATACAATAATAATGAATATTAATATGTATTTAATTTATTTATTGATTCGTTCACACAGGTAATTAAATTAATGATTTACTTCCAGAGAACACGATTTAGAACGAACTCAATGCTATACCTATCACATTCAAATGAAATAATTACCTACTTACGTTGTTAATAATAATTTATAAATTGAATTACAGATTTTATAATTCTCATTCTGAGAACTGTCGTACTATTTAAAATTGTTGTTCGTAAGAATTGATTATTGATATATTATGGTTCACAAATTTACAAATTTATATACGAAAACAGTGATGAGAACTAATACGGGAAATTGAATTAGGGCTGACCATTAAATAATGTATAAAAATTAGTAAAAATGTATAAAAATTAGTTTTAATTTTTAAAACTTGCTCTAGTAGTAATATCTGAGTATTTTCAACAGCCCTAAACATGGCATACATTGGACAGTTTTTATAGGGGGGCGGAACTTTATTTTATGTCGATATACCGTGTACTTAAATATACTTAGAGACTAAATATACTTAATTAGTGGAAACTGGAAAGCATAACATAATAATATTATTCAAGCTAAATCTTTATTGTAGCATGTAAAATTAAATGACATGATGGAAAAAGCTTGATAAGATGATGGTTTTTAATTAAAACATTCTGCATTTCTATATTCTACCTATTACTTTATTTTTACATAAAATATAATTAGTTTCCGAAGTCCATAGGTCATAACGTTATAAGTGTAATACATAATTATATAATATACCTAATTATGTTATAATTTATAGTTATTATATATATATATATATATACATATATGTATATATCATAATAAATGTAATACCATTGATTTTATAATATAATAGTCTATTATAAAATCAATGGTAATACTAAACAATTAATTATGATTAGGTAATGATTAAACTAATATTATAACCTTGCAATATTTCTATGACAATTGAAGTCTTCTACCTCTTTCTATTAAATTTGCGTCAAACTGATTAATAATAGTATGAAAATTAATTTTAAAAGTTTTTTCAATATGTAAAATAGCTATATTACTAAGTCTTTCTCGACCAATGGTGTTTCTTGTAAATATTTTGAAGTGACGAAGAGATGAAAACAAACGTTCACTCGAAGCAGAACTCATTGAATAGAAAGAAAAATGTTATAAATAATGTAAATATTGTCAAATGAACTGATCAAGTCCTTTTCTAAATACAAAGTTAAATGGGCTTTAAAATGTTCAGCAATATTAGTCTATGAACACATTTTCCTTAATAGTTTTAATTGTGCCTTTAAGTCATCAAAGTTAATATTCTGGGTGTTACAAACTTCTAAAATATCTTTATCCCTGTTGTTTCTATAGTACCTCTGGACATTTTTTTTTTTAACTATAGCTATTCCACAAGTAATAAGTTATTGTATATTATGTTTTTTTCACAGACTTAAATCAGTTTTACAACTTGTACTATTATACAAATATATATATGTATACAATTTTTTTTACGGTTTTAGACTCCCAGGTGATAAACATGTTAGTATTATTATACTGTTTCACACATCGTTCAAAACTCCCATCAAAAGTGACGTAGTTTTATTTAAACCCATGCGGTACAAGTACAAAACATTTCTTCCTATATAAGTAAATATAACATATATACGATTTTTATTATGTTCCGCTTAAAATGCCAAACAACCCTTTCACTGGGGTAAGTCATTGTTGACCGTATACACCATACATTAATAATGTGAACATAAAAAGAACATGTTTTCGTACACAAATGCTTTGGTCACCGTAACAAATTTGGATAATCGTTTCGGAAACTAGGTCATTCGTTTCTTGTTCACGAAGTACATACTCGCATTCGGGGCTGATGTTGCACAAAGGGAGTGAAAGGGACGAACATTATACAAATAACGATATAATTGAATTTGTTTAACGACCAATGTACCTATATGTAGCATGTACATAAATAATATTTATACATAATATATTTTATTGTGCGTAGGAAGGTACATTTTGAAAATTCTATTATTGTTGTGAATGTTGTGATACTCCACATGCACTGTAAGTGCCCACTGTCCATATCCATTGGAAATCGTATATTGTGTTCACGGGATTCGTTCAACGGAGAATCGACTGTAATACTGTATATTACCTAAATGGGCTCTGAAATTTTTTTTGAGTTTATCTACTATCTCCCTCTCGATTGTTACGATCGCCTGCATGTATACTGTCAATAAGAGGTTCAAGAGACCATTATTATGTGCATATATATATTATATAAATGAATATTATTATCATACGATGATGAGTACAACAGACGGTAGATAAAAAAAAATACAACCATTAGCGTAATTATTATATTATATATTTCCTAAAGAAAGAAGTTTCTCACTAATTCAACAATTATATTTCCATTGTTAATGTTGTTTGTACACGTGTCCCATAATTATTGTTAATGCGTTTACTGTATCATCGTGGTCATCTGTTTTATTAACGCAAACTTTCTATAAAATGTGTGATAAAATAATTTTTAATACCTTTTTTTAAATCCCAGAATATTTATATATTATAGTTTCTGATCGGAGTAATGAGCGTATTGATTTTATAGTGTTTTATGTAAAAAAAAAAACCAAGGAAAATGAGAATTTTTACATTAAATCAGTTTTGGAAAAAATTGATTTTGGTGTAACTGAAAAATGAATAATCGTAAATTTAACAGCAACGTAGTTAAACAAATTTAAAATAATTTATAAATAATACCTACTATGAAAATATATTTTTTTTCTAGAACATATATACTATATAATACAATACTACAATATCCGAAAGTATATCGATTAATTGTTTTATTTTTATTTTTATGAATCTAAAATATAATGTAAATTAAATGATAAATTGAAGATTACTTATATAGATATTACTTATTAGTAAATTAATATGCCCAAAGTACCGAAATACTGGTTAAAACGTCATAATACATATAAGTAACGTAACAAATAGTACTTTAAATGTTAAACGTTTCAACAGAAAAGAATACTACAGTACATATATTATAATATTTATATAATTTAGGTGATTCCTCACTTTTATATTAGAGTTATTATTATTATTGTGTACTAGTAAATACCGCCTTTCCCCGCAATAGCAAAATTAGTAATTATATCACATATACGGAACGGCAACAAATACATATTTTTGGCGCTAATCTAGTAAAAATTAAAATTTTCGAACGTATTCAATCACAATATACTAACTTGAAATTAAACATAGAAATCTATTAATCTGAAATCTTAAATAGTCAATTACTGTTATTCAAAATTAATACTATTTCGTTATTCATATTAGCTAGCTTATGATGACATTTTAGGTAATTTAAGGAATTTAGAAGTATATAATATATTTTACTTACGCCTCGTATACGAATATTTTACATTCAATTTGGTTATTTTTGTCCACCTGTGGATTCTGGTTGAAATCGTTTTCATTCAGTCCCAGCATCTTCATAGCTATTAATGTTAGTCAACATTAATAATAAATCATTAATACTGAATAAATAAAAGTAGATTTTATAATTCAGAAAGTATTATTAATGATATTAATGTAGACATGAGTATTCATATTTCGAAATAATGCAATTATTCTAATATTAAAGATTATCTGTATTTATTATACTTATAGTTTATATTAAACTTCTTATTTTATTTGATGAGAATAAAAAATAAATAATAAATAATTATTATAACATAATGTTATTATCATAACATTTGTAAGTCAACTATATAATCTATATTTATCAGCTGTAATAATAAAATTTAGAAGTGTAGCAAAACAAATTAACAAAATAGTATTTATGCACACCTTTTCGGCATAATAAAATCAATAAGCTTCATTAATAAGTTAATAACTATAGACATTTATTTTATCAATTTTTATGCTCATTTCGTAATGAATAAATTTAATTAATTCGAATTTCAAACAAGTGAAGTGACAATTAAACAGCTCCAGATAATCTGTCAAATTTTAACTATAGGTTTTGATAAAAATCCAAATTTTGATCTGTTTAATTCAGATAGTATTATTGTTACATATAATATAATATACTTTATTGATACAATAATATAAATTAAAAAAATAACGCATACCTATTTATTTTAACTGTTTAGTAATGTGTTTAATGTAGGTATATTGACATGACTATAATACATCTAGTTATTTATATTTAAAACTTATATTATATTGAGTGAATTTATTATGAGTGTGTAACAACTAGTTCAAATATACTCACTTGCGACTTTAATGTCACTATATTATAGGCACAAGACACAAGTCACTGGCATAGTATTCGATTTTCCTATAGCTATATCAATTGATTATACAAAGTATTTCAATCACTAAAGAGCAGCGAAAAAAGTAGACTGGTAAACAATAGTTTATTTGCGAACAAATAGATAGTGTTCAACACGGGCGGCGCGCAGGCGACTTGGTCATTGAGAGAGTTTAGTAGTACCAAACTGACTTAATTACAAGTAAATTATTGTCTCAATCTAATGCACTACTACCAATTTTCAAAAAGATTAATATTCAACCGTGTACTCACCACTGAAATATTGACTCAGGTCAATCGTACCCTTATTTAAAAAGTCTACTCCTTTAAAAACATTTGTTAAATGGTCGTTGTTGAATAGTATTGGTGGTTTGCCACGGTTATTCCGGAAATGTATTATGTCTTTCACTTGGTGTACGAGAAATTCTATTGGATCTTTAGGTTCGTGTATTAGCAATGCACTGGTTAAATGGTTCACTAAGGGCATTACACGTTTTTCTTCTAAATATAGTTCGGCTTTAATTTTACTTCTATTTTTTAAAACTGTGTCTTCATTCTAAAAAAATATAACATAAACTGTAAGTAATAAGAAAATACAATTTTATTTATTAATTATAAATATATTATTCTATGGTTTTCATAGTAATAATAATAAATTAATGTACCAGGATAATATTGATGTGACGTTTTGTTCTAAATCACATACTAAATTCTATTAAGTGGAAGCACGTGCCAACGTTTATTTATATAATGATTATTCAATAAATAAATATAAACTATAAAATATCAAATTAATTTACTATTACAGTTTATAATACCTATTTGTTCATTAAAATAAAAAGTAAAGAACATAATTAAGTACAAGTGTTATAACCACTCGTAAATGTCTCCGTATTAGGAACGCATAAGTAAATTTTACGTTCATAAGAATCTGTTTTTATCTATTATTTTTAATATTTAAGTTAACTGACCAATAAAATAATTATAGTATTTTCAATAAAAAAAATATTATTTAGGACTTCGTGTAGACTCTCTTTTATATTTCAACTTTTAATTTTGAGGTAAATTAAAAGTTTAACCTTAATAGTTTTATAAAAACCTTATAAAGCGTTAGTATAAGACAGAAAAAAACATATTATACTGACAGTAAAGATATAAATAAATATTATATATGAATTAATAAGTAATATAAAAAAATATTTAGAATTTTTAAATTGCAGTTTGGAATGTCCGAATGTGTAAGCATCTTCATACTCGTATTTTCTATAATACATAGTTTCGACGTAAATAATTATTGCTGCCTCCGGCGACACGGCCGAATAACGCATTGAAATAAATCTTTGAAATTACACATATTATACGTCAATAATAAACAATAATATAGTGCGTGTCAGATGAGACGAAATCCTTCTCGAGTGTACTTAATATTTATACTTAATGAGTACATTTTGGTAATTTAATTGCGAATCACGTAGAGTGGAACGAGAAAAATTTCTTTAGAAACCCATGTTTATTTCTATGTGATATATCGAACTGAAAATATATACCCCTCTGAAAAAAAATTTAATTTTCGTAAGATATATATAATAAACATTATACTGGCGGGGTGGTTTGTTTTGCTTAAAAAAACATTTTTGGATTTGGAGACTGTTTGCACAAGATCCCCGAAGAATTGGATTCACATTATTCTTTTTCTTTTTTTGAACGGGTCTGCGGCAGTGGCGTAGCCAGAGGGGACTGAAGGGGCTGCAGCCCCCCCCCCATGAAATACCAAGAAAATTTAAAAATTATTTTAATTTTTAATAGTCTATGAAAATCGCTACAAAAATCTTAAATCGTATTTTACAAAAATCGATCAGCCTTCCTCAAAAAAAATCTTAGCTACGCCACTGGTCTGAGGCGTATGTATGCTACATGTTTATTATTTTTTATTATATGTAAGTGGATGTACTGCAATTAAAACGATCTGCAGAGACTGAGGACAAGATTTTTATCTCTCTGAAAACCTCAAGATCATCGCTTTCTAATTTCCACACTGTGTAACTAACCGCTGTGACTAAATACTCTTATGTCATTCAATAATATTGTATAAAATAAATCACAGATTAAAAAACTACATATTTATAATGCATGTACATACCTTCGGTATAATACATTGCACACGCGTATTATGTACGATTTATACAGACAATTTATAAATACGTATAGTTAATAATAATAATCGCATCGAATTTTTTTTTTATAAATATTATATCGTCATCGTCGCTTATAGGAAAACAAATACGTACGCCAAGCAAAGAGTCCATCGAAAACTTCAGATGTCTGGCGGATAAAGTTCGAGAAATTTATATTGCTTGAGACGTAACACGTTCCTATGTGCAGTACAGGTTTGTGTATTATAAATGTGTGGTGCGAACGTGCAGCGGACAAAACGCAAAACCGCGAGTATTACGTTGCGATATTATATTATAATATATTGTAAATAATAATATGTTTCTTCAAATGTGCAGTAAAATTAATCGTCGCGATATTATATATTATGTATGTTGTAATAATGATATCGTCCTGGAGACGGCGGCGCACTTACAAATATATAAAATATATATTGCACATACGACATACCATACGTCATACGATGTGTGTATATGTAATAATATTATTATATGCCATGTACGCGCATATTGTACGAGACGATGTGTCTACTATTTTTTTCCACGCTGTTCGTGTCGCCAACAAATAAATTTATTGCGACTATTCGTTATATGATTGTAGAAATATTATGATAAACAGCGCCGGAACGGAATGCGGCTGCGTATTGCGGAGACATCGTTACAGACAATATTACAAGGGGATAGTGTGAAAAAGTGTAAACCTAAAAAAAAAAGCAAATACAAAATTTTCCCCACATTGTCGTCGCCGATATTTTGTATAGGTTCTCATAACGCGCGTAGTAGTATATGGGAAGTGTGGTTTTCGGTTTCGATTTCTTCGGAGGAAATACTAATATATATATATATATACATGTATGTATATTATGTATGTACACGACGTAACACACGTGCTCTGGGAATATTTTCCCTAGGTTTTGTACAAGAATCTCGTAAAAAAAATTTTGATTTGTTTATTTAAAAACCTGTGTTCACTTCGAAGTCAATTATTTTTTTATAAACCAGCGACTTCTTAATTTCTTATACGAGATTATAAATATAATATACGCACACCACATAAAATGCATTTTCTAAAAGACTTTCTTAAGCGTATTTTGGTATACCTATATATAAGTAGTTAATAACTGTGTTATTTATGTATGGATCACATTTATAAATATTAAGTACCCGTTTTATTGTTTTAATAAAATCATAACCAGCCGCTTTCTAAAGTGATTTTTTTCGAATATACCTACGGAATTTATTATTTAAAGACATACGTTACACACTCCAATAGCCCAATGTGAGCAATGATCACTAAACAATAATCAATGATAAATATTATACGTATTAAGTTTATATTATGTATATTAGCATTATTTCGAATTTACTTCGGGAGTGTTGTCAGTTTTAGGTATGGTGTGAAAAATGGAATAATATTGTCTATTTTCATCAAAAATCAATAAGACGTATTTTATGGTCTTAAAATAAAGCAAATTATAAAGTTCATAAATAAAGAACAATAGATTATCGAAACATAATATATTTCCACGGAGACAAAAGATTATAATAGTATAATTAAAAATAATAATAAATTGATAGTTTGAACTTCATATACTACAGTCTATATATTCGTTACCATATAACAGATTATACGGCATGATTGACTAATAATAATAGTTAGTAGTTACTCAGACATAAAATAACATGGTTTTGTTACCATTCATTATATAGTATAATACTATATTATTTTATTATGTCATTTTGTTTCATTGAAATAACAATGAATCACCCTTATAAATGTACACACGGGTGTATATGATTTAAAGGGCTCATCAAATTAGGCTTTAACTTGAACATAATGGTTTTTATTTTTTACCCGTCAAGTACATTTATATTCTATAGTATTGACTATTGAGTAGGTCTATATTACCAGTGGTCTTCAACCTTTTTGATACGCGACGCATTTGTATGGTTATAATAAAGACTCATGGTGGATCAAATGAGTAAAAAAATATCTCAACAAATAATCGAATTGAAAGTACAATATATGATATAATACCTAATCAATTTTACTTGGAAGTTAAATTGGAATCAATTTGATCAAATAAAATTGAATTATACCTATTAAATGTGTATTATATTACAATTAATACTTCGTATACTTATACTGCATGTTCAAATTATAATATAATATAATATTAAATTATAACAATAATAATTATATTATTATATTTAATTAATATTATTTATTTAATTATAATACTATATACTACTTATGCTATGTGCGTTTATTGACTTGTAAGTCGCTTATTAGCTGATTATCTGCGGTTACCACACTGCACGGTAGGGTAATAGGTACATTTTAAAAATGTAAACGACCAGTCGTTACAATATTTTACAAATAGGTAGTTAATCGAGTCAGTCAAAATATAAGAAATTTGACCAATAAAAAGAATTAAGTTTAATTTTGATCACAGCTGTTTTTATTGACTTGATTAGGTATATAGTAAAATATATAATTTATAATATGTTATGACATTATGGCATTGTCATCAAATGGTTAGGTTTCCAAAGCCACTGCTGTCGTCAAAATCATTGCACTTTAAAACAACACTACTCGTATGACGACAAACGTTAAAACAATATTTATTAATGTCTTGTTTTGGGTTGATGACAAAATTTATTATTGTATAGTTTTCACGTATTAATCAGCTAGACGCGCGCGCGCGCCTGTGTATTTCGATTAGCAGCTTACGTCATTTATAAACATATAATATATAATACAGGACCGTGGTGTGAACCGCCACGCTGTCATTAGTTATATTGCTAGAACAAAACTTTTGGCCCCGTCTCCCGTGGGAGCGGAACAGTTGACTCGTCGTTATTATTATTATTATTATTATTATTATTATCAGACTAGATTATTATTATTATTATATGGGATCCGGTACAAGCGGCGCGGGAGAGCGGATATTTACTGTGTGTTTAATATATATATATATGTGTGTGTGTGTGTGTGTGTGTGTGTGTGTGTGTGTGTGTGTGTGTGTGTGCGTGTGTGTGTGTATTAATTCAGTGGCGGCATGTACGCAGACGACACACATCTGCAACGATTTTGGTTTAAATGAATGAAAAAATTAATAGGAGATTACATAAGTGTAAAAATAAAAAATCGGGTCAGTCGTCTAGTCGTAAATCTTACATACGTTCGCCTTTGCAATTTTACAACGTGTGACTAAAAGTGTTTAAAATTTGCACAAGAAAAAAAACATTTTTCGATTTTATATTCTAATCCACGTGGTAAATAAATACAACAAACGGATGATGAAACCTCCTAATAAAATATAATATATTGTATTGCTTATACTATAGTTGCATCGAATATAGTTTAAAAAAACGGAGAGCCACTCAATTGTAGGAATATAGTATGTACCTCATCTTTAAGTGAGCCAATCTAATGATTGTTCAGTTAAATTTGAATTCGATGATTTCATTAATTGATCATTGCATATGAAAAATGATTCCGACCGGATACTTATTATTTTCAAAAACATCATGTATAATTTAATATTATGTTATTAATCATTATAATATTATATAATATGTTAACGTTATTAATTTATTCATCAATATACTGACGTACCGTAGATCTGTAGAACGGTCTGAATGAATCACTAGTACAAATAGTTTGAAAATAGTTGAATATTTAAGTGTTATTTTTAATTTCATTATGCATAGAAAACAATGATATAATATATAAACAATAGTGGAATGTTTTAAATACGTACTTAAGTATCTATTGTTATACCTAATAGGTATAACAGTATAACAATTTAATAACTTTATCATTAAAATAGTATTTTAAGCAAATAATAAAAACTACTTTTATTAAGCCCTGGTATGATTGAAGGAAAATTTGGAAATTATAACGTTAATTACAAACGATCAAACTATATTTGAAATATAAAACATGATTGTGACCACTTTTTATGTGCCTATTATAGTGATTAATAAAACAATTTTGGTTATTTTAACCCATATTTCAATTCTGCATATTATCTAAAATGTTATAAAAAAATATTATTAATAATTACTACTATCACGAAATTATGAAAACTATTGTTATTATAAAATACCAAAATAACTTTATAATTTAAATATTATACAATGTGTACTTATACAAAGTGTTTTCTTTTAAGGTGATGCCGTAACACAAAATATTTTTGTCTAATGATTTAACAGGGTTTTCGAGAGGAGATGAGAAATACAGAAATACACATTAACACAATTTTCAATGATTTTCAAACTTTTTGTCCTATCTATGTATGCGTGCGCAATACAACTTTAATTTTTTTTTTAAATAGCAATTGGTGTTTGAAACACCGGCAAACTCAAATAGAAGGTTTTAATTTAAATTTTTGAATTTTTCAACAATTGTCCTATGATTTTGATACTTAAGTTTATCAATCTTTGGCGTGCTAATACAAGTCATGACGCTCGAAAAAAAATGTTGTCTGGAAACAATTAATACGCCTAAACGCTACAAAGTACAAACGAAACGATATATATAGGTCCATTGTAGTTACATAAGATTATTCTGACTGCATGAAACCACCATAGTAGAACGCGTTCGATAAAAATGTAGCTTGTACAGAAAATATATACGATTAATTAAATAAATAATTTAAAAAAAAAATGGTTTTTTAATACTTAGTAGAAACGTTTGCAATCTTTATGAAGTAATCTAAGTAATCATATTGATGAGAAGAAAGCTGATTAGAAATAATGAATACATTACGTTTTGTTTATAATTATTAAAAATACAGTTTTTTTCAACTTTCAGTAATTTTGTATTTTAACGTGGGAATATTGACGATTTAAAATGTATATAGATATTTGAGTAATCGTGGCTCAGTGATTTCCATAACAATTAACAAGCGTATCAATATTCGTATTATAAAATTATAGTAGGCTCATATTATACATAATATACCAAATTTAATATTCTCACTCACTCCCTCTTTCAAAGACTACAAATCTATAATTAACTAAAACCATAAAAATACATATACGTCTTAATTTGTGACAACTGATGATATTTAAAACATTGAATATTTATATTTTACATTAATTAACAAAATTATAAGACACTTCAATTTTAAAAATTTTTATGCCTATATATAGAGTGATAATAATTATATTATATTATATGTAATCAATGCTTATTGGATTTACATAATATTAGACTATCGTTCAATATGGTCAAAAAATGTTTTTTTTCATTTATTTACTAATGATGCAAAATTCAACAGTCTTATGTATAATTTAAATTAAGTTTATTATTGTCATAATTTGTGACTGACGTAGTAACTATTATATGAATATGATATGCATTTATAAATAAGATTAACAATAAATATTATGACGTTAAAGGTTAAATAACGTTAGTTATATATAAAGAGTAAATATGTTTATCGTTATATATATTACCGTAAATTGACACACAATTTACTTTGCAGTATAATACTATATAGTATATCCTACTAATAATATATCGTACGTAATAACAATATTTATGAGTTTACAACATTTTGAAAGAAATATTGAAGGACGTGGTTCCATATGTAAAAGATAACGACATAACAGCAACCTTTTTGTGACCTAATTACCTAAATACAGGGGTTGGCCCATGTATAATACATTATATATATATATATATATTTATTTATTTATTATATAGTGTATTGGTGTCTATAATAATTATTACGATCGTATAATATAATGTTCATCTTAAACGATTTTCAAAAGAAATAACGGTTCACAACCCAGGCACATAAAATTGTAGCTATATTCCAGAACACATTTTATGTCTTACGTATTGTACCTAAGCCTATCGGATTTCAAAAATAAAGTATAGTTTTTCTTTTATTTGACTTTCTGTAAAATTAACAAATTATCTTTCATTTATACCCTATATATTCTCAATATCTATCTATCTATAAATATGTATATATATAATATTATATAGATTATTATAGCATTCTAATTGACCTCTTACCGTTATGAACCATTTTATAAATGATTATTATTATTTATTTATTTTCCAAGACTTAACATTAGGACAATACGTACAATATAGACCCCTGAAAAGTACAACTATAATAAAGTTATCATCGTAATCCTGCTAGTTGTTTTGAAGATCTGTACATTTTTATAAGTAGGTATATGATACTCCCAATAATCAAAATAACACTTATCACTTATATGATAATATATAGTATGCATAAATTATAATTTATATAATACATATATATTCAAATAATGGTGTTTTATGTGTTGACCGCCACGTGTTATTGGAAATTATGCGAATGCGTCAAAGTGCCAGACTTATGATATGCACCAAAATAACTCGAATGCACTATAGCTGTTCACTCACGGTCGTTAGACACTACATAATAGGTAATATATGACTGTATTATAAAAGATATACTAGCTTACTGCAGCAACTGATAAAAAAAAAGAAAAGACAAACAACTTAGGTGTAAAATAATGATACATTTGAAACTGTGTGTATTATTTTCATTCGACAATATTAGAAATCTTACGCCTAATTGTATTTGCTGCGCAAAGAAAACAAAAATGGAAAAAAATTGTACGAGTACACACAGACAAAACCGCAATAGCTCAATTATTGCGTCGGTTCGTTCCGAATCGTTTGCTCGATTAGAACGAAAGACGTACATAATATACATTTAAGGTCCCAAACCAGACGATATTTAATTGAATGAATAGGTGGATTGCTTATTCGCACTACAATTTTTTCACACCATTATCGGTCGATCGCGTTCATAGATAAGTATCTATGAACAAAAAAAATTATGGAAATAAAAATGTGTGTGCGAATCGTCGTTACACCTCAGTACCACCAAGATATTTTTCAGTAATCGCTGGTCACTGCAATTATAAAGGAGACTTTACATTCCACCGTGATATATATATGAACCATGCTTTCAACAAGAAATCATTTTGAAATGTATGTTAATTTTTTGTTCATTTAAAGATCTGATTAAGTTATTCAAGTCACTGTGTATTTATGTAAGTGATGGTAATTGGTTTAACATATTTCTTCGAGAATAGGATTTTACTTTAGTACTCTAAAATCATGTATTAATAATATGCCATTATATATTATGCATGTTGCTTACTTATAATTAGTATTGTAGTATAATATCACTTATTTATTTTGAGATTTACCTAATCATAAATATTTTTTTTAGATTTCACAGTTCATGTTATTATGTTGGAGAACTAGAGTGTCACCACTGTCACCTTCACTTGATTGCTTAACTCATAAACCATATAGTTATAATATATTATTAATATATTATGTGATTATAGTGAACTTATAGTTTTACAAAAAAACAGGATTAAACATTAAAGATTCTAAAGGGAATACAAAAGTGTATAAAAAACGTGCATACCTAAATCCTTTAATGTCCTATTGATTAACATACAAGGGCCAAGAGTCAGGTACACTCGTACATGTAAATATTTTTAAAAAGAAGGGTTTTCCATTCCATCCTCCACGTCCCCTTCCAAATCAAGTTCTGAATTCACTATAGAAACTTTAAATTTAAAGAGTAGCTCACTACTTATACCTGTTAGTTTAGTAAGATTGAGGATCTCTGAAATCCGTGCATAATACACTCGTATTATTATGAGCAGTGCTCATTGAGCACGTATGTCGTATCATAATTCATAGATATACAATAGATTTTTGTGTAGATCGTTTCGTGACTGTATATTCGTGTGGTTTACTGGTTTTCTGCGTTTATACGACTAAATTATAAATCGTACGTAACTACTACAGTATTATGCATACATATAATTCATACGTATGCATAAATATTAAAATACAATTATGAGAAATGCAGATTTTAATACAGAAATACGATTTATAATACACTCCGATGTATTGTTAATTTGTTATGAAAGACACCCGAAATGTGTTCATGATGGAAAATAAAATTAACATAGGTAAATAAGGTATTCATCTAAAAGACCAACGTACTGTATATGTAGTAAAAACGTATCTACAACGATTAGAAAATAAGCACGGCCGATAATGAGGGTTGAACAGGAATTTATATCACACTGGCATTTTTTAATTATTAAACAATACACGATAAACACAAATATCAATATATCGTATGTCTAGCAAAAAAAAGTGCCACTCGTCCGGTTCGATGGCCTCCTTCTCATTCGCCATAAAAAATATGTTTCTGTATTTACGTACTTAAAATTAATATAACGTCGGCCCGGCGTGCGCGCATAAACATAAAAGTCGTCAACGTTAATATTTATAAATTTATAATGATATAAAGTATAGACCGTCAAATCTGTATATTATAACGAATAAATATAATCATATTATAGTATATTATGATATATTGATATGATATACGCTGCAGAGCGTGTTTTGGCCGACGAGAAGATACACATCCCCTCGGTTGTGTAATGACGACAGGGCCCTTGGAAATTGAAGTGTCGTTTGATGGGTCACTTAACGCGTTGATCATAACCATGGTGCACGTATAACGTTAATAATAATATTATTATTATTGACAAATCGTGATTTGTGTGCTCACTGCTCATACATCACCGCCATGTAATAGTAATAATAATATCATGTGCTCGAATTCATTCACGATCGCCGCCCGCTGCACTGCTGCAGGCGGTGGGTGAGTGCTCATACATAATATTATATGTATACGGGTAATGGGTCCCCATGCTTATTGTACGCTCCCGACGTAATAATAATATAATAATATAAAATATATTAATATCGACTTTATCAACATTTGAGCCAATTAACGCGCGCGTATTCGACCGAAAGTGTTTACCGTACACGTCATGTGCACATGACGTTTATGATGTACGACGGTCTCGACCTTTTAAAAACTATTTTTTATTATTTATTTTGTTTTTTGTTTCGTTATGTACAGTGACGATAGACCGGCGTGCACCGATTTTATTACGGCTCTCTCGGCCTCCCCTCGCACATGATATATTAATTATATACAATAAGATATATATCGTAATACACAGCTGATACGATACGTTTATTATGTATACGGCTCAACGTGTCACAACACGAGGTGCGCGTAAAATAAAAAATACATTTTATACACCGTGGGACTGCGGTCTGATGATTATTTACGATCGACGTATGTGCGACAAGTGGAGTGACGTTTTCGTGTTTTTATATTTTATATATATATATATATTATATGTACGTACAATATTGTACATTTGTACATACGAAAGACTGAGAAAGACCAATTCAGTACTTCAAGTGCACAGAGTAACGATAATTATATATTATTATTATTATTACGTACCGAAACGGTTTTTTATTGTCTTTGACGATTATTATATTACCGAAACGAGTTTTTTTTGTTTCTGACGATTATTTTATCATTGAAACAGTTTTTTCCAGACGATTATTTTTATTTTATTGCCAAAACTTAGGTCTGTCTTGAACTTCTATATTTATATATTATATACAGCAGTTATAAAATACGTTATATTTGTATTTACCTAATTTCAGCTGTAGCTCAAATGATGTATGTGAAACTCAAAAAATTACGTATTTTTTATACAAAATATTGATGATTCTTACTTTTGTAATTGTTTCATAATTTATTTATCTATATAGTGTATATATATATTTTGATGAATACTGTAGAATATAGTGGGATGATAATATTTGAAACGTAAAAATGTATTTAAATTATTATAAAATATTTAATATTTTTTTTTATATAAATTTTAATTTTTTTTTTACATACCTTTTTTTAGTTTTATATTATAATTAATATAATTGCACATATACATATATATATATAGCTTTACATAACAGCTATACATTGTCATGCATATTGTTATGATTTTATTTACATATTTACGTGCGTAATTTTTTGTGTTAATATTTTATGAAATTTGAATGTATTTTGCATGCGTATTTCATGATCTTCAAAGCAATGATTTTTGAGTTTTAGTAATAGAGATCAAGAAATTTGTGGTGAATTTCAGTTTTAACAAAGGACAACGAGCATCGTTCCTATTTCATGAACCGTATATGGTCACCCAGTACATCGTAAAACAGTGAAATTGTTAGGTAGCACACAAACTTTATACGGAACCACCAACAGTGCAAGCGCCGTAGATACTGCTGTGGTTTTTGACACTTCTTCTCCGAATACGCGGCTCGTGCATTGATATTACAATAATAAACAATAAATAAAATATTATTATTATTATTATTATTATTTACACTTACGGTATTACCTTAGGTCGTAATGTTATATAAATATATAGTATAAATGATTGGTGAGTGATAGTAAATATGGACTGTTAACTTTTTCGATATTAATAGACCGCAATTTGCGCACTGATCAAATTTTTAAAATGTGTACAAAGTATTATCGCTGGATGTGTAGATATGTATAGTTATCTGCTTGAACTCGATATATTGAAAAAATCCACTTAAAACTATATAATAAATAGGTATTTTGATTAAATGATTCATCACTACGATAAATATTAAATTCCTACATAAAAACCCACCAGGAAAATCGTTATAAACATGTAGGTTTTTTACTAGTGGGGCACAATTTTAATGAAATACCAAGGATTCTGAAGCCCCTATTTTTTATGTTATCTTATGAATTATGATTATGGATATCTATAACTATTAAAATCTAAATTAATATGAAATAATTTGGAAGGTGCTACTTTTAAAATTGAGTGTGCTAAGCATACCCAAGCCCCCTACAAAAAAAATTGCGCCTATATGTATCAACTAACATTGGTAAGTTTTAATATGTGCAAGATAGTTTTGTTAAATTTAAATTGATAATATTATGGTTTTGACTTTTTTTGATTAATACTATTGAAAATGTAAAACAAAATAATCTGGAAAATATAATGTAGTTCCTATTCCTATTAATTGCTTTCATAATAAGTAATTATGATTATGTATAAATTGTAACTGTAAGATATTATGTAAATGGCATAAAGAGGAAGTTACTCATTAGTCATTAATTTACACTTAATTCAAAAATTGTATTTATTAGTTTCATAAAATCGCGATTTCAATTAAAAACTAGGTACTTACTTAAAATAACCGTCGAGAAGGTTTATCGGCAGTAAATCAAAGAAGAGTCCGTGTATTAGTTTTAATAAAAAGTTAATGTTGAAAATTAATTTGAAATAAAAATATTTGTAATGGAATTTGACAATATTGTAAATAATCATAAATCATAATTTGTTGATCTTTTTATATTACGCCTAGTATTTAATAAATAATAAATACTTTAAAATGTAAAAATCTGAATGTGCCAGTGTGATACAGTTTTGTAATAATTTAATGTTTTCTTTGCTTAAATACAACCACCAAAAATTATAACATAGTATATGTTTACATCAAAACCAAAATATCTAAATCAAATACAACGAAAATGAAATTAATAAATTATTCTACAAATGTTGTTGTATTTGTTTTAAATTTTAATTAAATTTAATACTTATTGATATATAATCGCAATTTAGTAGTGGGGTTATGGTCAAAGTTGCTTAAGCCATGTGTATGTGTGTAAAAATTATGTGTTATGATGAAGAGTATTGATAATATTGCATGCGCACTTATAATATTATTTAGTACCGAAATATTTACACGCCTTGTACGAACTTACTTTTTGAGTTGCCTATCTTGAACTCCTTAAAAAATAGACTGCAACCGGCCTTTGTACAAATATTCAAATACGTACTAATAATTAATTAATCATCATTACTGTCGAATTAAAATTTTTATCAAGTTTCCAATGTTATCTTGCATATTGTCTTATAAACTGCATTATTTTAATCATTTCTATAATAACAATAATAATAATGATAATACAATTATTATAAATAAATAAAATTAATTTATGACTTTTTCATTGTTATATTGTCTCTATTATACCTAAATTCAAAATTTTGAGTATTTTATGCAATGCTTATTACTTAAGAAGCCTACGTATGACCTACTTTTTTCGAATAAAACATGGCGAGAAATACTTACATGTCTCATAGAGTGATCAAATTTTGAAGTCTATAAAAAAAACTTTGCACCAAAATTAATCCAAGCCCGTAACACCCTTAAAAAGCCTTTAAAGAACAATTACCCGAAACCATTCAACTAGAATGATTTTTTTTCCAAAATACCAGAATTAACAGAAACAGGAATAATTTTTTAATTTAAAAATTTCACACACAAATACTAATTTTTTTTTGTAAATATGTGTTTAAAAAGAAATTAAATAAGTATTAGTTATTTTATATAGTCGAAAATGTGATCAAAATTTTAAGGGACTTTAAGTTATTTTAATGATGTTTGAGAAATTCTTTTTTATGAGTAATAGTATACCCGTATATTTAAGTCATTTATTTGATCACTTTTGTAATATTTGTTAAGAAAAAATTTCTTCTGTACTATACTGTCTATTAGACGCCCGTATTAATCCATATTAATCCAAATAATAACTGCTATTAAAACTTAAAAATTTGTTTAAATTCTTTATTCCGATGTTTGAACACAAGAATTTATCCGATAGCATCCGAATAAATAATATAATTATCTGATGCAAAACCTAGCTAGTAACTACAAATTTAGGAAATCTAATATTTTTTTTTCTTTTTCAAATTTTAGTTTCTATACATGGCAAAGGGTTAAGATTTTGTTTACGTTTTATTTCATTTCTGTTGTATCTGATAATTTTTTTACTAACAATAACAAAACACGTGAGTTTAATCCGACGTTTTAAAATCGTTGTTTGTTCATTGCTCTATTGTTTCTAGCATATGATATCTCAGTAGTTATAGTGTTTACATAATGGCTAAACACTTAGAAATATATTGGTTTATATCGGAGGACATATACATGGTTAAATAAAATAATATATTTGATTAACTTAATTAATAATCTTAAAAATGTCTTCCGAAATATTAGAAACCAATATGATAAATATGAAATCAATAGCATGAAAAAGACTAATAAATAGATAATAATGAATACTATAAATTGACTAGGTGTACCTACACAAAAAAAAAAATCAAAGAAACGAAAGTAGTTTTTATAAACTAAGCGCAAAAGAATTATTTAAAAATTAAAATAAATATTTTTTATTTAATAATCGATCAACTGTATAATGATTTAGTATATAGAATTAATGTTCATAGTTTTTAATTATTATGAGCTTAGTTCACATTAAATTGTTTGATAGCTTATGAATATTATTTTGATAAACAAAAATGTTAACTATAAAATGATTCACTCCATTTCTCGACATTATACTATTTCGCTGTAATAATATATTATAGGTGCATTTCATTGATGGCAAATTAAAAATAATTTAATAAAATAAACACGAAAATATCAACTGACTAGTTACATATTATTCATTGGCATTTCTATAATGTTATAATATGATATATTGGTACTTAAACAAAGTTTTATGTCTAATTTATAGACTGAAATCTAATAAATCATTATTTAGAAACAGGACAATGTTTTATGTATAAATCACTATTTATCTATTTGTATTGATCTCCTAGACACTGATATGATTATCATTATTATTGTTTACAAAAGCTAAAACTATATTTAATATTTAAAAATGATATAAAGTAATATAATAAATATGTCAATTATATTATAAGTTGAAGTAATAAATCTAGCATATAAGTTCTAATAACTTGAAATTTTAATCAAAGATCACATACATTTGGTTTTTCAAAGATCATTAACAAACAGCTTAACTCTTAAACGAAATTGAACTAAGTTTTCTAAGTGTTTTATTTCCAGCTACTTCCAAAAGTACCAAATAGATTTAACTTTCTATTAAAAACCATCCTCAAATCCAATATCTAATTATTTTTTTATTGCTCTAGAAAGTGATGACAGACACAAAAAATATAATAATAAAAAGTACATCAATGTAAAATGTATTTATTGCTTCGCGCAAAATCAAATATATAATAAAATTTAGTATATTAAATTATATTAAACATTTTTTTATCGATTTATCGTAGATTTAATGTCTTCTATTATTTAATTTTAATTATAAAGCTAACAGTAGGTATTCGCTTTTTAAAATTGGTGGTCAATTGTTTTAAACGTTTTAAATCATTTCGCTGTTTATAAAACAACAAATTTTAATATAAATAAATGAAAAACATTAATAACAATTTTTTTTTAAGACCTTTGATATAATATTTACATATTATACATTGTATATTATACATTATTAACGTATAACTAAAATATCTAATTTTATATGTATGTCATAGTATACTTTATACAAAATTATTTTGTTTCTTAATATTTCATTTATCTAATAATGATAGACAGTATAGTTACTTTTATTATGAATTAAATGCTTATGATTTAGATAAAGTAAATTATGACTAGGTATTTTAAATACAAATATACACATATATATATATACACGTATATTAAACGTATACTATTAATATTATAGGTAGTAAAATTTAAAATTTAAAGTCCAAAATATAAATTAACTTTTATATAACATTAAAGTATATTTTATTAATATTTTATTAACATATTTAATATAATAAATTATAAATAATCTATGAAATATTATATACCTACTTATATCTTTGGTATGTCAATTTTGAGATTTTTATTTTTATATCAGATAGGTATGTATAAGTTATTTATTTCTTTCAAATTATAAAAGAAATTATGTATAAATAACTCGACGTACAATTATGGGTCAAATAATTTCACTTAATGAACATTTAATTCTTATAATGCTTCATAATATCTAAAAACAAATAAAGAATTGTAAATAAGTAAAACAGATAGATACATAAATAAATTTCTGTAGATAAATATTTTTAATTTACAAAAAATAATAAATATATTTGGCACATAACCATTTTAAATGTTATAAAAAACAGTGAGTAAGAACACAATTGAGAGTATTTATATGAGAATATTGATCTTGATATAAATTTATCAATCTTTCAACAAACTATGATAGATTTAATAATTATAAATAATTGTATGCTCCATAGTGTATAGAGAAAACTGATAAAAAAAATATTAGCTATTTGTATACACATCACAATATTATATAAATGGGCAATTTTAAAACAAATATTTTCTATAATAATAAATAAACTTATGGTTATCAGTTACCCTTTTAAAATAAAATTAATTAGTAGAAAAAACTACTATATCTAATCACAAATAATATCAAAAATATTTGTATGAGTATGTTAAGAGGACTTCGTACCCACATATGTTGTCTCCGTTTTATACACGGACGACATAGTAAATTTTCATTCATCTGTAGTTTGAATAGTGTGCTTTTAGTTTCGATATTAAAGTGAATTAACCTATTATCAAACTTTTAGGTAAAAACATTATCTGTGTTCTCTCGTTGGTTTTTTACGATATTTTAATTTTTAAGTGAATTATGAGCATTTCAAATATTTAATATTTTTTACACTCATAACTCATTTAAAAATTAAAATATCGTAAAAAACTAACGAGAGAACACAGATAGTATTCTTACCTAAAAGTTTGATAATAGGTCAATTCACTCTAATATTAAAATTAAAAGCACATTATTGAAACTGGTAAACAAAAATGTACTATGTCGTACGGAGACAACACATGCGGGTGAGACGTCCTCTTAACTTTAATGACGAATGCCAAATGTTATACATATAATATTTGATATTCCAAATTTACAAAATTACTGCGAGTTAAGACAGATAAGCTATTAAAAGGTATTCTAATAATCTAACCTCAATTGGCTCAATCACTTAATATAATTAATAAATGTTGTTATCTTCATCCATCATTATCATTTTGAAGGCATAGTAAAATATTGTTTATTGACCTTCACTTTATGGGTGAAGGATGAAGGTTATTAGATCAACAAGTTAATTGATTTAATTATATAATTTAATATTAAAACTATTATCTGTGATCCATTGATTATATGTTTTCCATAATCCATACATTTTTAATTAAGTAAATATTAAATACCTATTAAAATAATATGTGCATTTGAAAACAATACAACTAACTTAGTACAAAGATAATATTTACTATTTCTAATTGGTAATAGATCAATTAAATTTAGTGACGCAACTAGGGGGGTAAGGTGTTGTAACCCTTCTCGAAATTTCTCCGAGGACTAGTATAATAACCTATATACTTATCTTATCTATATATTATATTGTAATAATGTAACCCTCACTGCCCTCGAATTTTTTTTTCTAGTTGCGCCACTGATTAAATTAAATATGTAGATCAAGAGCCCAAATTTATGGTCCTATGAAAGTTAAAAAATTGAATGTACCTAACACAAATGAAAAAGTATCGAAATATCAAATAAAAAGTATATGTAAGATATCATATAATAATTTATAATAGTAGCATAATAGGAGTAGTACGTCTTTTGAATAATACAAAACTTATCTCACCGTTTATCAGTAGATTCTTCTACTTTGAAGAATGATAAAGTAGCCATAGTTAATGAGACCATCAATAATATTAGTTGAACTTGTATTCCAAAATAATTACTATAGTAAAAACTTACAGCAGCCGCTATTGACTAAAAGACAATATTACAGATATTATTTATAAATGTTACAGGTAATACAATTATTAAATTAAAACCAAATACCTGCATGAAATTGAACAAGGCAATGGGCGGAGCACTATTTTCAGAATATTTTAATCCAATTATATTGTAAAGTTGAGTATTGAAACAACTATCGCCAAAACCCAAAAGAAAACTGCAGAAAATTGCTAGATACTGGCTAAAATTGTATATAACTATGTATGTACTTACCACTTATTATACATATATATTTTATAATAATACAATAATAATATATGGTAAAAAAATGTTTATAAATTACTTGGGATTAATAAACGATTCGGCAGTTGTATCACCAAATGGTGAATCGTCAGGTAAATTTATAAATATCAAACCGTATGCAACAATGTTAACAATAAAACCTAATGCAATTACTGCTGAATGACTTAACCCTTTCGAGGTAGTGTTGTTGTCAAAAGTCTTTTGGCCCAAAATACTGAATATCAAACCTCCTATAGAAGCTTGAATGTATTTGAATTTTTCAAAGTAATAATCAAATATTTTTACCTAGAATTTCACCAACGCCAATAAATAATCCTGATAATCCCACAAGCTGTTTACTATTGGAACCCATTCTTTTAGTGAATCCAATACTTGAACTATAGACACTAGCATAGAAAGACAAATGTAAACCTGTACAAAAATCATGGAAAAAATAATAAATCATATAATATACTTCCAAAAACAATTTTTCTACTAACCCGTAAAAAAAAATGATATATTTAATAAGCGCATGTCTTTGGTTAAAAAAAGCGAGTTGGTATTTTTGATTTGTTGAATAAAACTTATTGTTTCTACTCGTTCGTTTACTGTTCCTTCTGAGCTTACAGGAGATCGTAAAAGTAAGAATAATAATGTACCAAATACACTTACAGCTATGAGCACAGTGTATATAAATGTTCGGGTTGATTCATCAAAATCATTTTTATCGCGTAGGGCATAAGACACAAATGTATTTCCTAAAATCATACTTAAAACATAAACAAAAATTATACATAGATAATATATAAATAATAAACTGTATGTGTAATTATTTAATATTTAAATTATACATTGCATATATTATGTACTAAAGCTAAAACCTCATATTAAATGTCATCCAAAATATTCCACTGTTTCTAGACATTGTAGATGAATCAGAGTTTAATGTTAAGTATGTTCCTTGTGCTGTCCAAAGAATTGCAGCACCAAAACCTTGTACCGCAGACATAAAATATAACAAAAATGTAGACAGCCAGAGAAATGATACTAAAAACATACTAAATCCAATCACATTTATTATTTGTAGGAAATTATTTTTAAAAAAAAGCCAGTGTATTATAAATTATAATAATATTACGTAAACAAATTATACAAACGTGTAACAAATTGCGCCAATGATCATAGCTATCTTACATCCTGTAAAATTGACAATTGTTGGAGAAATCCAATTAGCAAACCCAAAAACAAAATAGCTAATTGACAAGCTAGTATAACCATCGCCAGTAAATGAAGGATAGTCATGTTGCACACTTCTCAGTAAGGTTTTCTAAAATTAGTATAAAACATTATTCAAATAAATGAGTAATAATAGTTTTTTTTTTTTTAATTAATCACTGAACATTATGATTGTTATTATTATAATTATAAATATATCCGTAATAGTGATTATGCAGGTCTATACTAATAATAGTTATAATTTTAACTGTAAAAAAATTATTCCTCGCAATATATTTTTATATTTCCAACCAGAAAAAATGTTTGTAAAATATTTACTTCGATATTTCCCATTGACTGATATGCCGCAAAAAGAAACGTGAAGGATAAGCCTAACAGGCTTATATTATATAACCTCTTATCCATTTTGTTTTACTTAATTTTGAACTAGCTATTAACTTGATATTTTGAGTATTTTCTGTAAATATAATATTAATTAGCATTTCAATTATATATTATTATATATTCTCTAGTTCACTATATTTCAACCATTATCTTATAAAATATTCAAGAAATAATGGCAATTTAGTTATAAACTTATAAATAATAATAACTCAATGTTGATTTATACCAATAATGTGTCATAGTTAAATTAAATACCAACCGATAATAATAGATAGTATAGTTGAATATAATAAATAATATTAATTTTAATTTTAATTTCTTTAATATAATATCTACCATTTATATTATACACTTTTTTTATTTTACTGTGAATATAATTTTCAATTGTACCACTATGTAGCTTAATCAATTATGTAGTTAAATTTCAAAATACAACAATATTATTTTCATTGCCAATTAATAAAAGCCTCATCAATTTGGTCATTATCTGAATATATTTTTTCCGAGTAATAATAATATGATATTATTGATTGTTTAGGATTTTTTTAAATATTTTATATTTTTTGTTACGATAAATTATCTAGATTAATTTATTTTATAAATTATAGTACACATTAGCACTTGTTTGTTAACTGTCTTGCAATATTATATTAATCTTAAGAGCTATAATTAATAACTCGATAATTATTATACAATCACTATAAATGTGCAGTGCTAGTCGCTATCTAGAATTATGTACTTCAACCGAAATAATTATGCAAATAAGTAACTATTTAATTCAGGCAATGACAATAATCGACATTTTTGTGATTGAAGTAGTTTATATTTTAAACAAAATAATCTATGTAAACAAAATACTTTGAATTTTAAAGAATAATACCAAAAACAATTCTTATAGATTATGTCTAAATAATAATATATGTTTTAATGTTAAATTTATGTTTAGCAGACACTACAATCTCAAGCAAATACATATAGGTATTTTATTATTATTTACTATTATATACTCCCATTTGAAATCTCTTGACTTTAATAAGTAAATGTGCCGACATTACGTATTAATACGTAAGATATAATACGATTTTAATTAATTTTGTTAGACATTTTTTTTTGTTTTGGTTAAATTAATAGTTCTATAATTTTTTTTGTAATGTTTTTACGTCTAGATTTTCAAGTTGTTTTTTTTAATTTGATTTTAATATTAATTTAATATTTTCGATTATTTATTAAAAATACACAATATATGGTTTACCTTGGAATCGTTAATCGTAATATTATATATTGTTTATCCAATATTTACTATATGATATACTATTATAAATAATATGTAGGTATTGTTATAACGTACTATGCGTCTATACTGCAGCGTTAAAACTTATAATAATATAATTAAATCGATTTCAATCCAAACAAAAAGATCAATAAAGTATACATAAAACTAATCTATAGAATTATAGGCACTTATAAGCAGTTGTAACCACCATACACATTATTATTATATTATATTATTTATATTATATAGGCATGTAGCACCAAGTACTAAGTTGTATATACATTTGGGACCGGTAGACCGGACGACTACTTCAGGACGACCATCAGAAAACATGGCAAGTCTGAAACTGAACAGTTGAACAGTCAAGTTGGGTAGAGGCTATATAGTAGGAAACGCCCAACGTTGAATGCAAAAATCACTAACCGGTTATCTTCAATATTATATAAATAATAAATATAATAATAATAAACATTTTAATCGTCTTTATTTTTTATAATAACAAACGGCGATAAGAAGAAACACGGGTTCCCAATTTTTATTAAGTTTTAAATTTCACAAACATTTGTCAATTATTATTACGCTTAGGTCTACGGTACTATAGGCGCTCTATTGTACTTGTACAATAAGTATTGAGTGTGCCTACTATCTATAATTGTAACTTATTTCAAGTCACCATTATAGACATTATAGTCATTGAGTAGTCTACTATAATAGATTGTGTTAAATTTGAATTCATTGATAAATCGGATTTGATAACGGTTTTGAACAGAAACAATCTGTCAACTTATAAGTGTTATTAAGTATATTGTATTATATTTTTACATAACTATTAATTACTAAATATAATAATTTATATCATTATTATTTAGTAATATAGTAGGTTGAATTGATTTTATATTTTTAGTTTTTTATAATAGAATTACTCATAAGGAACCCTGTATTCAATCTAGAAAAAACAATGAAAATTTAAATATATATTTATTTTTAACTACAAAATATTTTGGAAAAAATATTACTAAAACAAAATTTTACAAAATTTTAACTTCAAAACATTTATGAAAATCATTGTATATTTCAGCTTGAATTTTTATTTATTTATTTTTCTTTTGGTAATACTATTTTCAAGTCTTTTGACGATTTATTGATATATTTTATAAAAAATAATTTTTTTAAAATTATATTTAATTGTTATTACAAATATTTGGAAACAATTTCAACTACATACCTATATTAATTTCGTAGGTAATTCATTTTTTTATTAGACAAAACTAAATAACAAATCGATTTTATCAAGTTAATTTTGCGTACATATTCCAATTTTTTTAGTTTATTTTCAATTATTAAAAAAGGCATTATGAATTGTTTATTATCCCCTCCCCTAACCGAACCTGCTATATTTTTTACCAATCATCACCATAAAATTTAAAGATTAAGCATTTTTACTGCTCCACGCTCCACTGCAATGACAAAAAAAAAAAAATACAGACATTAATATAAAATCAATACATAATCGCTCTGTTCAAAATTTAAAAACTATTATACACGATATTTAAAACTATTCAGTTATATTTGTTGATTTGTTGTGTATAGTTTAAAAATTATTAAATAACACCTATAAGCATTGATCATACAGTAAGTGTTTAAAGCAATTAAGTATGCATTTCAGTAAGTAGTCAATAAAAAACAAATGTATTTAGGTGCAACATGACTCATACACTTAAATATTTAAATGGTGTATAATGCATATATATATATAATATCAGCAAGTTTCCGTTATTTAAAAAAAATAATGTTTTTCTTTCTGAAATTATTTAAATATGAAAAGAGCATTTCTCATGAGACACATATTATATAGCTCATTTAAACATTGATAAAGTATTTGAGTAATTTGAATGCACTGTTACTATACCATATAAATAAATACTAGCAAACGATCAAACAAAAAAGTATGTAAATATAAAAATGGAAACGTAAAATAAATCGAAATAGTGACAAGTAAAGAATTGACAAAAGTAATAGAAATTATAGGTTTTATTAACAGACAAATTATGTAATTTAGTATTTAGTAATTATAATGTAATCAATGTATTAATGTAATGAAAATACTATAATTTCAATCTAGTTTTTTATTTTTAAGTTATTGCTTTTAGGTTTGTAAATCAATTAAGATCATTCAGATGTATTAAGCTAAAATTAATGTTAATTATTAAAATATGTATTCAGATATATCGTTGACAGTAATAATATAAGATGAGTTTTAAATAAGTACTAAAAGTTGTCAGCTAATAATCTTAATATTTTTTGTAAAATATACATCACAACGGAATATAAATATATTATAGATATATTAGATACCTACATATTATGTGTATATACGTTCCAGCCTCCAGGTGACATTAGTTTCATAACAATTATCATTAATAATTAGATTTATAAATTTAAAATAATTTATATAACATTTAAAAGAATACTTAGGTATACTAGGTACTGATGGCTTAATAATGAAGTTACGTAATTTTTCGTCTAGGTTGGTAATAAAATATAAGAAAAAATTATTTTTCTCGATTTTTATTTTAATACATAAGTAAATATAAATTGTAATAATTATACATAATACATGTATAATTTGCTTAAAATAGAAAATAAAAAAAATATTAATACTAATAAATAATAATATAATAATACATGTTTGTGTAATAAAAAAAAAAATAAAATAATTTTAGTTTTACATACCTGAGACCGGTACAACTTGACTATATCAATTTCGAAATTGCATAATTAATGTAATTTGATGACATCTTAACCGCATGCAGATGTTGTATTTTTGTCGTTCGCAAATTAAACTTTGAATGATTCTCGTTCATACATTAAACAACTTCAAAGCAATAAATAAAATATAATAAATTATTATCTATACAGCTGTACAACATACATGTATTATTCTTATTGAATAGCTGAGCGATCAACTTCAATTATTCACTAAAGAATCTAAAAAACTCAAATTCAACGATGTTTTACACATGGCAATTTGTAATCAACTAACCAACGTTTGAAACGGTCTATAATACGAGAACAACGTTATGTAGGTCAGTAACGCACCAACGCAGCAATAATACGTGAAAGGGTGATCGTCATATGTAAATAACCGGTTAGTCTATGTAGATGTCGCCACTCGACGGAAAACCACTTCTATTCGTCTATGACTCATAATACCTATACTAAAGGTATAATAATACAATACTATAGCTATGAAGTAAAAAAAACAAATAGATTAAAACGTAAATATTATATTGTATATTTAATTGTAGTTTCTGTGTTTGGTGCTCATACCCGCGGTAATACGGTTATGGAATGGGCAATGATAAGCAGTGCTGTTATTTTTGAAAAATAAAACGTCAACATATAGCGCTATCGATAACAGTTTACTGAACCAATCGTGTACTATGTCATACGAATTTTTTTTCTTAGAGTTCAGTTTTTTACTTTCAACATAATAAATTATTTAATAATAATTTAAAAATTCGACATCAAAGCCGCATCCTATTTTTATTGCTTTCAAATATAAATGCACCTGACGGAATTATGTACAACCGTGATTATAATATACTACTTGATGGTTGATTTATTCAATTACGACAAGTATCGGTAGGTAATATCTCAATAATTTAAAGACCTATGAAACGTCTTATTTCTTTAAGACTGTAATCTATGCTCTGCAGTTGGGGTGATTTTAAAATCATAATTTTTCATAACTGTGCACAAACAGGTTAAAAGTGGGTAGGTTTGGATTACATGGAAAAACTTTAATGTCAATAATAATGAAATAAAAACTTAAAATCACAATTGATATTAAATACCTATACACACGTATTAGGTATTGCATTACACCATTTAATTTAAATTTTATTGAGATATAGGCGTGTAACTTAATTATTAAATTTAAATAAGTACCTATATCTACCTGGCTACTTATATATAGTAAACTATTTTAAAATAATATAATTGAATAGATTATTTTACTCTGTTGTTGAAATTTAAATCAAGTAATTATGCATACCTACTTTTAAAAAATACTTGACTGTTTGTCTAAAAATGTATATTAAACAACACAATAATTTTTATATCGTTTTTCTTTAGTCACTCCACTTAAATTTTGTTTCGACGACGTATCGACATGATAATTCTTTACTAATAAATACAAATAAATAATTCTATTTAAATGACATTTTTTCAAATGCCTAGTTGTACAGGTCAATGAATGGAACTTCAACATTTTAACACAGTTTTGGTGAATATTTCTAACTTCTAAGTGTTAATCAAAATACTTCTAAGTCTAAATGACAATAAAATATTTACATTAATGTGGTAGCTGAGTGAGAAGTTTCGCTACAAGCTCTGTAATACAGCATCTGACAAATCTCTGTTGATCTGATGAACAACTCTCCTATCAGAGTGTTTATTTATCCTTACTACGATGACAAATTACCATAATATATGTTATGGTCATATCATCTCACGCTATTAATGATACTACTACATATATTGGTGGCAGGTTGTCCTATGTGTTAGATTTTTAACTGTTTAAAAAGCTTTTATTTTTATAACATTAACGATAGGTACCTATTAAAAAATATTTTTTCATATATTTAAAAATATATACATGATTTATAAAAATTACAGACATTAACTCACTAGGTATCTATACTATTAATTAATAATCAGGTTCCCACATTTAAACGAAATCGAAATTAAGAATAAAAATACAAATCTATAGTATTAATTTATTAACACACTTGATTGATTTGTACAATTTATGGATTATCAAATTTAATAAACTATATTAATATTAGTTACCTATAGTATATTGTCATGTAATCAAAAAATTATGAATTGATACACATCAATCATAATTATTACACAGGTATCAAAAATAGAGATAGCTGGTCAATAAATTTACTTCTAATTTGGAATGGATTTTATATTTCATTATAATACATCAAAGGTAATAAATCGATTTGTTTTATATTCAAACAATATTATCCAAAATTGTAACCTACAATAATAAATCTTAGATATACCTAGCCTAGGTATATTTTCTATATTGCTATGTATACATTTTAAAATATAAAATAAAAATTTTAATCATTTTTATTGCTTATTTTAAATTGATTTAATATTTTTATTATTAAAATTCTTTAAAAACAATTTTATTTATAGAGCAGTATTAAGGTAGATTAAATTATATAATAATTAATAGCGCATTAATTATTACTAGATATATTAGAAGAAAAATTAACATTTTACTTAAGTTAAAAAGGAAAACTGTAGACGTTGGGTTCACCGTAATATTTTTATGATCTTATCTTAAATCTTGAATTTTGATACTTAACGTACTTAACCGGATAATTATCGATAATTCAGCCACGCGTCGCCAAAAAAATATTAATAAAAATTAATGACGCTAATTTACTAGACAAACTAAACTTGAATTTTAACAAAATTAATAAATATGCTAAAACATGTAGGTATACTCAATAAAATACGCCAGGATGCAATTCATGCTGTTTTTGAAATTTGGGACCCAACTTGAGCTTATCTAATATAAGAAATCATACAATTCCATAGTACCTTTTACCTATACCTAATATAAGTATTTATCTTCAATTGGCTATTTACGTATTTATTTAATTTGTACCTATATTTAAAGAAAAATATTAATTTTAAAATGTTAATGGGTAATGATTTAGCTAACCATAATATTATACCTAGGAAATATTGTACTACACTACTACGTGTATATATTTTTAAAACTTATCTTAATCGTTAAATTAAAAAAAAAAAATTGGAACTTACTTGAAATGTTTACTGAATGTTTATAATAGAATTTTCTTTACATGGTGAAATTTTCAAAATATTTTGATTTAGGATAGCTATGTATTAAGTAATGAGCTATTTATGGACATTTTCGATTTTTTTTCTTTTCTTTTCTATAAATGCCGATAAAAATTTTTTCACTTTCAAAAACTTTAAAATGTAATATGTTATACATATTATAATTTAAAGCAGTGATGGCTTAACAGGCTAACTTATGACTCGTATGACATGAGTGACACACACAACTGTCAAAAAGATCATTCGTAAAAATATTTTTAGTTTAACAATAAAATAAAAAGGCCATCGAATTAGTTGACATACAAGGAAAATAAAATTTATAAAAAATTGTTTATTCAATATGCAGGTACAGAAAGGTTTGTCATCCCTGAGAAGTGTATTAAAATAATAATAATAAATATAACAAGACAAATCGGCAGCATTACCGATACAATTTCAATCTAGGAACTAGGAAGATAGTTATATTAATTAATTAATGAATTTACCGTTTAGCAAAACTTTAAAATTATAATTTCAAAGTAGGTATTTAATTTCAGTCATCAAATTAATTCGGTATTTTGGTGCCTATATACCTCTACTAAATATATTTTTACTAAAAAAAATAGTGAATATGCGCATCCACTTGATGAAATAGTCAATTTCATGAAATAGAAACCGTTTTTTTCTATTTAGTGAAATAATTAAAAACTTCACGAAGTGGATATCTTCTCACAAAATTGATACTAAAATTTCATACCGTGTAATTTTTTTCATTAAATGACCATTAACTTGGTGAAACAAAATATAATATTATACTGCCATTGGTCGCAATAATATTACAATAATAATATGGTTTATATATAAACCATAAATTATAATATATTATAATAATAATATAAATATTAATATACATGATTTACGTATTATTACGACCAATGACAGTATAATATAATTATAATTATAATTGTATATTACATCTTGTTTCATCAAATGAATGGCTATTCTATAAAAACAATTATACGATATGAAAATTTAGTATACATTTCACGAACTACATAACTTTTCATGAAATGGACAATTTCATCAAGTGGATGCGACATATATATATAACATTATAGAATGACCATTATTGATAAATAACTCCAATATTTTCGTTTATTGACTATTAGTTCCTGGTGACTTGGTGTAATACAAACCAATTATAAATCCTATTAATGATACCACATTATAGTCTTATATTTACTTAAGGCATGTACTCTTTAAAAATACCAACGAAAAAACGGGAGAGTAGCAAGTAATCCAAGTAGGTAACCACTCTGAACTATTCATTGACTATTATGACTTATGAGTAAGATATTGGATAAAATTTATATACGTGTTAAATTAGAATTCAGTAATTAACTAATAAATCATTGCATACGAACATGACTATAGATGAAAATGATCTGTCAACCTATAATATTATTAAGTAAACTTTATGTTATATTTATATTATTTTTTTTTTTATATATATATAAATCATTATAATTCGTAGGTATTTTACGTAATTAAAAACGAATTTGAGCGGAGATTCATCATCATCACTAAAATATCTTATTATAGGTAGTTTAGGTTATGTAATGATTCATTTTTAATACAATATCTATATGTGCCTACCTACCGTAAAACAGTGTCATTAAGGTCAAGGTATAAATAGATTAAAGTTTTGAAAATCTCATTGCTTATATAGATAGGTACATTAAACTATAAAATATGCAGTAACGAATAATTTTTAATTACAACAAAATAATTAATATCTCTATCTTTTGTTTAAATATCAAATTCGTTAAATATTAAACTTGAAATCTTAATTAAAAAAAAAATTGTACATTTATATTTTTGAGATTTTTAGTTTATTTTTTTAAAACATTTAAAAAGAAATCATTATTTTAAACGAGAATATCTATTGTTTAATATCTGTGTCACATGTCAACAGTCAATATATGTATTTTGTGTTAAAATTTGATTTACACTTTACACTATGAAATCAACTGTGTAACTGTGTAGTTACTCTTTATGTCAATGAGGAGTCCTAAAATGTTGTAACATCCATTACATTTAGAAAATAAGCTAGTTAATGCCTGGTACCAACAGATTAACAATTGTCAAAAAAAAAATAAAATTGTATACCTTGCATAGGAAAAACCTATTTGTTTTAACAAATTTAAACTAAGTAATTGAATCATATAATCTAGTTATAGTATGGATATTGGATTATAGGTACACCATTTTGAATTTTCTTTAAACAATAATTATTTATATTTTACTTGACCTATTATCCTAAACAGTATTTAAGTATTTACACTATTTTCAAAAAGATATAATTGAAAAATGTGACTTTATCAAAACACCTATGAAAGATAATGAAGCTTCACTTAATCATGAATATATAAAAAAATATATAAAAATAAAAATAATAAATATATTCGGAAATAAAATAAAATTATATCGTAAAATAATAAAAATATAAAATATCACTGATTTTAAACACAATATTGCTACATTTAAACATTTAACGTTATTTAATTTTTAATTTTGAAGAATAAAATAAAATTTGTTAATATAAAAATATAATTAAAAATATTATACTTCATTATAAAAAATATCTTATTCCTTAAATCTTTCTTACATTTAATGACTAGACATTAGTATCTATCAATAACAATCTAATATTTAATATTTTCTAACAAATCTAATATTGTATAATATTATGATAGATTGTATAATAATGCCTCAGTATTTATAAGTTTGATAACTTAAATGACATCATACCAAAATATGCTGTCTTTATTTTACTAATATAAACTATAGCAAATTTAAGTTCAGTAGAATCCATATTATACTGTTTATAGAGTAAATGTACTTATTATTCGACTTAAACGTAAGAATATTATCTAGAGCATAACTAAGGCTTTTATTTTAATTTTAAAACGAGTTAAAGTAATGTAAAATATTAAAACTTTAAATTGCCTATAACTCACTTTAAAATTAAATTATTAATAAAAGCCTACATGTCCTAAATAATATTTTTACCTTTAAGTCTGATAGTAAGTAAATTTTCTCTATGTCTACTATTAAAACAAACAGCATACAATGGATTCTGCTGAACGTAATTTGCTATATTGTACATTAATAAGACGGAGACAACAAATGTGGGCATGACATATTTTTAATTTAATTACAGTTAATACAATTAAAAAAGAAACAAAATAAATGTTAACTTTCTCTAACATTGAAAAATATTGTTTGTTGGTACAGCGTTGATTAATAATAATAGTCTTTAATTTTTTAATAAATTATAATATTAACCTAGAACAAATATATTTTGTTTGACACATTGAAACTTTTTTGTACATATACCATTATATCAGTCAAAATAGTTTTAAATATATTTTCTTTACTAATTTAATATGATGTATAGCTTAACGTATGATTTAAATAATTTGGTCCAAAGAATATTAAAATTCTAAAATTCTTTATATCTAAAAAACAATAAATTATAAATAGTAAAAACAAGATAAATTCATATTTGTATGTTTATATATATATATATTTTTTTTATGAATAAATTAATAAATAGCAGTTTTGGCACATGGAATACTAGAAAAAAATTGAATATATACTATATTGGTATCATTGATTTTACAAGAAATTAATTATAAAATCAATGCTGATATTTATATAAAAAGTTATGTAATAACTAAAAAAAAAATAATTTTATAAAAAAAAAAATTAAATTTGGAATGTAATATTAGAATACTAATATGCAATGTTTTTTGATATTCCAAAATTGTGATGAATGAAGCTGTCTATGAACTTTTCTTACCGGTTATCAATAGACTTATCTACTTTGAAAAATGATAGAGTACCCATGATTAATGTGATCACCAACAAGGTTAGTTGAACATACATCCCAAAATGATTACTGTAGAAGAAACTAACAGCAGCAGCTATCGACTAAAAAATACAATTATATTATTATATTATTATACTTACTTAATAATAACACAGTATAAATCTATACATTTATCATAACTAACAAGCCAACACAAAATATATACCTGCATGAATTTGAACAAAGCCATAGCTGGAGCACTATTTTCAGAATATCTTTGTCCTATCACATTGTAAATTTGGGTATTGAAACAACTGTCGCCAAAACCCAAAAGAAAACTGCAGAAAATTGCCAGGTACTGACTAAAATATTATTTAAATGAATGATTTATAATAGTTATAATCTATATTTAAATTAATATACAAGCGATTAATATTACTTAGGTTCAATAAATGATTTGGCATTTGTATCACCAAATGGTGAATCATCTGGTAAATTTATAAATATCAAACCGTATGCAACAATATTTATAATAAAACCTAAAGCAACCACTGCTGAATGACTGAATCCTTTAGATTCAACGTTGTTATCAGAAGTTTTTTTACCCAAAATGCTGAACAGAAAACCTCCTACAAAAAATTGGAATGTATTGTAATCGTTGAAGCAATAGTCACATTGCTTTAACCTAAAATTTCGCCAACACCAATCAAGATTCCGGATAAACCAACAAGCTGTTTGCTATTAGTCCCCATTGCTGTAGTGAATCCAATACTTGAACTATAGACACCACTATAAAATGACAAATGTAAACCTATAAAAGAAATCAAAATAATTAGGTTACAAGCATATATTATACTTCTGAAAATAGTTTTTTAATAATTTTTCCACTTACCGGTAAAAAAAAATGACATATTTAATAAGCACATGTCTTCAGTTAGAAAAAGGGATAAAGAATTTTTTATTTCTTGAATAGGTGATAAAGTTTCTCCTCGTTCATTTTCAGTTCCTTCCGAACTTACAGGGGATCGTAAAAGTAAAAATAATAATGTACCCAAAAAACATACAGCTATGAGGACAGTGAAAACTAATGTTCTTGTTGATTCATCCAAATGATTTTTATCACGAAGTGCAAAAAACACAAATGTATTTCCTAAAAACATACTAAAACCCAAACAAAACAATTATAATATTTATAACATTAATATAACAATTAAATAATTAAAATACCTCATTTGCAACAACGCCCAAAATATTCCTGAATTTCTGGACATTGTAGAAGAATCAGAATTTAAAGTTAAATATGTTCCTTGTCCTGTCCAAATAACTGAAGCACCAAAACCAATTATCGCGGACATAAAATAAAGTAAAAAGGTAGTTGGCCAAAGAAATGATACTAAGAACATACTAAACAAAATTTTTATGTTTCATATACATTTATTATAAGACACAACTGTATTATTTGTAAGTAAGTACAAACGTGTAACAACATGATCCAATAAACATAGCTATTCTAGAACCTGCAAAACTGACAATCGATGGAGATATCCAATTACATAAAGCAAACACAACATAGATAATGGACAAACTAGTATATCCATCACCAGTAAATGATGGATAATCATTTTGAATACTTTTCAGTATAGTTTTCTGAAAAAAAAAATGCACGAATAAGAATAAAAAAAAAATTCAATGAATATGCTGGGAGATACAAGATGTGTTCAAAAAGAAATTGGAATTTTTTAATTTTGTATTCTTCAATTATAATAGCATAGTGCACCATGATTTTTTTGCCACTAGGTCAAATGATCAATAAAAAAGATTAAACTGCAAGTTCAATTCATTTTTTGTTTTCAAAAATCAAAAAAATCTTGAAAAGCTGTCGTTTTGAAAACACAGATGAAATTAAAAGCATTGCTAAGAGAGTTATAAGCACAAAATATCAAGTGTTTTGAAAATTGGCATAAGTGTATAATATCTAATGTGGACTATTTTAAAGGGAATAACACTGATTTACACAAATAAACAAAAATGTTTTCTAAAACTTCCGTTACTTTTAGAACACACCTCATACATATCATATAAGTATAACTTTTTAGTTTATCATCAATGCGTATAGTTAAATTTATTCGATACGTGTTTACATAAATGTCGATACCTAGTAGGTAATTAGTAATTATTGTATGTATAGTAAGATCTTAAATTTAGGTTATCAATATCCTATATTTCTAGAATAATTTTTACAAATATTAAGAGCTATAGATTTCAAAATGAAATCTTACAGACTTTATAAAAAGTTTGTTATTTATAAATTAATCTATAAATGATAACTATATAGCCACCCAAATATTACATTTCAAGTTTTTTAAAGTGTATACTCAATTTAAAATTTAACTATAAATATTTTTTAAGTTAAAAACAAATTTGAAATTATTATAAATAACAAGTTATTAATGCAAAATATTAGAACTATTATTATTATTGATTATTAATAGTTGTACTTAATTTTATTAAAAAGACTTTTAAGCTTTTATTTATTTATTTTTTAAATTTATAATTGTAGTAATATTAATACAACTGTTCCCATTATTATTATTATTTTTGTAGTAAGATAATTTGGTGATTGGTGGCGCTACAATCGATGATCATATTAAGTCAACTGTGCGTAACACCAGCTGATTAATCATTCATTCCTACTACTTTTAAAATTGTGGTTTGCGATGTATAATTTTTTTGTTTCTTTTGTTAATAAATGTACATTAATTAGTGAACTTGCTGCAACCCGTTTATTGACTTTTTATTATTAAATTTACAATTGATTCTGACAATTGGACGTGGTGGTCTGAAGAGACCTCACCGCATAATTTATTAATCAAAACAAGATGGTACCTAACATTATCTCTTAATAGTATGGTAATATAATATTCATTAACAGTAATAAACTTATATAGCTTTTTCACATAAGGTCACTTAGTAATACAACTTTTAGATGCTGCAATTGGTAGCATAGACAACTTTTGTCACTAGTGTCACTGTTTATCACTGTTCCCAAACAGTAATTTTAGTTGTATGTAAAAACTATCCATATCTTTAAAACTTTTATTATCAGTAGAATTCCACAGAAGCACTGTTAAGTGACTTCATGTGAAAAGGTCTCCGAGTATAAAAATTATCCCCAAACCTTAGAAAATATACTTCAAACCTAACAAGTAACAATATATCAACAATATTAATATTAGTTTTTACTTCAATATTTCCCATTGTTTGAAATGCAGTGAAAACAAACATGAAGGCCAAGCCTAACAGGCTAACATTTAATAGCCTTTTATCCATTTTGTCTGATTTTTTTATGTCGATCAGCCAACTTTTTTTTGAGTGTCTGTAAAAATTAATATTAATTAATACATAAAATATTTATTCAATTTGCTTTATACCATAATTACAATTTTAATTAGTAAACTACAATGCCGTATAAAATAGCGGAGATAAACGTGGTTTATACAAAAAACAAAAAGTATTTAGATGATTGGAAAACCTAAAAGTATATTTCTTATAAGTTATAGGAGACATAGAGGCATAACTATGAGTAGGTAATTATCAAACTGTGTTAGAGTAGAAAGCTATACAGTTAAATTATCTTATAGGTACTTTAATACAATTAATATGTAGTTACTAGTTATCTAATCTAATTTTAAGATAGATATTTATTTTGATTAAACTAATAAAAGTTTGAAGTTAATTGTTTTAGTTTATATTTAAGTTTTAATCAGAATATTATTGTACATAAAGTTTTAGTTTGAATAATAAAAAATTCTATTTTAAATTATCACCTTTTTGGATCTAAATATAATATTTTTAAAGTTTATGAACCCCATTTAAAGTTACTTGCTGGCCCCTAATAATCATTTTTTATCGTAATTGTTTATTTACCTAATAAAATGAATTTATCATGAGCACAAAATGGATGTACTTTGAACAAATTGTATTGTTTTTAAATACATAAAAACTAATTTATTTAAGAATATTTAGTTTAGTTAACAAAATACTTACTTAATATTTATAATAATATGATGGGTTGTTTGTAAATTAAATTATATGAATGCTTAGAGCACACAATTTATGTTATGTTTAAATATATTTAAAGGGAACAGTCAATTTATATACAATTAGCATAGAAAGTGATTTTAAACTTGAATATAAGTAGTAACCAAACATTATGTATGATATAAAAGTTATTAAAATTTATAGTAAAAACAAAACAAAAAATGCTATAAGTACAATAGGTTATAGTACTCATACTATATAAGAAAAATAGTACAGAATATGTATTTTGTAACTATCAAATATATTAAATATATGAATTTGTCATTATAAATAATAGTCAATAATTATATGCATTAAAGAATGGAATAGGTAAATAAACTTTTTAATTTTTCATAAAAATTGATTATCCAATTAGTCTAAAACGTTTGCTCGTTGATTACAATTTTTATTGTATACTAATTAAAAATAAACTTTAATGTACCATAATACAAATAAATTATTTTGACTAGTATTTTAAGTTTGACTACATATTATTTTAACTAATGTTAAAATAGGAAATTATATAAAAATAATCTTTAATTACAGAAAACTTTCTTTAATTTACATGATATATGTATACTTTAAAAACAATAAAAAGCAATTAATATTCTAGAGAGGTAAGTGAATTATGCTGATGAAATTTCTATTCTAAAATCAGTTATAAATTTATAATAAATGAGAAATTCAACTAAAAAAGAATGTTATCGACCATAATACCACCATAGAATCAACCAGTTGTTACACATTATAAATGCATGGCCTAATGCAATCATTTTAAAAGTGACTTAAGCTGATTTAATAAGTATGCAATGTAAAGTATAAAGTGTATACTATATATTATAGACTATATAAATTATATTTATAAATACAAAATATAATATTATAACAATATTATTAGATATTTTTGTAAAACACTAATAAGGAGAATATACCTGAACTTGACGCCGTGCTACTTGCGTTCCGGATGATTACTACATACTAACAAGTAACAATTCATAAAGATTACAAAACATTGAACAGTAAACAGACAAACGATAAACACCGAGTGGAAGACACTAGGGAGTAAAACGTAAAACTCGGTCAAAACTCGAAAGTGTAGTAACTAGTAATAAATATTATAACCGGTTATCGGTTTTGTATTTAAATAACAACACCACCGTGGTCATATACCATACAGTGTATAATAACATTATATTATCTTCTATAATTCTAAATACACTGATTACACAGTCAATGACAGTCAGCCACGCAGGATACGGACGGATAGTTCGTGACAACTGATACCGGATTAATCTACCTTGTACAAATCGTGATAAGAGAAATTATTGGTTCCCAATTTTAAACAGGCGGTACCTAAACATCAAACGCAAAATACAAATACGTAATTATTACAACATTATCTACGGATTGCGTTTTTGTGATAAACCACTCTGACTCTGAATCTATAACATTTCAAATTTCGATATTGCTCACGGGATACCATGACAATAAAATATAATTCTATCATACCTATTATAAGGCTATAAATCTATGGCCTATACCAAATAAATTAAATTTCTGTTGATAATCCAGCCGTCAAAAGTGGATTTTTGTATGACACGACTTTAATATTACTATATCGTTAACTTAATGTAGCCTCCTGTCATAATTCCTAGTTCAGTAAACAACACAGCAACACTTTTAAACCTTAATTTAAAATATCGTTTTATTTATTTTATTGAGAGGATTGGAAATGCTCCGTTTCTAAGGAGTAAACGATAGGCATTTAGTTTAACGTTGAAGTCGTTTACTGCTGTTGTGTGAGTATTAAATGAACATATTTTATGTGACTGTCCAGCACGCCACCACTACTGCCCGCATATTCTACAACGATGCGATATTCATTACAATTTACCAAATCGGTTTTGGTTTTTAGTCGACTAACTTTATCTAATAATACAATAACAATAGTCAGTAAGTCGTAATTAGAGTATAGTATGCGTGTATGACCCATATTAGGTCAACGGCCTGCTAAATAATTGCATAAAATAAAAATCACAAGTAATTCATTCATAAATAGTTATAGTTAAAAATAAATCAATGGTAATACTGACTAAAATATTTTATAAATAAAAGTTTTAGAATGAATATTTATAACATCTAGTTATTAATTAGTTCCAACACAAGCTTTTAGCTTATAGGAAGTGTACAAATTTTGCTTGTTTAAATTTCTGTATATATAACTTGTACTGCAAAACATAAATAAATATACAAATATATAATTATACAAAAATATCAAGATGTATTAGAAATAAAATAAATAACTAAAAGTGATAGTATTAAACATTTTTTTCAGGAATGCCTAGTCTTATTGGTAATCCTCGATCAAACCTAGAATCGATTATTTCTGGAAATAATGACTCCATATAAAATCGAGTAACAAACGGTTCAATTTTTGTATTCCAAAATGATTCATATCTAGGTATTTTATCTATCACAAAACCTGCCAATATCATAAACATTTTAAAACGATTAAATATAAACGACTGTCGACTATATAATAATTTGAATACCTTTGGGACTCCATACAACAAAATAATAATTTTTTTTCGGAAATATTAAGTTGGCCCTGTACTTGAAAATAATAATTGTTTCTTTTTTTTTTAAACAAGCTTCCCCTAATAATCGGCCATGTATTTTAATTTTTCGAGAGTAACCGCTTCCTGTGGTGTGTATTCTTTAATACTCGACGGACATTTTATTTCTATTATCGAGTCTTCGTTTTGCAATTTATTTTCTTCAACTTATATAGTAAATACTAGGCTTTAAGGCTTATTGAAAATGATGGCGAAATCAGAATTTAGTGGTCAGACTTTGTTTCGAAGTTTAACATTCATCACCGCTATCGCGTCTAGTCGGCGCGTGACCCGTTCTGAATGCTGATAAGTGATAATAAATAATAATGTAGTAGGTAAAGCTAATTTACTTCAAATTTTCACAACTAATGAGCTATGCGATCAGTAGTAACTACGTCATCTGAATTTTGTATAGTTCCTGTAAAGAGTTAGAAATCAAACTCCAACTGAACTCCAAATTGCAGATTAACTATAAATTTGATTTTTGTCCAATGCTTTGACCAAGATATTGAAAATTATCCTAAAAACGTTGATTATTATTTGCCAGCAAGTACGTTCATCATTATTATCGGGCAGCGTCAGCATTAAGATTTAACACTGTAATGTATTTCGATCTTAAATTAACCCATCAGGTCCACCTGATTTACTTCAGGACTTTTAATTTGTTATACCATCAATGTCGCATCAACAACGGATATTATTATTGAAGGTCATGTCTATGTATTCTTCAATTGTTTTGTGTAATTTACGAATATTTATAACGAGCAAAAGTTCGCCTGCACGACGGAATTCAATCATTTCAATCGTCACACCTTTACGTCAAGTTCGGCTATCGCTACGATATAATATTATAGATTATGATAATCTCATAAATGTATACAAGTTCCTTTCGGCTGTTACGTCTCAACAAAAATATATAAATAGATTTATCTTGCAGTGGGTTGGTGTAGTTTTTTCGTGTATACAAAATTCAGATCAGGCATCTATAATGATCTAAGTGTACCAACAATATATCAATATGTGTTTAAAACGATAACGTATACCTACCATGTATTTACCAATTTAGCGGACGCAGAATTTTTCGACCGGATTATAATGAAAGAAATCGAAGTTTTTTTATAAGCTAGTGGTGTATAAATACACATTATCAGATAAATTTCAAATTTTTAACCCTCTCGATACGTGCAAGTGCAATACAACTTGCATTTTTTAAATGGCAACCGATATTTTCGATATAAAATTCAGATAAACTAAATTTTTTCAAGTCATTATGATGTATTAACCATGGCGCTAAAATCAAAATTGACTAAATAAGAACCATTTCAATTTTAATAAATACATAATACATTATTACGATTCATTAAAATGCATAAAAATCATTTATAATTATTTATCATTAGTTATTTTTTGAATATTTTTATTTATTTTATACCATTCAACACGTGTAAAAAAAAAAAAAGTAATTATATTAAAAAAATAACCAATAATAACAAATAATTATAAACGGTTTTGTGCGGGCGAGTGTTGTAGGTGCAATGAAAATGAATATAGTATTCCGCTCGGCTCGGACGAACGCTGACTAAACGATATTATTAATAATATTATATCTTAGATTCGGGTACACATATTACACAACCTATAACGCGTAAAATAAAATTGTATTCTATGCATAATATCATTTTAATTTATATGTGAGTATACTCCATTTATTGTATATTTATAATCTTTTTAAACAACTAAAAGAATAATGGATAGCAAAAATATAATATTGTTAATTAAAAAAAAATAATAATCGTACATCGACGTATTGTGCCACAACGATGACAATTTGTTCAAATCATACGGCCACTGGTCACCACGACACTGTATATATTATTCTCCTTGGCCGGAAATAGTCACAAGCACGTTTAACACGTGCGTTTTGACGTCGACGTACGGGTACGGCGAGCGGACGAATAATATATAGTTTACAACGACTACGACGAATGAGCGAGTAAATGACTGTGGACAGGACTCTGCAGCCGCCGGGATTTGAAGGCGTAAAAGAGGAGCAGACAGCCTGCGGACAGCCGCCGCCGCTGCACAGGTTCCTGATACTATGCAACCGTCGCCACATCGGTTTAATGTCTGTTGTATCCGGTCGCCGACGATCTTGCGCACCCGATCTTCCGCGTACCCGGAAACCACAGTCGAGTCGACACTGCTGGCATTTTTATTCCAAGCAACCGTCTTTGCCATCAATACGTCACCGTCGCTATCGGAGTCATCGGTATATCAGGTCCGAATGGTGGCCCGCGACCGTACCAATAATAACCGCCGTATGGTTGGTCACGCCGCGGCCATAGCGATACTGCCATACCGCGGTATAATATTATACGGTTGTAGCGTCGAGGTAAACCAAACACGGGCTACTCCGGAAGAAGCGGTGGGTAATCCGAACGGCTTCGAGTGTACCTGCATCGCCAACGTTCTGTTATTGTACTTAGCATATGCGTGACCGATAAAACGATAGTGATCATGACGGTTATTACGACTGTATATTACCACTCGTATTATGTTGTGCGCGCCGTTAGATTCGATAACGACTGTCGAAGTTGGTCGCACTCAATACCGCGACCGTCACTGTCTACAGCGATTCCATTTTTGTCGTATTTGCAGGTTTCCCCATCGGCCGGCGGTTATACAGATCTGTTCCGTATGCGAATTATTAAAGTGTACACGTCACGGGGTTCGCTCGTGCGCGCAGCAAACACGAACATTAATTATTCGGTTCAATCCCATCGTCATCGTAATAGTGTACGTTTTGCGTAGAATACATTATAAACGAACGACGCGAGATCTACGTACCTACTATACCTGTACAATCGTAGACACGCATACGGCGGTGTTCGGCCGGACATTTCTTCGGGGAGGGGGGGGGGCAAAGCGAACGACTTGTGCGTACGTCGTACTACACATAATTTATAATGCGCGTAGTATAATGTTGTATCCGCATGGATATCGCGAACGTGATGTTTTACGGGGTAGTCTATGACGACGAAAATTAGTAGATATTTGTAGGTAACCCATCAACGCTTCCCCTGAACCGGCTCAATAAAAAAAACTACAACTGCTCGTATACTTGTATATAATGTTATGTCAAAGTACTGACACTATATAAATATATAAATGTATATATAAAGAGAAATAGAATACATATAAAACATGTATTTTAAACGGTAATGAAATCATTTACTGTAATACTGGTTACAAGTTACAAGAAACACGATGCCAAGTTGTCACTGGCTTCAAGTTTGTAAAAACATCGTTCTTGGGACCATTTCATAGCTGCGTGTTTTTCGATTTATCGACAACTAAATTAGTAAGTATACCGAAGGCAAAACAGCACAAATAATTGTTACAGTCAGCATGTACGAATTTATATACAAAAAAAATCGAAAAACTTTCAATATGATATTACATATGCATAGCTCTAAAGCAACCGTACGCAGTACTATACTAATCGGAATTTAACATTTTATTATTTTGCAATAATATTATTGAAAAATTATACAAGTTTGGTTGTTAATGATAAGGTAGACGTCGAGAGGATAGCAGTTTATTATAGCAATATTCTTATTGGATAGTACATAAAAAATAAGAGAAATTTATAATTAAATTATTGTTATTGATTTGTAAAATCATACAGAGTGTCAGTTCTATGGTGTATACTTAAAATATATTGATACAAGTATTTTCAAAAAAGAGGTATATTTGGTTTTTTTGGTCAAAAACTTCAAAAACTGACAGGGGCCGTAAATATAAAAAAAAATATCGATAGATTCATGGTATTTCGCGCTTAATCGGTTAAGGCTACAGACCTGAGGATGTGAGTAAAGTTTCGGTGTTCAAAAATAAATCCTTCATCACGAAAACTTGCATACGAGTTTTATTCAAAAAAGAGGTTTTCAGTGGCATAAGGTGTTATAAATTCGGATTATCATGATTTTCTCGACGTCAATAGAAACGCCGACGGTCGGTCGACAGCGCTGCACCGATTTGGGAGTCATCGTGATCAAATCGCCACGTGAAAAAGACGTATATTTAGTTTTTTTGATCAATAAGTGACAGGGGCCGTTATAATAAAAAAAAATATCGATAATTTCGTGCTTTTTCGCGCTTAATCGGTTGAGGCTACAGACCTGAGGATGTGAGTAAAGTTTCGGAGTTCAAAAATAAATCCTTCACCACGAAAACTTGCATACGAGTTTTTTTCATAAAAGTGGATTTCAGTGGCGTAAGGTGTTATAAATTCGGATTTTCGTGATTTTCTCGACGTCAGTAGAAGTGCCGACGGTCGGTCGACAGCGCTACACCGATTTCGGAGTCATCGTGATCAAATCGCCACCTGAAAAAGACGTATATTTAGTTTTTTTGGTTAAAACCGTCAAAAAGTGACAGGGGCCGTTATAATAAAAAAAAATATCGATAATTTCGTGTTTTTTCGCGCTTAATCGGTTAAGGCTACAGACCTAAAGATGTGAGTAAAGTTTAGGAGTTCAAAAATAAATCCATCACCACAAAAACTTGTATGCGAGTTTTAATCGAAAAAGTGGTTTTCAGTGGCGTAAGGTGTTATAAATTCGGATTTACTTGATATTCTCGACGTCAATAGAAGCGCCGACGGTCGGTCGACAGCGCTGCACCGATTTCGGAGTCATCGGGATCAAATCGCCACCTCGAAAAGACGTATATTTAGTTTTTTTGGTCAAAAACGTCAAAAAGTGACAGGGGCCGTTATAATAAAAAAAAAATATCGATAATTTCGTGCTTTTTCGCGCTTAATCGGTTAAGGCTACAGACCTGAGGATGTGAGTAAAGTTTTGGAGTTCAAACATAAATCCTTCACCACGAAAACTTGCATACGAGTTTTTTTCATAAAAGTGGATTTCAGTGGCGTAAGGTGTTATAAATTCGGATTTTCGTGATTTTCTCGACGTCAATAGAAGCGCCGACGGTCGGTCGACAGCGCTGCACCGATTTCGGAGTCATCGGGATCAAATCGCCACCTCGAAAAGACGTATATTTAGTTTTTTTGGTCAAAAACGTCAAAAAGTGACAGGGGCCGTTATAATAAAAAAAAATATCGATAATTTCGTGCTTTTTCGCGCTTAATTGGTTAAGGCTACTGACCTGAGGATGTGAGTAAAGTTTCGGAGTTCAAAAATAAATCCTTCACCACGAAAACTTGCATACGATTTTTTTTCATAAAAGTGGATTTCAGTGGCGTAAGGTGTTATAAATTCGGATTTTCGTGATTTTCTCGACGTCAATAGAAGCGCCAAAGGTCAGTCGACAGCGCTGCACCGATTTCGGAGTCATCGGGATCAAATCGTCACCTGAAAAAGACGTATATTTAGTTATTTTGGTCAAAAACGTCAAAAATTGACAGGGGCCGTTATAATAAAAAAAAAATATCGATAATTTCGTGCTTTTTCGCGCTTAATCGGTTAAGGCTACTGACCTGAGGATGTGAGTAAAGTTTCGGAGTTCAAAAATAAATCCTTCACCACGAAAACTTGCATACGAGTTTTTTTCATAAAAGTGGATTTCAGTGGCGTAAGGTGTTATAAATTCGGATTTTCGTGATTTTCTCGACGTCAATAGAAGCGCCGACGGTCGGTCGACAGCGCTGCACCGATTTCGGAGTCATCGGGATCAAATCGCCACCTGGAAAAGACGTATATTTAGTTTTTTTGGTCAAAAACGTCAAAAAGTGACAGGGGCCGTTATAATAAAAAAAAAATATCGATAATTTCGTGCTTTTTCGCGCTTAATCGGTTAAGGCTACTGACCTGAGGATGTGAGTAAAGTTTCGGAGTTCAAAAATAAATCCTTCACCACGAAAACTTGCATACGAGTTTTTTTCATAAAAGTGGATTTCAGTGGCGTAAGGTGTTATAAATTCGGATTTTCGTGATTTTCTCGACGTCAATAGAAGCGCCGACGGTCGGTCGACAGCGCTGCACCGATTTCGGAGTCATCGGGATCAAATCGCCACCTGGAAAAGACGTATATTTAGTTTTTTTGGTCAAAAACGTCAAAAAGTGACAGGGGCCGTTATAATAAAAAAAAAATATCGATAATTTCGTGCTTTTTCGCGCTTAATCGGTTAAGGCTACTGACCTGAGGATGTGAGTAAAGTTTCGGAGTTCAAAAATAAATCCTTCACTACGAAAACTTGCATACGATTTTTTTTCATAAAAGTGGATTTCAGTGGCGTAAGGTGTTATAAATTCGGATTTTCGTGATTTTCTCGACGTCAATAGAAGCGCCGACGGTCGGTCGACAGCGCTGCACCGATTTCGGAGTCATCGGGATCAAATCGCCACCTGAAAAAGACATATGTTTAGTTTTTTTGGTCAAAAATGTCAGAAAGTGACAGGGGCCGTTATAATAAAAAAAAATATCGATAATTTCGTGCTTTTTCGCGCTTAATCGGTTGAGGCTACAGACCTGAGGATGTGAGTAAAGTTTCGGAGTTCAAAAATAAATCCTTCACCACGAAAACTTGCATACGAGTTTTTTTCATAAAAGTGGATTTCAGTGGCGTAAGGTGTTATAAATTCGGATTTTCGTGATTTTCTCGACGTCAATAGAAGCGCCGACGGTCGGTCGACAGCGCTGCACCGATTTCGGAGTCATCGTGATCAAATCGCCACCTGAAAAAGACGTATATTTAGTTTTTTTGGTCAAAAACGTCAAAAAGTGACAGGGGCCGTTATAATAAAAAAAAATATCGATAATTTCGTGCTTTTTCGCGCTTAATTGGTTAAGGCTACTGACCTGAGGATGTGAGTAAAGTTTCGGAGTTCAAAAATAAATCCTTCACCACGAAAACTTGCATACGATTTTTTTTCATAAAAGTGGATTTCAGTGGCGTAAGGTGTTATAAATTCGGATTTTCGTGATTTTCTCGACGTCAATAGAAGCGCCAAAGGTCGGTCGACAGCGCTGCAACGATTTCGGAGTCATCGTGATCAAATCGCCACCTGAAAAAGACGTATATTTAGTTTTTTTGGTCAAAAACGTCAGAAAGTGACAGGGGCCGTTATAATTAAAAAAAAAATATCGGTAATTTCGTGCTTTTTCGCGCTTAATCGGTTGAGGCTACAGACCTGAGGATGTGAGTAAAGTTTCGGAGTTCAAAAATAAATCCTTCACCACGAAAACTTGCATACGAGTTTTATTCGAAAAAGTGGTTTTCAGTGGCGTAAGGTGTTATAAATTCGGATTTACGTGATTTTCTCGACGTCAATAGAAGCGCCGACGGTCAGTCGACAGCACTGCACCGATTTCGGAGTCATCGTGATCAAATCGCCACCTGAAAAAGACGTATATTTAGTTTTTTTGGTCAAAACCGTCAAAAAGTGACAGGGGCCGTTATAATAAAAAAAAAATATCGATAATTTCGTGCTTTTTCGCGCTTAATCGGTTAAGGCTACAAACCTAAGGATGTGAGTAAAGTTTCGGAGTTCAAAAAAAAATCCATCACCACAAAAACTTGTATGCGAGTTTTAATCGAAAAAGTGGTTTTCAGTGGCGTAAGGTGTTATAAATTCGGATTTAGGTGATTTTCTCGACGTCAATAGAAGCGCCGACGGTCGGTCGACAGCGCTGCACCGATTTCGGAGTCATCGTGATCAAATCGCCACCTGAAAAAGACGTATGTTTAGTTTTTTTGGTCAAAAACGACAAAAACTAAAAGGGGCCGTATTTATAAAAAAAAAATATATCGATAATTTCGTGCTTTTTCGCGCTTAATCGGTTAAGGCTACTGACCTGAGAATGTGAGTAAAGTTTCGGAGTACAAAAATAAATCCATCACCACGAACACTTGCATACGAGTTTTATTCGAAAAAGTGGTTTTGAGTGGCGTAAGGTGTTATAAATTCGGATTTTCGTGATTTTCTCGACGTCAATAGAAGCGCCGACGGTCGGTCGACAGGGCTGCACCGATTTCGGAGACATCGGGATCAAATCGCCACCTCGAAAAGACGTATATTTAGTTTTTTTGGTCAAAAACGTCAAAAAATGACAGGGGCCGTTATAATAAAAAAAAATATCGATAATTTCGTGCTTTTTCGCGCTTAATCGGTTAAGGCTACTGACCTGAGGATGTGAGTAAAGTTTCGGAGTTCAAAAATAAATCCTTCACTACGAAAACTTGCATACGATTTTTTTTCATAAAAGTGGATTTCAGTGGCGTAAGGTGTTATAAATTCGGATTTTCGTGATTTTCTCGACGTCAATAGAAGCGCCGACGGTCGGTCGACAGCGCTGCACCGATTTCGGAGTCATCGGGATCAAATCGCCACCTGAAAAAGACATATGTTTAGTTTTTTTGGTCAAAAATGTCAGAAAGTGACAGGGGCCGTTATAATAAAAAAAAATATCGATAATTTCGTGCTTTTTCGCGCTTAATCGGTTGAGGCTACAGACCTGAGGATGTGAGTAAAGTTTCGGAGTTCAAAAATAAATCCTTCACCACGAAAACTTGCATACGAGTTTTATTCGAAAAAGTGGTTTTCAGTGGCGTAAGGTGTTATAAATTCGGATTTTCGTGATTTTCTCGACGTCAATAGAAGCGCCGACGGTCGGTCGACAGCGCTGCACCGATTTCGGAGTCATCGTGATCAAATCGCCACCTGAAAAAGACGTATATTTAGTTTTTTTGGTCAAAAACGTCAAAAAGTGACAGGGGCCGTTATAATAAAAAAAAATATCGATAATTTCGTGCTTTTTCGCGCTTAATTGGTTAAGGCTACTGACCTGAGGATGTGAGTAAAGTTTCGGAGTTCAAAAATAAATCCTTCACCACGAAAACTTGCATACGATTTTTTTTCATAAAAGTGGATTTCAGTGGCGTAAGGTGTTATAAATTCGGATTTTCGTGATTTTCTCGACGTCAATAGAAGCGCCAAAGGTCGGTCGACAGCGCTGCACCGATTTCGGAGTCATCGGGATCAAATCGTCACCTGAAAAAGACGTATATTTAGTTATTTTGGTCAAAAACGTCAAAAATTGACAGGGGCCGTTATAATAAAAAAAAAATATCGATAATTTCGTGCTTTTTCGCGCTTAATCGGTTAAGGCTACTGACCTGAGGATGTGAGTAAAGTTTCGGAGTTCAAAAATAAATCCTTCACCACGAAAACTTGCATACGAGTTTTTTTCATAAAAGTGGATTTCAGTGGCGTAAGGTGTTATAAATTCGGATTTTCGTGATTTTCTCGACGTCAATAGAAGCGCCGACGGTCGGTCGACAGCGCTGCACCGATTTCGGAGTCATCGGGATCAAATCGCCACCTGAAAAAGACATATGTTTAGTTTTTTTGGTCAAAAATGTCAGAAAGTGACAGGGGCCGTTATAATAAAAAAAAATATCGATAATTTCGTGCTTTTTCGCGCTTAATCGGTTGAGGCTACAGACCTGAGGATGTGAGTAAAGTTTCGGAGTTCAAAAATAAATCCTTCACCACGAAAACTTGCATACGAGTTTTATTCGAAAAAGTGGTTTTCAGTGGCGTAAGGTGTTATAAATTCGGATTTTCGTGATTTTCTCGACGTCAATAGAAGCGCCGACGGTCGGTCGACAGCGCTGCACCGATTTCGGAGTCATCGTGATCAAATCGCCACCTGAAAAAGACGTATATTTAGTTTTTTTGGTCAAAAACGTCAAAAAGTGACAGGGGCCGTTATAATAAAAAAAAATATCGATAATTTCGTGCTTTTTCGCGCTTAATTGGTTAAGGCTACTGACCTGAGGATGTGAGTAAAGTTTCGGAGTTCAAAAATAAATCCTTCACCACGAAAACTTGCATACGATTTTTTTTCATAAAAGTGGATTTCAGTGGCGTAAGGTGTTATAAATTCGGATTTTCGTGATTTTCTCGACGTCAATAGAAGCGCCGACGGTCGGTCGACAGCGCTGCACCGATTTCGGAGTCATCGTGATCAAATCGCCACCTGAAAAAGACGTATATTTAGTTATTTTGGTCAAAAACGTCAAAAATTGACAGGGGCCGTTATAATAAAAAAAAAATATCGATAATTTCGTGCTTTTTCGCGCTTAATCGGTTAAGGCTACTGACCTGAGGATGTGAGTAAAGTTTCGGAGTTCAAAAATAAATCCTTCACCACGAAAACTTGCATACGAGTTTTTTTCATAAAAGTGGATTTCAGTGGCGTAAGGTGTTATAAATTCGGATTTTCGTGATTTTCTCGACGTCAATAGAAGCGCCGACGGTCGGTCGACAGCGCTGCACCGATTTCGGAGTCATCGGGATCAAATCGCCACCTGGAAAAGACGTATATTTAGTTTTTTTGGTCAAAAACGTCAAAAAGTGACAGGGGCCGTTATAATAAAAAAAAAATATCGATAATTTCGTGCTTTTTCGCGCTTAATCGGTTAAGGCTACTGACCTGAGGATGTGAGTAAAGTTTCGGAGTTCAAAAATAAATCCTTCACTACGAAAACTTGCATACGATTTTTTTTCATAAAAGTGGATTTCAGTGGCGTAAGGTGTTATAAATTCGGATTTTCGTGATTTTCTCGACGTCAATAGAAGCGCCGACGGTCGGTCGACAGCGCTGCACCGATTTCGGAGTCACCGGGATCAAATCGCCACCTGAAAAAGACATATGTTTAGTTTTTTTGGTCAAAAATGTCAGAAAGTGACAGGGGCCGTTATAATAAAAAAAAATATCGATAATTTCGTGCTTTTTCGCGCTTAATCGGTTGAGGCTACAGACCTGAGGATGTGAGTAAAGTTTCGGAGTTCAAAAATAAATCCTTCACCACGAAAACTTGCATACGAGTTTTTTTCATAAAAGTGGATTTCAGTGGCGTAAGGTGTTATAAATTCGGATTTTCGTGATTTTCTCGACGTCAATAGAAGCGCCGACGGTCGGTCGACAGCGCTGCACCGATTTCGGAGTCATCGTGATCAAATCGCCACCTGAAAAAGACGTATATTTAGTTTTTTTGGTCAAAAACGTCAAAAAGTGACAGGGGCCGTTATAATAAAAAAAAATATCGATAATTTCGTGCTTTTTCGCGCTTAATTGGTTAAGGCTACTGACCTGAGGATGTGAGTAAAGTTTCGGAGTTCAAAAATAAATCCTTCACCACGAAAACTTGCATACGATTTTTTTTCATAAAAGTGGATTTCAGTGGCGTAAGGTGTTATAAATTCGGATTTTCGTGATTTTCTCGACGTCAATAGAAGCGCCAAAGGTCGGTCGACAGCGCTGCACCGATTTCGGAGTCATCGTGATCAAATCGCCACCTGAAAAAGACGTATATTTAGTTTTTTTGGTCAAAAACGTCAGAAAGTGACAGGGGCCGTTATAATTAAAAAAAAAATATCGGTAATTTCGTGCTTTTTCGCGCTTAATCGGTTGAGGCTACAGACCTGAGGATGTGAGTAAAGTTTCGGAGTTCAAAAATAAATCCTTCACCACGAAAACTTGCATACGAGTTTTATTCGAAAAAGTGGTTTTCAGTGGCGTAAGGTGTTATAAATTCGGATTTACGTGATTTTCTCGACGTCAATAGAAGCGCCGACGGTCAGTCGACAGCACTGCACCGATTTCGGAGTCATCGTGATCAAATCGCCACCTGAAAAAGACGTATATTTAGTTTTTTTGGTCAAAACCGTCAAAAAGTGACAGGGGCCGTTATAATAAAAAAAAAATATATCGATAATTTCGTGCTTTTTCGCGCTTAATCGGTTAAGGCTACTGACCTGAGAATGTGAGTAAAGTTTCGGAGTACAAAAATAAATCCATCACCACGAAAACTTGCATACGAGTTTTATTCGAAAAAGTGGTTTTGAGTGGCGTAAGGTGTTATAAATTCGGATTTTCGTGATTTTCTCGACGTCAATAGAAGCGCCGACGGTCGGTCGACAGGGCTGCACCGATTTCGGAGACATCGGGATCAAATCGCCACCTCGAAAAGACGTATATTTAGTTTTTTTGGTCAAAAACGTCAAAAAGTGACAGGGGCCGTTATAATAAAAAAAAATATCGATAATTTCGTGCTTTTTCGCGCTTAATCGGTTAAGGCTACTGACCTGAGGATGTGAGTAAAGTTTCGGAGTTCAAAAATAAATCCTTCACTACGAAAACTTGCATACGATTTTTTTTCATAAAAGTGGATTTCAGTGGCGTAAGGTGTTATAAATTCGGATTTTCGTGATTTTCTCGACGTCAATAGAAGCGCCGACGGTCGGTCGACAGCGCTGCACCGATTTCGGAGTCATCGGGATCAAATCGCCACCTGAAAAAGACATATGTTTAGTTTTTTTGGTCAAAAATGTCAGAAAGTGACAGGGGCCGTTATAATAAAAAAAAATATCGATAATTTCGTGCTTTTTCGCGCTTAATCGGTTGAGGCTACAGACCTGAGGATGTGAGTAAAGTTTCGGAGTTCAAAAATAAATCCTTCACCACGAAAACTTGCATACGAGTTTTATTCGAAAAAGTGGTTTTCAGTGGCGTAAGGTGTTATAAATTCGGATTTTCGTGATTTTCTCGACGTCAATAGAAGCGCCGACGGTCGGTCGACAGCGCTGCACCGATTTCGGAGTCATCGTGATCAAATCGCCACCTGAAAAAGACGTATATTTAGTTTTTTTGGTCAAAAACGTCAAAAAGTGACAGGGGCCGTTATAATAAAAAAAAATATCGATAATTTCGTGCTTTTTCGCGCTTAATTGGTTAAGGCTACTGACCTGAGGATGTGAGTAAAGTTTCGGAGTTCAAAAATAAATCCTTCACCACGAAAACTTGCATACGATTTTTTTTCATAAAAGTGGATTTCAGTGGCGTAAGGTGTTATAAATTCGGATTTTCGTGATTTTCTCGACGTCAATAGAAGCGCCGACGGTCGGTCGACAGCGCTGCACCGATTTCGGAGTCATCGTGATCAAATCGCCACCTGAAAAAGACGTATATTTAGTTTTTTTGGTCAAAAACGTCAAAAAGTGACAGGGGCCGTTATAATAAAAAAAAATATCGATAATTTCGTGCTTTTTCGCGCTTAATCGGTTAAGGCTACTGACCTGAGGATGTGAGTAAAGTTTCGGAGTTCAAAAATAAATCCTTCACCACGAAAACTTGCATACGATTTTTTTTCATTAAAGTGGATTTCAGTGGCGTAAGGTGTTATAAATTCGGATTTTCGTGATTTTCTCGACGTCAATAGAAGCGCCAAAGGTCGGTCGACAGCGCTGCACCGATTTCGGAGTCATCGGGATCAAATCGCCACCTGAAAAAGACGTATATTTAGTTTTTTTGGTCAATAACGTCAAAAATTGACAGGGGCCGTTATAATAAAAAAAAAATATCGATAATTTCGTGCTTTTCCGCGCTTAATCGGTTAAGGCTACTGACCTGAGGATGTGAGTAAAGTTTCGGAGTTCAAAAATAAATCCTTCACCACGAAAACTTGCATACGAGTTTTTTTCATAAAAGTGGATTTCAGTGGCGTAAGGTGTTATAAATTCGGATTTTCGTGATTTTCTCGACGTCAGTAGAAGTGCTGACGGTCGGTCGACAACGCTGCACCGAGTTCGGAGTCATCGGGATCAAATCGCCACCTGAAAAAGACGTATGTTTAGTTTTTTTGGTCAAAAACGTCAGAAAGTGACAGGGGCCGTTATAATAAAAAAAAATATCGATAATTTCGTGCTTTTTCGTGCTTAATCGGTTGAGGCTACAGACCTGAGGATGTGAGTAAAGTTTCGGAATTCAAAAAAAAATCCATCACCACGAAAACTTGTATGCGAGTTTTAATCGAAAAAGTGGTTTTCAGTGGCGTAAGGTGTTATAAATTCGGATTTACGTGATTTTCTCGACGTCAATAGAAGCGCCGACGGTCGGTCGACAGCGCTGCACCGATTTCGGAGTCATCGGGATCAAATCGCCACCTGAAAAAGACGTATATTTAGTTTTTTTGGTCAAAAACGTCAAAAAGTGACAGGGGCCGTAATAATAAAAAAAAATATCGATAATTTCGTGCTTTTTCGCGCTTAATCGGTTGAGGCTACAGACCTGAAGATGTGAGTAAAGTTTCGGAGTTCAAAAATAAATCCTTCACCACGAAAACTTGCATACGAGTTTTTTTCATAAAAGTGGATTTCAGTGGCGTAAGGTGTTATAAATTCGGATTTTCGTGATTTTCTCGACGTCAGTAGAAGTGCCGACGGTCGGTCGACAGCGCTACACCGATTTCGGAGTCATCGGGATCAAATCGCCACCTGAAAAAGACGTATATTTAGTTTTTTTGGTCAATAACGTCAAAAATTGACAGGGGCCGTTATAATAAAAAAAAAATATCGATAATTTCGTGCTTTTCCGCGCTTAATCGGTTAAGGCTACTGACCTGAGGATGTGAGTAAAGTTTCGGAGTTCAAAAATAAATCCTTCACCACGAAAACTTGCATACGAGTTTTTTTCATAAAAGTGGATTTCAGTGGCGTAAGGTGTTATAAATTCGGATTTTCGTGATTTTCTCGACGTCAGTAGAAGTGCTGACGGTCGGTCGACAACGCTGCACCGAGTTCGGAGTCATCGGGATCAAATCGCCACCTGAAAAAGACGTATGTTTAGTTTTTTTGGTCAAAAACGTCAGAAAGTGACAGGGGCCGTTATAATAAAAAAAAAATATCGATAATTTCGTGCTTTTTCGTGCTTAATCGGTTGAGGCTACAGACCTGAGGATGTGAGTAAAGTTTCGGAATTCAAAAAAAAATCCATCACCACGAAAACTTGTATGCGAGTTTTAATCGAAAAAGTGGTTTTCAGTGGCGTAAGGTGTTATAAATTCGGATTTAGGTGATTTTCTCGACGTCAATAGAAGCGCCGACGGTCGGTCGACAGCGCTGCACCGATTTCGGAGTCATCGTGATCAAATCGCCACCTGAAAAAGACGTATGTTTAGTTTTTTTGGTCAAAAACGACAAAAACTAAAAGGGGCCGTATTTATAAAAAAAAAATATATCGATAATTTCGTGCTTTTTCGCGCTTAATCGGTTAAGGCTACTGACCTGAGAATGTGAGTAAAGTTTCGGAGTACAAAAATAAATCCATCACCACGAAAACTTGCATACGAGTTTTATTCGAAAAAGTGGTTTTGAGTGGCGTAAGGTGTTATAAATTCGGATTTTCGTGATTTTTTCGACGTAAATAGAAGCGCCGACGGTCGGTCGACAGCGCTACACCGATTTCGGAGTCATCGGGATCAAATCGCCACCTGAAAAAGACGTATGTTTAGTTTTTTTGGTCAAAAACGTCAGAAAGTGACAGGGGCCGTTATAATAAAAAAAAATATCGATAATTTCGTGCTTTTTCGTGCTTAATCGGTTGAGGCTACAGACCTGAGGATGTGAGTAAAGTTTCGGAGTTCAAAAAAAAATCCATCACCACGAAAACTTGTATGCGAGTTTTAATCGAAAAAGTGGTTTTCAGTGGCGTAAGGTGTTATAAATTCGGATTTACGTGATTTTCTCGACGTCAATAGAAGCGCCGACGGTCGGTCGACAGCGCTGCACCGATTTCGGAGTCATCGGGATCAAATCGCCACCTGAAAAAGTCGTATATTTAGTTTTTTTGGTCAAAAACGTCAAAAAGTGACAGGGGCCGTAATAATAAAAAAAAATATCGATAATTTCGTGCTTTTTCGCAATTAATCGGTTAAGGCTACAGACCTGAGGATGTGAGTAAAGTTTCGGAGTTCAAAAATAAATCCTTCACCACGAAAACTTGCATACGAGTTTTATTCGAAAAAGTGGTTTTCAGTGGCGTAAGGTGTTATAAATTCGGATTTACTTGATATTCTCGACGTCAATAGAAGCGCCGACGGTCGGTCGACAGCGCTGCACCGATTTCGGAGTCATCGGGATCAAATCGCCACCTGAAAAAGACGTATATTTAGTTTTTTTGGTCAAAAACGTCAAAAAGTGACAGGGGCCGTTATAATAAAAAAAAAATATCGGTAATTTTGTGCTTTTTCGCGCTTAATCGGTTGAGGCTACAGACCTGAGAATGTGAGTAAAGTTTCGGAGTTCAAAAATAAATCCTTCACCACGAAAACTTGCATACGAGTTTTATTCGAAAAAGTGGTTTTCAGTGGCGTAAGGTGTTATAAATTTGGATTTACGTGATTTTCTCGACGTCAATAGAAGCGCCGACGGTCGGTCGACAGCGCTGCACCGATTTCGGAGTCATCGTGATCAAATCGCCACCTGAAAAAGACGTATATTTAGTTTTTTTGTCAAAACCGTCAAAAAGTGACAGGGGCCGTTATAATAAAAAAAAAATATCGATAATTTCGTGCTTTTTCGCGCTTAATCGGTTAAGGCTACTGACCTGAGAATGTGAGTAAAGTTTCGGAGTACAAAAATAAATCCATCACCACGAAAACTTGCATACGAGTTTTATTCGAAAAAGTGGTTTTGAGTGGCGTAAGGTGTTATAAATTCGGATTTTCGTGATTTTTTCGACGTAAATAGAAGCGCCGACGGTTGGTCGACAGATCTGTTCCCTTTTTACAGGCATCGGAATTAAATTGCCATCTGAAAAAGTTGAATATTTAGTTTTTTTGGTCGAAAACGTCAAAAAGTGACAAGGGCCATTATAATAAAAAAAAATATCGATAATTTCGTGCTTTTTCGTGCTTAATCGGTTGAGGCTACAGACCTGAGGACGTGTGTAAAGTTTTGGAGTTCAAAAATAAATTCTTCACCACGATATCTTGCATACGAATTATAATAATGATGCCGATGACATTTCATACATATCGCATTGTTTTTAGTGCCTGTGGTCCATCACCATTGTCACGCGTGAATATTACTTTGTTGTGAGGAAATAGAGTATTATATCGTTACTTACTCACGCAGACTATTTATGATGTATATTTTACTGGTCTGACCGCAATATTCTAATCATATCATGCCGCTGCCTTATTCGCGTGTTCCGCTTACTTCCTTGACATGCTTGCCACTAAGCGCGTCCTTTCAAGCCGCTGTCGCATCGTCAGTGTGGAGCAATGCGATAATAGTCCAGCCCCTTTATTGTGCATCGATAGATCGTCGTGCCATCGTCGCATTCGTCGCATTCGACGCTTTTGTCGTTTTTATATTGTTATGTAAAATCCCATTGATGGACGGATAATTTCTTGTTGCCTAAACTATTATTATATTTTTTGTATATTGAATGTGCCCTTTATTTAATGATTATTATTTTTTTGTTTTTATTCGTCTAGCTGTTTGATATTTAATGTAACTTTGTGTGCATGACGCTTTATATTGATTTTATTATAGTTGTACCATTCGATGGGCAACCTTTTACAGTTTTAACCTCGAAAATATCGATATATTTTTTTTTTTTTTAATCGGCCCCTATTCGGATTTTGCCGTTTTGCATCTTAAAATCTAAATATACGTAATTTTAAGAGGGAAGACTATTTCCGATGACTCTAAAAACGTTGTGGCGTGCATAAGAGACTGTCGGACTTTAATTTTATATCAATTAAATCTCGAATTTTTCAATTATTTATCACCTAAATACACTAAAACCACATTTTTGAAAAAAACTCTTTTGTAAGTTTTCTCGGTGAATGATTTAATTTTGGACCCTGAAACTGTTCACGCATTGTTAAACGAGTTTTTAAAACCGTTAACGCTGGAAAACCCATGAAATTATCGATATATTTTTTATATTGAGGCCTCTGTTCAGATGTTGCCGTTTTGCACCTAAAAATCTAAGTATACGTATTTTTAATAGAGATGCATGCTCGCGTTGGTTCTAAAAACATTGTATTGTGTATAAGTGACCGTCAGACTATTGAAGATGGTTCCCGTTTTAAACTTTTAGGTAGTCATTTTTATTTTATTTCTATTTTTTAATATAATATTATACCTAATTCAATTTAACTCTATGTTTACATTATTTAGATAAAAAAATTTGATGGTAATCAACAAGTGAACAGAATATTATCATTATAATGTTATGTAATTACGTTATAATTTAATTAATACTTCTAATGTATTTTATTATATTTGCAGACAAAACAATAATATTATGTTTTAAAAACTGATTAAATTATGTTGTATGTATATCAGCGTTACTTGATAATTGTACTTCTAAAAAAAATTCAGAAATCTGCTCATTATGTAAATTTAAATATATTAAGTTTTTATTAAATCTTTAAATATATTATGCATTATTTACTTTTTAAATGAGAATTCTATAATTGTATTTTTAATTAGCAGTTAGTTTAATTAGTCATTAATAATGCAAACGTATGGTATATTATTTAAATTAATAACATTATAATGTAAATAACTAGCTGAATTACCCGGCGTTGTCCGGAAAAACTCCTTTTAGATTTTGAAGCATTGTGGAAACAGTCTTTTTTTTAAGTATAAATTATATCATTTTTTAATGTGTAGCTACATGTGTAGCTACATGTGTATTTTTGTTTTTTTCATATTTACAATATTATTTTAGAATACAATAAAAATAGTAAAATAGTCTTTTACTGCAAAGCCGTTTTGAATTTTATAATACCTCCCTTGTATACAATATTTTTGGTTCTTCCTTCGGGAAGCAGTATTACCAGACTATCGGAAGAGCTTACACGCAGTGGCGGATCCAGAAAGGGGAGCGATCGAGGCGATCGCCCTCCCCCCCCCCCGTTCTCTCACAAAAAATAGTTTGAAGTACCTGATTTTAGTTTTTTTTGCAATTACTAATATCATTATTATTACTATTACTATAAAAATGTTTTTTTCTTTACGAGACTGTGGAAAGTAACATTATGTACCTAAATAAATACTTTATAAAAATTAATGTGTGCTCTTTAAAAATCGCCCCCCCCCCGTTATCTTTGTCTTTATCTTCCGCCCCTGCTTACACGTGAACTGGCAACGTATAATTGACCATGGGAGAAACAGTCATTCCTTAAATCCACTCCTACCACTTTCAAAGACTGTCGTTGCGCTTTGTTAATTGTTATGGCAAAACATACCTTAACGGGAAACTGTAGCCGTTTGAATTGAATGCGGTAGTCAGATGGAATATGTAACGCGTGCCGGACTGCTGGTAGTACGGCGAGCAAATGAAATGAATATTTGTTCGCGTGCACATAAGAACGTATATTGTATAGACACCGTGGCAAGGCAATAATAGAGAGATAACCCATAAATAGAATTTGTATATGTATTGGTTTATGTCATATAATAGGAGTATAATATTGTATTGGTGTACGCGCGATGCGTGAGATTAATACGTTTATCGATAAACTTCTCGGAACCATTCTTATTTGTTGACCTTCGGACAAAAAGGATAGGTTGCAAGTAGCTGGAAACCCGCGGGCAACACAATACTTAATGGCGGTGAATAATTCTAATTGTTAATTATTCCACTAAAACGCAACATTTTTTAAAGTCCTTTCTTATCACACGATGAAAATATGAGAAGAACTTCTATTCCAAATTTCAAGTTCGTACGTTGCGTAGTTTTCGAGTTACAGCGATCGGCGACCAAGTGGTATCAAGTCATTACTCGATAATTTTGCCTGGTATTACTTTTCATACAAATCTCGAAATGACCGATAAAATACTTATAAAATAAATAATGGTATCATCATTTTCGTTTTTATTATTATGCATACTAACGTGAACGATAAGTTTACATTCGTATGAAATGTAATTATATAGTCATCAATCTGCGCGTTACCATAATATTACGAGTAATCATACCACATATTACAATTTAATCATAAGCCCGTGATAATTCAAATGTCCGTCCCGGGTGTATAATATATAGACCGACTATAAAGGCCGGATCCATTCATGGGTTTCATTTCGTGTGCAGAACGATAATATTATGCACACGGATTAAGATAGTATGGACGGCCAACGGGCTGCGATAAAATTGACTTTTAGTGTAAGCCGTTTTACCGTGTGCCATATCCACGGCATTTGGTCAGGCGAGTATACCGTACGCGGCGGCGGCGAAAACCTTTGCCATCAGCCGAAGTCGTCGAACGGGGGCGGCGGCGACACGCTGCGGCAAACGAACTATACAGTCAACCGTGCACGCGCGTCATTCGGCCACTCGAACACTCTGGCGGCTTGGCGGTTAGCTGCAAAAACGCGGTTGACCGCACCGACTACACAGCACCAAAATGTTACGGCGGCGATTTTTCACAGGTCAGCGTTACGGCGGTCAGCGAGTTACCGGCCGGCCACGCAGGCGCCTGATTGCAGACGTATTAATTAATATGTACACGATATACGCATATTATTATACACGGCGTTCCGAGCGCAGATCAACGCGCTCCGTTTGGTCCGCTACGCACGGCGTCAGTGATGTCACCACAACATCATTTTGATATATATAATATAAATGGACGTCAGGCACGTAGCTAGGATTAAATAACTAGAGTGGCACAGTTATGGCCAATATTTTTACTTACCCCTCACCCCCTCCACACTAGACACTAATAGAATTATGTTTATGTATAGGTATATTGTTTATAATATAATAAAATTGTAGTTTCTGAATATAATAATTAGTGTAATTAGGTACAAAAAGAACTAAATTTGACAAACAAATAAATTAGATAATTTTCATCTTAATATTATATAAACTTTAAATAATATAATGTATATGAATAATAAATATATACATAAAATGTATGTTAAAATAAATACAATTTAAAAAAATAGTCTATACTAAAATAATTTTTCGATTATTATGATTAAGAGCAAATTTATCTACAACTTCTTCCAAGTCCAGAGATTTTGCAATCTTCTTTTCGATGCTCATCATAGATAAATTTTATAGGCGTTCATCCATCATTTTATTTCGCATATATGTTTTAAGTCTCCTTAGGCAAGAAAAAGTCCTTTCGCACCCTGCACTTGATACCGGAATTGTAATTGAGATTATAACCATCTTGTATGTTTCATTAAAAACGATTTTATACTTTTCCAATAAATCAACAAAATTCATCAAATTAGTGATTTTTATTTTATTTTCTTTTTAGTACATGTTTATTGTGTTTGATATTATTTTAAGCTCTGATTTTAGTAGTTCTATATCCAATTTATAATGTTGGGCTAAAGGTTTTAGGTCATCATAGCTCAGAAATTTGGCATTTTTCTGATATAGATAATCAATAGCATACAAAATATTGAAATTAATGGAAAATCGATTTTCTAACTCGTTAATAATTTTATCTAAAATTGGCAAAAATAATTTTGTACGAAAATCATTTTTTGATTGAGCTTGTTCATTTTCTAATGATATATTTTCATCAATGAAAAATGATTTAAACTTTTGAGGAACACGCTTTTTTCTTATATTTTGTATTTGTTCACTGGGTAATGGTATATTATTTTCTCTACAAATATACAAAGCTTCTTCGTAAATATTTTCAAAACATATATAATTAATTGATCCATCACATTCATTAAAACACTCATTTGAATCATTTCTCATATTTTTAAGTGTCATAATTAACGATTTTATTAATACCATACTTTCTGCCATTTCGGCAATAGCGCCTTGTAAAAACTCACTAACTTTTTTGAACATAGTTAGTATATTAGAAAAAACTACCAAATTTAATACAAATATAAAATCTATTTGATATAAAAGACCTTTAGCGGTAACTGAACGATCTCCTTTATCGTTGATTAATTTATGGAGTACAATTAATAATGGACTTAGAACTTTTTTAAGAGCCAAAGTTGCAAAAACGTGTGCTGTCCATCTGGTTAGACAGATTTTTTTCAATTCTACAACTGAATGCAAGTTAATTTTTTTGAATGTCAACAAAAAGCGAATGAACTGCCGAACCCGATACAAAAACATATATCTCTTCAACCAAATCAAAAAATAATTTTACATCACTAATATTTTTACATATGTCGACAATAACTAAATTTAGTTTATGGTTATAACAATGCACATATATTGCTTGCGGAACTTCGTCACGAAATAATTTTTGAACACCGTTTAATCTACCGCTCATTACTGCTGCTCCGTCGTAAGTTTGTGCCACACATTTTTGCAGATCTACTGAACATTTTTGTAGTATTTATTTTAAATAATTTAATAAGGAAGACGCATTTAATTGTTTAGCAGGCTTAAAGCCCATGAACCTTTCATGTATTGAACCTTGAATATAATAACGTACTACTACCGATAACTGTTCTGTCTTGTTTATATCTTTCGTTTCGTCAACTATAAGAGCAAAATAATTACAACTTTGTAGTTCAAAGCTAATTTTTTCCAAAATTATTTGATTGAAAATACTGATCATTTCATTTTGGATCTGAGGACTGGTATATTAGGCATTTTGGGGAACATCTTGGCCTACAGCTTCACACTGTTCAAGAAGAAGTTCCAAAAAATTACCACGGTTTAAGCTTTTTACGCTTTCGTCATCGCCACGTTGTGCTATACACTGTGTTCCAATATATAATAAAACGCTAGCAATGCGTTTAATGTATTTTCTATTTTCTTTTATAAGTTTCAAATGACCCTCATTAATTTGAACAGAAACAGATGGAATACTTTTGGTTTTTATATTTTTATAAGACACCCACATTACATAACAATTTTTATGGTATTGACTTTTATCATGTTTTTTTAAACCAATATCACTGAATGTCGCCTTTTTCCAATTTTTAAATCCTAAACTGATAAATGTAGTTTGATTGTCAGAGTGCTTTGAAAACATTCTACACGGAAAACAATAGACAGCGTCTTCTAAAATACTATATTCGAGCCAAGCAAATGATTTGAACCATTGTTTTGAAAAATGACGCCAACGATCACCATACTTAGTTTTTGGATAAAATGTTAAATTTGGTTGTGTAGGTTCATTGTTCAAATTTTGAGAAATATCTGAAGGTCCCAGACATTTTTCTAAAACACTAGCAACACTAATTTTGGTATTCGGCTCCGGTTCTTTAATTAAATCGCCGATATTTGATTCTGAATCGCTATTGCTATAACTATCCGTACTACTATAATCGGGTGAATGAAAAGTGGCCGCTGATGCCCACGCGCCTAGCGGTGAATTTTTATCATTGTACCGCAAACTTATGGAAAAAGGCGCGCGCATTTTGAATTATTAATCATTTTATGTTATTTTAATACAAATTAATAATTTTAATGAAAACATAAACAATAATAATTTAATTTAATACAGAAGTCATTCAAATGTATGTACAAGTCATATATAACACAAATTCAGGTCAAATATATACAAAATAATTTTATTTCAATCTAAGAAACTTAAACTACAGATCTGCCTCAAATATGTCTTCATCATCTTCATCATCACAATCGCTATCGTCGTCTTGTAATGTAATAATGATCGGCTCCAACATGACATCCCTCAATATTTCTTTGCTATTATCTTCATCTTGAATTTTTTCCGCATGTGCAACACACTTCTTCCAATCCTCCTGTGTTACAGCATCCATAGCCGCGTGCGCCAACTTTTCTACGTCTGCCATCTTAAAAGTATTATTTTTTTTAGCTACCTCCCCTTTAACCTGTGCCCAAATCAATTCAATTGGGTTATATTGACAATGGTATGGAGGTAACCTTATTACTTCATGGCCATTTTCCAGTGCTATTTCGTCCAATTCGTAGCGTTTATATGTAGGAATAAGTTGTTTTACACGCTCACGTAATTCAGATAACCGTTCTTGTGACGAAAATTCAATATTTTTATCTTTCAGCCACTCTTCAACAACGATTTTTCGACTATTACTTTTGGGGAAATTATCTTTTAGCATTGAGTGATAAGATGCATTGTCCATCACAATAACCGACGGCTCTTCGAGGTGGTTCAACATATCAATAAACCATTTTTTAAATACCTCAGCATTCATTGAGGTATGATAGTCGCTAACAAACCCATATTTTGCAGAACCTGCGTGGCAAATAATAAGGCGACCTTCTTTGCCAGTGGGTACTTTTAAACCTGCGGTGTTTTCGTTATTTTGCCATATGCGTGTTCTGCTATGGTTTTGGTTTATCCGTGTCTCGTCCAAATAAATGACAGGACGGGTGTCATTTTGTTCCCGAAGTATACACATTTTTCTTAAAAATGCACAACGTAGTGCAACAACATCATTCCTTTCCATGAGAAATTTCCTTCCATCATTGCACTTTTTGAATGAAAATTTCAAATTTTTTAGAAGCGTACGCATCGACCAAACAGAGCCTTCCCAATTGCACTTCTTCCTTACCTCTGTTAAAACAGTAAGAGCTGTTGGGTACTCACCTCTATTGTAGAACTCGTGCACAGTTCTACGTACTATATCCGCATCAAAATCGTCTAATTCAGTCAACGGTTTTGCACGTTTATACGTTTTACGCGGAGACTTGAACGAAGCAACTTGTTGTTCTGGATCCAAACTATCCTTACCCTCTTTGCATACGCGCCTCACGGTTCGTTCTGATAAACCACAAGCCTCAGCTGTTACTTTTAAGCTTTGAGCAAACATAGATGGTAAAATTTCATTTTGTTTCGATAGGTCTTTTATAAAATTGTACACCGAAAAAATGATTTTTTTGCTTTGACTACGAGTATCACTACTATTGCCGGCCATTATAAAATTAAAAAAAAAAAACTTTAACTAAGAAACAGTTGTAAATAACAATAAAATGGCATAACTCACTTTCTGAAGTCAAATGTAACAAAACACAACATAACACGAATAAAAATCGTTGCCAAATGACGTATATCGGGGTAGGGAAGTAGATATTATGAGTACAATAGTACAATACACATTCCTTGTGTAGTATAGTTATGTTGTCCCGCCGGGATAGGGTCCCTCCATAAAATATACTACAAACGCTGAAGGTCACAATTGGTAAGTGGTAACTAAACCAAGGGCGAAGCCAAAAAGGAAAAAAAACGTTTTCAACCGCGCACCGACCAGAATGATGTTGTAATCAATCGCGCTTTGCGTGATTCATTTTGAGAACCCATGGCTTATCGAAAAAAAAAAAGTTCCTATCATATTGCCAGCGGCCACTTTTCATTCACCCGACTATAGTAGTGTCATAATTATTACCTGGATTGTTGGTTATATCATCTTGTCCTTGAATAATAATGTCTGAAGAATTCACACTTTTGTTCTCGTTATTAAGTTTCTTAGTAGAAAAATAATTTTGCATTGTTATTTGTCTTTTCATGGCAAAAAATTTAAAATTACGTACAATTTAAAATAAATAACTATGAGTAGATATAAATGTATTATATTAATTATAAATACTAATATTAGTTATTAAATTATTACACTATACATGAACCACGATTCGCGACAACCACAACCACAAGTCTTCAAACGTCAACTGAATAAGTAAAGCCATATTGCTAGATAAAGAAGAAAATAGTACAGAATTAGAGACACAATATTATTGTCACTTTTCAATATTACGTGTTTAAATTAAAAGTGAATAATAATATTATGCGGGCCGCACACTCATTCGCTGATCGCTGTTGTAATACAATAATTTATACTAAAATACTCTATATCATATAATATATTATATTATTATTTGTTATACTTATAGACCTCGGCGATTAAATTTATATTTATAGATTATAAGTAGGTATCTATAGTACCTAGCATATATATTATTAGTTATTAATTATTCGCATAATAGTTATCCTGGTACCCACTAACAAGTCATGCCGCGATGGGAAATGCCGATTTACTGGAATAGGAATACCTGCGAGTTCTTTTGACTTTATAATAATCAATAATAATTAATATAAATGCATTGTCGTCGTCGTTAATACGACGAATACGACGAGTATGTATGAACGATTTCTATTCTGAGATCTGATATCTGGTAATCTGACCATTATGGAAAGACAATTATGTAAAAATAACAAATATGATAATAGAAATTTTAAAATATGTTTAATTTTTTTATCCAATTCTTTGAACCTTGGATATTTCAACAATATTTCAATATAATGGGGTGGCCATTAGGGTGGCCTGTAAATATTTTGGGTGGCCGGGCTACCCCAGTCCACCCTTTAGCTACGTGCCTGATGGACGTCGTTCAGTGCCGTATAGTCGTGTCACCGGAACTAGACTCGTCACTGCATTCAAATACACGCTGGCCATCGTCGGTCTTGTGTGTTCGCGTAATCGCACGACGTCACACAATATTTGTTTTTTTTTTTTTTTACCTTTAAAACATCTTGCCGTGACGTTTCCGACACTGGCATTGCACGATTTTGTACGACCGCAAAATACCATTTGCCCGCGTGGATCGGTCGCCGCGTTATTTTTATGCGTCCCCGACCGCGTTCGGCCGTTGGTCAGCCTCCGCCCGTGTGCGACGCGTAAACGCCGTACGCCGAGACGTTTTTTGTTTGACGCGCGTTCCAGTGTGCCGCCACTTCGCCGTAACTCACGCCACGTTGACCGCTTAAAGGTCGATTCACACATATCAGTCACGAGACAGTGACGTATCCGATCAGAGACAGTCAAGTCGCTGACGATTTTGACTGATCAGTCAAGTGTGTTTCACACATATCAGTCACCGAGATCGGTCAGTTCCGAGAAATCGGGTCAGTCGTGTTGAGTCTATACCAAACACGCGTTTACACATCACGTATTTTTATGTATATTTTTGTTAAAACATTAAAATAATACTAAGCATTACAACGTGAATATGGCGAATTTCACTGACGAAGAATTATGTATTATTGCGATTATTTTGGACGAGGAAACCGAACAAGAAAAGAAGACTCCGAAGAGACGAAAGTGAGTGCATAAGGCATGGCAGAAAAAAGACAGTGAAGGAGAGTTTTTGACACTTTATAAGGAACTGATTGAAGATGGAACTAAATTTTATCAATATTTCAGAATATCTGAATATTGTTTTAATACGTTACTAGAGAAATTGTATGTATATTTAAAGAAAAAAGATACACATTGGAGAAAAGCTATAACACCAAAGGAACGGTTAGCGGTTTGCTTAAGGTATGCTATAAAATTACTTATAAATAAAAAATAAAAATTATAAGTTAATATATATTATAATATGTATAATTAAAAAACTACTAGAAAGATACCATTTTTATTTTAAACAAAAGTATTACTAATTAGATTGATAATTTTGATAGTAACTTTGCAGGTTATGGAATGACGCTGAAGATATATTTTGATATGGTGAAATGTGTGCGTTAAAATCTTCACTGGGCGATGGTAGTGGAGTGACTGAATTCATTGATGACGTAGTTGATGAATTTGTTCTTAATATTTGTTGTAGTTCATATTTTTGAACAATAGCAAAAATTTCTGACTTTGCCAAGTGCAAATCGTATGGAGAAAGTGTTTTTAAAGTTGGATCTATACCAGATAAAAACGCATCAACTGGATGATGTAAACCTGTAGACATTTGATTTTCTTCTTTTTTTTTACTTATTAAATAGTCCATTAATCTTGCAGAGGCAGTTGGCTGAGAAACTGAAGTCTTCGAAAATTTTTGTTTTGTGGTTTTTATCGAAACATGAATTTCATTGGTTTGTACCGGAGTGAGAGATGGTTGACTTGGTAAATCTTCTCCAGGTAGCTGTGCCTCTGAAGCTGACTGCATATTTTCTTCCTCTTCTTCGTCATTTTCATATTCAATATTTGTTTTAGATTTTCTTTCCTCAAAATATTTGTTTATGAAACTTAATTGATCTGCAAATTTATAATTTTTTATTTTTTTAGCAGCACTTTGTCCACTTTTTGTTGTATTTTTTTTCAATGACTTTTTGTAAGTGTCTCGAATATTATTCCATCTTGCTTTACACGTAGCAACTAAAAAGATACATAACAATTATAACATTTTATTCGAATAATATATATAAAAAACCGGGAAAGTCGCTCTACTGTATACTAGGTGTGGAGTGGGTAGATTACTATAAATTATAATTTATGTGTTAAATTTGAATGCAATGATAGTAGGTATCATTGTATACATTATTCGAGGTATATTTATAATTAAATTAACCTAAACCTATGTAAAACCTTTTATTAAAATGCTCTAAAAATTGAATATTTCAAATGTATATATTTAAACATCTGGTGAGAGTTTCAAGCTTTTACCGTAAATAATTTTTGAATTATAACAAAACTTAAAAATCGTTTGAAGTCAAATTTTATAAATATTATAAAAATATAATAATACTATAAATATAAATAATTAAATTAGATATTATTTTTTTAATGCTCTCGTACCTCTGCGTACGTACATCGGCATTTTAATAATATTGATCAACAAATAAATTTAATAAATCATAAAATAAATTTAAACTGTTATTGAAAACCAAATTAATTAAATGAATTTCAATTTAATAATTTTAATAATTTTTTTTTAGATAGCGACGGGGGATTCTCTACGGACAATTTCTTTCAGTTGCCGTTTGGGACATAGCACAGTACAAGCAATTGTAAACGATACTTGTAAGATTATATGTGACAATCTGTTGACTGAAATGATGCCAAATCCAACGGAAGATATGTGGAAATCTATTGCCAATGACTATAATACAATTTGGAACTTCCCGAATTGCGTAGGCTCGTTGGATGGCAAGCATGTTAACATTCAAGCCCCTCCAAATAGTGGGTCGTTGTACTTTAATTACAAGAAGACGTTCTCAGTCGTCTTAATGGCTCTTGTTGATGCTAAGTACAATTTTATTGCAGTTGATGTTGGTGCATACAGCAAAAGTAGCGATGGTGGAATTTTTACACATTTTAATTTAGGTAAAGCTATTGAGCAAGATAAACTACGAATACCACGAAGTGTAAAGTTACCTAGCACATCTATTAAAGTTCCATATGTCATTGTTGGGGACGAAGCATTCCCCTTAAAAACATATTTAATGCGACCTTACCCACGACAACATTTGGATGTTTCTAAACGTATTTTCAATTACCGTTTAAGCCGTGCTAGAAGAGTGGTTGAAAATACATATGGAATATTATCTCAAAAATTTAGAATTTACACCATATTATATATATATAACCTACCTGTGTATTGCATAACTTCATTAAAAAATACGATACTAACACCTACAATTACAAAAGGAATGAAACTTACATTAATGGACCTAATGATAAAGGATAGAAAACTTACCTATGCAAGGTGGTAATGCTACAAAGGATGCCTTTAATGTGAGAGAAAAATTCAAGGATTATTTTAATTCAGAGGTTGGATCTGTATCGTGGCAAGAAGGGATAATTTAGAATTAATTAAATCGAATCTAATTATTTTAGTAGGTATGCTATATTGTAAAAAAATAAAATATAAGTTTTTTTATTTACTGCCACGCGCTATTATCAACTATATCTTAATAAATTAAATAACTATCATTATAATAATAATATACATATAGAAAGAAATTTGAATTAAATACACAATTTATATTTACACAATTGTATTAATTGTGAAGACTGTGCATTGTTGATGTTATATTTAAACTTATTTTGAATGGGTTTATTATCGCCTTATCGGCAATATTTATATTTGTCGAATATTTGGTATGGCCAGTTAATTTAACGTTTATAAAATACCCATGTGTAGATTAAAATATGTCGATGCGTAGAGTCAAGATTGTTCGTCAGTTCGCAGTCGTCATAATATAATATGGTTTACGTATATTATTCGTATACATTGCATACTATACAACCAATTGAAATATAAATAATATAATATAATATAAATAAAATGCTAAATGTATTGGTATTGTATTGTTGTAGGTATATTATAGCCTATGAAGAGGAAGCGACTTATATAATATAAACATTTTTTTTAAATATAACTTACCATCTGATTTCAATTGTTCTACAATTTTACTCCAAATTTTGTTTTTATACGAAGTGTATTTTGGATTTGATAGGTCGTACAGCACTTCGTACTGTCGAACACATTCAATGAGATGTTCGTCATCCATTTCGCCTACAATTGTCATCCGTCAAAACAAAAAATATCGTTGGCGAGAATTCAAAAGTTCTCGGATCTGTGACTGAACGGATACTGACGGATCGGATTCGGATAGAAAACTGATGAGTGTGGATGACGCGATCTAAATTTAGTGAAACGTTATTTTCTATGACTGAGACTGACCCGAATTCTCGAAACTGAACGGTTTCGTGACTGATATGTGTGAATCGACCTTAATGATGGCTGTCCCATCGCCGACCGCCGACTTTTCTACCGTTTGTCGTTGCCTCATTTGTACGCGCGTGCAGTACAGCGCCGCTTTAACTATACCGTTATATCCATGACGTCTCGTGTCCACCAAGCAGTCGATCGCATTGTTACGTTATTGTTTAACGATTGATTGTCGAGCTCTCGTAAATTAGTAACGACTGCCACACACATAACTGCTGACGGTGCCGTTGAGACAGCATCGTTGTCCGCTCCGGTACCGGTATCCACCGTGTCGCCGTCGGTCCACGCGATTGTAAAAGGCCGGTGTCGTTCGTTAACACGTCTACAACCGAGTGTGCGACACCTGTAGTGCCTCCTCTTTTTCATTACCCCCCGCGATCCCGCATCGCTGTCGTCCTATCCGACGACCACATCATTTTATGTACGTCGTCGGTTCGTCAACTGGTGTTTCTCCAATCCACGAAATCGTCATATTGATAATGATAATATTAATATCGATGACTTCATTAATAACAATAACAGTGGCACAGTCAATTATTACTTTAAAGAGTTTTTCGACTTAAGTTATATTGTTTTAAGTTTGACTGTTTTATCCAAATTAAATATGCTTTTTATACATTTAGAAATAAAAATACTCAATAAAGTTAATACTAACTTCACACTTTCTGAAATCGCATGTATTAAAAAATAATAATGTATAATGTATTTTTATAATGTATTATAAAAATATATATTGTTACATGTAAATAAAAGAAAACGGAGGAAATTTGAAGTTTTACTAAAGCACATTTGTGATAATAATAGTGTAGGTATAATTTTTAATATTTATTTAGATATATAACATATTATACCCGAAACATTTGTAACACTACTTTCCTAAAAATACTATGGTATAATCAAAATAATGGGTGACCCAGTAGTCATACATAAATGCCTCACAAGAAAAAACTTTGGCCCAGTATCGCCCTCCCAATAAAAAATATCTGGCGCCTTAAAGTATTATTACAAAATCCAAAGCCTTTCCAATATTACCATAATAAATTAAGACAAAACCCGTAAAGTAAATTATAAAATCTAGATACCATATATCTTATAAGTACAATATATTCAAAATCCTCCGAAATCGCTATATTTGTATGCGTTCTTATAATGTATATTATCTGTCAATCATACACAGTGGCCATTCCTGATGCGCAACCGTCACCACAATTTGCATCTCGGCCACTATTTATATTAATAATTTACAAACTAAAACATATATCGTATAATGTATAGTATACATTAAAATATTGTATTTCTGTACTAAATAATAAATATATAATATTATATCATAATGTTTATGATATTCTATAGTATATGACAGTAATATTATTTGTACGCTGTACGTTAATACACAACGATATTACACGCAAAGAATTATGAAAAATAAATTTATAAGTAAATGTGTTACTTCCAAAATTGATCCAGTGAATAAAACGTTAACAAAACTATGCAGCCAGAACTTTGTTGAATGATGTAATTGAAATAAATAGAAGTCAAACACTCGGTACCGTGGTAGTCGCTACACTCTAGCATCACGCTAAATATCTAACAGCCAGTTAAATAAATTATTATTACATTTTTTTTTTTTTTTATTTATTATATATATATATATATAATGTTCCTAGCCATGGCTATCTACATCTAATGATATTATAATGGTACATTTTTAACAATTAAAATATGATAATTTAAGTAATAATACAAGAATAGTAATAATAATGCAATAACAATAATAATAATAATAATAATAATATAACAATAACAATATTGAAATAATAATTACAATAGATAGTATAACAGATATAATAATGACAAATTGTATAGCTTGATATTGACACTACAAGTAGAAACAGCTACTGTATAATGTGGAGCTGTTACACTAGAAGGTCGTGTGGACGTCCACGTTTTAACGTCTACGTTGAGGCGGATGTATGTGGAGTTGATAGTGAAGTGAGCCAGACGAGTTGAGCAGTGAGGTATGGAAGTTTTTTGATGAGGTTTTAATATGGTCTGTGATTTCCTGGATTTGAAGGTCTTTGTGTAGGTTTACGTTCCTTATAAACCAAGGTGCGTTGGCAATAATACGTAGCACTTTATTTTGAAAAATTTGAATTTTATTGATGTGAGTAGACGCGCATTTCCCCCAGACCGGACACGCATAAGTGAGTAGTGGACGTAGAATTTGTTTGAATATTAGAAGAGAGCATTTTTTCTGTATTGGAGATTTTTTATTGAGAATAGGGTATAACATAGAGAGGCGCTGATAAGCCTGTTGAAGTTTGGATGAGATATAGGGCTGCCATGTTAACCGTTTATCCAATGTCGAGCCGAGGTATTTTACTGAGGAGCTCCAAGGTATATTTACATTGTTAAATGTTAGTTGTGTAGGGGAGCGGTAAGGACGAAGACTGAAGATAACTCCTGTGCTTTTTGACGCATTTATTTGAATACGCCATTTTTTACACCAGTAGGATATTTCATGAAGATGAGCTTGCAGATTTATGGTTACTGCTTCAATGTTACGTGATTCTGTGAATATTGTAGTATCGTCTGTGAATAGGGCAATATTCGTACGAGATGACTGGGGAATATCATAAACATAGATGTTGAATAGTATGGGACCAAGCTTAGAGCCCTGAGGTACACCAGCAGATATAGGCATAAGGTCTGAGGTGTTATCATTTATTTTAACAGCGAACTGCCTGTTAAGTAGAAATGAATTAATAATATTGAACAAGTAAGTTGGAGTATTAATGGATTTTAGTTTAAACAGTAAGCCCTCATGCCAGACTTTATCGAATGCTTTTGAAATATTTATAAATACAGCTCCAGTATGACAGTGTTTTTCGAATGCAGTATTAATATGTTCAGTTATTCTAAGTAATTATTGAACCGTAGAATGGTTTGATCTAAACCCGAATTGGAATTTAGGTATAATATCTATGACATTTAAATAGAAAAGAAGTCTAGTGTGAATGATTTTTTCAAACAATTTTGAAATCGAAGATAAGAAACTGATTGGCCTGTAACTGTCAGGATTGGATTTTTCCTTCCCTGGTTTGCTTATTAGTATTATGTTTGCAACTTTCCATTTGGATGAAAAGTAACCAAGACGCAATAACGAGTTAAATAATGTGGACATAAACACTAGACCTTTCGGTGGTAATTTTTTTAACATAAGGTTTATAATCTTGTCATGGCCCGGTGATTTTTTGTTCGGGAGATTTTTAATAATTTGTTTGATTTCATTTGGCGTGACGTAATTTATGGAATTTTGGACTTCAAAATTTGGTAGTTCTAAGGTGTGTTTTACTCTTAGGTCGTTGCTTGGATTACAGATATGATTGAAGTGAAAGGTATTGTACAGCATGTTTGAAAAAACATCACATTTTTCTTGATTGGATATGACAAGTTTTACATCAGTGCGAAGAGGGGGAATGGTGTTGATATCTTGACTTAAAAGTCTCTTTGTTGTTTTCCACAGATTTGATTCACCCGGTCGCATGTTTAACAGGTAACTATTGTATGAGGATACACTGAAGTTTTGTAGGGCTGCTTGAACTTCTTTGGTGAGTAGGTTTAGTATTTTTTTATCTGCAGGGTTCCTATGGTTTTGCCAGGTGCGCCTGGCTAAATGTTTACGACGAATAAGTGAAGATATGGAGTGTGGCAAGATACCAGGACTGTGTATATTTTGCAGTACGGAATTAGAACAGGACTGAGCGGCTTCTGTTATGACGTCTGTCAGATGGTCGGCTGTTTGCTCTGCTATTTGAGTAGTAGGTACGCTTGTTGGTATTTTCAGATTATATTGTACATGATTAGAGAATCTATTCCAGTTTGGTTTACCTTTAATTAATGAGTTGTTTGTACAGCGGAAAAGAGAGGGAGAGTTAATCGTTATTTTAACAGGTATGTGATCCGAGTCGAGTCAGAAATATTATAAACATATATAGGTGGGATTTTAGGTCTGACTTGTGGTTGCTGAGTACTGTTATTTTCTGTGATATCGTTCATTTCTCCGGTGTCTTGTAGAGTTAATAGTGGAGAGAATCTATTTTTGCTAGTGTGAGGAAGTGTAAGAGCGACGCTGCTAGTTCTTTTCTTTGAAGTGTCAGGAAGGTTGAGGTCTTGAGGTGAAGTATTTTTATTATTGGAATGCATTAAAATTATTAAAAACACGCGCGATTACGGAGTAACGGAGTACTGCGGACGACCTGACACTACGGCTACTGATAGCCAACTGATTATTATTACATTAAAATATAAATGTTTTTATTCACAAGCTATTTGTTTAGTTTTGTCGATAATTTATTCAGAAAACAGTTATATATTTGACTAGAAAACTGCGCGTTGACCTAGTAAGTATACATAATACATGTGGATGAACAGTGAAAATTGTATGTATTACGGGATAATTAGGAAGCTAAGCATTGTTCACAGTGTCTGATTTTTTTTAAGGCAAAGTAATAAAATAACGTTACATTATCTGAGCATTGTATAAGTATTTGCCCGACAATATCTAATACTGATGTAAGTTACTACACATCGCAGAGAACTGCACGGTTCATACCATACTTAAACGTTGTATGTCATGCTATATAAGTTGGTTGGCAATATACCGGCACAAGTCATACAATATATCAACATTCGTCTAACAAATAATTACAGTCTTACTACAATTTCACGATTAATGTCTTCACACACGGATCATAAAAGAGAAATATATTTCTATGGCAATATTGTGTTACATTGATTATGAAAGGGAAGGAATTTAGGAATGTATAGCGAATGCGAAATTTCAAAATTTTAAATCTACTCCTTCACCAAAATAATGCATATTTTTCGTAGTAAATTTATAGTTTATCGAGTTTATTATTGTTTTAAAAGATTAAATGACGGTCCCTTGAATATTCTAACATATTTGTAAAAGTCTAACAAACGCCTTACATACTTAAAAAGACGTAAATTTATTTATTTTTTGTTTTTTTGAAAAAACCGTCCACAAGTGGCCCTTATGAGAAAAATAAAATAAATTTTTTTTACGTTTTTTATGCCTATATATTCTTTCGGTATTACACCTAATCGTGTATGTGAAGTTTCGAAAGTAATATGTATAATAAACGCAAACACCTTATATGCACCTACCTGTATACATATTATATGCGACAAGTCTGTCATAAAAAAACGTCGAGATACCTATTGTAGAACACCCGGACAATAAGTCGTCGTTTTTGTCCGCGTGTGCTTCCGCACAATAGGTTTTTTACAGTATCCGCAGGTTGTTCAGTCGCCTCCCGCAAACTAAATATTGACTCGTCTAGACGTTACCTTCATATAAATGCAATATGTCTACGGTCTCGTATTCATTACACCGTCGTCCAGAGCCTTTGTTACGTTTTTTGTATTAGCGATTACCCAGCACCCGCTCACCATTTGATTGAGATTGCTGTTAGCCGCCGTCCCCGTAAGTAGAATAAGTAGATGGACCATCACCAAAAGACTTGCGGAAGTGACTTGCTACCATATTCCGTTTCTGCTGTTTCTCATATCCACGGTCTCTACGTCGATGTCATTCTATATAACGGATTCAGTTAAAAGTGAAAGTGGTCTGGGCTATTGACGCTATACGCTCATCGTTTCGGGAATAACATCTGCAAAAAGGCAGTACCACACGTTTGACGCACCTTCAAGCAGCAGAAAATCGCAATAATTTGTGTGGGGCACATAGTTAGGGAGATGGCCACGGGGATCAAACTAATCAACTAGATCTCCGAAACTGTTCATTACTTCTATATTTGCCGCAGGCACGTATCTGGAACCTCATCTTGGGAGGTGCGATTAATTTTTTTAAGAATATTCCAAATCCTCCATAATACATTTTTGCAGTGTACTCTTTTATAAAAAGGTTTGCTGATTATAAATAATTAATAATAAATATTAATTATTAGGGATGAGAAGTTATAGGACTTGCATATATTTGTCTATGCAATCTATTTATATATATAGCTATAGGTGAGCTATAAATCCGTTTCATAACCTAGCGAGTTCATTTTTGTTGTTTTTTTTATACATATTTGGATAAATTTTTAAGAATATAATATTAAATGTTTTTTTGTGCATAAAAATGCATATTTAGTTAATATTATCGAGGAGTATACTTAAATTAAATATTTTAATCAAATATTATACTAAAATAAAAATATAAAAATATTCTCTCGGACAACCGTCGTCGATTACACGTTAACAATCTTAAGAAAAACTCTAGTTGTCCAATTACAGGTATGAAAAATAAATAAATATTAAATGTGAGTGTCACAATATTTAGATTTATAAACGTTGAAACAAGAAGTCGTTGATTAGATGCTGATATTTTGACGTTGTTTATAAATTGTATTATATTATTTTATTTTATTTTTTTTATTTATAATTAAAAATGTTATGCATCTTTTCGATTTTTTGGCATATTTTCGTTTTTTTATGCATATTTTTTGTTTTTTTTTTATGCATATTTTGATAATTTTTTCTCCTGTAACTTCACATTCCTACTTATAAGTAATACGATATACCCACTAAGATAGACTATAATACGGGCTTTGGGAAGGGGTGCGATTGCTTCCATCACCCCCCCTCAAATACGTGCCTGGTTTGCCATGTCTTACGTGCCTTACGTCGTTTCACTATTAACTGCGCCTTTGATCTATTCAGTTGAAGAAATTATCGTGTTGATTATGATTATATCGCGGATTATACTTCAATAATAACAGCAAACTTGATTTTATTAATGTTGACTGATTTGTGACTGATAAATTACTCTTGTAGGCGTGTGTGTGGTGTGCCTTTTATTGTATTTTGATTGGCTATTGAAATCGTGAAATCATTTTAACCGCCAACTACCGGAAAATCTCCAGAGTTGGGTCAAATTCAATTTTTATGTTTATAAGATTTGATTTAATTTATATTGGTAAGTTATTTATTAATCACATCCAAGAGGGTTCTGTAGTATCGGCGACTAATCGTGTTATTTTAATGATCAGTGTTACGTAAAAAGCTTATATAAACGTTTAGTTAAAATTTGAAGTATCTTTAAAGTTATACCATAAAAACAAAAACTATTTTGTCAAAAATTTAGAATAAAATATTCTATAATTAATGATATTAATAATCCACTATAATTGAAATATTACATAAACTTAATGACTATTTTTTTTTCTTAATTAACCTTCGTGATTTTATAATTTAAAATCATTATCTGTAATTATTTTCTTTTTTATTTATTGCAATATTAATTTTATTTGTAATTATTGAAACATTTTTAATCTGAATTTGAATAAATATACATCATTAGCATTAATATATTATTATACTGATTATAGGTAATATTTAATTTAATTAAATTTTAAAATACATTTTTATAAAATATTCTAAGCTTATGATATAATAGTACAATTAATAAAGGTTACTAGATCCTTATTATTTGGTTCAAACTATCCATAATAGAGCGAAAAATATTCCAGGATTACTAATTAAAATTAATTTTAATTATCTGTAGAATGTAATACAATGACTTTTAATTTTTCGGCGGATTCCATTGTTTTCTCTGCAGAGAAATATTAATTTACTATTAATAAATATATCTATTTTCAATAATACAATATAAGATCAAAATACTCCTATGGTTGTTGAAACAAATTAAATCAATAATCAGAACAACAATTTTAATATCTATGGTCGGGTCTCGTTTATTGGTTAATCTTAAAGTCGTAATAATCTGAACGGGCTTGAGAATTATCGCATCATTATACTCGTCTACATATATTTTTTTTATTTAAAAGAATATTTACAATCTATTCTTTTTTTTTTTTTTATTAAAAGAGAAATTAATAATCTGTACAATAGAGAACAATAAGTAAATATGATAAATACGAATATAAAATTGACACAAGTGATATGATTGGGGGAAAAGGCTCTCACAATCTGTTTGATATACTATATAATTAAGATATACTTTTTCGCAGACGTGCACAATAATGATAATTTAGCTAAACTAATAAATAGATGACATTTAATATAATAATAATAATTTAAACTGTAATATTGTATTCACTGTCTATGTCAATATTATAGATAAAATTTAATTTTTAATTTTAAATTGCAAGAAAATTGATTTTTTTTTAGATCATATATTCCCAAACTCGTTCGGATTATTAAGACCCTATTGCACAATATGTACATATTTTACAAAATAATTCGTATGAAAAATGTATGAAAATAAAATTTACAATATATGTAATTATTATTATTCTATTATTTATTATTTTGATAAGTAATAACTTTAGATTTCTTAATTATTGATCTCTTACTAGAATATTAAAAATTATTATTATATTCTTTGTTTAAATTATCTAAAAGATTTATTTATATTATTATAATTATTTTTTATTTTATTTTACTATTCATAATGTATTTCCCTCAGGAGGATACTGCGACACCCAGTATTACGGGTTTAGCGAACCCGGGGCCCCAAGCTGTGGCCTGGAGAAATTGGCGATCCCACCGCCCAGTGCTAATGGCACTGCAGTAGCCCTCACCTTACCTTAATTGGTTGGGTGGGTATAGTCCTCCAATTTGGGGGTTGAGCGATGGGCCAACAACCCATCCTCGGAAAACACTTTGTTAAGAAACGACCAACACAAAAGCCTCGGAAAAATGTGGACATAAAGGGCTTAAAAATTGGAACATGGAACGTGCGCTTTTTATACAGGACCGGAACACTGACAACAGTAGTATCTGAACTTGACAGATAGAGACTGGCTATATTAGCAATTCAAGAAACTAGATGGCCCGGATCAGGCAATCACAAAACAGAGAAAGCAACACTATTCTACAGTGGAGGATTAGAACATGAAAATGGAATGATAGGCTATGCCTCTTGGAAATTCAAGCTATATGGTTTATTATAATACTGATCAATTGCTACGCTCCAACAGAGGACAAAGACGAGGAGACAAAAAACGATTTATATAAACAACTAGAAGCACTATATGACACAATACCTCAAAATATGATAAAAATCGTACTAGGGGACTTTAATGCAAAAATTGGGAAAGAAATAGATTACAAACCAATAATAGGACAACAAAGCCTCCATAACAACTCGAACGACAACGGAGTTGGGGTAATATCCTTTGCAACGTCCAAGGGAATGACCATAAGTAGTACGTTTTTTCCGCATAAACAAATCCATAAACAGACATGGATGTCCCCCAGTGGAACAACTAAAAATCAAATAGATCATGTCATGATCGACTCCAGAAGAAAACACTGCATAACAGATGTTAAAACCTGTAGAAGCGTATGCGGGATATCAGACCATTTAAAAAACGACAACAACACCGAGCTTAATCAATTGTGGGAGAAACTAGAAAAAACAATCAAGCAAGCAGCGAAAGACGTACTAGGTTTTGAGGAAAGAAGAAAACCTAAAAAGTGGTTCAAGTGATGCAGAAGAGCCCTTGAAGAACGAGATGCTGCCAGAATGACTCTAATAAAAAACCCCAACGAGGCTAACCGAGGAGCCTTAGCAATCAAACAACGAGAATCTAAGAAGATAATAAGAACCGAAAAAAGACAATGAGAAAAGAGCTACATCAATGACATAGAGATTAACTTTAAAAGAAACATCAAAATCGCATACAAAAAAACCAATAACATAAAAAATAGATACAAACCAAGAACGACCATCCTAAAAGAACCAGACGGAACATTGATTACAGATAAAACCGAAATAGCTGAAAAATTCAGAGAAATGTTTGAGACGATACTACTTAAAACAAGACAAACAGAACCTATAGATAAACATATGACGACAGTGGAACAAATGATACATGAACCAACAACGGAAGAAATAAAAATGGCAATTGATATGCTAAAAAACGGTAAAGCACCTGGAGAAGATGATATAACAACGGAGTTGCTAAGAAAGAGTGGGAAAGCTGTGATGGAAAAATTAGAACAAATTATTATAAAAGCATGGAGGGGAGAAGAAATACCCGAAGCCTGGAATTTGTCGATCCTATGCCCTATCTACAAAAAAGGGGATATAATAAATTGCGACAATTATAGAGGTATCTCGCTTCTAGATACATCGTACAAAGTTCTATCAAATGTCCTCCTTAATAAACTCAAGCCATATGGAGATGAAATAGTCGGGAAGTATCACGGAGGCTTCAGAAGGGGAAAATCAACGGTGAATCAGATACATATTGTCAAACAAATAATGGAAAAATGCTACGAATATAACCAGGAACTGTTCATGCTATTTGTAGATTATAAACAGGCATATGACTCAATTAATCGGGAAAGTTTATGGAAAGCCATGGAAAAGCTTGGGGTACCAGCAAAAATCACAAGAATGATAAGAGCATGTGTTCAAAACTCTAAATGTATGGTCAACTGTCGAAAGCATTCATGATTAACACAAGGCTGAATTAGGGAGATGCACTTTCACCAATGCTCTTCAACATAGCGTTGGAGGAAGTGGTTAGAAATGCATTAAACACTGGTATAGGAATCAAATTGCAAGAATCTAAGACTATCAAACTAATAGCATACGCCGATGACATAGTATTACAGTCCGAATCTGAGAGCGACCTACAGAGTATGGAAGAATCTCTCATGGATGAAAGCAAACAAATGGGCTTAATTATAAATGAAGAAAAAACAAAATACATGATACTGTCACGGAAAAATAATAGACATAATAATCTGATAGTAAGAAATATGGAGTTCGAGTTGGTCGGAAATTTCAAGTATCTAGCGGTAGAATTGAACATGTCGGGCAATAACCACAAGGAAATACAAAACAGAATAAACTCAGCTAACAAGTGCTTCTTCGGATTAAAGACAATATTAAAATCTAAACTAGTTTCAATCAAATCTAAACTAACTCTATACAAAGTAATGATACTCCCGATAGCGTTATATGCGTGTGAAACCTGGGCCACGACTAAAACAGACGAGATAAACCTAGCAAGATTTGAAAGAAAGGTGTTACGGCAAATTTTTGGCCCCAGAAAACACGGGAGAATATGAGCGAAGAAAGAATGAAGAGGTGATAAATATGTTAGAGGATTCGGACATAATAGCTACTATGAAAAGCAAAAGGATAAGCTGGGCAGGCCATATATGGTGAGGCCGAGAACAGACAATTGGTCAGGTCACCTACTGGAAGCTGAAGAGTAAAAGACCACTCGGCCGCCCAAGACAAAGATGGGTAGATAGGGTCCATAAAGACTTGGATATGCTGGTAATCCTTAATGGCGAAGAGCTAGCCACGAATAGAGATAGATGGAGTGAAGTGGTAGTTGCGGCGAAGGACCTGAATGGTCTATATTAAGCCAAAAAAAAAAAAAAAATTCATAATGTATTGAACTCAAACTTATATACCTCCCCTGCCCCCAAACAAGCTCTATGCTTAAAGGGAAGATTTTAACATGTATCTTGTATATTTATAACTATAAGTGTAAATTTAAATTATTTGTTAAATAAATTATTATTATTATTATTTTAATAACGTTTATATAAAAATATAGCGTAATAGAATAAAATTTAGCTTACAAGATGACTAAGATTTTTATTATGTAAGATCAAATCTATATTAAATGATATTAAATATTTTAAAATTATGATTAAAAAATATAAATAACAATAAAGTTTCTATGGTTATGTAATTATATTAATCGTGTTGCTAGACGAGACTTTTAAAAAAAATCTAATTCCACAAGGAACGAGTTACACCAATAAAAGAAGGAAATATAATTAGTTATAGCTAGTTAAGATAAAAATAAATACAACACTCTCCAGTTTGCAAACAATCTCAGCAGGTGTCCCACGAGGTAGTGACATCGCTCCTTTCCTCTATACTTTATTCACAGCACACATCCCTACCTCAGTCAATGCCCTTATCGGGACCTAAGTTGACGACACAGCCGTACTCTCCTCCAGCCACGACATTCATGAAGCAAATCTCCGACTGCAAAACCACCTGGACATTCTTTCCCATTGGTTCAAGTCTTGGAAAATCAAAGTAAACGACTCCAAATCAGCTCATGTTACATTTGCACTCCTCCCGGGAGTACCACACCCTTTAACGTTCAACAATGAAATCATACCTCAGACTAATGAAGTAAAATACCTCGGTCTAGTCTTTGACAAAAGACTCACCTAGGGTCCTCACCTCAAAAATAAACGGAAACAACTGAACAGCCGTCTGCATATTTTAAGACTACTCCTGAAATCAATAATGAGCACCTCTAACCGTCTACTATTATATAAGAGCTTACTTCTACCTATTTGGTCCTACTGAATCGCCCTCTGGAGTTCAGCCAAACCAGCTAACACCAGAACTATCTAAGCTTTTCAAGCTATTTGCCTACGAATGACTGTGAATGCCCCTTGGTTTGTCACAAATGTCAGACTTCACAACGAGCTAAAAATTGCTACTGTCAAACAAACAGCTGCCAAATTCTATACTCGCCTTCACTCCAAAACGGCCGACCACCCCAACTGCCTCATCGCTCAACTTCACTCTAACCATCTTCCAGAAAACCCGCCAAGACATCTCAAAAGAAAGTGGCCTAGAGACCTACTCAACACATAATGCATACCTTTTAAGGAAATTAAATCAAATTAAATTATTTTAAGTTCAGGTGCTTCTAATGTGAAGCTCCTTCATGTCATTTACTGTCCTTTTAATCTTATGCTAAACCTTTTATTTATTATGCCCCCTTTTGTAAATATCCATTTAAATAAACGTTTAAGAAAAAAAAAAAAAAACTAGTTAAGTATTTTTTATACTACGAATGTGAAATTACTAATTAGGAATGATAGAGCCTTATATAATAACGGTATATTAGAATATAATACCGTACTTCTAATTTACGTAAGGGCAGAAATGCTTTGTTTAAGTGTGCAGTTATGTATTTTATTAATGATTTTCAATAAACAATACGGATACAAGGGGTAGGACAGTCCACTACGCGTGAGTGCCCCTCTATAGCATCGTAGTTTAAACACAAAATAAAAGACATTATGATGTAATAGTATACTGTAACCTATTTATTTTTAATATTGAGTATTACCTAATTTTTGGAAAATTTATACCGTTTTAGATCCGTTTAATACATTTATTTAGTAGAAAAAAACCTGTACACAATATTTTTAAATCCGAATACTTACAATCATCGCTCGTCGATATTTTTTGAATTTCTTCTGTCCATATATTTTTGTGTAATGGAATATACCCTTAAAATATATTAGTAATATATTATTTATATCAAAATTGACAAAATTGAATGGCTGCATACTAATTGCAGTCGTGGATGATTTTTGAGATAAACACCTAATATAACAGTTGCGATAACTGCAATTGTAAGAAATATCTAGATATTATAATAAGTACCTAAACAATTTAATTTGAAATTTGAAGACCACGGTTTTTAAGTAGTCCAATCTGGAAATTGTTTTGGCATGTAAGTTCCATACTTTTATATTGGAGTTGACTTTAGAGCTATTAAATACCATTTGGTGTAAGCTTATAGTATATATATTATATACTGTATAGAGAGTGGTCTACAGTGAGACATGTTCATTAATGAGACAAGTGAAATAATTTTGTTATTGTTAATAGATAACACTTTATATTTGGAGATTATTCTTTAAATTATTACCTCCAACGGATACAAGGTTTATAGAGTATAATCTATAAACCTTGCAACGGATAAACGTATTTTCATTGGCCTCTGATGATAACAGTTCGAAATAACAATACAAATCGGTTTTTGATAACGTGAAGTAAATGTTTCATATATTTTTGATTAAGTTTTTTGTATAATTAATTAATATGTAAAAAAAATCAATTATATATTCTAACTTGATAACGTGTTTATTTTTGAAATATGTATTAAACGAATCACTATGGTAACGTTGGTATATGTAGTTGTCATGAGAATGTAAAAATATCAAATGGCCTTCAATAAGACAACATTTTTGGTCTACAGTAAGACAGATTTCGTTGCATTAGAATGTTAGTTATATCATACAAAAATTATGTTTTAATCAATTCAATTATTTATTAAGGCAGAATGGGATGATCCTTTAAACGAAAAACTAATAAACTAATTTTTACCTACATATTTATAATTTAAATTTAGTCATAGTCAAAGTAAGACTGATATGTTTCTTTAAATAATAGGTAAAAAAAAAATATATAAGCTGTTTAGATACAGTGTTTATATCTATATTAATATATATATAAGTACCAACATTACCTATATGAGTGCAAAGAATTGTTAATTGTTTAAGTTGCATATACCTATTATAATTTAAATTTATGATCAACGTCAAAGTAAGAGTGTATGTTAATTTAATAATTTAAATTAAAAGAAGAATATTACCTATACCTATTTGTTTGTTTTTATTTTATTTATATAAGTTGTTCATATGGTATATACTGTATATACATAATATATAGTATACCTTTACCTATATACTATATTTGCATTTAATGATGTTTGGGAGGTAAAAAACCAAAATTTAAGAAAGTTAAATTAATTTTTTCATGTTCATTTTTTTATTTTATATCAAGAATAACATAGGTGCATCTCATTGTGGACCATGGGTGGTCTACAATGAGACACTTCTTATTTTTTAAAAAAATAATTTATTTTAGTGGTTTAAATAGTTTTCAATAATGATCTATAATACGCTAATAAGCCCTAATACTGCTTTATTCGTTTAGTACAGTTAGAAATGATCTACCACTCTCCTATCTTTAATGAGACACAATAATACGATTTTTGTCTCAACGTGGACCACTCTCTTCTAGTAATCTTAAATGATTATCAACCATCACCATAGATTGTTATGATAAAATACGATACAATAATTATAATACTAAACTTCAACTAAAGTCGATCACTGTTGTTTTTTAAATATAAATATACTATATATTTAAGAAATATTTATTTATTTTTGTGCCCATATTCCACTATTGAGGTATAAAAGCGCAAACAGTGACCGCAATTAGTAGATAACCTTTTAGTTGGTTGACCGCAACTATTACTTAATTTTTTATTTTGACTAAAACTAGTCAACACTGAATTAAATAAATTAAAAATTGAAAATAATTTTTACGGGAGAAAAGTACACGATTAAAATTGGTCGCTTGCCGATCTGTTAATTAAAACATCGTCATTTTTTTTTTCAATTAAATTGATATTATTGATTTAGAAGGATCTTTGATGATGATTTTGATGATTTTAGTTAATCAAAATGTTAAATTTTCATCAATATCTATATTCTTTACCTATTAATCACGTACGTCGTCGTTCTTTTAAATTTATGTGCAACAAACTACTCACATCAAAATAAACACAAGGTGTCCATATCGATTTAGGTTGTTGATAATTCTTTATAATCAAGAGTTATATTATAAATATGTACACGAAATAATAAACAAATTAGCAAATTAAATACTAGTATATTTTTGAATCAAAGTCCTTTGTGTCAATTTGTTTGATTGGAAAATACATTGGACAAATCGTCATCATATAATTATTTAACCGTAACGTACACACATCACTTCATTGCGAGCCTATCTCCGGGTTCCCGGAATACTATATATTTCAAGTTCAGACATACAAATTAATACAACATTATAAATTATTATTATTACTTATGTGTCACCAGTATATTTCAGGTGCATTTTGGTTCGAGTGTGATGCATTCATGTGAGAGTTAAACCTGGGATTGGCAATTTGCAGATTGTGATGAATTGAATAAAGTACGTCTGGGTATGTTTTTTTTTAAGTTAAAAAGTTGAAAGTCAAAATCTATGTTTGAGTCAAATCCAATGTAAGTTTTATTAGGTTTGGTAATCTTATTCGACAATCGTTGGTAATAAAATAATAAACAAACATATTATTCTTGTAATTTAACACGAGAAAAATTGTATAAAGTAATTACCTAATTTTTTTAATCTCATCGAATATGATAAATACAATGTTTCATGTAACAGTGGTATAGCTAAAAAATATAATACTAATTAAATAATAATAGTCACTTTATTAACATCCTCGATTTAGTATACAGTACCTATATACTAACATACTATAGTCATAAGCGTATCTATGGGGGGGGTTATCCCTCCAGAATTATTTGTTGTCTATTTCATTGAAATAAATAATTGTTCTTATTATATTGAACTCGCGGTGAATGATAATATAACACTAAAATAAAATTATAACTTTTGTAATTATTTATCGGTTTATTTTATATTTAGGTCGTAATATTATGATCGATTAAAGTTAGTAAACCGATACCCTATCATAATCATAATCTTATCAAATTAGGCCATATGGGCCAAATGGCATAAAATTGCTAAATATAATTGATAGGTTTTTATGAAAAAGTTGATTTTTATTTAATAATATAAAGTATGTACAGTTTAAATAAATTAATGAATGTTAGTGAAAAATCATACAAAACATACAATTCACTTAGTTGTATTAAAAATTTGTTCCGATTAATATAGGAATTACTGAAAGTTGATTTAAATTAAATTTAAGCTGAAATTATGGTTGCCAAAAATTATATTCAATATTATACTTATGAACTGGAACACAAATATTAAATTAATTTATTCAAAAAACAGATAACAATTTCAACTCTTTCTAATATAAATAAATTTTAACATTTAGCTCTGACCTAATTAATTTATTTGACATCGTGTGAGAGGCCATTTTCAATAACAAGACGCGTCAATATACACAATTTATAGCAACAACAATTAATAATAATAATAAAATACCATACTCTAGATGAAAACAAGACATTTATTTTTTCCGACTAAAATTTCAAACGTTTTTTTATTATTTTTGAATTATAATATATATTTATGATACTATTAAAAACTGCAAAAAATACAACTAGAATATGTTGAAAATTTACTGTGGGGCTTCAGTCCCTTCCCCCATACATTTGAATATTTGATCACCCTACGCCTATGACTATAATAGTTATAAGTTATTATTTATATCTTAGAAATTTAATGGAAAGTGCATAGACATTTTAACATAACATTAAATTTAAATAATTATTAGATTTCATAAATTATCATACGAGTTGAATTAAATTGCTTTTAAATATTTTTGTATAAAAATGCGACAAAATAAAATAATATTAAAATTGTTTTATAATTATGGAAAACAGCGTGAAAAATAAAATATTAAATTCACACAAAAATATAATATGCCATTGAATGAATAATTTAAAATAAATATATAACTTGATTTCGATTACATTTAGCACATGTCATATTATAGTTAAAATTTTAAATACAGAGTTATGTGTTAAAGAGACTAAAGAAATAATACAGTTAAATAATTTAACTTACGATTTCTTAATTCTTTGTAATCTTCCTCACTAATATTATCTGAAAGTATAATAATTATATTTAAGATGACAACTCTAACGATACATCAATATTGAATAACAATGTCAAGGTTTTTTTAAAAAAAAAACATTTATTAGTATTTAGTTTATACAATATTGTGCAAACTCAATAATATATATTATGATATAAATTCAGTTAAATAAATGTATTATCTAAAAATCTACATTTTTATATTTTATTAAATACGCAACTGTTAGACGTATAACTAAGTACCTAGTATCTATAGAATTTATTTCTTATCAACGAAAATATTATATGACTACTTTGTACAACAGTATTAAGATTTATGACTAAATTCCATCACCATAAGAAGGGCAGAAAAAAATCATAACAAAAACTGTAAAAATCAACACAAAGAAAAATCTTATAATGATGAGAACGATCGCGATGACACAGTAATACCACTGTGTAAATTTTCTTTTTTTTCATTGCTCACATAGGTAATTTTTAATAATAATGTTGCTTAAGTTAGGCAGTAATACACTTATAACAGTAAGTATACAATATGTTATATTATACACCAATCAAACAACCAGACACATCAGTCCGTCGGTGACTCCTCTTTTTAGTACCTATGTGCTAAATGGATCGTAGATGATGATAATAAAACTTTTATACAAGCTTTATCTTGAGCGAATAAAACTATGATGTAAGTAATATAATATATTTGACATTAAGATCGTATTAAAATTATTATTTTCCACCCGAAGATATTGTAATTTATAAATGACACAAAATATTTATATTAACTTTAATCTTTAATCATTTTAAATAAAAGGCGTTAAAATTGTTTAAAAAAAAAAAATAACTTACTTTTAAAATATTGTTTATATAGTTCCGCATTATTTACAACTATAATAATTTATGAATATAACTATTAGACACAAATAAATTTAAATATATACTTCTCAATAATTAAAACTAAGTACACTGTGTAAGATAACATGTTTCCCAATGGCCTAAATCACTGCGGGTATTTTTATTAATAAAAACATTTTTTTAAATATTTATAGTATAGGTAAATCGTGTATTAATTATTGTTATTGTATAGTATATATACAATCATTAACAATTAAATTCCGGTACTGTATAAAATCATTGATTAAGTATACTAAATATATTTAATCAATGATAAAATGTAAAAGATGATAAATATAACGAGAATGTTCGATTCTAAATATAAATCAGACGAGATCATGGAGCATATCATTTTGGACGCGTTCAACTATAAATTTGGTCTGAATAGTAATAGTAAATTAAAAAAAAAAAAATAGCAGAAAAACTGAATTCTGATATCCCAGCCCTTTATTGAAGAATCCTTCTTAATATAGGTACTAAAAGTTCCTTAAGATTAATTGACCACTATTTCTGCTGTCCGTTAGAACACGAGTTGTGCAAGAAAAATTAGTTTTTCACAAATAACTCAGTTATTTATAAGATTAGAAGAAAAATACTTAAATACTATGTAATTATAGAAGAGATAATTGTTTATAAAAAAATTTCTTATAAATAATTTCATATAGAAACAATATTTTCTGATAATCTTCTAAGATTTTATGATAATTCAACAAAATGATGAAAATCTTTACTAAAATGTTATGTTAATGATTTACTTACGTGGACCTTCTATAATGAACAAATAAGACAACGTATAAATTAATTTATCATCTTTAATGTATTTTAGTTGGATGGAATACATCTGTAAATTATAATCCGTGAAAATCATGCCGACAAATAATATAGTCTTCCAAGAAAGTTTAGTTCATAAAACTAAGAACGATATTTAAAAAAATATATAGTAACATTTTAAATAACTAATTGATGATTATATTTTTTTAAACAATTTTAGATCTAATTTCTTAAATAAGTTGATAATAATTCACTTACCTATGACTTCTGTACACGCATATAATTAAAAAAAAAAAAATGTTATTATTCATTTTTATAGCTATACAACATTTATAACATTCATGATAAATAAAGATATACAAATTTGTACTTCCTTTACAAATCATTTTGTTAAAAACTGAACATTTTGCCTTGGAACTATTATTTGGACATTTAGTAAAAAAAATGTCCAAATAACTGACATAATTTATTTCAATTTATTTTTAATATTTATAACAACGAAACTATACATTTGTAATAATAATACGTATATTATACTGATTGATTTTGTTTTTTGTTTTTTTTTTTTTGGTATTGATTCAAATATAGATTAAAAAAAAAAACCAATACCACCGATATCGAGTATGTGTTCTATAGTATCAGCCCATCCCTAGTATTTGTTTTGTCATAAGTCATAACATACATAACCAAGTTGAAATTTATTTACCTAGATATTTCACTGTAAATTAGATTAAATTATTAATGTTATATCATTTAATATGTAACAGTTGACAAAATCAAGCCAAATACAAAATTTAAAAAAAAAATTGTTTAATATAAATTAAATATAATACTGTAATAATATGGTAAATATAGTCAATATAGCATAAATATAATTATTAATTAATATATATGTAATTAATAATTTGTTATCCAATACATTTATGTTATATTACATTTTATTAACGTTATTTTGAAATAAAACTATTGTGTTATAATATTCTAAACGACCTTTTTGAAATAATTTAAAATTATGTAAAGCGAATTAGCATGTCAAATTATCCGACACTAATGTGCCATTCAATAACATAAAATGTGCTCCGAAAGGCACATGTGTCGCAATTTAACTATCTATGGTTAAGAATAATTTTCTGATTGCATTTTCTATGTTTTTAAAATCAAAATAATAATAGCCTATTAATACTACCCTGTGTTAATTTGAATTTTTTTTTTAATTACATGGCTTATTGAATATATTAATATGTTTATACAATTGATAAACAAAATATGATAGATTATCAGATTAAATTAAAACTAGATTAAAATGTATGTTAATACGTTGTTCATAGTAAACTATCTTAACATCTATTTTCGATTACTTTATGTTTATTTAATATTTCAATATTAATTTATTTATTATATATTTTATTTGTTTTCTACTCTCTTATAGTGATCAATAATAAGAGATCAATCGCTAACATACTTATTATTCGTGTGTATTCAATAAATTCCTGGTAATTATTAAATCCTTCGAAAACTGTAACGCATAAGATTAAATTAAACACAAATACAAAACACATGTTTACACGAAAAGCATAAATATATATATATATTATATATAATTAATACATTTTGTGAGCATATTTTTTTTTTTTTATATGGGCTGAACAATCTATAATTTTTACAATTATTGTATAATAATCTTAAATTATCTTAAAATAAGTATTAGCTTGATTTATTGAGATGAGATGCAACCTACTGAAGACATTCCTGATTGTTAAATGTTTTATTATATAAATAAAACTGTACTAAATTTTGTTTCTTTTTTCAAATTAATATTTCCACTTAGCAATGATATAATAATTCTTATTACACTTAATAAAGCTTATAAATTGTGTCATAAAATTAAATAAACGGCGATGACCAACTTTTAGCTATAAAGAATACAGAATTTTTGAACACAATATACACTTGGGAGATATTTAAATATTTTATACTTTATTTTTTACTGTGGATATGAAAATAATCGTCATTAAAATTGGTTTGATCATTTATTTAGTTAATATGTTGAAAGAAACTTGTTAAGCTGTATTTTTAAGTACATTAAACAATGGATCAAACTTAATACTTTATTAGATCTCAGAAAAATTAATCATGATGACTGTTAAAAATGAAATAAATCTAACTTGTGCTGTAGTGAATACTGAACTTATAAAAGTTAGCTTTCACATTTAATAATTAAAAAAGACAGTTTTTGGAGTATAGAAATATTTAGTTTGGACGGTTTCTTTGTGATGACAACTGATAAACGGTTCGACATGCGACTAAGGAATATATTCGAACCTTCCAGCAAAATTTGAACGCAGTATGGATGACCGTCCTGCAAACTGCGGACAATACTCTATTCACATAGAATTTCTGTATATTATAAATTCAAAAAACCTTAGGGTTCTACAAATTCTAACACATATACTGAAAACACTACTAAACATTTAACTTCAGCTTCTGATAAATCCTATGGCTTAAGCTAACTATAACTGATAAATCAAATAACCATTTAAATGTATTATGTCTTAAAATCTCATCTTTACATGATAATTTAAAATACTCAATTAGCCTCATAATCTTTGTTATATCCATCGGTTTAGATATACGCTTATAATTTTCAATAATTATAAATAAACTAAAATTAAGCTATCTTTTATCCTATGTTTATCCTGCTTTGAAATTACAATGATGATGTTCAACAAATAAACGAAATAAAAACTCTTCTTAATGTGTGGCGTATGATGTATATTAACTGACTATAATTAACAAAGCTAAAAACCCTACTCGTAATCTTAGCGTGTCGCGCCGCGCGTCTATGTTTACTCCGCCAACGCCGTTATCATACGCGAAGCCCTACGCGTGACGATAGCCGCTGCTAGCATAACTGCCAATATCCCAAGAAAACAAAAAAAGCTCACTCCCATTTCTTCGCTCTAACAAGATGGTCAAAAATGTGTACCATCCTCCAGTTTACCATTAGTTTCTCGCCCGCCATCATCATGGCGTAGAGCGCCCACGATCACTCCCCCGGCGGATGTGCCGAGTGAGCAGAGACAATGGATGATGCGGTGTATGTGTTTGTTTTTGTATATATATATATATATATATATATATATATGTATTTTTTTTATATCCGGCAGGTATGTGAGTATTACTCCTTTATATTTTATTATATGGTTTTATGAACCATGATTGTAATGTGTACTCTCGACGTATATGAGCGTCGGGGCCCCCTCGCGAGGTTTTTTTATTCAGAATTTATTATTATGCTTGTTGAAAAAACCATCATTATTCTTCTTCTAATTATTATTGTTATACGTCGCTAATACTATTCTTTCTGTTAGTCCGAGTTTTATGCTGTTCAGCTTTCTAGGCACCAAATTAAATATTATGTATCATATAATCCCAAAACGTTTTGTAATTACTTTTTCCCTAATTTCCTTTTCATCTCCACACATAAATACACGATACTCCGGCTAATAGGGCCTCGGTTCGTGGTTGGCGACCTTCTTCCTTCTTAAATATATTAAGTATCCGCCATTGAGAGCTATACAACTTGTAGAACGTCTCAAATGAAATAAATATCAATATAATTTCAATAAATTAAAAATATGTTATTCTATACTTTTCTTTTAGAATTTAAGATAATTCAACTTATCATTATTGGTCTACAATGTTGGTTATATCTAATAATATTAACCACACTATTTTACTTTATTTTCAAACAAATTTATTCAAGTCACTAATATTTAAATATATTTGAATCAAATCTTCACCACTATTTCCTTAGTAGGCACTCGGTTAACCTATCAAAGCTAATTAAATAATTGATAAAGATATTTTCATCATTGTAAATTTCAACATATAAATGACCTTCTTATTTTAACAATAATATAATATAAATACAAATATTTCAAAAAAATCGTTATTTATATAATTATTAAAAAAATGTAATGAAATTAAAATTAAATAATTCAATGATGATTGTTTCATTAGCCATAATGCTTCATTATATCTATAGAAGCTAAGAGATAATTTGTATTTTTATTTGTATTATATATTCAAGAAGAACAAAATTCATTTTTATAATAATTATTACACATTATTTTTTTGGATTTTCTTTAAAACTTCTAATGAATTTAATAACAATTTCGTATTTATTCATTATTGATAGGTTAAATTTTGCATGTATTTTAAGTTATAAAAAATTGTTCTTTAAAAATCAATAATATATGATTAAATAACTTACTATCTTCTAATATATTTTCTTCAACATTAGCATATTTAAATTTATCTGAAAAAAAATTTTAGTTAATGATAAATATCTTAAAAAATAAAGTAATACTATTATTTATAAAATTATTTACAATAATAATTTAATATTATAGTCGTGTGTTTCAGTTATTTAAGTCAGTCAATAACATGGCTAATACAATGATTAAAAATAATAATTCGTAAATAACACTGACAATTCACAATTCACATTGTATAATTTGTATCAATGTATCAGTATTAGTATTAACCATCAACAAATTTAGCATATTGACATTATTATTGTATAATTTTTTCTATAATTGGTCCGAAAAACTTCACCGTTGTCGAACCGTCTCGTCGACTGTCACAGTTTTGTTAATATATTATTATTTATTAATTTACAATATTGTTATTTTTATATTCTTGTGTGCAATCGTCACATCAATTTATTATAATTATATTGTGTAAGCGTGATTCACCACGTCCTTAATTATTTATAGTTGCAAATCGCCACTTCTTATTTATACCGTATTTTTAATATTATGTTTATAATATTTATAGCACACACAAATATAGGTACTGGTCGGTCAGTGTGTGGTAAAACGCGTAGTGAAGTATTTACGATGACCGCGGACGTACGGTTTATTAACGTTCCCAGTCCAAACACAGCCAAAAAAAAACGAGATTTATCTGATCGTCTAAATCACTACTAAATCCATTAAATTAGAGTTAATTGTCACAGATTTCAATGCAGTTATCTTCTTATTTTCACTAAGAGTGTCTAGAGTTCACGCAAGAAATCATGATAAAATCTATTTTGAAATTGGGACGAAGTTAAAGGAATGATACCAACATTCTGGGTAAATTTGTATCGGAAATTCACTTTAACGTTATTTAAACGAAATAATATAAGTATGAAATAGCCAATATCTAAGTAGCGGATTTAGTGACAATGAATTAGGACTTAAATTACCTCCAGAGTGTCACTTAGAAACTATGATAATATTTAGGTACCTACTAGTTAAGCTACTTTCCGCTTATGCGTGCTCTCATTTATTATAATATTATATTGTCTATATAATTTAAAATATTATAATTAATTAAAAACTATTCTATTACTTACTTATGCAATTATTTTCATCTTTACTATGAACTTCGAAAACATTTTCATCATAATTTTTATCTGAAACAATTTAACATATAAACAATTTTTGTTTTTATTTTGTCCATATAAACTTTTTTAAATTGTTTAGTTAATAATAATATTATTGACACATCAGTCATATGAAATAATATATATTTTATACTCTTTATAATGTGAATATATAAGCAATAATCTATATAATATAAACACAGTCACGCAGATAAATACAAATAACCAGGGAACTTTGTCTTTTGTAAATAATTTATTTCGTCAAGTAGCCATGGGTACAATGACTACAATGACTTGCAGTGGACGTGTTAAATTTGAATTCAATGAAAAACCTTTGTTCATACCTAAAAACCGATTCTATGTTGATTTTAATTTTAACAAATATATTTGTATATAAAATCGATTTTGTCAAATACTGAAGCTGTATAAATATTTGCTTTCCTGTTATTTTAAAAGTTATGCAATTAGTTTAGAAAAAAACTGTGAATCCTATATTTTACAAGATGAAGAACCGACTTAATACTCTATTTATACCGGGAATCGCCCTCATAGTAGAAAATAAAATCATTTTTTCTGTTCCGAATAATGATGCCAAACCATTAATAAAAAAAACATCACTGAAAATAACTACATTCCTTCATCTATCTTTATTCATGAATCTAAAATATAAATGTATACCTGTGTTTTTAAACAAAATACACTTTGTGCTTATATTTTAAACATAATTAGGTATACTAAATATTTTTATAAAATTTAATGTACTTACTTCTGATTTCTATATATGATTTTATAAAAAAATATACTTATATTATAGAAAATTATAAATTATACTTATCGTTGACATTATTGAAATTTATTAACATCAACATTTAATTATAGTTAAAACTTATACTTATAAACTATATTAAATATTATATTATATATTCTTATTCTTAATTATCATTATAATTATTACTAAGTATTATCTTATATCATTTTATAATTGCTATGAATTATTATGTATGTTTCATTGTCTGACGATAGGATGATAAAAAATACTTAAGTTGATTATTCCTTCATTTAACATTAACAATATTGACTAGTAAAAAACTAATATTAGTTTTTAAATCTGAATTTTACAAGAAAACTTTAAAATATATGTATAAACCAAGCTTTCCATAGCATTGTTGAAATATGAATTAAAAGGTGAGGTTTTAATGTGAAAAATGGGATTGTTCTATAGAAATAGTTTATAATTTCCAGAACATAATATGTATTGTTATAATAATGTGTCATTAATGTTTAGGAAAAATTATACGATAACTTTGCAGTAAGAGTATGAAGTTTGAGTACTCAACAAACAAAATGCAATTTAATTTTTTTTTAAAAATATTGTCATTGTTAAAGGAATAAAGGTATGAATAAAAACAAACTATTAACACGTTTTTTGTTTTAAAAATTTGCATTCCATAGTAACCCCTATTCAAATGAGCAGATCTATGTATGTAAGCTATAAAAAAAATATCTAGATAAATTTGTAAAAATTCAATTTTAGAGGTCTACGAAAATTGAAAAAATTAGCAAGTGATCCTCGGAGAAGAAAGTTTGGGAACTTCGGCATTAGACGTATACGAGTAATGTGGACTGTAAAGATGCGTGTGCGCGCGAGGCAATCAATGCTACAAGTTTCACAGAAAACTAAATATTTCTGAAAACTATTTAATTGATATATTTTCGAACTTTTCTCATTAGATGGTTTATCTTCTCGTGATTACCAAGCACTTGTGTTTAAAAAAAAAAAATCATGAAAATCAGTTTAGTAGAACTTCAGATATAGCTGTTCAAAGAAATCGCCTTACGTTTTAATGATATAATATAAAGAATAAAGATACTTTCATTTTAAATTAATATACATTTTTAAATATCTTAACATTTTTACAATTGAAACAGGTTAACGTTTTATGATTATAATCAGATTTAGTATGAACTGAATTTCACAGACAACTTTTTTCTTCCCAAAACTTTTTATCTGACATTTTAACATTTTCTGTTAATCTTTTTGCTTGAATTGCTTTTAGTATTCGATCATTTCAAATTACTAGTAACTGATCTAATTGATCGACATCGCTGTTTACAAGACATATGGCTAATCTTAGTCAAAACATTTTTCTTTATTATAACCTCCTTCGATAACAATATTTTCTTAATGTTTTGAATTTTGAGCCTCCAAAATAATTGATTACATAGTATACCGTCCAGACTCATTGCAAGTTCACAATATTTCGATATCTTTTAAAAGTGTTGTGACAAGTTGAATCATTTTTTCGTTTTTTTTCAGATTAAATTCTGTTATTTGTCTCAACTGTTTAATAAAGGAAACATTATTAGATCAGTTCCTATAGGTGTTTGTAATGTGTTCGTTATTGTTACAAAACAATTTGCAATTTTGTGTAAAATTTTAATATTTTTGTCAACGATTTATAAATAATTAACATTTTCGTTTTTCATTAAAAACAAAAGAGATCTATAATCACACATTTCGCCAAAATAATGTACAATACGATATTATATGAGTTAGGTAGTGATTAGAACCAAAACAACTGAACATATTACAATAGGAACGAAAAAAAATATGCAAGTATAAATGATATTTTTTAACTCTCGATAATATAGGAGTATTATTATGATTGTTAAACTAAATTACAATAGTGATTAACTGATTGGTTTACGGAATTTAAAAATAAACTTAAATTATAAAGTAAATTTCAGTTAGACTTTCGGTATAGTCGGTACACGTGATAACTTAAAACTTATGTTGCTAAAATAATATTTTGTATCATCGAAAACACGGTTCATAATGTAAAAATATATTATTATTACCTTCAAAAAATTTAAAATATAAATCATAATCATCGTGATTCTTGGATTCATAATATTCGTCCATGTGTTCTATTTTAAACATGATTAATTATGTCATAAAATCAGATAATAAACATTTTTATTTTTATTTAAAAAAAACATCTAATAAACATTAGAATATTAAAGTATAGGTGTGTTAATTTATTAGCACATTGATTTTAATGTTAAACAGCTACTTTGTACGGTTTATTGTTTAAAATTTAAAACGCGGTCTGGTAAAAATATGTATTGCAAATCGCGTACACATTATACTACTTTATGCATATTAACATTATAGTTACCTATAAATTATATGATATAGGTAATAAACAAATCGTGACAAACCACGTAAGTATCATAATGTTCGATGAAATTTTATCATTATTCGGTATTTATCAATCGTGATAAATCGATGCACGTACATTATACACTACGTAAAACTGAAAATTTCCTAGTGTTGTTGGATCACACGATAATCTCACAAAAATATTCAGCATCACTATTGGAACTGGAAAACTGCAGTAAAATTAATCAGTTTGCCTACCTTCGGTGTCTTATCTTTATCGGATACATTATTCATGTACAATTTTAAAACTATGTTTAAAATTTGATAGTGACAACGTTTACAAAAACCAGTTTTTATCAAATAATTATTTCGTTTTATAGAAACATCAGATTTGTTATTTGAAAATAAATTTACTTGTAATTAACAATGAAAGTCATGGTTCTCAAAAATAATTCGTTAAATAGAAAATTTCGTTAAATGGAAGCTCGTTGTATGGAAGTTTCACTGTATTTATTTTTACTTAACATAATACAAAATATTATAATACGATTCCGCACATTAATTCATTGGTATTACATTTTTTCGACCTTTTTTCTATCCCATTCCGTATTGTATTCAAATACGACATTATCATGTTAGGAATACAATTTTACATATTTTTTTTCTATATCTATACGATGCAAATATTTCATATTATTATGTAGATATTTAAACTTTTCAACTTTTTTATCACGACATTTCAAGTACAAATTAATTTAAAACTAAATAAGATAATATATAGATCTTTTGATAAAGATAACAATATATATAAGGCGAAACTATAATAATTTTAACTTTAGATATACTATAATATTTGAGTGAATCATCAATTAGTGATAAGTAACTTACATTTTAATTTATACAATACATTTTATTTGGGAATAAACTGAAAAAAAATTTTTTGTTGGAACCATAAATGGAGCAGAAAGTATCCATAAAATGCACAGCTGCCAATTTCATAGTGCTCATTTACCAACACATGTAGTAATATCTATAATAATGGAAATACAAACTGAAACTATAACAAAAATTAATTCAATTGCCAGAAACGTACACAAAAAAAAATTGGGATCATCCGATTTGCAACGTATACAAAACGTTATACAACGTTTTAATAACTATAAAATACATAAAAATATTATAAAATATCTAACTTCTATTGCCGTTATGTACCATGGGACAAAAATATATTAAACTGTACATTATCTTACATTATATTTATTTTTTGTAATGACGACTTTAAACGTAGAAACCATACTGTTTGTAATACATTTGACAACATTGTACCCAATTCCTACTGTATTTCAATAAACAAGAACGTGCGGAATCGTATTTTTCCCAAACAAAGTGACCTAAAACTCTATTAATTGGTCCTCCAATGTGAACAAACGATTCAGATTGAGAACGTCAAACCCGAACACGTCTCTGTTTTTTTATACATATGACATTATATGAGCTTTATTATTAAGTTACATTTACCTGTTATAAAATTAAAGGTAAGTATTAAAGAATATTATCTAGGCTATCAGGTCCGCAGGATTTTATTGTTGTTATCATTTTAAAGTGAATCATAACTATATAAAATATGACAACTCAATAATACTCGTAATTCGCTTTACAATTATAATAAAAAATACCTATGGGATGATAAAGATAATATTCTTGCCTTTAAGTTTGATAATAGGTAAATTTGATCTAATTAAAGCATTTAAAGCTAAAAACATTAAATAGATCCAGCTGAACGGTAGTTTGTTATGTTGTATGTACGTATGTACGAAGTATGACGGGGAAAATATATACGAGTATAACTTTCTAAGAATTAAATATAATAATAAATAATAATTAGGTGTATTATAATGATAATTTATTATATATTTCTAATGCACACAATTTATTATTTTATATAGAACCAGTATAAATTATTATTTAAATAAAAAATGTTTAATATTTCAAGTATCATTTATTTATTAAAAAATAAAAAATATATAGAATGCATAATAACTTACTAATAGCACTGAATATTTTATAAGTATTTTCCTCACTTATCAAAACTAAAAATAGCAATAATAATTAAATCATGCTTTGTGGTAAGATATTTATATTAAATATAAAAATTTTTCTTCGTAGGATTTTTAGCTAAAAGAAATTGAAATTGAATCAAGTATTCGAAACAAAAAAAAAATTTAATTTCCGAAATGTTTATATACATACAATATTTAAAATAAAAATCTATAGATATATTAATTAATAATTATAGCAACTAACTATTTATAAAATACTAGTTAACTCTTATTAATAACTTTACACTTTGAAAAAATTGAAAATACTTGAAATATACCGTTTTTTGTATTATACTATATGCCATGCGTTGCCATCAGGTCAATCGTGACTCCCTTTCACATTTTCTTGAAATTTTCTATTTTTTCAGAAAACTAATAAAATATTTTTTTTTTTTTTTTGAAATTTGTGTATTTTTATTTAATACACAATTATAAAAAATTAGATTTAGAAAAAGGCAATAAATAACTATAAAAAACGAGACTAAATACCATATACACTGATATTAAGTAGCATATTTTATATGTATTAAAATATTTGTTATGTGCAACTATGAAATAAGACATTAATAATAAGAGTAACACGCATGTATATAAAATATATTTTTGTTTATAAACAACCTTCAACGTCATTATCTGCGGAGTCGAACTCTATAAAAAAACATTGAAAATTATAAATTATATCCATTGATAAGTTGTTTTTAATTTTATTAACGTTGCCATTTAGTTGTAATTTAAACATTATTAGTTTTATATTATATATTATTACTATAATTAGTAAGTATTATTTTATGTACTTTAAAAATTTCTATATTTTTATAACATAGTTTCAACACGGTATAGAAGATTTTTCTATACGATCTATAAGATTTTCTAAGATCTTCTATACCATAGTTTCATCTGATAAATGTATACCTAGTACCTACGTCCCGCTATCTTATCAACTCGACCAAACGAATAATCTAAAGTAAATATCTTAAGTTCAACCAATATTATACCTCATGAGGCATAATTACAAAAGCAATCATTAATATTCCGATTAGAATCCTAAATTTCACCGATTATATTCACAATGAAAGCGTACTAAAGTAATGAGGAGTACGGTCTCATAGATGATTTTCGATGACAATTATATTTATACTCTTAGATAATAATGAACAAATATGTCAAGTTTAATCTTAATTAATTTCGACCAAACTGATTATCGAATATTTCTCTCTGACAACGTTCTAGTTGGTATGGTATATCTGTAAAAAAAATGAGCTATACATTCAAGCCATTACAAAAAGGTTATAGAAAATAAAACCACAACTAGTTGTCATAATATCGAACATATTGATGAAATTAATCTTCATTACACTCAGCAATTTTCCACCTGCCCAGGAACCGATCGACTAGAGATTTGCCATGTCAAACTTATTAGAGTTGCATAGTATTATGCAGTATTCTATTATTCGTTTGTTGGATTTTAATTTTGTTGAAGTTGGTGGGATATTGTTTGGATTTTCTATGTTGGTATAATTAGAGTTTAAATTAAGAGCTTACTATGCTCTAATTATACCAACATAGAGAATTCAAACTATGTCCTACCAACTTAAACGAATAATAGAATACTCGTAACTGAGCTAATATAATCAAATGAACTCAATAAAACATTATAACCAATCGCTAAAAAAACTAAATGCTCAAATTATATTGAACAAATGATAATTAAGCTAGGAAAAGCTAAGTCAGCATTAACTAAATCCACCTTTGAAGAAATACCCAACCCAAATTATACCCAGCTCAATTACATTATAGAAAACACACTTGGTGTGCAAAATCCAGTTTGTGTACTAAAAATATTCAATTCATCGCCTATGGAAATGATTGAAATGATTGACACATATTCAGTAAGTTTTACACCTAAATTGGTAAAAGCATTGTGTAAAAAAAACACCAAATTAAAAACAATATTAATAAAAATGTAAAACCCTGGCTTGAAAAGGAAAAATGAAACCATTTTAAATCACTTCCGAATAGGGTACACCCGTGTGCAGTGAATCACACAGTCAAACATAAAATAACTGAATTATGTTAAAACTATAATCATTTGTAATTGCGTGGATACCTTTTTTTTCTTTAAATATTATTCTATATTGCTGTTTAAATTTATCTGAAACATATAACAAAAATATTAGAATGCAGGATACACACGTACGGGATATAGTTGTTTAATAAAGTCATTGACCAATTCACGTTGTTACAACAATTATTGAATGCACATCTCAGGCCAACAACGGGAACGACCGCCTCTCCCTACCCGACCACTTGCTTATGTATGCCTTTACCCGAGCTTGATTCATCGGTCCAGTAGCCGCTTGCTAAAGCTATACGCGTTGCCGGTGTTCAACTCCATCCGCATGTAACGAGTCCCAGACCCAACCGTGTTCTTGGCGTTCACTCGCACACACGCTACGCACTCTAGTGGTGCGCAAAAGGCTAATTAACTAAAAAACATCACGGACGCATCGCAGAAACACTAACCAGAGGACGCGCATCAAATATATGAATTAGAAAGGCCGGCCACTCAGTAACAATTCAATATATTCAAAACAAAGCAGACTCATTATTAATAGTCCGAGAATTCATATAAACTAAGGATCATGAAATACATCCAACAAAACATAAACACTCGTAACAATACTAAATACTATTTCTACATAGCCCGTTGCGGTCTGATATAACACTTTCAAAGGTTGTGAATTACAAAGGTCAATGACGGACGATTAGACCAATCGTTATTTACGCATCGACCGTAGTAATAACCGCAACCATTAACTGTTTAATACATCTATTGAACCTATACCGGACGGTTTCACAGCCGTTGTCACGGGTTAGATTCGATTGAGTAATAAACGTAAATTGAGGTTAATGACGACAGTTCGAAGTGGCTCCCATCACATTGACCTGTGAACGGTACGAGAGATCATTTTTAAACTCGTCGGTCGTCAGTGTAATGAACAAGTGTTCCATCTACAAATTACCCGGCACCGTCGAGTAGAACATACATTCAGACAACAGACACCCATCATCACAGCTACAAATACAAAAGCCATAGCCAACGCTTGTACAGCCGATCACATAGATCAAAGCCCCAAATTGTCCCAACTCCGTGAGTTACATGTCAATTCATGCCCACCCCTATATGTAATTCCCAAAATATCTAGTGTACGTGTAATATTAAATTTGGTGTTCAATTATATCAATAAAAAAAAATATTGTTTAACTTCTAGTATGTAAAATATATGTATTATAATAAAAATCAGAACGATATGTTATAACAAAAAAAATATAAAATAAATTTGTATTATAAAGCAAGTATCATTATACGCATTAATTGTTACTCATATTACTAAATACTAGTACATACACGAAATCCACTAATGTAAGTATGATCGCACATATACGACATACCGTCTATTCGCAGCCAAGCACCGCCGCCCGCAATCGCTCGCTTAATTAAACTCGGGCGACATGGAAGCAACGGTTTACTTGCCCCACGATCTACATTAATGAGCCAATCAAAGTAACCGTTGAGTAGTAATGTCGTAGTCGTGGTGAAATAAAAAGATGATGCAAATATTTTCTAAGTGTTTTTTTTTTTTTTTTTATTAAAAATATTTCAGTGTTGATGTGCGTATTGTATTGTTAAATACAATAAAACTAAAAAAAGGTGAATATCGAAAAGGGCAAAAGTGCTAGTTGTTTTCTAACTTTGATCTTAAAATTTACTCTCGTAATATTTTAAAATATATATGTACCGTAGTAATATTTTGTAGTTAATAAATAATAAGTTAGCAATAAAACGATGAAATTTACAACTTAAGTGTACGTGTATTATACGAGTGGTCAATCGATTTTTATCACCATAAGTATATCAATCTGGATAGTAAAACGGAAACCTTTCGAGACGTACGATTGTCATTATTACTGTAATGTGCCATATTGAAATGAACACAAGTTAATTTTAATATTTGTATTTATATAATTATGACTACAATTCAATTGAATCAATCCAATTTATTTTTAATTGTTTGTATGTATTTATTACATATGATTTATGACAATCATTAAATTTTCAACCTAATATTATTTATTATACTATTCTATTATTCAGAATATTGATGCGCATTTGACGTACGATAATTTGGTGCATCTAAGCGAAAAACAGACGATGCGCAAATGATGTATGTACATAATATATGGCTACGCACAATGTGCCTTGCACACTAGTGCATACGTACTCATAAAAATAATAATTGAATATCATAAGTTTTCTAGTTATTATAAATAAAATGTATAAAAGGTAGATAGATATACTTGATACCTAATATTACAATACATTATCAGCGTCGTATTTATGGGGGAGGGAGTGCTGGTGTTTCCCCCTCCCCAAGAATTGATGTTCGGTAATAAGAACAGAAAGTTTGATTTAATTTTAAAATGTTATTATATTTTTACAAATGAATATATAATGTAATACATATTCACCCCCTACCAATTTTTTTTAAAATACGCCACTGTACATTATATTAACAATAAATTATTTACTTTTTTTATTACTTTACGTACCAATACATATTTTCGTAATAGTTTTCTGACTTGTTGTAAAGGAATTATCTATTAAAAAAAAAAAAAAAATTGGAAACACAAAAGGTTTATTACATTGTTATATGTTATATATTGTATAAAAAGTATATTTTAAAGTTAATTAAATTTATAAAACTGTACTATGAATTATATGTATTATTAAAATATTAATTATACCTTAAATATAATTTATGAGTTTTTGCTAATCATATTTCAATGTTGTATAAAATATAGGTAGTGTTATGTTTATATATATATGCATTTTATTCTAATATTGGGGCGATTGTAAGTTTCTACACGAGACCTATCAGGTAAAAAAAAACAAATATTTTAGTGGGGTGTAACACGATTGCACACCTTCTACCTTTTTTTCTTTAAGCAAACATAAATATGTAAATAAATATCAATTCAAACAATTTACCAACATTAATAATAACGTAATACGTATACTCAATAATAATTTTTAAAAAAATCAAGTTTTTATAACTTTTTAGCATAAAAATATGGTTCTAATGTCAGTATATAATTATTTAAAAATATCTCATTATTTTTTATATATATATTATCTATACCCGTAGTTTAGATGCGTGTAAATTGAACTTCCCCATTGATTATGGATTACTTAATACTCAAACATGGCAATTGACTTAAATATTTTCTCCTACAAAACACCTTCAGACTTTCGACGTCAGGAGTACAGGTATTGATTTACATCGATTAAGGGCTGATAGCTAGACACTTAATTACAATTTTCGGCATGTTTTCATTATTTTTGAATTCAAAAAAGAACCAGGCATACGACGGAACAAACTTTTACACCGAACTGAAAAGTTATAGAAAAACTGTTAAATCACAAGTACAGTAATCGACTTTATCACATTTTTAATGACCAATTTCTAGACACCCGATCACCATTCCCTACCTATTTTCCGATGAAACAATTTTCACTCAACCCCGAAGACGGCTTCTACACGTCGGCATCGAGTTTCATCCACCCCTAGTATTATATGAAATATAGTATATTTTTTATACATACGTATTTGTTGTTCGCCGTATATGAACTAACATAAGTATCTATTTTTTACCGTTCAGGAAATTATACATCACATTATGTGGGAATTAGGTAATTTTTTTATCTGCTACTCTTGTATAAGAACTTACATTTCCCTCTTAGATGGATCTTCGTCTATATTAATATTTATCCATGTCCATATTATATTAAAAAAACAATGAAGGAAGTATAATAGGTTAGACTGGTTAGAGGTAGCATTATGTACATTTTTAGGTATTAATATTAGATTGCTATTCACGCAATATATCATATTTTATTATAGTGAAGATTCTGAATATATCCGTTGGAAAATTTGTGATTATATTTTAGTAACGAATCTAGTTAATTCATCAGCCATTTACTACACTTGAAGTTAGTCACATAAAAAACTGGTGCAGAATGAATTAATCGGTGTAGAATTTCACGAATTTTTAGAATCGTAACGATTTTGTATAATTTTTATGCAACGTTGCTGTTTCATTTTTTGTCTTGTTATGTATTATAAATTATAATTAATAACATATATTATCTAATGCGTTATATTATTATTATTTAAAAGTAGAAAATATTTAAAGTCATTGAACCAATTTCAAGTAAACTAAGATGAATAAAATTACAGGGCATAGACTTAGAGCGTATCATGTGGTGTAATATTTAAGCAATTCAAATCAGATGTATAAAATATTATTATTTATATCGTTGCGTGAGTAGTAAACGAAAATCAGTGTATGTAATCAATTATAGTTATTGGTAGAATGCTACTTTTGTATATACAAGCACATGTTAATACTTCGAGGAAAATGAAATATATTTTTATTAACATCTACTAAAATCGGTAATAAATTAAAAACATTTTCTAAAGTTTGATTATAATTATAATCGATTATAATATAATATATATATTTAATATAATTTTTTTTTTTGTATTCATTTTAATATAAATTAAATACAAAAAACATTCCAGTTATAGAGATTATATACAATGTTATACTATAGTTATGAAATTCAATTCGATTGTTTAGCTATGATAAGAACTATATTTTTTATATTGGGAAGATTTAAACGTGATTGATCAATTAGAAAGCAAAAACATGTAAGTAATTGAACTTATTTCCAGTATATCTTATAACTATATGTATTAATCTTATATATTGGATAACATCTATATTCTTTTTAGTCATTACCTATTGTATAAGGTAGTACGTATGCGATTATTTAAATTAACATTAAATAAATTATTATAATTTTAAAAACAAACCCAAACAATTTTCAAATTTTTTTAATTTGTTAACGTTATTCAAACTATCTAAAAGAAAAGTAAAGCAAATTATTTAATTTTATAAATGTACGAGTATGATAAGACTGTTGATTGTATTCTTATAATTTGAAAGTAATTTTAAAACCTAAATAAATGAATACCTATTATGATTTATCGTTAGAGAATAATTTCATGACAAACTTACCTTTAGAGTAGCAATCAATTATATGTTTTAAAGTCGATGGTGGGGCTAAAATTATGTGAATATATTATATTACAAGTTATATAAATCCATACAAATATATAGGTATTTAAAAATTAATCTTATCTTTACTTTCTCCTTAATTTAAAATCAAAAACTACTGAATCATTTTCAATATAAAATACATCAATAGATTTTTTGTGACTCAGAAAAAGTTAATAGAATATTTATCAACCACTAGAGGTTGATATTAGGTGAATCACACATGAATTTAGTTTATGATCCCGTAAATTAAATATTTTTTCATTTATTTAAAATTTAAATGATCGCCACTGGTTACCGTTTATATTATTATTATCCACATATTATATTATATTATAAATATAAATATCTGAGTTATTAATTATTATATAATTATATAGTAAAAATATGGCATATAAACATGTTTATAAAAATGTATTTTTAAAAAACAAATCTTGAAATCATATGAATATAATTACAACGATTTCCTTTTTTAATTGTAACCATTATTTTTTATTTTAATTTTTAACATATTTTTGATGTGAAATTGAAATTATATAAAATAAAAGAATAATTTTAACGATATTGGTTGTAACATTGGACTTTAAGCATTTGTCGAATTTTTTTTCAAGTTTTTTTGTGTTTACATCAGAAATATGTCCAGAATTAATGATCAGAAAATTATAAAATTAATCACTATATTGTACTGTTACAATTTTTCAAGTATATTTTTATACATCATATAATTATTTAGCAATTTAATGTTTACTATTAATAATCATGATTTATTCGTCATATTAAATGTTAATAAACGTAGAACTATATATTGTTGGCTAAAATCTATCTCTTGATGAAATCAAAAGAAAATGAAATATGTTCCACTAACAAAATCTGACTTCAAATCGTATTCATCATAGATCATATATAGGAACCTAAATATTTATATTATTTTATTTATAAACAGTGTGTAACTGTACTCAACAAGTTACATTTTTACCAAAACAAAGACGTTCTAGGGGAAATATTATTTTAAGAATTTTTTTTTTTATGATTTAAACAACTTACAGTTTTGTATACAAGTTCTAAATTGTATTACAAGCCTTCCAAGCGATATGATTTCATAGATTGCTTCTAAAAATAAAATGTTGACTGTATTATAGTATTTTAATAAATCAATTTAATATGAAGTAAAATTGAATTGAAAAGAAAAGAAAGAAAATAATTGATTCAAATGTCAATATACAGTATATAGAGTTTACTTATCCATGTATTCTCATCTTACTTTATCCCTTGATATAGATTATTTTAAATTCTGATGTTTTTAAAAATTTAAATACACTTAATAAAGACCATATTTTCAAGTATTTAAAATAGTAATCTTGACAGCAGACAGCATTGGTAGGTTTATTTTACATTTAAATTATATTATCTATTTATACCCCTAATTGTTATATAATTTAACATCGACTGGACTCTAGAATGCGTACCGCCAATGGCAATTTAAAATGTGACGTGTACAGGACTGAATGTCGATAGTACCGATAAAAGTGGACCTGCGCTGACATAATTTTCGAAATGTTTAAAATTAACATATTGTACTATGGTGAATTGTTTTTCTTATTAGCAATCACAAGTAAATTACTGTTTAAATTATATTAGTATGATTGTCTGGTAAATCGTTCTCTATTTAGATTTGAATTTATAATATGCAATGATATTATTGTTAATTTAAAATGTACTATTATTTATTGTACACGTGGTTATTACCTAAATGATCCAATATAAACTCAAATTATCTCACTTTTTAAATAGATTTTTTAATCTTGTTTTATTCTTCTGTTAACGGTACAGTGTAAATGCTTCTGATCCATATGACTACACTTCCGTTACCAATCAACTTGCTTTAGCTTCTTTAGCGGAGCGCAAGCGGATGATGGGTGCAACTTCTTGAAAGATTTGTTAAATAGTAGAGTATTCCCCAACTTTATTATCATTTACAAACATTAGTGCTCCACAACGACTTTTCATGTCCCATTGTGTATCAACTGCATTTTTATCGCTATTACCTACAACTATCTAATATTTTGTAGATTGTGGTGTTGCGAATCGGTTGCTATTTGGATGTGAAGCAGCTGAGGCACCTAGTCTCGTAATCTTTCGTCCATAATTACGAGAGCGAGTCACAGTCAGTGTCTCTTACATGCAGATGCATTCGGTATTAGTAATAATAGTAGCATTACTGTATATTGAATACGCGTATAACACAATATGCACTTCATAAACGTTGATTGAGGGGGCATGTAGTTATGTAAGCATGGACTCAACGCCTCAGCCAAATAAATATACTTTTGTTAATGAATATAATTATTGAATTACTGTTAGTGTTAGTTACACTGTATAAAATCGACAGTGATTTAACGAAACGGACATGAACTAGACTACTAGAGGAAGGACGCTGAACTGTGTATTTAAAAGTCGTCAGGGATTATCAAATCTGCTAAAATGCGCGTCGAACAATAGTATTGATGCCGTTTGTAAAATATGGGGAATTTATTGGTTTTTATTACTATTTTCTTAATGGTGGATAAGAAGTCAGATCTAAATGTCGTATATTTTTGAAAACACATCTATTCAATCGAGCACAATTTGGTCTTAAAAAAACTTTCTATAGTAATTATTCATAAATTCTACCATTTTATTTTTATTTTTATTTTAATACAGGCCGCAGCCCAAAATACAGAATATCAAATTAAACAGTGTATGTACAATTGTTCAATCCGGGCCGAGTGTACGCGTTATCAGCTACACTCCAACAATAGCGTCCCGTGCCCTTTGCCGCTACGCCGCACGACTTTATCGCTTGGGCTATCGTCGCCGCCGGCGCGTGTCGACTTTGACATCTCAACGAAACTTTTACGCCAGCTTTTCACGTGTAAAGGCGTCTAATGTGTGACGTGATCGTCGCCATATTGGTCCAGAGTCACCTTGCACATCGTTAAACTCTGTGCGTCATTTTCCTATTTTTTTATTTGTGCACCGTTTTGCCGTTATACGCATCGTTTTACAGCTAACATACGCGTGGTGTTTTTTGCGCTATTACTATTTTCGTCGGACCGTTGTACCGGACGATACGCGGGTGTTAATATCACCTCCGCGACCACATGGTTGTGCGTTTTTCATTATTTGACTTGTTGCGCGAACAATTCGGTGCACGTCATGTGTAGTGTGCGAGGTTGAGACCCGGTAATCCGTCATCCGCACGTAACTCCCGTCCGTGTGGTCACAACTCGCCACCTATCTTCAACCGGTCCAGACCGTATACGTACTTGTGAAGCTGAGGCAAGCGTTCTCCCGCTTCGGATCGGTGTCAATCGTCATCGGCGATCAGCTCTTCTGTTATCATTCGGAAGCCGGGTTTGTTGAGGTCCGCCAGTATTATTATCAACGTGTGCACCGAAATCACCGAAATCTTTGTATATATAGAAATATGTATTAATATTTAGTTGTCCCAGTCAAAATTGAATCCCAAAATGCCACTGTTGTAAATTTTTATTTGTTTTAAGTATTTCTTTTGGCCATACTATTTGCTAAGAGTTTTAGCTATTACTACATTATTTCACCATTTCTTTTTGTCTTGCATAATTTCTCACCAATATTCTATACTCATTGAGTTTAGATCTTTTGTCACTCCATTAATCGACCATTTTCTGGGACGTCTGTTTCTGTGGTGGTTTTCCTTGTTTCTATTCGAAAGCAACACGAAGAGGGTCGTTTTTTCCTCTCCTTAGGAAATGACCTAGCCATTGGATTCTTTAACCTTTAATGAAGTCAGTTTCAAGTACTTAGGTTGTTAAAATTTAACTAGTGGTTGAATTTAATTTTCTTAAATTGATTGATTAATCGAATTAGCATACTTACTAAAATTGTCGAATGAAATATATTTAGATTTACCTAAATAAAACAATAAACATTTATAAATACTTAAAAAAACAAATAGAGATAATAATTGCATACTCTTCGTTGTTGTTCAAATGAGTAAGTATCCAATTATGAACATATGCAGAATTTCAACATTGATATTATACTTACAAAAATTGATGATAAAAACTTAATATGTACGTACAGTTCAACACAATTTGGTAGGTACATATTATAATAAATAATGATTACGTTTTGTCATAGATAATAAAGCATAGGTATATTATAGGTACATAGACACATAGTGAAATAGATGATATATTATATAATTCTTTTTTTAATTATATATAAAATATTGAGTTAAATAGGCAATAAAATAAAATTATAAATGACAACTAAAGCTCTACGCTATTGCTATTATTATATAAACTTGGTAATCTATTAAATTATTAATATTATTAATAATTTCATTTCATTTTTTTTATTTTTATTGTTCAACCAAATGTTTGGTTCATCCTCTTGTACAGCAATGCATAGTTAAACCATAGAACATAATAAAATATATCAAAATCCCATTATTCACAGATAAATATTTCAGTTGACTTATAAATTTTGCTTTATACTCAGCAATGAGCGTCGGAGGTTTGTCATGATGTTGTAACCATAACGTCATTTTAAATCCGTATTAAAACATGTTCTATAATCTATGATAATGCCGAGCCTCTGGCAAAATAGAAACAAATAGATCAGCTATTTGACTATAACTTCTATTATGTTCTATAGTTGAACAATTGTGCTGATTTTATCACGGACTAAGATATACAGGATTGGTAACGATTGACGATAGGAATGCGGATCGCCGGAACCACAATGCTTGTAGTACATGGACAGATGTGGCTCTATATATTGATGATATTTAGCGTTTATTTGCATATTTATATTTATAATAGTTAATTTAGTGGCGTCATATTAATTTTTTTTCAATACACATAGCGTATAGAGTAGGCCACTTAAACACAAGCCACTATCAATGAATAAAATGTGCCAAATTACTACAACATTGGATTTTAAATACACAAATGTATACCCTGCGTGGTCTAAATTATGCCACTAAGTTCATTGCATATTTTATACGCACCTATTAGCTCTTAGATATTAGTATGTAATATACTACATTTTATTAACCCTATCTATTTATTTTTCGTTAAAATTTCCGAGAAAATGCTTTGTGAATGGTCGTACGGGATCTTCAGAGGAAAAAACATTTTATTTAAAAGTACCAAATATACCTCAGTTAAAGCGAAATGCTGTCCCGTCAATTTTCTCTTCTTACATTGGTGAAGTAGGTATAATAGAATCTATCAGCGTTTATCAACTTTTTTAGTTTCGGAACACACAAAAAAGGTATAAAATCACTTACGTCAATTACTTCACGTCCCCCTTCCTATTTATATTAAGTATACATTTGTATAATGTTTAACATACGCTACCTCCAGTCATGGCAATTGCTATCCCCCGGTTAAGAAACGCTATGATAGACGATAGTCATATTATTAAAAATAATTATAAATAATTAATACATTAATGTAAAAAATTAGTATATTTATCTGAATAGTTTAAATATATTAATTATTCAATTAAAAATATGATTATGTACTACTGTTGTTTTACATTTTAAAGGAAACAATTAATATGAAGAGATATTTTTGCTACTATATCGCCAAATTCAGGAAAATTTTTATTAAACCATCTATTAAAATAATTATAAATTTTTCTACGCTTGTTTTTACATAAATATATTTTTGCTATAGAAATATGAATATATATATGAACTCTGAAGTAAATACCTTTGACAATCTTTTAAATGTTTATAAACATTTGAATTTACCAATGGCTTGGTTGTCATATGGAAATGTGAAAGTAGTGACAATTTATTTATCAAGACATACATTTAATGGTGAACAACTTATTTCTATAATTGAAAAACAAATAAAATTTACGTCTGAATATAATATTGGATTTTATATTATTAACAATTATCCCATTAGATGAAAAATAGATTGTAGACTCAATTGAACATTTTAATAATAAAATGCATCATACAATAATTTTTCTAGTATTTTTTATGATTTTCTGATAAGTTTTGTAAAATGTTTACTTTAAGGTATTCAAGTTAAAACTGCATCTCTAGGATTCAATAATATACGGCGTCATGTTAAATGTTCAATGATTATTGAATCTAACAAAAAATTTACATGTTGTGTCTTTTTAAAGATTTATATTCAACATTTATAGTGTATAAAAAAAATTTTTTAGGAACAAAGTCCAAATATATAGTGCTAATTTTTAATCTAATCCGCAAAAATAAATATCGTGATATTTTAAATAAAAAAAAAATACAAAAATCAAATTCTAGGTAGGTTATATCTTTTTATACTGTTTATTATGAATCACTATGAAATGTATTTAAAAATTTTATTTTAACTTTAAAAAATGTGTAGACTGCGATTGACAATTAAAAAAATGAATAATGAATTTAAAAAAAATCACCAAAAAACAAGAGAAATGATTGATTTTTCGATGAAATATTTATTAAATAATTGTAAATTAGGTAAGTCACAGAAAACAATATTATTGATAAGATAATTACTACAAATAAAGCAGAAAATACAAAATGTAGAATGTACAGTAAAAATTGGATTTTATTATGTGTATTATTGAAAATTCTATAAAAATAAACCAATGTTGTATTTTAACACTCTAAATATTCAATGAATCTAATGATTACATATTTTGTTTATATTATTTTATAGCTCTCCAAGTACCTACGCATTTTTGAGAGAGCAAGATATTTTACCATTACTATATATTCGTACAATAAGAAGATATTTTTCTCTTGTAAAACAACAATGTGGTTTTGATGATAAATTGTTTTTATTTTTAAAAAATAAAATGGCTTTTTTAAGTAAAGAACAACGATATAGAATGTACATTGATGATGCAATCATGATGCGTGAGAGCATTGATGTAAATTCAAAAACATTGACTTATATTGGAATAGAGAATTTTGATCAGGATTTTGAAACATCTGGTCTAAAAGCAAAACATGGACTAGTAATTAGGTACCAAAGTTTACGTGTTAATTTTTCACAGCTATAATAACAGTATTTGCTTCTATTTGTATATCTTTGTTTATGGTTCTTATTAACGAAAGTAAAAGTATATAAATAAATATATAACATGAAAGTTATTAATATATATGTTAAACAAAATAATTTCTATAATGAAAGTATCACGATTTTTGCTCTATTTTGTACTAAGTTGAGAAAAATGAAAATAATTTTTAAATCGTGGTAATAATGTAAATAATATAGCTAACCTATCGTAAATGTTGTCCTCTTTGTTGTTATTACAGTATAATCATCAAAGACATTACTACAACGCCACAGATATAAAATATATATTGGTTTTGCGGTAGTCCGCGGTTGCATAATTAATTGCCGGCGGCTTATTAAAAATATTGAAACATCCTTATGATTTTGGGACAGTCGGTAGCCTTATTGTAGCTAATGTGTTATCATATATACATTTAACTTGATTCAATGTACTATATACTTATAAATATTCACAGTTTTTAATTTATAGTAACATACTTAATGTCTATATAATACATATATTCATGATTACTCAACTAGATTCCGAATTATTATTGTCAAAACGAAAACGCCAATTATAAATTACATACTTAGTAAATGTATTTAAATATATTTTAATCGTAATTTTTATTATATTAATTTTATTTTTATATGTACGTAATTTATCATGTAAATTATTTATACGAACGTAAACCGTTTTCATTAATATATAATACGAATTTTTCAATATAAGCAATAGCTATAGTTTGTATTACCCACTATCAACTAATATTCTTTAAATAAGCTTAGACTTGATGACTGATGTTGAATAATATTGTACACAGATTTTTCATTTTTTGTTCATTTTAAAATACCAAAGTATCATTGATATTTTCCGTGACTCTAAAGAGGTTATAATTTAAGGACTTACAAAATATTATATTACATATTAAGGTAAGTATACATCGTACTTTCTAATATTTTAATGCTTATTTGTATTATCTAAAGTTACTTACAATAACCGTTGATTTGAACTTCCCGGTTTGAATCTTCAACAATAAGAGGAACTAGCAATTTTTTTTTAAAAAAAGCAAAAATATTTAAATAATCATTAGTTGATTAATTAAGTTAAATTTAAAATAATAATTATCTTTATACTTAATAAGGAATTCGTAGCTTAAGATTTAAGTAGATCAAGTCATAATGTATTTATATAAAACTATTTGTTTTTGATTATTTTTTTGCTATCTTTTGAATTTTTAATGAATATTTATTTCCATTATATACATTTTGGCGCACGATGAATAGATTAAACAAAATATATAGAGTGTAGCAATTAAATAACAAGAATTTTTTTTTTAAGTGACTCATGTGTGACAATCCGTTTTGTACGTTTTCTATTGATAACACAATATCAAGCGCCACCGAAACGCAAGGTATGGCCAACGCAGCCATGTTTATTGTTTAAATTAAAATAATTAGGTACGATGCATACTACTTGCATTCGAGATTATTATCAGTAGGTGTCACTGTGTCAGGTGAATTGTATCCACACTAAAAAAATTCAAAAAGGGTCATAGTTTATTTACATCCAAAAGTATATTTTTAGACAGCCTAGTTGCATTTCTGTTTTTTATAGTATAAATTAAGCATTACAGACTATTATAAAATAAAATAAATTAACTATTTATGATTTTATTAATATGTTTGACTATAATGCATTATATTATCACATCACATTTAAATAAATAAAATACAAATTATTCATAGATTATGTAAATAAACATATTAAAAAAATTATGTGGGATTAAAAAATATAAAAAATAATAATTATTATTAATTAATAAAATTAATTTTAATAATTAATAATAAAATAATTAAAATAAAGATAAAATAAGAAGAGTAAGGTAAAAATTGTATTTTATAATCTCAAAAACTCTAAATACATAAGTTCGAAAATTATTAAGATATATTACTCAATTAAAATAATATTATGGTATTTATAACATGGAAAATGTACACAACCATCATAATATGAACAATATTATTATAACACAAAATATTTGTGAACGCCACTCAGTTACGGCTAATATAAAAGGTAGAAAAAACAATGCGCATACATTATTTACACCGAAAACCACAGGTAAAGAAACAATTATAAAATAGAAAAAACGACTACATACCACTAGTGTCCACAAAAAAGGTATATTTTACAAGTAACTTACATCCCGTTTTAGGGACGCAACTCGACTATATTATTATTATTCTTAATCGCCATAATAGTCGTGACCAAATTGTGTCCTTTATTAAATATTATGTCTATGTTTTATCTGCGACTAACGATAAAATATTATAAAAATATACACAAAAATAATATTATTATAGCGTGTTGGTATGATTAAATTGAATACGCATCATAACGATGTCTGTTTATCGTCAATTTTCGAGCCCTATTTATAACACTGACTGCTTTGAAAAACAAATACCTGATATCTGATTTGATAGATATTTTGTATATTATGATTGATTAGAATAATACGAATTATTTTGCACAATGCTACACATTTCTCAGTACACGATCAAGCATCATATTCTAAAGTGTTCGTTAAGTGGTATCAATGATTTAAAATGAAAAAAATGTTTAACTCCAAACTGTGTACGAAAAAATAATTTTTCAATTCATAATTATAAATTGAGTTATCATACAATGCTTAAAAATGAAGTGAAACTATTCAAGTGCACAAATAAAAAATACAAGTGTTTTTAAAGTTGTATGGCCTAAATAATATGATTTCTGAACCAACTATACATAATTACAATTCAAATGAACCTGAATACATTAAATGTAAAAAATTAAGCAACTGTCTTAAACGAAAAGCTATTGCAAACATATCAATAAGACTATAAAAACTTATCTGTACTGAGCGGAGTGGCGGACGCAACTAGGCTGTCTAAAACGTTACTCTTGGATATAAATAGGCTATGACCCTTTTAGAAACCTTTTTTGTAGAGACGTAAATCACCCAATGATAATAATCTCGGGCACAAGTAGTAGATATGCACTGAAAAAAAGGTTTGCATCAATTGCGTCGATAGATATTCAGATGAAATACATTGTTGTATGCAACTGCATCGATCGATCCATAAATACATATATTATGTGTATAATATTATTTTCTATTAACATTGATTTTAGAACTTCCAAATTTGGGACTGTGCTAACCGTCCCAAATTCGCACCATACAAGCATTCCAGTCGATTACCCTCCGTATGATAACCTCCGCACCTTGGTTTGTATCAAATTCAACACTAACTCCGAGTTAAAAATGGAATCAGTTGACCAACTAACCACCAAACATAACAGATCTTTTTATTCCAAATTATATTACCATACTAACACTTTAGTATCTCAATTTTCATCAAATACTTAACCCATGAATCCCACCCATCGGCTCAAAAGAAAATATTGCAGGGATTTACTAATCTAAAAAAAATAATATATTATAGTATATTACATTGGATTCCATCACTAGTTGACCTCTCTCTTCACATTATTCAAGTTAAAATGTACATAAATTATCATATTTACCTATTGTGATGTATAACATAGATTGTAAATATTCTTTAAAAAAAAAAACTTATAAATAAGCCGTGCTGATCATTTAGTAAATAAGTAATTTAAAAATATATTTGGTGAATGGTGACTTTATATTTTAATAACTAAGAATCTGTTTTTACGTGTAGGGTTCCTTAGTTTTATCTAAAGTTTTTAATTATCAAAAATTGACGCTCGAAACATTTGAATAACATTCAACACAATACTAATGCAATGGCCATACAACTCGAAATTATAACTTTATTAATTATATTATTTATATAAACTAAACTTATTTAGGTATTGCTCCGCTGTATAGTGGATAGTAGAGATGGGGAGTAGGTCACTATAATGGATGTGTTAAATTTAAAAAAAATTTAGAAAAATCGAAAATTTAAATTATCTGCAAATAGCTTCAGAAAAGTCAAAATATTTTGAAAATTTAATCATAAATAGTTAACGCTATTATAAAAATTTGGTGAAAATTTAAAGTATTTACAGTGATTTGTTTTTGAGTTACAACAAAATAAAAAAATCGATTTTGTCAAAAACTAATTATGCGTAAAAATTCATATTTTCTGTAACTTTTTCAAGATTTTTCATTACGCTTTTGAAAATTACTGGAATTTTTATTTTTGGCCCTCCTAAACCCCAACTAGATTCATTTTTCTTTTCAAAAAAAGACTGAAGTCAAAAATCAAAACATTCTTTCTACTCCTAAACATGATAACAGACAAAAAAAAACAAACATTATTGTAAAATCAATACATTCTTCACTCCGTTCAGAATCTAAAATGATATATAAACATTTTAATTTTATTTTAAAATTTATGAGACAGGTATTGTTAGAAAAAAGCGCAAAACAGCCAAAACATACCTATCATATTATTAGAAAATAGACAAATGGATACTAAAGAACTGTTAAAAATATTTTCTGAGATGAAAACTAGAAAAAAAAACTTTGAATGGCTGCTTTATAGTTTTATAAATATAACATAAATAAACTATATTTATAATAAGTTATGTTTGTTATTATTTTTTTTTTAATTTCGGTAATACGAGTATAAATATGTATATGCAGGCCAACACTTGATACTGCCCCGGGGACCCAAATTTATAGTTACGCCACTGTTTCAATAAGAATAGACGAATCAGATGCTGAGTACTTGTGGATTAAAAATAGAAGGATTAGACAAAAATAAATAAAGACAAAGAAATATTTGGTTCATATAATTTTAAAAATAAAGCTTTCTCAAAGTCTTAATATAACATTATATCCAAATCTTAGGGACCACGGTGACAAATTGTTTGCTGAATAACTAAATAAATATCACATTTTCTTTGCATACAACGCGTCAGATGATAATATTCGGACCAGGAATTTCATTAATTTTGATATTAGTCTACCAAATTTAATAGTGATTTAAGTTATATGTTTTGCTTAACAAATTTTTAAAGTTAACGATGTAGAACCATGACGTCAAAAATTTGTGATATGAAAAAAAAGCAATAATTTTTCATTACCTAATTTTATTTTTTTTTAAATTTGACTAAAAGATGTCTAAAATTCACAAATTATTATTTAAACATGATCCCAAAACTCGGTGAAGACGAATACTATTAATTTAAAGGATAAGAAAACGTCCAATAAAATTTGTGTATATCAAAACTAAACCAAGATATTAAACTTCTATTTACTTCAATGTCAATAACAATGTGTATTTAGAACTTATTCTACAACGTGAACGGTTAGAGTAGTGAGGTGAACATCAAAGTTTTAAAATGTCTGTATATACTCATTTTTCTTGTGAAACCTTAATCAGCCATAATTGGTTGGATCCTTCACCATTGTAATACTCATGCTCACACCATGCTTAAAGTGAAACAGTTTTAATCTAGTACTATTGTAAGTTAAAGGAACCAATGGAAGTGCACCAATATTAAGATTTGGACCTAACTTCCAAAATTTTGAAAATTGAAAAAAAACTATAGAACAAGTTCAAACTTGGAAAAGAGTATTATGAGAGTATTATGCATAAATTCAATAAAATAAAAATAACATATTAATTAAAATGAAAAGTTGTCATTATTTAATTGCCACACAACGTATATTATGTGTGTAGTAACATTCCCATACAAAAAAGATATGATCATTATTAAATCAAAATTTTTGTAATAACCTAAATAACTTATTCAAAATTTGGTAAATAAAATATTACGTATAATACTATTTAAATTATCAATTTTTCATAATTCTTAATAGGTACTAACTGACAAACATACTTACACAACCATTGAGGACCTGTAATGACACGCGCTATTATTAAATACTTATATATTTTATTTAGGCACTATTAAATAAATATGTACTAACAATATGACTTTGTCGCGGTCGTTATTGTAACGACCACCGCGAGCAAGTAGCCGCTGCTTGTCTAATTTTGCGCGATGGGTCACGCAGACAGTCTAATTAAAACAGCGGTCACTGAACATGAGCCTTTACTTAATATTTAATTGTAATTATATACATAAATATTATATTGTCTAATTAATAAAGTGCCAATCCGGTAGCAAGGCGAAATCAAGAGTTAAAGAAAGGGTTGCGAACCTTACTTGTTGATAAGCCTCGTCATCTGTGAAATGTCTATTTGCCACACGTGTTTTTCTCCATAAGAAAGCAAGAAAATCGAAATATCGGACAGTCACCCGCCAAAATGATGTTTGGCTGAGAAATTAAAGCCCCCGGAGATTGGCAGCTAGAGCTGGCCGAAGAAAAGGGAAAATGGTCCGGAATTGCCGGAAGCCGACCGGAACCTGTCGGGAGAAACCGGTGGTTCTCAGGTGAAACCGGATGATGCTCCCTCAGAGGAGAAAAGTCATCCGACTGTGACCAGCCAGAAATTTCTTGGAACCTATAGACACCCAGAACCTCCGAGCAGAACCCATCCGTCGGTAGAGGATTGAGTCTATTATATAAAATATTAATAAAGTGCTGCCCTTATTTAAAAACTGTTTAGGTAATTACTAACGTGAACAATATTGATGTGGTCAAAATGCTAGGAGAAACAGCATAGCAAATAGGTATAAAAATTAATACTAAACAAATGAAGATAATAATACTCATGGAGAATGAAAGGACCCAAAGAGTTGTAAGTTTAATATATTAAAAAATAAATATTAGGGAGCAGCATTAAGCATTAAGAATGATTGGTTAAAGTAAATAAGACATACTCAGTTAATTAAAGCCTAAAAAGCATTTTGCGAACATTCGTGCAATTATTAAAATCTAAAATTATATCTAAAAAACAAAAGATTGTACGAAGTTGTTGTAAGACTGATTGCTTTCTCATATGCTTGTAACACTAGGACAGAGGTTTCCAACCAGAGTGCTGCGAACTTTATTTAAAGTTCCGTGAAATTATTTAAACATTTTTTTTTTAATAATTAAAAATAAAAATATATAATTAATTTTCAATATAATAATTTATTTTATAAAATATAATATGTGTATATACAACATATTATATACCTACGTCTTTCTACTTTTGTTTATATACTTATGCACTGCTAAATAAAACCGAAGTAGTCTATAGGATGCCTCCGGATGTTTAGAAAATGACTAAGGGTGCCGTGAGTCAAAAAAGGTTTGTAACCTCTACACTAGGATGACGACTAAATTTACAAAGTGTAAAATCAGAAAAATACGTTAGATAGATAGATTAACGTGATGAAAAAAAATTTAAGAATTCTGGGATTTGATGTTTAAAGAGAAATAGTTAATGAGAAAGACAGCAAATAGTAAGTTATATAGTTATTGCATAAAATGGATGATTATAATTATTTTATTAAATAACATTCGTTATTTTAAAATCTACTAGCATTTTAGAAAAAAAAAGTTATTTATATAATTTCTAGTTTAAATAAAACAACATTTTACCATTATAATTTCTTAAGTTTTATTTTTTTATATGATAAAATACATTTTTAATTTTATATTTTGAAGCAAAATAATTTCAGAGTATTTCGAATTTCGATACATAAAAATCGAAATTCCGATGAGCAAATTATAAGTTATAACTTATAAATAGGGTTTGAGACTTGTTTTATTTTGACTTGATATTATATAAAAAATATTTTCCAAAAGTTAAACGATTTTGTAAAATGAGTTGTCCAATAACAAAACACTCTAAATATGTATGCGTGTGTATGTGTAATTTAATTTATACAAACTAGAAATCTATACATTATAACAGTGATAGCCAAACTACAGCTCCCGTAAAAGACTTTTTCAATCCACATATCTCGATATCTTATCTTATTTACTTTAATCATATTATATATATATATATCATAATTATATAGTAATATGAAATTTTTTTCCATTTCGGCTCTTTAAAATTTATTAATATATTGAATGGCTCGCGAGTCTCTTCTCACTGGCCACCCCTGCATTATAATATTAGGAAAAATATTAGATTATAAATTTATCATTATTACTTACTATAATAGGAGTTGTAGAATTGTTTTGCATTGAGTTTCTTAATATCTATAAGAATATGAAATATTCAATAAAAAAAATGAAATAATACATTAAGTACTAAAAATGTTTTATGACTTGCTATTTTTCAAAGATTTTAGTTGTACATAGTTTATATCTAGATTTAGCTATGTGCATTCCCCCTTGATCCATATTATTTGATAACAGGTCACTTTCCCGTCAGATATTTTCTCTCCAGTAATTATTCCTCATGAAATTTTTCCGTCAAAAAAATAACATTAAAATAAAACAATAATATAAGCTATTTTTTTTTATATAATACCAATGTATATGTAAACATAGTAATTATACTTTTAAGTAGGTACTTTATATTATAATTTTTTTTTATTATTTGTTAAATTGTTGTTGTTTACCTTTTTATATATTGTAAATGATGAGTAAATAATTGTAAAAATTCTAATTAAAAACTAAGTTCTTGGTAAGTACTTATAATTGTTTTTTTTAACGAGTTTGGTTGCTTTCGTATATTTTTTTCTTTTTGAAAATCTTATTATATTTATGAAATAATTTTTTAATCAAATAACAAAGTTAAATAGTTTGTCCATATACAGAATGTATATGTAATTATAATCTATTTATACATATGCAAGTTGGTTTATAATTTAAAATTATTTTAAATTATTATTTTTATTTTTACGGTTAAAATTACTGCACGGGGAAATGTTAGTGATGAGGAAAAATCTTACATAAATCTATCCATGAAACTATTATTTGATATATAAGCTCATTATATATTATTATTTTTTTTAAAGGTGTTGTTTGGGAACTACGTATATTATGTTTTTATTTAAAATATCATATTTAATTTTTTTTTAAATATCTAAAATATAATAGTTATTATTCTTATGATATGTTAGAAGTATATTGTATTAAGCATATACAGTATACCTATTATTATAAACATTAGATTTTAAAATGATTTTGTCAAAAATAAATAGTAATATTTCTTTTTAGCTATGCAATTCAATAATATATTAAACTAAAATATTCTTTTAAACACATTTTATATTATTCACATTCTATTGAATGTTTAAATACCTATTACTAAAAAGTAGAGATATATAAAAATTAATAAATAATAAAAAAATTAATTTTAACATTCTGATTTATTTATAGTGACAGAAAAAAATATTTTAGTTGACGCCAAGGTACCTTAATTGTGGAATCGTAAGGACCTACACGGAACAAAAAGGTACGTATGTTAGTTCCTACACGGCGGAAGACAGATATATATGTAAAAAAATATACTATATTTTACGTCATATTATAAATTATCAAAATAATGATACTATCTTAAAAAAATAAAAAAATATAATATTTTATTTTTATACATTTTAATAGTAAAATATATATATTACACTTTATACGAATATTATAACTACAAATTATCAAACTGATGATAAGAAAATAATATCATTTAGAAGAATATAATAGTGTAGAATTAGTGAAGAAATATTATAACCACATAATAAATGAATTATTATTATATTAAAATGTATGACACTATTATATGATATGACTGATATTAGATTGAAAACTTATAAATTATATATAATAATACATGCAGTGTATGAACTTACATAAGTAGCTTATTCTATCATGTAGGAACTAAGATATATATATTTTTTTATCTGATAGGTCTCGTGTAAGAACTTACATTCGCCCCCTTTATTTATATGTGAAGGTTCTTTGCCTCATACTCCTTTACCCTTTTAAAATCTTCAATGGTTTTTGTTTTTATACCATTGTGTGTTCATATTTTATATATAAACCATACCTTTATTTCATTCCTAGATTGTAGGTGCTTCTTGTAAAAAATTAAATTATGAAATATTATAAAAATCTTACTTGGACTTATAGTTTTCTCATTCATATAGTCTATATATAGAAAACTAACTTCATCACCTTTATTAATATTAATATTCTTAATTGGTTCTGAAAAACATGTTAGAAATAATATACTATTTAAATAAATAAACTTATAACAACTAATGCAATTATTATGCCGTTTAGAATAGGATCTTATTAATTTTATTCAATATAATGAAACTATAATAATTATTCCATACAATATTTTATTTTAAATTATTATTGATTAATAATGATTTAAGGTTCTTATTAACATTTCAATTAACCCCTTTTTCTTATAATAATAGAGTTATTCAAAATCTTGGAATTTTTAAACACATCCGAAGAAAATATTTTCAAATACTTCAGATTTTTGTACCATTTAAGGATAATGCTGTGATTCTGTAATTTAAATATCTATTAAAATATTCATCACTACTAAATTTAAATAAAAATACATTATAAAATAAAATAATATTATCATCTATATAAGTAGATTTAAATAAATAATTTTACTCACGAAAATAACACACCATGGATACAATATTAATGCTCATTATAAAAATAATATAAATACTTTTGTTAGAAATATTTGGAGTCATTTTTGATGAATAAAGCACTTTGCAACTATAACCTTTAAATGCTTTAATGAAAATAAAATATTAATCACGACATTCAAGTACCTATATACGTAGGTAAATATGTTCTTTGTTGTCTTTGCTTGTAACCAACTGCGTACACTATACAACTTATGAAATCTTATTGACTTATTGATATTTTATAGGATTCGAATACAATTATATTATCATATCTTATGTAGAAGACAAAATTATATACATTGATCATAATTTCATCAAAATCGGATGAGTAGTTTCGGAATGCATCGAGAACATCATACCCATCGTACACCAAATTTTCATATAATATAAGATAAGATGTATTAGTTAGGATTTTTAAATTGTACTTTTTAGTAATTCATTATTTATATAAATATCATATTTAATAAAATAAATTAAAAATAACAATTAATAAATGAATTATAATTTTTGAATATAAGGGAAAAATAAAATGTATTATATTAAAACTGTATTATAATTGTATATACTTATTTACAATAAAATTATTTTAAAAGTATTTATAATACTATATTATACTAATACAACTATGAACTCGTATTAGTAGGATCTATTTTTATGGAATATTACTTAGACTAAGACTTAATGTGACAAATTATACAATTGGGGTTTTATAATGAAATATAAATATATCACTTTAATTTATGAATTATTTATAAGGCAATATATCACTTTGTGTTTGTAAGTATAATATAGAAGCCAGTAAGCCACCGACACCGAATCGCTGTGTGTCGACGCTAGTGCGTAACAGGCTAATGCTAGCTATTATACGAATATTCGGTATACAATATATAAACAATGTTGATGTACGTGTAATGCCCAAAATTATTTTTATCAATAAACTTCTCGGAAAAATTCATATCTACACGTCGATTGACGGATAAAAAGGTCAGGTAACTGGAAACTCGGGGTGCGTCAATTATGTATATAGGTATACAATTTATACGTTTTTTTTTATATATTATTAAAATCATTAGTGTTTCTTTACTATATTATGCATGCTATATACATACAAACCTTCCTCTTTAATCACTCTATCAATTAAAAATCCTGCATCAAAATCTGTTGCATAGTTTTAAAGATGTAAGCATACTAGGGACAAATAGCTGGAAGCGTCTTTGTTTTATACTATGTAGTAGTGATTTGAATTAATTTAATTGATCCATCTAAAAACGATTCTGTACTCTGTCCAGCGAGAGAACACGCCGCAAACCGACCAAAATCAGCTTTTCTACGTATTCCCCAATGATACCCAGCCATAAGCTAGCCAGTTTTGATAGCATGGTAACGAGGGGGCATGCGCAGAATCGACGCGTTCTCTCGCTGGACAGATTATAATCGAATTCATATGTTTATATACATTTTAAATTCTATAGAGTAAAACGATAAATATATTGATTTAAAATTATATTTATTTGTTTGTTTTTATTTTTAGTATGATCTTAAACTTTAAAAGTTCTTTCAAATAATAAATTGAATCTGGTTGATACTTTTAAGAGATAATAAAATTATTTTTTTGGCTTAACACAAAAAATAAATAACTGTAGATACTTAAAATGTTCATTAAATCTTTGCATGGTATAATTTTCAAAATATTTTAATTCTTTTCCAACGATTTTTAAGTATAAATTAAAAACTTAACTTTACATTGAATTTGACTTACGATGGAAGTTTTTTATCGTACCTATTAGTTTTTAGATTTTCAACATAATATAAAAACTAATGTTACACCAAATTATAAATCTTGATTTAAAACACTTGTTCAAAGATTGTATTGTAATAATATTATATTCCAACAATTGAAATATGCGTGTGCCTTCTTAATTTACAATTATGTATGATTTATATATTACGTGGTGAAAAAATCGAAAAAATAGTATCGTCCAATGAAAAATAATTTACTTTTATGTACCATTTTTTTATATATATAATAAATAATCATTTTTTTAAAAAATTACTTGAATTTTTAAATAAATATCATTAATTTGCTCTAATAAAATTTAAAATTGATCACTTTACCAACACTATTAAGGATATTTGCTAATCAATATCAATTTGACCTCGAGCATCGTTGTATTTTAAAAATTATTCATTAGTACCAATTATTCATTATAATTACTTGTAGTTTGATTCAAACAAAATGTTAAAACAAACATATTTTTAATTAGATTTAGTTTATACTTAGTAGTATACTTTAACAATCAAGCAATCATCCTTAGTAAAATTAAATATCTATAAAATAGAGTAAATATTAAAATCACTAAAGTATCCTAAATTGTATAAAAAAATATCAATAGTTTTCGAAACAATGAAATATTTACTGTTATAAAATTCAAAATCAGTTTGTTCTTTATTTTTATTGTAATTTATTTTATGTAACTAAGTATAATTTTGATTATATTATGTATTTATGTTAGAATAATAATTATTGCACGACATCTGTTTTAATTTTCCTCCCACACAACACAACACACCCACATAACAAAAATCAATTATAGTTGTAATATTATTTGAAAATGTTGGCCGATAAACGATTACAAATTTGCCTTAGGTATACACACTTACGTACTGATAAAAAGATGAATGTTCACTGGTGTGATTTTAACTTGTCACGTGATATACACTTTCGTCTGATAAATCAACAAAATATTTTTTTAATTTGATTATTCACTTTGTCTTAAACTGAAAATTAAACAATAAATAAAAAATTTAAATATGCTATGTACATCGTACACATTATAAGATATTTACTTTTATTAAAAATAACAATCAATTTCAAATCTATAAGTAATATCAAAAATAAACTTATAAAACAAGTGAAATTATAAATAATCAAAAAATTATACATCAGTATATATTGAACTATATTACTATAAGCTATATTAACTTTTAAGTTAAACAACTGTCCCTAAATTATCCATCTCTCTCTCCCCAAAGAACTCAGTTATAAGCTGTTTTTTCCACTCTCGGTATCAACTTCTCCTTCATTGACGCTCTTTCAGCTAATAATGTAAGTTCAATCATACATAATATGATTAATTTTATACTCCGATCTGGCCTCCAAATTTAGTAGTGTGAGCTTTACCATACATATTATTATGTTTGTTTTTAATTTATGTGTACTGAATATTATTAGATATTTTTTTTCTTATTTTTATAAATGATGCGCAATAATTTATTATTAATATTATTTTTAAAACATTATTTTCAACATCGAATTTCTATTTTACAAAGTTTTATTTTAAAAATAATATATATGATGCTCTACGATAAGATTAACATAAATTAAGTACTTAATATTAAATAACTATTATCGTGATATCTGTTTATTATCGGTTCAGTCGGCTAATTTATTTAGATGCTACTTATATATTAAATGTATATAGGTATAGGTACTTACAATAACTGTTGTGTTGATTTGACTTTATTATACATTTTTGAATCAAAAGAAGTAAAATTTTATTACAATATTTGTTAAAGTAAAAGGGATTTAATTTCGATCTTAATTGTTTATGACATAAAGTTTCGAGTTTATTTTAATGGGGTAAACTAGTCACTGGTCAAAGTTTGCAGAAACTAGTACGCTGTAGCCTGTAGATTTTAGTGCTTACATTGTCAGCCGGAAGTTGCTAAACATAAGATAATGTTACTTATTATTATTACCAGCTATTTGTATATCATAATAGAAAATGTGCAACTCAACTCCCAATTAGCCTTTACTATAAGTGGATTAACAGCAGCATTTTTTCTTGGAAATCCCAACTACTTCTGATATATACACTAAATCCACTCAACATAGTTTATCAATCCTGTCGATTTCAAAATTAATAACAAACTAGTAAATAATAACATTAATTATGAAAACCACAGATACCGGTAAACACTTTCCATTCAAATATTGTATGATTCTGGTACTCAATAATTTATTTATTATATCTACTGTATTATAATATAATAATTTAGCTTATTTTGTTCAACAATAACAAAAAATATTACAAGAAGATTATCATGGATAATGTGTTTTTAAACTTATATTCGTTACCATCGTGGAGAGGCATATTGTTGGTTTGAAAAAAATATACACATTCTGACGTTCATTAATATTAAATAATAGCATGTATAATGAAAATAATAAAATTAATTTTTGATTATATACTATACGTATACTAATACCGTCTATTACGATATATTTGTAAGCAATAGTAGAAAATAAAAAATAAATAATTTTGACATTTAAATTCTGTTTTTTTTTTTAAATATTATTAGACTTATACTTTTAAAATTGTAATTTAAGTTTGGTAACTATTTTTCATAGACGCATTGAAATGTTTTAAATTTAAACATATATTAGATAGATACCTACTATTGAGGAGTCGTTATTATTCTATGTATTGGTTTTAAAATACAAATAATAATAAAAATCAATCAATAAGTATTTTATAATATTCTTAATGACGTTAAACATAAGTAACGTGTTTACATTTAAAAATTATCATTGTTCTTATTGTTATATTTAAATGGAAATAAATTTTTCCACTACGAGAAACGATAAAGTACCAATGGTCATTATGATTGTCATTATGATAAGTTGTACATAAAGTCCAAACTGATTACTGTAAAAGAAGCTTATGGCTGCTGACATTGCCTGAAAAACCAGTCAATTTATATAATAATACAATAAAAAAGCAAAAGGGTATTAAGTAAAATTACTTGATTTAACGTGAATTACCTGCATAAACATGAACAAAGACATGGCGGAAGCACTGTCATCAGAGTATTTCACTCCGATGATATTATATATTTGCGTGGTAAAACCACTGTCTCCTAAACCCAAGAGGAAACCGCAAAATACAGCCAAGTTTTGACTGTAAATAATAATATATTTAATAGTAATTGGGATAGAAAAAGAGAACAGAAATCTAATCCAATACAATGCATAAAAATATTTTCTAATACAAAATACGTGTCTAATCGGAAATGAATTAATCGATCAAAAATCTTCATCATCTCAACAGTGAATAAAGACCGCCGTCCAAAAAAAAATAAAACGTATACAAATTATAATTCCCAACTAATCAGAAAAACATTGACGAAAATGATTTAGTATCTGCGTCGCAGAACTAAAAATTAAATAAGACTCGATAATGAACCCCTAAAAATAAGACATACATTTTTTACACATTGAATATAGTATTATTTATTTTTAACGAATAAAAATTGTGTAAAACGATAATTTCAAAAACGTTAAGTAGTTAAGTTTGAAACAAGGAATGTTTTACGTCAAATGAATCACCTGGTACATAATCATACAACTATTGTCTATTATAAAAACGACGTATAAAATACCATTGTAAAATATATTAGGTAATTACTGCGGTATACTAATGTCCATAGCTGTTAACATTATTTTTTGGTTTGTTTAAAAATGTTATATAATTAATAATATAAGTAACACTGTAATACGGGAAAATAATATAATAGCTTACCAAAAATTTTAGATGATGAATTTAAAAAAATAAATGTCATACTTAGGTTTGATAAACGATTTGGTGTAAGAATCGCCGAACGGAGAATCGTTTGGTAGATTTATAAAAATTAAGCCGTACGCTGCGATGTTGATGAAAAAACTGATTATTATTATGGTCGGACGACTTAGACCACTGATCTTTAAATCGGATCTTGCAGATTTTTTACCTAAAACGCTGCATAATAAACCACCTATAAACATCGCGAATGCATCATAATCGGGTATAATTTTTATCTCGTAATATAAATTATGTATAATATATTTAATAGTTTAATTAACATTTATGCAAACCTGCAACTTCGCCGACTCCGACCAATATTCCTGTGTAACCTAACAGTTGTTTGGAATTAGTGCTCATAGACTTTGTGAACGCAATACACGAACTGTATACACCACTGTACAATGATACGTGCAAACCTTTGAGAAGGTAAAGTTTATAATAATTAAAACAAAACAAGAACAAAATACATTTTTAGTGTTGGGAGGAATGGACATTAGAACTGTATTACAAAAAATAACAGCAATTGTTTAGGTCAAAATAATAGTGCAAAAATAATCCCTGATTTTAGTCTATGATATTATGCTCTGTTGCTTTTCATAATTAAATAAGTTTTGTGTATTCAGTAATTACTTAAGAACTTTGTTTCATTAAGAGTATGGATATTTTTTAACCGAATTACACCTAGGCATCTAAATAAGAAATATTTTAAGATAAAAATTGATTGAAAGTTTGATATATAATAGCATTATATTTTATTTATTAATTAATACCACTATATTTAAATTTCAGTTTATAAATACATATAACGATATAACTGAACTTATATATTTTTTATTTTATAGTAATTATTTTTATATTCATAAAACAAAATAAATATAAATCTTCATTTTATTTTTCATATCAATTTTGTAGTTGGCTTTTTTACTTATAGATTTTTTACGTAGCATAGTTTCTCAGTTGCCATACTTCATTTTTTATAAACCATAGAAAAAATAGAAGTCATCTATCAATAAATATCATAATAATACCAATGAACCTAATTATAACCTAATTATATCACAGACATTGTTCGTTTCACCTACCGGTATACAAAAACAAAGTACTTAATAAAAGCATGTCTTTAGTCATCAAAAGCCTCATTGAATCCTTGAGTTTTTGTTTCGGAATTATACTGTTTGATTTCCGTAGATATACTTCGTTTTCATTCCCTTTGGCGTCTAAGGACGGGCGCAAGACCATCAGTATCAGTGAACCAAAACCACACACTACTGCCAACACAGTAAACACCAACATTCTGATGGATTCATTCAACTCAGTTTTGTCACGGAGCACCAATATTACAAAGACATTTCCGATACATATACTGTAAATAAATGTGACGAGAAGAACAAAATAGTTTGTACATAGTTTATAATATAATAATTATATATGCTATCACATAAGTCATAAATAATTTCAGGGGATAATAATCAGTGTTGTAGTCAGAAGTTTTACGTTTATGCAGAAGGGAGGGATGAGGGTTCTGCTAGAATGCTCCCTTCCTTCTTTTGAAAAGTCATCCTTTCAAACTTTGAGTTCAGCACTTTTATCAAACAATAAATATAAATATGTAACATACTCAAAAATATCAAAGTATCAGATATAATAATAATAATTATATAGTTAAGGCTTCAAAATTAAGTTGATATTAAAAATAATTGTTTGCTATGATTAACAAAAAAACTAAATCACCAGTATTTGGGTGGCTGGTGAGTGCATTCTATCTTTATATAATATGAACTATCCGGCGCATAATAATCCTAGAATATGGGCGGCATGTTTTGTGGACTGTGGAGATACGATTCACTTTGTTACTTACCTACTAATTAGTAATTACTACAAATAACGCTATATATAGTTATCAAGTGATTCGTCAAGTATACTCACCTCCATTATTCTTTCAAAAATACATTTTGATCAAATTCTAATTTTCGAAATAAAATTTTTAAGTATTATTTAAACCAACATTTAAGGATCCTATTTTTTACAAAACTTAAACTATTTTATACCATAAAATAAGGTGTTTGCGAATAACATCTAAAATTTAACATAATCTGATATCTTTTTCCAGTCCTAATCGTTCAAATTTAGATTTTTATATTAGTAGATACCACTACGAGTATAACACAACATAAAAATACCTTATTTTCGACATGGCCCAAAATATTCCTGAATTTCTAGATATGGTCTTGTCGTCCGAATTCAGGGTCAGGTAAGTGGCCTGTCCTGTCCAAATAATTGATGCACCGAAACCCAGTAACACAGACATGGTGTACAACAGAATGTTAGACGGCCAAAAGAACGGCATCAAAAATGTTCTGTAAATATTATTACGTATATGATATATGAAATGCGCGTATGATATAATATCATAAATAGAATATAGGTAATATAAAGTCAATTTTAAATATTTGATCACTTAAAATCATAACTTATAAATAATGTAAATATTTCAGTATAAACATACACGTAAGATATAGATCCCAAGTAAATAGCTTTCCGGCTACCAATCATGCCAATTATTCCCGGGGCCAACCAACTGCATAAAGCAAACACGCCATATATGATACACAGACTCATATACCCGTCGCCAGTAAATGAGGGGTCTTCTTTTTCGATACTTTTCAACACTGTTTTCTGAAATAAAAATAATAGATTATCATACGTATAATATATGACATTATTTCACGAATATCCTAAGTACATTTCGGTATGTAGATAATATAGTATTATTAATTTATTGACTTTAAAGTTTTTATTTAATTGTATTATAATAATAAATCGTATGTTTCTATACAAAAATATTATTAAAACCACATTTTACTGTTTAAATAATAATGTATAGGCTGCATTTAAAATTGTACAAATTTCTCAAATATTTTCTAAATTTCATTTGGAAATATACGCATCAATGCATCATAGGTATTTTCAAATAACTTATGTATTGGCGAATTATTAAAGATTGAATGTAGTAATATGTACTAATGTACCTACTTTTTTCATAGCTATATCACTAAACTATAATAATGTGTATTAATATTTTTATAGTGTCATTACCTCGATATTGCTCACGGTCAAAAAAGATGTAAATACAAACATAAATCCTAAGCCTAATATGCTTATATTCATTAGCCTCCTGTCCATTGTAAAAATTCTGTTTTAATGATCAAAATCTAAATAAATCAGACAAAATATTTAAATTATATTTATATATAGGTATAACATATAAAATAAAAATTAGGTACCTAACTATGTCAACTTTGCTGGTTTCGAGTATACCTTGTTATTGAGTACCTATAGGTAACTGTAATATTGATATGTTAAATTTGAATTGATGATAAATAATTGCACATGAAAAACGATTCTGAGCGTATACGGTTCAATGTCAACCTAAATTTCTAAAATAAATTATTAATTAATAATAACAAATTACCTATTTTTCTATTATAAAAATAGAAAAAAATACATTATATATTAAATAAAAACTATTATTATTAACTTATAATAAGAGACTCGTGATCTGCTACTAATCTTACATTATATGACCAGTGATGTATTTAGGTTAGGACCACCCCAAAATGTGCCTAAATTGGTAAGTCACAAAACCTCAATCATTAAACTTAAATAACCACTGTACATTATTTTTATTTAAATTATATTTATACTGAGAATGATGTGATTTAAAATATGAAAAAAAAATCTATAGCATCACTACTTAATAATTTAATTTCTGTATTTAAGAGGTTCCATCTTCTATACAAGTTGGCTATATGACGAACACGACCAAATTTCATGCTATGCCACTGAATATGATAATATTATTATTTATTAGAAAAATTTCTCATAACATTTTATAAATTGAATTCAACAAACCTGTGTAGTTTATTATTCCTAGATTTTCACCGAGTAAACCGTCTTATCCTCAGGATAGCAAATGGTCAACTGCAGTTTTAATTTTTGTTTAATGGAACGCTCTAATAATTATCGATGGATTGATAATTATTAACGACCGAGTGTTGTGTGATACATAATAATCTTTGATTTCGCAGTATTGTACTTATGTGCGTTAGTGATTTTAGTGCACAGCATTTCGAAATAAATGTACGTATAATACGTATCACACGAAAATTATATTTTTATAATACATACATGATGTTATCAGTTTTTTACGGAATTGTTACTATTTAACAATTTTTATAAATATTTAAATAAAACACGATAATATATCATTTATAAATTATGAAAATTATAATGTTTTGAAGTTGAAGCCATTTTAAGTTGGTAATTTTTTATGATAGGTATTGTTAATTTTGAGATTGCTATTATGTATTTATGTACTTAATGTTACATCATGATGCAATAGCAACGCATAATGGCCAATGGGTATTCTCTTTAGTCTTTACCCTGTGACTTTCTGTGGTAGTTATTCATAGATAACCATAATAAAAAATAAAATAATATTATACAAATTATTTAATTTGTATTTTACTTTATAATAATTTTCAATATAGTTAAATCGGTAAACATCGTTTAAATAATAATTCAAAACAAATTTTATTTAATAAGTTTTAACAATATAGTAGGAAAGTACTATGTATATATATATTTTATTATTTATATTTAACATTACCTATCTTATTATATGTATAGGTAAGAACAAAAAAAATATTTTACGATCATGCTATTTTATTGAAGTATCTACATACAACATACTACTATGATATTATCGTTATATATTCGTATATATATAACGATATTGTATACCTCGTCACTCGTCGTTTATTAATTTTTTTAAAAAAAATTAATAAATTCAACTTTTTTATTATCAAACTCATATTAAATATGAGTCTTCCAAAAGTAAAACTGAATAGGTCCTAGGTTAACTTATAACTCATTAATCCGAGCCTGATATGAGCTAAACTTCCGCGAATGACATTTAAATATCAATATACTTTATCATATTGCACGATTTTATAGATCAATAAATTGGAAATAGGTTATGTGTATACATATTATTGTTCTTGAACTTTGAACTACCCAATAGCCGAGTCTGCAGTGACATTTAATCATCGCGCTAAAACAACCCGAGTATTGTCAGTCAGCATTTTATATACAGAGTGATTCTATTATCAGTCAATACTATTTCAAAATCTATTAACTTTTTAAAAATATATTTTTTCATAATTTCTAGTCGAAATAAAACAATAAATTTTATATTTTTAAATAAAATATTTAATATGAAATTGAGTTCAGGTACTAAGGTGCTAGTTCTAATCATTAAATTAAAATATTTAAAAAGTAAATATTTTATTTTTGTAGTGACTAGCTAATTTATAAACAAGAGATGATATGTGATTATACGTTAAATAGGTTTATATTTTATACTCCTAAAAGCTGCATGAATTATTCTTTTATCAAAATAATATAATATAAGTATAAAAGTCTTAATTATTTATGTGCAACAAACATCTAGTGCTAAATTTAAGAGGTCTTGGTTGAATAAACAAAACTAATTTCGAAAAAAAGCATACATTTGTTCTTATCAAAAAATATGATAAATATTTATCCAGGCTAACCCAATAAAAGGCTTGAGTCTAACTCCAGTAGTAAATCTATAATATAAAAAAAATTCGTCAAGTTTAGTAAACCGTTCTACTCCACAGTTTACAGTCAAACAATAGGTAGTTGTCAAGATGTATCTGAACATTGAGAAGTCACTGTAATTGGAATGTATGTGTTGAAGTTGATTTCAATGACAAATCACTGTATACGATGGAAAAGGATCCAAGATTACCAAATAATTATTTTAATATTAATATTAAAACTTTTACAAATGTTTATTTTTTTTAAATTCTCAATTTTTTTATTAATTTTGGAATTATTTACTCTTCACCCCTCCCCGTCCATCTAGTTCAATTTGATACCAGATACCACACATTTTAACAATAACGGTGAATCTAAGAATATATGCCTATAGGCTATAGGTAGGTAACAATACAATGGCATCATTGATTATACAATAAAATTTGTTTTAAATCGTATTAAAAAAAGGTTAGAATACCATTAAGAAGTTATTCTATATTTCTATATATATTATATATATACACATGGATTACCACTATAGGTACATTATATAATAATAATATTAATAATTAATAAATATGTGTATACGCGCGAGTATGCAGTATAAATATAGTATAATTTAAAATAAAACAATGGTTAATTGTATCATCGAGCATTATCTTATCAATCAAGTTCTATTAAATGTAAAAATACTACCTATACCTAACCTATTTTATCTAATCTAAAATTAAAGCCCAAAGGTCGCAGTAATTACAATCATGAGATCAATAAAGTTCTGAAAGTTAAGAAATGTATTAGATATACACCATATACATGTACTAATATAAATGTACTAACAAGGACAATTTGCAATTCATAAGAACAATAACCATTTTGTTTGCTACTTTCAGTTGGGTTATGTTCTCATGCAGCTGAGTTCACAAAATATGTAGATTATTACAAAACAAATGCTATAGCTTATAGAAGTATACAGTATACATATTTCAATTTTTACTATACATTTTAATTTCTGTCATACTAATATACGATAAAACACAATGTTTTGGTATTAAAACAAAGTTATAATTTCATAAAATGTTTGTACATAAAATATTTCTAAATATATCTAATCTTAATAGAAAAACCATAAGTCAAATAATATCAAATATGATAAGTTCAAGAATTTGTAAATTTTATACTAAAATCGAGTTTTCCGAAAGTCGTGTATATTCAAAACGGCAAAATTGTTTGTTGCACAAAACTATAGGTATAAGTGTTATGTACAGTATCTCGTGCAACTAAGTTCACAAAATATGTAGATTATCACAAAACAAATGCTATAGTTTATAGAGATAGATATTTTAATTTTTACTATACAAATATATGATAAAACACAATGTTTTGGTATTGAAACAAAGCTATAATTTCATAAGACTTTTGAATATAAAATATTTCAAAATATATCGAATCATAATGGAATAAACCATAAGTCTTAGTCAAAATATCAAGTACAATAAGTTCAAGAATTTGTAAATTTTATACTAAAATCGAGTTTTTCGAAAGTTATGTATATTCAAAACGGTAAAATTGTTCGTTGCACAAAACTATAGGTACATAATACTTGCGTAAAAATAAAAGATATGACGTATTTGTTTATACGTATACAAAATATAATGATGAAATGAAATAATAATAGTATGAAACAACATTGCCAACATTGCATTTAAAATCACGCAGAATCGTGTATACAATAATTCAATTTGCAAAAGCATGTACGTAAATATTATAGAACCGTATAAATTTGAAAATTTGTACGTGACAATTTCAATTAATCTTGGTTATTCATTGTTGAGTTACACGAAGAAAAAAAAATCAATTTTGTTCAAAACTGGTTAACGTAAACATTTCTGTTTTTCAAATTGTTTTTTCTAATTAAGTAAAGTATTTAAAATTTTGAGCGGAAAAATGAATGGATTGACTTTACAAAAATTTGTGCTTATTTTTTTTTTACTTTTGTGTACATAATAAGTAGCCGATATAAAATACTTAAATTATTACTTTAATGGTGGCTTTGGATGAAAAGTTGGATCTAGTTTTAAACTGGTCAAAATTAAAAACTCCCAGTACTTTTTTATTATCAGGAAAAAAAACAAAAAAAAAGAGAATTTTTTTGCTGATACAACAATATTATTAAAATAATTGTTTTGTAACCATGTTTACCAAAATGTATGCTTAGAATCGTTTTTTATCGTATTTAATGAAATACTTGGCCCTACTGAAAAGACTCGTATGGGGCAGGGGGTAAGAAATGAGAACAATATAGGTTATCATTAAAATCAAATTTAACAAAATTAATTATAGTGAATTACACAATTAAGAGTTCTACTTGACACTTATTTACAGCAGAGCGATTGCCTACCTTTTTTATTTTCGACTTCAAAAAGTACCAAATTAATCCAATTCTTTATCAGAAACCATCCTTTAAGTTGAAAATCAAAGTATTTTTACTGTTCCTAAGGGTAATAACGATACCGCTCAGAATATAAAATATTAAATAGAAAAATTATTATTAAGTAAAACGGCTATTGAATCACTCATTAAATTTATTTATTTATTATAATTATAAATTAACAAACCTAATCCAAAACTATAAAATTGATTAAGAATTTTAAAATACCATGTTTAATTACTTGAAACTTTCATTTATTTCATTTTCGGCCTATTATGAATTGTGTTGATAAAATGTAATCGATTTTTTGATCAGTTTTGAAATTAATAACAATAAAAAAAAAATTATTTTTGTATGTAAAAATTCTTCATCACACTACTAACTATGTGTAAATTTCTTTAAAATAAACTATGGATACTCATTATGTCCAAATTCAATGACTTTCGTATTTTAATTTCAAAATCTTTTAAAATTTGGTCTTTTGATTGTTTATCGATTATAGTGTCGATAAAAAAATTATTGCTCAATCAAAAAATTGAAAAATGAATACAAGGTCTTTTTATAGCTATCTATTTAAAAATATTAAAAATCACATTTTTTTTTTTTTTATAAGCAGTTTAATTTCAAATTTTGAAAAAATTACGGAAATTCACTAATTATTTTATAACCAAACATTTATAAAATGTTCAGTTTATGAAATTTACAATTTAATATCGGATTCCTCATAAATAGTTCATAATGGAACCAAATAATGTAAAAAAAAATTCTATTATAATCTTGTGTTATGATTAGGTATAGCCATGTTATCAGTCAAAGTTATTCAAAATTAAGTCAAATGTCGTTAATTTAAAAAAATAAATAAATATAAAATTACTCAAAAACTATTTATAAATAAAATATACCTAATAATAATTTATTATTTTGTAGTTTGTTTACAAAAAACAAATTTATATAACTGATTTAAAATATTACCAAGTATTATAGTGACTTACGTAATAATTTATGTATAAATATAATTCACTCCATGATTCCAATCACTCTGTAGTTTATAACCAATGTTAAATACAGTAAATAATAAAAAACATAAAAAAAAATTATTAACAAAAGTAAAACAATAAAAATGCACAAACGTTCATAATTTTTAACACACTTCAAAATATGTTGTATACATGGCTCATATTATATACTTCAACAGTTACATAAAATTGAATAATGACTTATAAACTTTTAATATTCTAATCTGCGATGTGAATTTAATAATCAAACATTACTCAGATAAGTAATTGGTAATTGTATCAGAGGTTACTATAGTTGGATTTGTTGCTCAAAATTAATTACCTAATCGCCTACTACTATAAATTTAACTTTTGAATTAAAAATTATAATTTAATGTTAATATTATAAATTTCAACTTAAATGTTTACTCAACAGGTTTTAAACAATTTGAAATGGATGTAATAAAAGATAGAAGATACAAAGTAAATAATGTCTGACCCATATAAATTAATTAATACATTTACTTAAAACTTATCACATTTTAAAAGTGAAATATTTTTTTATTATCTATTAGAAATGATTGTAATTATATTTAAATTACCATCTATTATTCAATTGTGATTAATGAAATACTATTGACAAATGTTATAAATTACTTGTAGTGATATAGAAAGAAAAATGTTATTTTCCAAAAACCAAATACACATTGCTCCAGTCTTCAGTTAGAATTCAAAATTTATACATTTTTGAATTATTACATAATATTTTTATCAAATTAATGTTATTTACCCTTAAAATAAAAAAATGGTGTTTTTCCACACCATACATTCAAGTAAAAAATTGTAAGCGACTGTAAATATTTCATTCTTGTTTTTTGTAACCTATTTTTCTCATTATGTTTAATTGTAGGCTAATAACCCATGTTGTTGAAGCCTTAACTTCAAATAAAAAAATTAAAATAATAACTACATTAAAAATATACCTAGAATATTTATTTAATAAACTTGAATGATTGTAATTCTTGCATCAATTATTCTGCATGTGTTTAAAATACAAATTGTCAAATAAAATAAATTGTAAAACAACTTTTCACATTTCATACAACACGAAAAAAAAAAAATAAACTATTTTCTATTCAAAACTAATGTACAAAAATATTATGAAGTATAAACAATATTAATAATTTTTAAACATAGATTATTCTTCATTTAAAGTTTAAATATTGATTATTTAATCTACTTACAAAAATAATTGATTTACAACATTGTTTAAAAACAAAATCTTGAATTCAATTAAAAAAATTAACATGACATTTTTTTACTTAATTAGCTTAGAAAAATATTTATGACTCTCATTTATAAACATATTGTCAAACAGTCATACAAACTACACAAGTAATACAACATACAAGTGTACTTGTGAATATTAGAAAAATATGTAAATTACAATTATTACAAATAGTAAAATATTATAAAAGATGATTCCTTAGTTTCTAACTTTTGATGGGTGAACAAAATTAGTATACATGAAAAAATTTGTCATTATCAATGTGTGTATGTTAAATACAAATTCCACAAAAAATAAATATTTAAATTAGACCTATATAAATATGAGCAAAATGTACTCATAATTTATAATAATTATGTATACATTAAAACATAGTAGATTTATTAATTATATAGGAAAAAATTACAAAGAATAATTTGTGTGTTTAATGTTGTCTTCTGTTTAAAAGTGGCGTTTCGTGTGACTGCTGAGATGTTGTATGTACTATGTCTTTTAATTCCGCTGAATTTCCAGAAAAGTTGATATCTAAAATAAACATATTTTATTGAAGTGTCTAATGTTTTTCAATTAAATTTATATTTATATAAATAATTTTTATAGTATTAGTTTTTTTTATTTATCACCTAATTAAATTATATTTTTAAATCTGATTCCTTAAAAAACATGATATTAATAACCACTAATTAGTATTTACTATTGATTTTAAACAGTACCTACTAACTTACTGGCTACTATCTAAACATAAATCAAATATTAAAATGTTATAATTTATTTTAGGTATTACCATTGAGGGTTTGTTCCAGTTCATCATATGTGAAACAGTGAACAATTTCATCAACACACACACCCTGTAGAACGGCCAGAACACTTTTTCTTGGATTATAAAAACATAATGGCTGTTTTCGCCTTTTGAAATCCATTATTAATCCAGCAATGCCCTAGATGATAACAATAATAATTATTTTTTTTATATGTATTTATTTAAGATTTAAATGGGGCCAGACCCAATTACATAAATTAAATAATAATAACAATCATTCAAGAATAAAAAAAATGAAAAATAATGAAGAACATTATACAAATAATAAAAAATACTTATAGCTATGAAATTGCTATATAATTTAAATTAGTTGAAGTTTTATAATATGAACAAGTCAATTTTAAGTTAATCTATGATTTCATTATTCTATTATAGAGGGTATTTATTGCATAATTAGTTGTTTTTGTGTCAATATAAAATTTATTTATTATGTATAGTATTATGAATAGATGTATGAAAGGAAAAGTATCTTTAGCACTCAGGATAGATAGTCAATATTTATGACAAAAAGCTTTTACGAAAAGTATAAATCTAATCGCAAACAATGTTTTTATAGTATTTTAAAGTTAAGAATTGATAAAAGTGGAGAATATGAAATAAAAGGAATTGTAAATTTTTTTTCTGAATTCTTTAAATTTGTATTTAAGATTTGATTTGCATAAATAATATATTATAAAAATATAACATACCAAAAAGCTATAAATGAAATTTATAACAAGTTTATCATTAAGGTCAGCACAATTTCAAAAAATGAAACATTTGAAATAAATATTTTGTTTGATTTGTTAACAATGTTGTTAATGTGACAGTCAAATTTAAGTTTAGGATGAAAATAATGTCTAACACCCTTAATAGACCCATAGTCCAATGTATTACTTTACTATTATAATTGTAATTCAGTTTTAAAACAAATCAATATCTAAAAAATAACATTTTCTAACTATTAGTAATATTAAAAGTAAAATTATTGTAAATACACCATTCATAGAAAATATTTAAATACAATTGAAATAAATCAGTTTCAGCTTTGATTGTTAATTGTTCAGATTATTTTAATATTACTAGCAAACTTTAATTTAGTGCAATTTTGAAAACTTATGTAACAAAAATAAGAAATATTATTGATATGAAATTGAATCTTCAAGGAACTCCTGATACAACATGTTGTGGAATAGATCAATAGCTACTCGTTATAAGTTAAAATTTAATAATAATTTTTGGTAATAGAGATAAGCCAGGAGAGAAATAGAGCCATAATATCAATCTGTTTTAATTTTCTAAATAAACAATAAACAATGATAATTAATTTTATCAAAAACCTTAGCAGAGTCAGTATATAAATATATACTAATTATATTATACCAACATTTGATTCACATGAAAGAACATTAGATACAAAATTATGAAAGTTAAATAAATTATTAATACTTTTATTTCACTGAATACTGTAGTGCTCATCTACAATTAAATTATTGAAATAAAATAAGACTTATTTACAAAAATTTAGCTGTATTGACTTATATTGATTGGTAATTAAAAATATTAGACAGATCAGAGGAAGCTTTAGAATTTGGTGAAATAAAACTAGTTTTCCGTGCATCTAGAAAAATATTTTAGAGTGATAATTGAACCGGTGCAATAAAACTGTTCTAGGCATCAATGCATCATATTTATTGAATTTAAATTTTTTATTCATAAACTGATAATTTATTCACACTATATGTATAAAATGCATTATAATATTTATAAAAGTACATTTAAATTAAGTACTTAAAATTAATTATTTTTATAAATTAAATCAAAAAATATATTTATTATTTAATATAGCACCAAATGACTATTTTATAGAAAATATAATTTAATAATGAAACTAATCAAAAATATACTGTATTACTTTATTTTTATCCTTAGTTCTTACTTTAGCAGCTGTAAAATCTGCATCAAGTATATGTTTACAATCAACCACAACAGGAAGTTTAGACTGTCCCATTTTAACAGCAGCTCGATCTGTTTTGGCTCGCATAAAGTCTACAGCTGGAAAGTAAAGACTGTTCTCTGGAGTCACTAGTAAATAATCCAGGCCGGTTCTCAACTGCAATAATTAAAGACTTGCAATTATTTACCAAGTATAACACATTTATATATCAATAATAAGGAGAAAAACATATTTTTCATATAAAAATTAATGATATTTTAAAAACTTACAAAATAATTTAAGTCTTACCTTTTTCATTTCAATGTGCAAAAATGGTCTAGCTGACGGTATAAGTAAAAGCATGATATTTATGGCAACACCTACTAAAATTCCAATTTCGACACCAATGCCCAGGCATAAAACAAATGTTGCAAACGTAGGTATCAAGTCTTTTCCTAAAAATTATGAAATGGTGCATATCATATCATATCAAACATACATAGAATAATAAAATCTTACCATTTAGATTACATTAAAAAATTACATATAATTTCATTGAATTATTGGGTACTTTATAAAAAAATACAAGTAAATAACAAATGTACAGTTAAAGCACCATTTATTAGCAAAAGACATATATTTTATAATCGAAGATTAAACTTTAATTTTAAATTAAATCTACACACACTGCTTTGACTATAAGTTGAAAACTAAAGTTTTTAAATGTTTTTGATATAATACATAACTTCGTTTAATTTTTCATAAATAGGTACTATTAATATTTATTATTTATACTAAAATTCAAATAAACGTACTCAATTATCATGATACATATTATTATAATACATTCTATTATATCCCTAGTTTTTTAAGGGGCTATAGATAGACAATTTTAATATGTATTATATACGTATATAATAATATAAAACTGAAAATTTAACAATTTAAACTTTAAATACGATTAAAGAGTAATTTAAACGAGATTCTAGGTCATTGCCACTACAATTTTATGCATAATTAAGAAATTATATGTCAAAAATATTATATTAAACATAAATAGTTTATTTAATTTGTATTCATAATTTATAAATTATAATAAATAAAATAAATGACACTGATCAAGAATAATTTCATTTAAAAAATCCTTATAGGAAACTATCATCTAAGTGTTTAGTATTCATTTAGGTACACGTAATTCAGAAATATTATTATATTAATCGCGCTTCAGTTTTTTGTAAACAATATTATATTATTATATACTTTATTTGTAATTTTTGTTATACAAAAAAATGTCGAAATAAACGTTAGCCTGCAAGTGACGGGACGATAGATAAGTAAGTATGTACTAAAAGATTATTATAATCTCCACTTACGACTAGATTTCCACATAGGTTTAACGATCTCGTATTCGATCATGAAAATAACAGCACTAATTATGACAGCTGCTAGGGCTGCTTTGGGTATGAAGTAAAAGTACGGCGTCAATAAACTTAATGACAAAATAATAAGTATACCTAAAATGTTCGGAAATGTCTTGTTAACAAATAATTTTGAAATAGTATTATATTATGAGTCCTTTACCCGTATACATTCCGCCCATAGGAGTCCGCACGCCACTTGCGTGATTGACTGCACTTCTTGAAAACGATCCAGTAACGGGCATCGACGAAACGAACGAACCCAGTAAATTACAAACGCCCAAACAATAGAGTTCTTGTGTAGCATCTACTGAGTTTCCGCTAGCTATTACAATTATTTTAAAATAAAAATGTGTCTTGTGGATAATCGAAATTAGTTTCAGAGTATCTCTACAGTTTTCAAATATATAACTTTTTACCAAATGCTTTGGCGATGGCGACATTTCCGAGAACAGCAATCACCGGCACTAATATGATGGAAGATCCGAGATCCCAACACATATTAATGAAGCTAACCGGTGTACCATTTATTTCCGTTCCAAACGGTGGAAATTTTAACGGTGGCAAGCCAGATCTTACTTTTCCTTTAAAATACACACATAAATTAAAATATATTTTAATACAGACAAAAATAACTTACATCAAACACAATAGTACCTATTAAATGTGTACCTACATTATATCTTATATCCAATACTTGATTATGATTATAAACAATTTTAACTTGAACAGTAATATAAATTATCATAAATATTAAATAATGTACCTAAATTCAACATTGTTATATTTAATTTAAACGATTGTGTATGTTTAACGTTTAATGATTTAAAGTAACAATGAATCATCGCAATCAATAATTGATTCAAATAAATGTTTTTACATAAAATTTAAAAAACGTATATTCTTGAAAATGTTCATACGATGAATTATTATTTTTTTACTATTTTAAATTTTAATATTATAATACTAGTTTTAACTATGAAAGTAATCCATTTTAGTTATAATATAGAAAATGTTAATATATATTTTTTTTATTATACATATCGATATTCAAAACATTTTATAAAATAATACTCTATGTATTATAGTTTAATTATTATTAAAGAATATTTTGGTGGACTATATAATAGATAGTAGATTCATAAATATTTTTAACTTACCGATTAAAGTCACGTAAGGTTCTGAATTTGAACTATAACACCAGTATGAAATGATTGAGCAAGCAACTACAATTAAAGCATTTCTAGATATGGAGAGTAGCCACAGCCCTTTCATAATTATCCTTTGTTTATTGGATGGCTTACCATTAGGTCCAAATAATTTAAAATCTTTTACTTTCTAAAAATATAATAACAATTATTAAAATTATTTTAACCTAGAAGCAGAGCGCAAGTTATTTACTCGAAGCATTAGTAGTATGATGATAGAAGTAACTCCTAGAATTGTATCATTGGCACGGTAATTACCAATATTCTGGTACACTTTCAACAGACAATCTAAAAAGCTTGATGATTCAAACTTTAGACCAAGAAGACCCTTTAATTGAGATACTGCTATTATAACAGACGTAGCTGATGTAAAACCAACGGTCACCGGGATGGAAATGAAGTCAATTAATACACCTAGATTAAAATATTTATACTCATATTTTTAAACAAAATATAACTATATTCAATAAGTAGGTATTTAACAATATGTTTACAGTTTATCAAAATTTATAAATGTATACAAAACAAACCATAGTTATTAATTATATTTAAATATATAATATTATATAATATATTATTGTTTTATGATCATCTAAATCAGTGTTAAAGTCAGTCTAACTTAGATTCTAAGTTGTATATATTCTTAAGTTTACAAACAAAATGTTTATTTAAATTAAATTGTCTATTTAATTTGAATTACCACATATACATATTGAAGGAATATTGTGTGACAGAAATTAATAAAAATTAAATTAAATTGATTAAATAATAAACGTATTATTACGCTTCGGTATGGATTAAGTATTAAATACTAAATTTAAATAAAATTATGATTGATATGGTTATAATTATATTATAGTTATGTGTTTTGTGCGGCTTTTTTCAGTTCTCCGCACAGGTCAGCGTAGATCATCCGACAGCGTAGAAAAACGCTAGAATACGTGCTTATCATTCAAAATAATGTAACTACTTCAAATAAATACTTAAACCTTTTTCGTTTATAAAAAATATAACAAATTAATTTAATATTAATAATATTATACATTTGATAATATGAAATGTTTATTATTTATTATCATTAAAAGTATTATATAAATTAATAAAAAAAAAATGATTATGCAAGTAATTAGTAATTAGATGTATAACTGTTACATACGTTAAGAACATAAATGTTTGCGTTATATTCGAGTAGTTGTCAACTTCGTCTTCCAAAAATTAAAGAATTTTTCGATATTATAAAAAGGTAAAATATTAAGTACATAAATTATAAGGTTATAATTATATTTAGATATCAAACATTTAAAGTTTAATAACTTAATTTATTATAAAATATATAGTAGGTTTAATTGTTTTTATTATTATTATTTATAAAGTTATTAATAAAGATATATTTCTTGCATGATTTTTAAATATATTATCGACAATGTATTAAGTTTGAGGTTCTACAAAATAGCTGAACCAACCAGAAAAAATTTGAACTGTATTATAAATTATAATATATTAATACCTAGTTTATGCCTATTTAACTATTCACGAATACATATCGAATTTATTTTACTAATTTCAATTTTTAATCCAGTTACAAGCATTATTAATAGTTTTTGCATTTTACTGAACACTGCTTATTAATTATAAATTATTATTTTCTTAAGTTTTAATAACTAAAAATAATCATAAAAAGAAACATAATCAGTGTAACCACCACAGATAATAATTTCCTGTAAAATAATTAGTATATTATTAAATTATTTTTTTAATGAATTTATTTATTTTTATTAAAATGTATGCACTACGCATTTAAGTTAGTTAGGTAAAACATTAGATTATCTATATTATTATAATATATTATATAATTAATAATTATATTTATTTTTATTAACAGAAGAAATGGTTTTGTTCGATTATTTGCTATTAAACTTGATAGCCTATGCCGTCATAATTTCGACATCATTTTATTTCTACTTAAAATATCGATATACGTTTTGGCAACGTCAAGGATGCCCCGTTCCATTAAAACCTCACATTATATACGGTCATACTAAGGAGGTAACTAAAATGAAAACATGGGTAGGCGAACATTATGCTAGCATATATTTTAATACTAATGGATACAAGTTCGCCGGTTTCTATCAATTTCAAAAGCCGAAGCTAATGCTTCGAGATTTAAATATTATTAAAGACGTGTTTACAAAGGAGTTTTCTACATTTCCCAACCGTGGAATAGTATTTGATGATAAGCTAGAGCCGCTTACTGGTAATTTATTAACACTGGAAGGCCACAAATGGAAAGTTTTAAGAAATAAATTGACACCTGCATTCACCATTGGAAAAATAAAGAACATGATTGATCTCATAGATGGTAGAGCTCAAGAAATGGTCAGAGTTCTTGAGCCATCAGCAGTGATTGGTGAAAAAGTACGACAGTTTATAATAACTTTATAATTTACATTTAAGCATATAATTAATCAATAATAACATAATACATTTAATAATTTTCAATCTATTTTATTGTTAAGCTTTTAATTATAAGTTTTATAATTTTAAAGATAAATTATTTTATTTTAGGTAGAATTTAAGGAACTATTAGCTCGATTTTCAACCGATGTCATTAGTATTGTGGCGTTTGGATTTGAAACTAATTCGTTGGCCAATCCTGACGCAGAATTTCGGAAAGTTGGTCGAATGCTATTTTCAACTAGTATTGAAAGTATCATAAGAAATGCGCTGAATGCGCTGGCCCCGAGTTTAATCGGATTACTAAAAGTACGAAGTATCAAAAAAGAATATGCCGATTTTTTCTATAATGTAGTAAATGATACAGTCAGGTATAGAGAAGAGAACGGTATACAACGAAATGACTTTCTGGACTTACTAATGAAAATCAAAAGAGGCCAAAATTTAGCTTCTGAAGAAGAAAGTAAATTAGTAATCAACGAAAACGACGAAAAAGAAGGTACCTGCATATTTTTCAGCTTATCTTAGTTGTGTAATTGAGAATTTATTGTACAGTTAAACGTGTTTATAACGTATTATAGTGGAGTTCTTTATCCCGGTGCGTACGAATTACGTCCCGTATAAAAAGGTATAACACTAATTGCGTTCCAGGTTTTTTTCGAGCACGGCTGAATTGAGTCCACAGTACCTGTGATATCTAAAATGTATAAAGGCGAAATTATTGATTATTATAAATTATTTTAGTATTTCCGATTTAATAAAAACGATTACGTTGAAACTCTGATAAGTTTTTTGTGAGTTACATTTTGTAGATGACCAACACAATTATTGTCGCAGTACAGTATGAACAGTCCACTACCTTACATGTGTTACATTTTTAAACCCGATAATAGCGAGTGAAATTATCAAATGAATAATATGTATAGCGAAAAACAAAGTGATTTATGTGATATTTTTTATTATTTTTATACATGTACAATTACAAATGCAATAATTAATATAAAAACAAAAACAATATTTTTAACCCATCTGTAGTAATAATTAAGTAATTATTATAACAGACTGGCCTAAATCTGTATAAAAATAAGAAGGGAAATATTGTTTAGTTTTTAAAATATACAAGACGCATTTAGTGTGCACAAAAAAAAACGGACGCAACTAGTATGACCCCAAAAAATAACCGAGACGCAATTAGTATGATCCCAAAAAATACTTGGGACACAATTCGGAAGGAATTGTTGCCGCGGGACGCAATTTGTATGCAGCCCTTTATCCTAATAAAATATTTTTACAGCAATTTGAAAATATTTTAAATATATATTATATCATTTTTTTTTTAGACAACCGAAGTTCAAATTTTGACGATATTAGATATTTAAATTATTATTATTTTCTATTTACATTTAAATTAACCAAAAATAAATAAATATAAATATTCTATAACATAGTATACTTGTTGTATTAATCAGTTAAATTTCTAACAAATTATTTATGATGTAATATAATAAACATAATAATTAAAATTAACTTACTATAATAAGTATACTTATTATGTAGTAATAAATTATTTTTAAATTATGTTATACCATGTACTGCCTTCAATATACTTATTAAATGAAACTATAAAATAAATTCAGCAAAAATCATCTAATTTCCATTAATTTAGTTGATAATTGGTATATGTTACGTTAGAGTTAAAAATTGCCTCACCCCGCCACTGATTATAAAATGTAATTTGAAAAATAAATCATCTTATTTAGAACCTAATATCATAGTATCTTTAATATTTCAGATTTTAAATTTACTATGGACGTGTTGGCGGCCCAATGTTTTGTATGGTTTATTGGAGGCTATGAAACTTCATCAATTACGTTAACATTTACATTTTTTGAACTTGCCCAGAACCCGGAAGTTCAGATTAGAGCTCAAGATGAAATTGATTCAGTACTTATGAAACACAATGGGAAACTAACATATGAAATATTGCAAGAAATGACTTATTTAGATATGATTGTATCTGGTTAGTAGAAAAAGTAAATTACATAAATATTAAAATAAAACATTTTTTACCATTTCAATTTATAGAAGCCTTGCGAAAGTATCCACCAGTGCCTAATTTAACCAGGAAGGCAGTAAAATCATATAAGTTACCTAACTCAGATTTCACCCTAAATAAAGGACTGCAAGTGGTCATACCAGTATATGCCATCCATAACGATCCTGAATATTGGCCAGAACCAGAAAAATTCATTCCGGAAAGATTTACAGAGGATGAAAAACACAATAGACCACAATACGCTTACTTGCCATTTGGCGCTGGTCCTAGACTATGCATTGGTAAAATATTGTTAAAAAATAATTGTGAAAAAAATTTGAAAATATTTTATTAATTTGGTCAGGTATGCGTTTCGGAATGATGCAAGTAAAAGTGGCGTTGTTTAGAATATTATCAACTTACAACATTTCACTATCTAAAAGTATGAAATTACCAATAAAACTGAATCCAAAAACTATACCAGCAAATCCTAATGGTGGTATGTTTCTACATGTTACCAAGAGAAAAAACTAACAAGCAAACAGATTTTCCGCGGCAATTATAGGTATTATAATGATAATTTTACTGATTGAATTACAAGTATAAAAAATATATAAACAAACATTATTATTGTCCCAATTGTTGTTTTAAATTAATACATACCTAGTTTAAGTGATCCCATAATGAACTGTAAAATACCAGACAAAAAACATAATAATACTGCATAGTCAGCATTTTTATTGACCACTTGTTGGTAAGTCATAAGTGACATTAATGCTGTAGGCCCAATGGTAATGTCTTTACAACTACCAAATACTGTATAAACAATACACCCAGCAAACGCAGAATACAAACCATACTGTAAAAAAAATATATATGTAAACGGATATTAGTATATATTTTATTATTAACTCTTTATAATTATTGAAAAACTGCTTTAACTAAAAAATGTTCACATAAGATTAAAAATCAAATTAAAATAGGTAATAATGAAAAATATTTATACAAGTATAACCGTTGTAAGATTATAATAATCTTTAACGAAAATCTAAAATAACATTCAACTTACACAAATTACAAACCAAATCAGTTGATAAGCAAATCAAGCACATATTATACTTTCATTAATTTTTACTAAAAGTAAATTGTATTCAAACATTAAAATTTAAACATGCATACCTTGATTGCAAATATATTTTCGCTTACTATTCATTTGAAAAAATTATAACAAAATGTAATTTGAACATTAAAAAGTAATAATAAAAACATATATATTGAAATAAAACATTGATACTTTGCTAAATATTCAGTATAAAAATAAATATTATTGTTTAATAGACAATACATAATATAATCCACTAATCAGTAACTACCACTACTGTTTTTTACGTTATCTAAATAAAATAAATTATATTTTTTTATATTTTTAGCGTATAATATAGATATACTTTTATTTGATATCTTATAAATTGTAATCTTACTTATAATTTATTTTTATCTCTCCATAATACCTTTCAAAATTAGTATTAAATTATTATTTATAATTAGTCAGATCAATAAAATAAAAAGGAACTGAACTGGATATATAAACCTAGTCGAGTACTCGTTTCAGCACGCAAGATAATATAATATCGCAGTATTTTATATTTGGTTAGTAATTATCTTATTTTAAATAATACGTACCTAACTCGGATTATCAGGAAAAACGGTTTTTTATAGATTTCTAAAATACAGTTGTGTAGCTTAACTACACTCGTCCGAAATATTTAGCATGTTTCTATTGTACGTTATACCTAAATAATTTTGAATTTTAGGAATAATTACATTTACATACCTAATATGGAAATTTCTGTATCAACGTACTTCCAGTGCCTCGAAAAATATATTAAATAATAACTAACTGATCTTTACCTTGATCTATACTCAGATTAAATACAATACATAATTAGCTCGACAAAGCTCAAATTATTATAGATACGGAAACAATTTATAATTTTTATTATAAATAGATATTTATAAAACAACATTAATTTAATTAAAAATAAAATTATAAATGCCTTTTTGTGCACAATATGAGATTCATAACATACGTAAGTATATTATCCCATTATATAGCCTATAACTAACTAGATTAACCAAAATAAATGTAAATTATTGAAGATTATGAATTTAATATAGTAAAATGAACAGAGCTATGTTTATGCAAAAACTTCAGCGATTTCGTGCATAACACGATATTTTTATGCTGTAACTTCCGGAATAATTATCGTCAACATGTTACATGGACACATGATATAGGTGGGTTAAGATAACCTAACTTACTTTACATAATATTATTTGTATTATAGTATTTTTAATAATTTATGTCCTATCTATATAATATATGAGTTAGCTCTATTAAAATATCCATTATTTTGGCTTCTGTATCGTTTTCGAAGTTGTTGTCATATGGAGGTGATTGTTATATGTTTAGGTCGTATCAGATTCTTTCATACTTCCGGCAACTGGTTAATATATGAAATTATTAACTATATAATAAATATAATTTTTGTATTTATACATTGTACCTAGAAGTTAATTTCATTAAATAGATATAAATTTAGCAGGTAAGTCATTTAAAAAAAAATGAATATTTTATACTACTTACATAGTTGTTATTTATTTAGCACACTAGAAAAAGTGTAATATTATATATATATTGATTGAAAGTATGCATGCAAATAAAATTGTGCGTATGTATACTTAACATGTTTGGCAATTTAATTTACCAATAAATGACTACCTATTTTAAACATTATTATTTAACAATACTTACCATTTTATGAGCTAAAAAACATGAAAAATATGTGTAAAAATATGAATATATTATAATTATACTTTAAACACACTCAAATATACGCAGAAATGTATCATAAAAAAACTAATTATAATCAAAATGTGTTCAGTTTTTAGTTTTCATTAAAAGAGTATAAACGAGGCAGCAATTGTCACTTGTACTTTTGAAATATAATACAAAAATAATTATGATAATATGTAAAATATTAAATAGGTATTTTACGATAGTAGAAATAATTATATATTTGTATAAAATAATCTAATGTTTTCTCAATGCGGTCAAAAAAAAGTTGAACCAAATAGGCACCTACATATTTTTGATAAAATTTAAATAACGACTAATCATGCGCTTTAAACGAATAGCAGACATTCTCTTATAAAAATTATCATTGTTAAAACCATTTTCCACCGGCATAATCGAATGCTCTTATATCAGAAGATATAGAGGTATATAATACCTTCTATTGTTGTATAAATAGTACACTTCAATATTTTCATTAATACTATTGGTAGCATTTTGAATTAACATGACCATTTATGTATTTTTAACTTAATCCACATTATCAGTATAAGTTTGTCTCACCTGTGGTTCTAGACCTGCGAGTGTAGCGTACGCCAGCCCTTGAGGCATAACTGTTAGTCCAACAGTGACCCCGGCGATCAAGTCACTGACAGCTTGATCTGCATCATACTTGGGTAGCCAAGAAATGATCGGAACACGTTTTTTGAACAACTTGCCAATAGACTGATACCGTTTTGGTCGGTATTTGGTTTCACCGCTGTATTCCGACATGGCGATTGTTGTCTAAATATCTGCAAAAAGAAAAATAATTTTGTTCGACATGTATTTCAATATACACATTTTCAAGATAATTTTGCAAATTAAATGTTTTTATTTTTGTCATTATCCTCTATTTTATTTAAAATGAGTAATATAATGAAAATTCATTAAAGTATTAACATATTCATCAACAATTAAATTTAGATAGGTATTTTATACTCAACAGAATTTCACAACCCATGATTATTATTTCATGCCTCGTTTATTATTTTTAGATTATTTTTTATACCTTTGTATCATAATATAATCAAATACGAATGTGTTTCTAATAAATGTTGTCATCAAAATATTACATATGTTTTAAAATTTTATCGTATAAGAATGTATAATACACTTACCTACTAAGTACTATATAGAGCAAGGGTCAGGAACCCATTCGTAGGAAAGAGCCATTTTTTTAAAAAATTACAAAAAACCATAATGTCTAGAAAGCCGCACAAAATTTAAACAACCTTTTTTTTAGTTGTAGATAAATAATAGAATATTAAAATAAAGATAGTATTATTATTTTATTGAGAAATTGATAGGCATTAAAAACATAATAATACGTCTTAAATTTAGAAAATATACCTTATTTCATTAATTCATTAGTATTATTATTATTATTATTGCTTATACAAATATAATATAATTTAATTCAGAAATATTATCACTATAATAACGCGGCTCTGGAGCCGCTGGTTCCCGACCCCTGATGTAAAGATTGTATATTATTGTCCAAATTATAAATATATATTATCGTTTAAGAATACATTTTATTTTTACCAGATTTCGTTAATAAGTATTAATATAGTAAGTATTAGACTACCTACATTTTAAAATACACTTGGAAGCTTAAAACTAAGACGTCTTAGAACCTTAGGTATTATAACTATTAACGCTAATCTATTAAATATATTTGCTTTAAAATATGAGATACAGAATGAAGCTAATTCGACGATCAACATTGACAGTAGTTGTATATGAATAAATATTTTTAAAAAATAACAAATTGTTGTATTCATAAAAAAAATTGCTTCCATAAAATCTAAAAATGACTTTTTTTAAGTAAAATCTTACCAACGGGCAGCGTCTATCATTACATTTACAGAAGCGCTGTGTAAAACATTTTATCTAATTTACTTAACCGATTGAATTTTTATTACTACATTATTGTTATAAAATCAATAGCCTTACTAATTACTCCAATCAAAGTTGCAAGTGATCTAAAAAACTAAAATTAATAATTGATACATGTTATCATCAAACATCTTAAATAAATTTAACTTTTAATAATCCTAAGTTAAATTTGAAAATAATAGATTTATGTTATAGCTAGGATCTGTTATAGTTTATCAAATCAAAGGACTAAATCTGATTTACAACTAATCTTTTTTTTATAGATCTTGTCTATAGATGTCTTCAAAAATGCAATGCAATAACTGATTAACTAAATAAAGATAACATACATTTTAAACTATTTTGTCAACGTCGAACCTATCATATAAATCGGTGTACATAATACACCATATTGATCTATGCATTTATGGATAAGTATATGTCTTCTGTATGAATGTTAATAATGAATGATCAAATCTACACTTTGTATAGAACACACTGTGAACAACTTGTTGCCATTCAATATTATTACCTACATATTTGTATAGTATAAGATATTCTATCTCGTCACGTGAGTATTGTTATATGTACTCCGACCTTGCTTTATTGTAAAAACAAAAACAAAACTCACAACATTAATAAACGATGTTGGTGGCATATATAAAAAACATCGATTAAGATAACAAATCAATGATCGGTTACACGTACAGTAACATCGTTGTGAAATCGATATAGGTCCTGTAACCACACTACCACAGAAAAAATTGTGACATTGCGTGTATGCTTGATGTTAGTACATCGTTATATGGTTGGTATTCAGACCTCAAGGTTCCAAAATAACTTAGAGTATGAGTTAACTTGTATGGTTTTTTATACAATGTTATATTGGTCAATCAGCTATAACTAACTGTATCTCTAAAACAAAGAATTACTCAGTTTCAACATCGGCAGGACCATTGAACCATTCCATTATATAATTTAATAACTGTTGTACAGTCAGTATTTTATACTTTATAATCCAAGGCGAGACGTATGTAATTAATTTAGACTTTCAAAATGTGATTTATTTTTAGATCCCAAGCAAAGCGTGCAATATATTGGTTTTACAGAATTTGTTGTTGTGTTAGTGGATAATAACATATTATTTTGTTTAGTTGGGATGTGTTACATACAAATTTCAATGCACATTACTATAAATTATGCATTTATCACAATGACACATAGAATAAGTAATTTTTTCTTGGACTTTCAATAAAATGTGTGATATAACATTAAAGAAATATAATCACATTGTATTTTCTTTTTTAATTATTTTTGGTTAAATAGAAATATTTTTTATTTAATTAATCAAACTTTACAAAAAAAAATGTTCATATTATAATTATTCTTGCTGTAATAACGTAAAATGTATTTTAAATAAATAAAATAAAATAAATGTAAATAATGTAAATGATATGATAATCAATTATCGTTCAATTGTTATTCATATTTTGTTAGAACATAAAAATATAATAGCAAAACAATTATAACTAATATTACAATAATTATAATTAGATTTTTATTTTCCAAGCTGATTACTAAGTGTATAAAAATACAATTTATTAGTATTTTATCTTTTTTTTATAATATTTATAGAACGTTATTTAATCAATTATCATTAAGCATTACATCACATGTTTGCAGTAATTACTATTTAGTAATTTGCATAATAGATATTATAATCACGTGTATTTAGTTTTAAAGTGAAATATAATATTTTTATCATAATAAAATGCATAATTAAGGTTCATAAGAATACAATTTTAAATTTAATTAAGAATGAGGAATACCAATAAACATTTTCTTTAACCATATTCACTTCAATACCATGGTTAAATAAAAACTGTAAAATTTACTTATTTTATAATTATACACCTATTTAGATTGTAAATAATCATATAAAATTACAAAAAATGTATAAAATTTAAATTAAATTAAAACATTACAAGTAATATGTAAAATATCAAACTTGTATTGAATATCTTAGTTTAAATAGGTATTTATAGACTATAAATAAATATTAATAAATATTAGTGTGGTGCATTTTTAAACATGCAACTCGTATACTTCAAGTGATGCAGACAATAAATGTTTGCTTTTGAAAGTTCTACACTGCTACGCAAAAAATGTATGGTGAGCTATTTAAATGCTATGCTAATAATAATTTAAACCTGTGATGGATTCATTTACAATTTAACGCACAAGCAATACTTAAGGTTAATCATTGCTATATGATTTAGTTTATACAACTATTTAAATTAATAAGAAAACTTTAATAACCAAGTTGTAAGTTCTAACACACAATTCATACTTGAAAGTTAAAACATTTGAACTTGAACGTTTGATCAACATAAACTTTTTTAAGTTAAGTGATTTTAATTTTAATTTTCATATTAAAGAATTCAAAATGAAATTGTTCCCATGCGTTTTATTTAAAAATAATAATACTTATTGATACTATTTTGATTGATAAATTATTAGAACTATGATATTTAATATAACAATATAGAATTTAAAATGTGTTATTATGTTCAATACAATTAAATAATACAATTTATATTCTACGGATATTATAAATATTATAATAGCCGTTAATGTTTTCTATATTATAAATTAAATAATTATTAAATATAGAAACATTTTGTGATAAAATAAAATACAAATGTATTTTTTCATAATCAAAAATAATTTACTTCATTATTAAAACTGAACGAGCGTATTGAATATATTATGTGTATAGACAGACGTACATAAACGTTTTCAACACTGTTAAATGTTGTCAATAAATAATGAAATTTTAAACAGATTTTAAATTCTATAGTAAATAATAATACCCATCCTCTATAATAACATTTTTAATTTAAAAATGTTTAACAAATATTTTTACAAACAGACGTCCTTGAAAGTTGTATCTTACTTTTTTGGCTATTGAAGTAACGTAGGACCGTGAAAACTGTCTAAATGATAAGATCGAGTGTAAGATATAGAGAAAGCTCAAATGCTTTATAAACGTGTTTTAAAACCATAATACAATAACCAAAATCTTATTTGTTTGATTCTCTGTTAATACATGATAAACAATAGAATATTATAATTTTTTATAAACGCTGAAATAATTTTATTGAATTCCTAAAACTTGTAGTACCCGTTAAGTATTTAGAAGGTTACTTAAATTATGTTATTTAGTGTTTATTAGAAGTCGTGAAAAATGTATCCACGAAGTACTAAAATACGATAAGGATAATTCTTTGTACCTATATTAAATAAACACCTGACGCTAAAAAAAATATTATTAATAAAATATTTTTCAGGTATATAATTTTAAAATTACTGTATTAAGCATAAAAGTGATCGTACATAGATGATTAAAATTCTTTAAATATAAGATAATGCATTAATGAATATTAAACATATTGGTTTAATAATGAAATATAAATATAATATAGTATTTTATCTGGATACAAGTATAATTGCTATATAATAGCAGGTTCTTAGACTTCCGAGTCTTACCCATCTTACGTGAAAAAAACTAACGATAAAATGTTTATTGTATAGGTAGGAAATTATTACCTGTATAGTATCACACCCTTGAGACCCGAGCTTAATAATATTGATTGAAAAAAATATATATTTTAACTATGTATTATGTTTAATAACATTTGGTTTCATGCAATCCCAAAATCTTAATATTTATATTAGGTATCTATACTAAACAAATTTATGTATCTTTTGACTTTTTGAATATTTTAAATAGTTTGTTACTATATTCACTGTAAACAAAGTTTGTCTAGATATTATGATTTATAATTAATTTTAACTAAAAATACTGTAATTTATAATTTTATTCCTAATTTAGTGTCGACATTGAACAACACATATGTAACACTAGCTAATAAAACAGTTCTAGTATAAATTAGTAAGAATTTTATAAGCATTAAAAAAATATAAATAAATACAATACAACTTACAAAAAATAAAAACTCTTACAGCAAATTATAAACTATTATGATTTAAAATTTTATCTAAGACTAAAATACTAATTTTAATAAATTATATTTTATTATGTATGATATGATAAAAATGTAAAAATCAGTGCCATATTATAAAATATAAATCTTAAATTTATAGTTTATCTCTATAAACATGACTTATAAATAAAATATTATACACAACAAAAATACATCCATTATTTTTTAATTGAACGTAAATAAGTTAAAAACAAGTTTACTCGTAAAATTCATACTAAAATCATGATGTTTGATGAAAATAGACAGGTTACTAAATTAATTTACCATGATACCCACACATCATGAAAAATATTAACTGAAAATTAAAAACTATGGTAATTGGTTGTTTTAAGCAGCACTATATATCATCTATTTATTTATTAATTACAAGAATTTTCTGACGAATAAAAATTTTAAGCAAAATATTAACACCTAATAGATACAGATTTTTTAAATCACTTAGCTATAACTGCTATAAGTATATGAAAAAACCGTGGGAGTTATTTGACTATATAGTAGGTGTTGACTGTATCTCACATATGAATAGGTCACAATAATGGATGTATTAAATATTAATTATTAAGAATAATTTATTATACATTTAAATTTTTATTAGCAATCCAGTGTAGTTTGAACTAATTTTTACCTACAACAAACAAATCGATTACATGATAATTATGCAATTATCTATATATTTTATATAACTATCTTTATATATTACTATAGCCTTATACTTATAACTGGTATAACTATAGCTTAAAATAAATATTTTTAAAATGTAATTGTTGTACCCTGTACATAATCAATAATAATAAGTAGAGCTGAAAAGTCGTTACGATTACAAATAATAATTTTTTTATATTTGACACAAAAAATCATCTATAAAAAAAAAACTTAAGACGAACCTCGTATCAAATGTTTAATCTTTAGTTATTGCAATTGAAAATTGTATACATTTTTAACTAAAAAAAAAATTGTCTACGTTTTTAAGATTTTACAGTTATTGTTATTAAAATACTTCAAACTATTACAAAAAAAAAATTATAATTATAGATTTTCGATATTTTCAAATTGAGAAAATAACAACTTGTGAAAATCTTTATAATAAATATTCAAGTATTTCTACATACGAGTATAATTTTTAATCAATATTCATAGAAAAAATAAACCAAAAAATTTTAATTTATTATTCCTATACAGGAATCAAAAAATTTTATTGTAAATATAAAATAATAATATAAACATTTGATGGCATTTTCAAGTATTTACGGTAATTTGTTTTAGAATTACACTAAAATAAACAAAATCAATTTGGTCAAAAATTTAATTTGTGTAAAAATTAGCGTTTTTCTTTAATTTTTTTTTTTTTTTGGTTTTTCTTGATTATAAATATTACATGGAATTTTTAATTTAACTTCTCTATAGTGCAAACTACTAACTTAGATTAAATTTTCTATCCAAAATCACCCTCAAAGGTGAAAATCGAAACATTTTATCAACTACTTATCTTGTACATATACACCAAAAAAAAAACCACACATCATCGTAAAATCAATACATCTATCGCTCCATTCAGAATTCAAAATTATATCTGATATATGTTGCGTATATAATATTAGGTATGCATATAATAATACGACGTGTTTAATATTCTATGTATTTTAGAGTATTTAAAAATTAGTCTCCCGGGAATATTTTTAGGGATGATTAGGGAAATACATTTAAATAAAATATAATGTACTTGTAAAATATAATTATTTACATATTTTAACGTAACAAAAGATAAACAAATAAGACTAAGCATTAATCTAACATTAATCTAAGTATTTTAATGATTAGAATATTTTTTTCTTCAAAAATGTTATGTTTGGTTGTATTTTAAAAATATGTTATACAGGTAGTATATACGATAAATTATAATCTTAATATTAATACCAATATGTTCTATTATATACAGGGTGTAGCAAAAATTGGTTCCTCTATTTACACAAAAAAGAAATTGTAACAAATAAAATAAATAAATAAATAAATTTTTCGATAACAAGACAGCGGGAATCGACTTATGCCGCTCTCTGTATATATATTTATTAACTATTAGTAATCTTTAATTTTTTAAACATAGGTCAAAGACCGATAAATTTGATACAAAATTTCCTATAAAATTCAAATAATGTAATATTAGAACGACGTAAATAGAAATATAGTATATCTACCAGAAACGCCAACAAAACCGGTCGTTTTTAATTTCTGTGTTGTGCGTATGGAAACGAGTCAAAACAAGTTATAGTGACTGTTAGCAATAGTCAAAAATTAATTTATTGTCTAATTGATTTTATAAGGTAGTAGGTACCTATATTTTATAAATCGGGGAAGTAATTCTCACTTAGTTCCCCTTCGCTTAAAATCGGAAAAAAAATATATTATATAAAATTCTAATACTTATTATACGCAATAGAGCAAAGCTAATTAATACACCGAAGTCCAAAAGTAACAAACTAAATGATGACCACTTGCATACAATTCTTATTCTTATGTTTATAATTATTAAAGTATTTTTAACGATATTAAATAAAATACAATATATTATAATATGTAGATAGTAGATACAACAATGAAAATGTTTTTAATAATACGTTAATATGTAGTGAATGAAGTTTGTAAAAAAAAAATACGACTTTTTATAAATAGCCGTGTATTATACACATGCATATAAAAATATAAAATTTTTATGGTAATAGATAATAATATATTGTTCACCAATTAATATTTATTTTATACATTAATACCAGTCGTGATAATTTAGTTAGCAATCAATTTAATAATTTTACAGTAAAAATTAGGTCTTTTAACTACCTACAATATACCTATAATTAAAAAAACTGTATCAGTAATTCACTAGTAATTGATAACAATAAAATTATTGACGTACGCAAGAGATTTAAAAAGTCTACCCTTGGTGGAATTCATAGAACAATATATTGACTGATTAAATTTATGAAAATTTTGTCATAATTATAACTAAGTAGGTATTAGGTAAATAAAATAATAAATATAAATATAGTGTACTAACAATAAATTAAAAAGTAAAATGTTTAATTTGATAACTGTATTAATTTTAATTTAATTTAAACACAAATAGAAATACCCATTTATTTTGATTAATTTATACATAGACATGAAGGTATGTATAAAACACAATATTTATGCAATATGGTACGTAAAAAAAACTGGTACTATATCTCAATTATTATTATAAAATGAAATCTTAAAAAATAATTGCACTTATAATATATAAACAATAAACATATTACCAACTGGAAATATCAATGACTTGCTCAAATAAATAATTGTAAAGTACATAAATACAATACAATATGTACCTACAGCTAACAATATTTAATAGTCATATCATATACTAAACTAACCCATTATTGTATTTATTGTTTTTAAAATACAATTTATATTTACGTTTACTAAAAATATTTTATTACTGATATCAAATAGCAATACGATTATCAAAAATGATATAAATTAATAATTGCATATTATATACTCATAATATGATATTTAAATTATACTATAATGTACTATTATGCAATATTACATTAAATATTTCTGTTCCTATAAACTTAGTTTTTATAACTATAACACTTTATATTATTTATAAATACATAAATTTGCTTATTTATGTGATACATTTTAATGAAGCTTATGAATTACTTCTTGGCTCTTGCTCGACTTCTTGATTCTATATTATGTGAGGAGCAACTATGAGTAGTAAGAACATTTTTGGAAGGCAATTCATATATAATTATAAATTACATGATCATCAAAGGTAACAAGTGTATATAAACTTTTTTATTTACGATAAAAATGGGAGACAATTCATATATTTTGGGGAGGTAACTATATAGTATATGTATCGTGTACAACTTAATAATCGCAGTATTTCTTTTAGTAAGAGTATAACAAATAAATGTATACTCTAAAAAACAACTATTTTCTTTTTGATTTTTACTAAATTGACTACCTACCTTCTTTATATTATATTACCTACTTTATTGTTCTACACTTTTACTTTAATCAATTGTAGTACACCAGCGGTTCTCAACCTCCGGTCGCGACCCAAATTAAGTGACAATCATTATGGTTGGCGTTTTGAATTTACGATAAAATAAAACAATATTTTGAAAACATCTGTGGAATTTATAATCATCATACCTACCCGAGAAAATATTTTTTTCCGATTTCTTCTTATTTCAAAAGAAATGAAAATTACGGTGTATAAAGACGTTTTAGAATGTGAAACAAATAAATTATAGATATAGCATGCATTATAATAGTGCACGTGAGTATGTATAATTTAGACTGTCAGCGGATTATAAGTTATTGTAATTGTACACCGAAGTTTTATTTTATAAGATTTGTAAAACATTCTACATAGTTTATTTTCTGTTTTTTTTTTTTTTATTTTAAAATCAAATACTTTTCAAAATTCAAAAGAAATATTTGTTACATTCTAGATTGTTTTTTGATAATCATTAGGAATATAATTTTATTTAATATTTAATTAATATTTGATCAACAACAATACTGTTCATTGTTTAATTAATACTTAAGTATTTTGAAGTCAAAATATAACAAATTTTTATTTATTTTAATATTTTAGTAAGAAATTAATAGTAGGTGATAAGTACCTACAAAATGTAATGATACTTAAATATGACATTAAAACTTTAAATCATTAATAACTAATTACAAAATTAATTTCTTACCCACTTGTACAACTGAAAAAGTATTTGAAGCGTATTTAAATACATACCAAGTATTTGCCGTTGTATGTGTATTTGTTCTTCAATACTTTATCTTAAAGATAAATTGAAATGTATTTTAAATAATTTCTCAGTGGACGTATTTGAATCTGTGTTTAAATACAATTTTAAAAGTACTTTTTATAAGACTAGATTTGACAATATATAATATTTTTAAATCGCCCAACGGTTCGCCAAGTTATCAAATACACGTGTGTACTTACGCGCGCCACCGCCACCGCCAACCGGCATTTTCGACGGCGCGTCCGCGCACGCAAAAATTACTATATACGGACGTTGTCAGACAACCACGTCTACGCAATACTCAGATAATCCGGTTCCTATATCCTCATATCAATCCTTATGAGCAAATACAACAATAACAAGAACAACAAAGACTTGTAAAACGTCGGTTCTAGTATTGAATGAATACCGAAAATCATACAACGATTTAAAAATTCGTCGCATTTCCTTAAAATTTAAATAGAGCATTGCAGTAATGCTTTACCCGGTTCGCGACGAACACGAATCGCTCAACAACCAGGAAGTTTCCAGGACCGCAACATGCATATAACAACGTAATGAATGCACGTTTGTTCAGAGACAGTAAATGCAAAACGAGAAAATAAAATGTTTATAAATTTCGTTTAATTCGCCGTCGATAAAAATAAATAAACGTCATGTCTGCGTACCAGGTAAATCGTTCGTCGCCGGGCGGCCGTTTGATGACCCCTGGTACGTCAAGGCATATAATGCGTGTACTTAAATACCTCAAAAATTATCAAAAGCTATATTCGACGAGCGCGCGCGTGCCTGTTCGGAGACTCACCTCTGACGACGACGAAGACGACGACGATGATAGGACAACGGCGGCGACAACACCGTCTACACACAGCTGCGGCGGAGGACTGCAACGGTAGAACGGTACACGCACACACACACACACACGCGCACGCATACATACACACACACACACACACACACACACGTGCACGCGAAACGGTCGAGCGCTCCACTCGGCGGGATTCTAGGCGGCCCACACCGGCATCGCCGTCACCAGCAGCAAAGTCCCCGCGACCTGCGACCGGGAAGAGCCGAGAAAACCGATGGAACGCGCGCACGGAGGAATCGATTCGAATGGCGGCGGCGATCGACGCGGATACAATAATAATATTATTATTATCACGACCGCCGTACAACGCACACCACGACGACTCCGTATATGTACCGCGATCGCGTGCGTGCGTGCTCGTACGACGCTGCGACACGACTGCCGACTGATCTGAGATTCGAATCGTCGCCAGTACCATACGACCGCGCGCCGTGAACACAATACAACGTTTTACGATACATGGCCGAGCCGCGCGCCGCCGCTGTCACGAGAACGACAATAATACAAGAACGATATAGAACGATAATATAAAATATCAAAGAGGAGACGTTTTTATTGTGATAATATTATTATTACGATCGTTGTTGCGGCACGACGACGCGTAGACGTGTCTCGTACACTCGTCGTTGCCGTCGTCCACCGTATATTATTATTTTGTCACGTTTAGGTATGATATTATGCCGCTTCCCGCGAGGCGGTGCGTCGTGTGTCCGTAGGGTATAATAATATTATTCTGCTACTGCGCAATGCACGTCACCCACCACCGTTCCTCCGCAGCGCTACTGCATGGAGGACGCAAACATTGTGTTAGGCGCTGCAAATATTATTACCGAGTGTAGATACTGCAGGTATGATATTATGTGTAATACGAACATTAACAATAATGTTGTGTGGCAGGTATTATTAATGTATTGTTGTACGTGTGTGGCGGGATGGACGCCACTGCCACCGGGCAAAACTAGTGGCGAGATATAACATTTTTTTCAGTCTTGGTAAACTTTGGCCACACGGCACACGGCCCGTACACCTATAAATAAAGTATTATATAATATCAGTAATTTTCTAAATCATGCAGATCTTTTTTTTTCATGTATATACACGCAATTATATGTTTTAAGAAAATATTGTAATATGTGCTGTCTAAATTTGTCATTTTATTTTCAAGAACATAATATTATTATTTATTGGATAATGTGGCCACCGTTTGGCTCAAGTGCTGTGTCTTGGGTGTTTGGTATATTACTCGTATGTTTTACTGTGGAGAGATTGCCAGAGTATTGATAGCATTTTATAAATAATATGTTTGACTAAGAGTACTGATTTACAAGTGATTCGCGAATTGGTTGGTTGTTTTTTGCCAATATGATAATAATATTGTTCGTATACACGGCCACAGTTTTCCATTTTGGTAAAACGGGTTAGGAATCCGTGAAAGTGAACTTGTTTTCGTGTTTTGTTTGCCGACAGCTGTTTAAACGGCACGACTACCTATTCATTCCGAGACCAAATTTAACGTATAGGTGAGAAAAGGACGTTTTGTTCCCGATGATACATTATTATTTAAAGGTGTTTCACTGTTAAAATCAGTTAGGTATATTGTTTGTATACATTATATAACCATATAGGATATTCTTATACAAAAAAATATAATTATAAGAACATTTTTATAAATTGTAACTTATTTACTACATAGCTAATTCAATTAAAAAAATAAATATACTTATGATAAACGATATTATTATAAACTATTGCCGGGTGCAAACTAAACTGGATCGATTATAAATAAAATTGGTTCGCTATTAAACTAGGTATTTTTTTGCAAAATTAAACTTATAACAATAATATATACAAATAATACAACACATTATAGTATTAATAAATGATAAATATTCAAATATTTAGGTACAACTTATTTTTTCATAATTTTAAGTTCCCAATATTAAATGTTTATGGAGTAGATATAAATTACAAAAAAAATAAGTAATATAAATATATGCAGTATGACGATGACTGATAACAAAAATGTATTCTTATTCTAAGAAGGCTAAGTCCGAATTGGTAGAGCGTTTAGAATGAAAAATGGAGAGATTGGTTGAAAAGGAATACTAAAATTAATTAAAGATGAAAAGATTGATCAACCGAAATGAAGTTATTACATTTATTGTATATTTATATGTATCTATAAAATTTTCACTTTTTTTTAGTTGTACAGCGAAATAACATATTTTAGACTTAAAAATTAATATAAAATTAATAATAATGATCTCTATTATTATTAGGGGTGGCAAGAATATATTGGTCTATGTATAATACGTATAGCTTTATTTCGATGTATACACTATTTTTTTTATGCTCACGCGTTTATAAAATTGCATGAAAACGTTAAAAAATCGAGATAAGTATCGGTTTCGACTTAACATAGTATAACTTATATATACGTTTATAATACATATAAATAATCTACATAGTTTAGTATAATATTTGTTAAAAGCACGTTTGTTTGACGTTAATTTATCCGATAAAATAAGTTTGATATAATTAGATTCAGTAGCGTGATTGGGTAAAAAAATAGGTTGGAAGGCATAAACAAATTACACTATACTAATTTACACACTATAGCATCCATTTCCTATTGAAAATTATTTAATTTTCCATACCTTTTTTTTCTTTTTACGTATATATACCTATATAACATATTTTAATGTTTTCACTGCAGTCATATTGCAGTATACCAAAAAATAAATATAAATCTATACTGTTTAACAATTAACTTATGTAACTTTATGCTGATTTTCTCAATATTAAGACATTGAATACTGTTATAATACTTTGATAATTTGTTCATTGTCAAAAAAATTTTTTATACTAGGGAACGGTTTTTATTGGTATGAAATATTTTAAATCTGATAAAAAATGTGTACGATTTAGATCATTCTAATTGAAATAAACCCAAGTTTATTTTACATATTTAATTGTAAACACATATTTTGTACATATTTTCGTAATTTTTGATTTTTCATTGATATTCGACGACGTTTAACATCATCTGCTTTGTTTAAAACAACAAGATATGTAATTTTCGACAGATATATTTTAATATGAAAAATTCAACAAGGATCTCTGGAAATTAAATTTATTCCTTCTGGTATAGTGAATAATAATTATGCCCCTATCATATTTATTGATGTGGAACGGTCTTTTAGCTAATACAAAAGTATACTACAACTAAACTGTCGTAATTTTTTATTTGCAAACCTTCAACAATACCTATGTTGCTTCTTATTGCCTTGTTCCAGAATAATATTCATAATTTTATACATCTACATCATTTGTATTACTTTTATTTAATATTTATAATTATAAAATATTTATTTTTTTGTAATTTTCAATACTAAAACATTTTTTCAATATTTACATATTTTGGAATTTTTATTCCATATTTTAAGAAAAATTGGTACATATATTGACTTTTTTATTACAATAAAATCCGTTCCCTAATTATAACTGATTGTAATTAAATAAAAAAAAACCTCCCGTTCCAATTAAAATAAACTTAAACCATACGATATATTGTCATACAACGTGTGCTGCAGATCTTCATTATTACAGAGTCTGCTGCAATGATGCGGGAAAATATTGTGTTAGGCTTTGGGGGACAGCTTTAAATTCAATATAATAAAAACAAAATCAAAATAACTATAGTCATAAAATTATATAACTACATTATCAGTATTATTTATAAGAGGGTCGAAATATTTAATTGATACAGCCCTATTATTTTAACCTTAAAAATAGACCAAAACTTTCTACATATTATTATGTATTTCTTTAAATATTTTGGAAAATTTTAAGATTTTAAGACATTCAATGATACGTCTTTATTATAAGTTCTAGCCGTTCTATAGGTATAAGAGTATACAGGACCGTAGCTAGACCAAATGTTCAGGTGGGGCAAAGCAAATTTTGGGGGAGGGAATTATACATAGTATATATTATATTTTTAGGGGGCAACGCCCCCCCTCGTGGCTATGGGCCTGAGAGTATATTACTATTCAGTATTCACCAAATATTAATGATACATTTATACCATTTATGATTTGCATCCCCCTGGTAAAAGACGAAGTGCCAATGAATATTGAATAATCGTCTGCTTCGTCGGTTCGATTACCAATAATTAATTATAATTTATAATTACCTATTGAGTACCTAAACTATCTGATATAAATTTCTAAATTTACATTTTTAATTGTTACTTATTTTCATAAAATGTTATTTAACGTTTTTAATTTGCAAAAAAAAAAATTCATTTCCTAGCATATTATAGTAATTCATGTGATGGGTAGTAGATAAGTACCTATAATAGTATAATATTAGGTATAATAATTACTACCTGTCAATAAGTTAGTATTCAACCACCGCGGCTAGAATGGATAATGATAATTTATGAATATTAAATTACATATTACCTTAGTATTGTATCGGAACTAGTAAGATTAAATTACTTAGATTTGATCATGTTCATTTTTTTTATCATATTATACGAGTTAAGCAATTTCTGATTAGAGCTGTTTAGCTATACTTTGAAAACAATAGATATTATAGGTATACAATTAATCAGAAGCCAATTTGTATTGTTCTTAAAACAAATCACCTATACTATTTTTAATAAGAAATAATGCATTTTTTAAATACCTAGAAAAAAAATTATCTAAAAAGTTTGCTTGACAAACATTTTTTATGTACATAACACATGTAACATAATAAAAATGAAATAAATTTTATGAATTATACAACTAAATTAATTATATGATTTTATAAATTTGAATTTGAAAATACCTGTATAAAAATTAAAAACATTGCAATTTTTTTATAGACATATTTATATAAATAGGATATCATAATTAATAAGTACCTAGCTATATATAATTACAAATACAATTACAATAAACTTTAAATCTAATTTATCAACGACACATAAATAAAATATCTAATAAATACAATAGTATTTGCTGTTATGAACTTTCATAGTAACACATGACATCACAACTATAATAATAAGTATATTTATTATAATTACTATTTAGTTAAGAAGTTCTTTGATTTGGTTGACATTATCTTTTCTCACACTTGCACCGGCTGCACCGAAAGATTAATATTCGATGTTGATTAAAGCGTTAGAAAATATCCAGTTTTTGAACAATTACACGTCATGACTGGTTTAAAAATTACTGTAAAAATCAGATAAATGTACCAATAAAGATAATAATAATTGATAGTTGATACAATACTTAAAATACCGACTACACCTACGGTTAATAGATATCTATTAACCATGAACTATTCTTACCTATTTTATTTATAGAAAAACTATAATAATTTAATATACCTACACTGTGCACGTGCATCATTTAAGAGATTCATAATTCATATAAATACAAACGAAAACAAAATATTAGTTATTATAATAGTATATTATAATCAAAATCAATTTTAATGTCACATACCATATAGTGATTTAGCTAGGTTATAGTGCTACGCCAATCGAAATTGTATGTCTGTACATATTATATAGTATAATCCAATATTTATAAGCATGATCATTTAAAAAAAAAATTAATTTAATTCACTTTAAATAATAATCTATAGTAAATATAATCCTATATAATTGTAAGTATTATCATATGTGTTTGCAGCTAATTGTTATATTTTGTCACTTGGTCAGTATCTTATTGTTTGACATGTACTTACGGGTTATATATACGTATTACGTGTGAGTCGTGTGACTAGGTTTCTTTTAAGGAGGTATATTATATATTTTAACATGCAGAATAATTAAATTGTCACTTATCAGTACTATAGTTTTTAAAATTAGAGGTAGACTGCGTTAGAGTTAAGGGAGAGGGGAGAGAGAAAGATAGATTCTAAAATTAATTTTTTTGAGAATAAATTCTAAACTAGCATAGTATTTTTATTAAATACATAAATATATATATATATATATATATATATATATATATATATATATATATATACATATAATATTTTATATTAATATTTGGTTTAATAGTTTTTGGTGGAGAAGTAAATTATCCTATTTATTAATTTATTATTAATACTAAATATACTAAGTATATAAGTAATCAATTTCTATAAAACTAATAATATGAAATTATGAAGACAAATAGCTAAAAGCCTAGATATTCTAAGTCCTAAAGGCCTAGTACATATTATATAACTACTATAACTATATAACTATTAATTAATTAATTTGAATATACAATTTTTTTATTGACTGTCACAAGGCGTGCTTGCGCTTTTTGAAATGGTAGATTACTAACTGTATCACTGCTTCCACCTGCACCATCATATAGTCATGACATGTAGTATGTATCTGTATGAATATTTGTTATTTATATGGTAGGTTATATATTTTTGGTAATCATTTATTTTTATAACATTACGCTACTAATATCGTAATATGCTAATGAGTTAATGTATGACATGTTGTTAAATTTTAAAATATCGAAGGACATTAAAGAGAACCTATAACCTATAACCTATATGGTTATTATGATTTTTACATTACATGTGAATTTATTCAAATGATATTTGTTAATAAAAACCACAAAAGACGAATTATTTGAGTATGTAACATAAATATAAAATTGTTAGTATTGAAGTACCTATTGACAAAATAAGCAGACTACATATTACATATTTTATGCCTGTTTAGAGAAATGTATTACAGACACCTATGCAATAAAAATAATAATTATATTTACTACATAGATATATAATGTGGTAACTAGTAAGATAATAATAAAGTAATAAACTCTAATAATAATTAATTATGTTTTAGTGCAACATATTATATTCGTAATAGTTATTGACTATATTGGATACAAGTCAAAACTATGTCGGGAGCTCGCAAATATAAGCTACCTACAGAGCCGTGTTAAGGGGGGATCAAAGAGAGCAATTGCCCCCGGGCGCCTTAATTTTGTAAAAGTTAGAGGGCGCCTTTATTTGCGCTTAATATGCTACCTGTGGCCCCAAATGTAATTTTGCCCCGGAGCGCTGAATTACTTGACACGGCTCTGAGTACCTATACTTAGTACTGCTAAATAAATGTATACTCAATGATAATATGGCCAATTTATCATAATTTATTTTAGAAAAACATATTTAACGTTTCAGGTAAAGAACTAAAGATAAAATATAGTTTAAGCAACGTATTTTGTGTTTAATTATGAATTTATCATAATTTTAATACAAATCGAATGATAAGAGGGTGAGGCTACTGAGCTCTGGGTTAATACATACCACAGGTATCTCTCAAACAAAATCTTAATACGATACTGATATAAATTACAAGTAAATAGACGATAGACGGTACCATTTATTTTAGAATAGACGATTCTACAATTAACGATGGTACCATTACTACAATTGGTACCAATAGTACTAGTCGTAGTAATACTGCTGCCTAGCGATGGCCGATGAGCTGATTTTTAATTAATAATTATTATCGAATTAGTTATCATGTTATCGGATACCAAGTTTATTGTTTATATTTTATTATATACCCTATTATAATACATATGAATTGGGTCCAGGGTGGTCAGCTATAAGTAACATATAAATTGGTTTTAATGAATTTTCATTTTGATAATAAAATTAACTTTTTTGACTAAAATAAAAAAATATTATTGTGCTTGTATTAAAGCGACAACAGTTTAACAAGTTAAAACACGTTTGTGTTTTTGAATGATGGACGATGGTTATTTATAGTTTATACCTATACATAAATATAAGAAATGAGCTTTTATGCGTATAGGTATAGCTCGTATAATAGGTAGGTATTAACACTATTAACTATATTATTCATTACTAATATAGTGATAATAATCAAATAAGTGTTTAAGCAGTGGTGGATCCAGTGGAGAGCCTAGGAGCCTCGCCCCCCCAGACCTCTTTGACATTCTTTTTACTTACAACAAATATTTTAAATTATGTGATAATTTAATAATTATAATTGATTACATAATATCTATTTTGGAAACCATTGGGAATATTATTGCCGTTATTGGAATGAAAACAAATAAAATTAACAATAAAATAAACAACATAAATTTTATTATAATGTATATATGGTTCAGAAGTAAGTTTTTTAGGAACCCCCCCCCCCCCCCAAAAAAAAAAAAAAAGAAAAAAATATCAACTCTGGATCTGCCACTGTGTTTAAGTAATATTACCTTAAGTCTATCTCTAATCCAATATCAAATAATTTAAAGCAAACTAAAAAAAATAAAATAAAATAAAGGGTAGGCAAATGGGTATCGCTCTGCTGTATAGTAGAGATGGTGAGTAGGTTACTATAATGGATGTGTTAAATTTGAATGCAATGATAAATATCATTGTATACGAAAAACGATTCTGAACGAAGATGATTTGTCAGTCTAGGATATATTATATTATTATTTATAACCTAAATTTAAATTGTATAATATATCGTTATTTTATGCAACTTCGTAAAAAATTAAATTTCATATGCTCATAAAATTGTTTTTATATTGACTCTTGAATTTTTTTTTACAATTATTTGAATAAAATGTTATGGAAAACCTAGTATTGGGTTTTTTAACCTTAGGTATAAATCACAAAAACATTATGAATTTTCAACATCAAAATTTCCTGCAAATTTTCGCGATTTTGACATATTTTGTAAACATTTGAACTTTAAATGCTTATAAACAAAAATTGTGAACGATTTTTGATTTTTTTTTACTACGATAAGCGCAACTTATTATAAACCTTGTATTAAATTTTAAAGATTTTTTGGATTGCCAAATTTTTTTATAGGCATTTCAAAAAAAAATTTTAGAAAAATGGAAAATTTCAATTGTCTATAAATAGCTTAAAAAAAGCCAAAATATTTTGAAAATTTAATCGTCAATAGATAATGTTAATATAAACATATGGTCAAAATTTAAAATATTTACAATGATTCGTTTTGAGTAACGGCAAAAAAAATCGATTTTGTTGAAAACTGATTATGCGTTTATCAGTTTTTCCTGACGCTTTTGAAAACTACTGAACATTTTTTACTTTTGATCCCCCCAAAGTACCAACTAGATGATTTTTTTCTTTTCAGAGAGGGGCTGAAGACAAAAATCAAAGCATTATTTCTACTCCAAATCGTGATGACAGACACAAAAAAAAAAATACACATCATTATAAAATCAATACATTTATCACTCCGTTCAGAATCTAAAATAAAGTGATGATACCTAACTTTGTATAGCTTTATATCTACAACATATAGCTTTTATGAATTGTAAACTTGAAATTTGGCAGCCATTCGATGTTTTCATTTATTTTGTTTATCAATTAACTTTTCTTATTCTACTGTTTTTTTTGATTTTAAGTGTGCTTCTTAGTATAGGATATGTGTTTCACATTGTATCTCTTTATCAATTAATAAAAACATATTTGGATGGGTAGAATACAATTTTGAATTAAGTTTTCTGCCAAACAATTCGCAAAAATATGTCGTTTGTTCTAAAGTAGATAAAATTCTGCCATTTTTTTTTTTATGATTTTTAATCTTTGGATTTTAATAATATTATACCTATTTATACAATATATATATTTATTTATATTTATTTTTGATAAATACCTGAATTCTGTAGGTATGTATCGTATAGCTATGTATTACGGACATTTTTATACATTTTTACTTTCTTATCTATAAGAGCATACTACACTGCTATTAAATACGGCATACTTACTTACCTAGGTATACCGTATCCCAATATTATTATTATTGTAATTTGCACAACTCTATTTGTAGTTGTATATACTTAATATTTATGTATTAATCATATTGTTCAACATTTTTCTTATTTATTTAAATCGTTTTTAAGTGACAAACACCCAAATACATAAATGACAATGTGACAAAGGAAACTATATTATCTCTTAATTAAAGTAGGTAATTTTACTTTTACATTACCTATATTTGGTATTTGGTATTTAATATTTATTATGTTTATAAGAATATATAATTATATAAGCCACGATTTAAGATATTATTTTAAATTGTGATACAAACACACGTTTGTATTCCTAATAAAATAACACCATAACTCTAACTATACGTCTAACTACATTAATAAGCACTATATAGGCAAGATCGAATTTAGAATTTATGGGCCCCTGGATCTAATATATTTATTTTCCTTATTCTTTCAAAATTTAAAATTGCCGTCATAACGTACAATAAAACAAGTAAATAATATTAATAATAATTTTGGTTTAAATTGCAATTGTAGTATATTAAAATAGTTGTAAACATTTTTGAAATTTATTTAAAAAAAGGAAAGGAAATTTTGTGGGGATCCTCAAAATAGCGGGGCCCTGGGCATTTGATCATTTATTATTAATGCTCTCCTCAAATCTGGCCATGAAGTAGTAGCATAAAGAATTTCTCCACAATTGTGATAATATATTATATTCAATATATTCATATTATTATAGTAGGTATCCGGCCAGGACTGGATCTAGCATATTTTTTACCCAGGGTTAAGTATAAAATTAGAGCCTTCTCATAATTTAGTCCCTCTATTATGCCATTGGACATTGTTAAACTTATATACCAAATTAATACTTATTCTCTAAACAAAAAAATTTAAAGAACTAGAAACGAAAAAAAAACCTTAGATACTTGATTAGAAAAAAAAATATATACAAACCTTAAAATAAAAGTTGTTGCTTAACTTGTACGTTTTACAATAAAAAATATTTAACACAGATAATCCGTATGGAAAATGGAAGTATTCATATAGCCAAAGTAAAATGAAAATTATAATTTCTATTACAATATTCATTATATAACGAATAAAATCTGTTAATATATTCACTTATTATTTAGTTACCATACGATAATATAATATATAATTCAGTAATTTGGCGTCCTCCGACCAAGACTTCCTGGGCGATTGCCCCGGTTTGCCTCCCCTCTTAGATCCGGCTCTGTAAGTATCTATCTACCTAACTGAGTACTGAATAGTGACTATAACTACAGTCCACAATAATTTAAATTATCCAAATGATTTACGTAATAAGGAATCAAATCAAGAAAATCTGTTGGCAAATAATTTTATTTCAACATTATCATTAATTCTTGCCTAACCTGTACGAGATAAACTGGTAAAATGATAACGTAAATGATAGCCGGCAATAAAATATGAGAAAATTGTAAAAACTAGAAATTATCATAATATTTATATTATATCCATTAAAATTTTCGTTATGCAAGCATAATATTTTAAATTATATTTCAATAATAACGTTAATACGACAATGAACAATGTACTAAGGACGTGCAGGGGCTTTTTTCTATTGTTTAACAGACAGTCTGTCAAGTCTGTCCAACGAGGGTTTCACTCAACAGAACCATGTTTTGACAAACCTAAAGTTGATGTGGTAAGCGTAGATAGTTTTAATAACGTCCAGGAGAAGAATAAGAAGACGTATCTGGATATGTTAAGGGTGTATCAATTGGAAAAATATCGATCTGGTCATGTAGAGTTTATAAACACAGCAATTAAACACCTGGATGAATTTGGAGTAAACGAAGATCTAGAAACTTATAAGAAACTCATTCAAGTATTACCAGCTGGAAAATTTGTGCCTCAAAATTATATACAGTCTGAGTTTATGCATTATCCAAAACACCAGCAGTGTATTATCGACTTACTACAGAAAATGGAGGATAATGGTAAAATTGTATATTCTTGAATTGACGTGTAATACATTTGAATTTTTGATATATTTTTTAGGTGTAATTCCTGATTGGGAAGTAGAAGACTTGCTTGTGAAACGTTTTGGTACTCGTGGATTCCCTGTACGACGCTATTGGCGCATGATGTACTGGATGCCTAAATTTAATAATCTATCTCCTTGGCCTATACCAAAGCCTGCACCTAATGATCCTTATGAACTAGCATTATTAGCTATCAAAAGGATTAGTAGTATAGATATTGAGTCTGAAGTTAAGGTGTACAAAACTAAGCAATTAGAAGAAAGCATAGAGGATACGTGGATAGTTAGTGGTCAAAGTCCTGATCAAAAAAAAATAATTGCTAATCACCCAGAAAATATCCCTATATATATTGAAGGAGGATTTAGAATATGGCTTCGAAAACAGAGTATTGTCTATTTTATTTTAAGAACTGAACCTTCTCCAGAAATAGAAAATGAAGAACAAGAAGACGAAGACGGTACATGAATAAATAATTTTTTTCAACAAATCCATATATTTAGTAAATAATTTGTTATTAATTTCAGATATTAGTAATTTTCGTATACCTTATTTTGATAAACCTATTCCAAAAAAGTCTGATAAAATTGCTAAAAAAAAAACTGTACATGAACAAGAAGATGGTACAATACTTGCAGTTGCTGCCACTGGTACATCCAGTAAAAACTCTTTATTATCTTGGGTATTTAATTTTAACAAAATATAATTACATACACGCTTAATTTGTATTTAATATTACAGATTAGGTTTTTGGAGAATGACGGAAACCCAAGACTAACTCATATACCAATTTTATTTACAAGTAAATCACCTCTTGGAAATGTAGAACCATTGTCCGAACTTGATGAATCTAAGAAAGAAGTCGAACAGTCAAAAGAAAAAGTTCCCATAGAGTAAAAAGTTAATTTATATCAAGTAAGAATAATACAATTTAAAAAAATATACGTAACAAGCACATAGAATTTTTAATCGTTTACTATTATAATTAATATATTTACTATTTTTGTGTGTATATATATATATATATATGTATATTTGTATATTGTATAACATGAATTAAGATATAGTATCTTAATTAATGCTGTATATGTATGTTAAAAGTTCATTGGCAATACCAAACAGTATATTATATTAATGCAATAAACAATGAAACTAAATTTGTATTTAAGTATAAAAATTCATTAGGTTAATCAATTTGGATTTATTACACGGTCAACAATTGAGTTATAAGATATTGCCATTTGTGATTCAGGATGAGTTAACCCGATATATTTTGATGTTTCGGAAGATACTCTCGGATCTATTGGTACAGTTCCTAAAAAAGGAACTTGGAAATGTTCAGCTAAAGATTTTCCACCGTTGGATGAAAACAAATTTGTACACTCCTATAAAATAAAGTAAATATTATAAACAAATCAATTTGTAAATTATTATGTTTTTTATGTTAAGTCTATAACTTAAAAAGTTAAAATCGATAAAATATCAACATTATTAAAATTTTAACAAATGTTTTATACAAATGACAACTGAAAAGTATAAGCTATTAAATTAATATCTTTTATAAAATCAGTAAAAATTTTACATATTCAAGGTATAACTTAATTCATTTTTATATAATTTAATATTGATTTATTGTATTTATAATAATATTATTTTTAATGTACCTTAGCAATGTTTTAATTAAAATCAAATACTAATTCACAGTTTCTTTTAAACTGATAAGAAACATATAAATGAAGAGTCAGCATATGAAATTAATTAATTATATAATATTATTATATTACTAATAGTAATTTTAAAATAAATAAGTTTTGTGTTTTGTCTAGTACATGGTATTAATTATTTTTAAAGCCTATATTTTATTTGTAACATAATATAATATATTTTTAACATTGAATTACAAGATAATAGATTGGTAAATTTAAAATTATTTTGTCTTTTATAAGATTACAATTTAGTGACAGAAATAGGAAATAATTAAAACAGTTCCAATTGGAAGACAAAAGCTATATTATCATATTTTGTTCCACAATAAAATTATTGCCAAAATATGTCATGGAACAAAGTTAACTAGTAAATTAAATATTTGAGCAATTTATTAACTCACAGCACAATTAGGACAAACGTAACCACTCATGTTCTCAACAATTCCTAGTATTGGAATACAAGTTTTACGACAAAACGATAACTCTTTTCTGACATCATCCAAAGCAATTTGTTGTGGAGTTGTCACAAGTATTGCTCCATCACATGGAGTTTCTCTAAAATTGTGAAGATAACAATTAAGTATGTTATCAAGTCTAAAGTTTATAATAAATAAATTATAGAATTTTATACTTAATATTCTCCATAACTGTTATGTGTTCGTCAGATGTGCCTGGTGGTGTATCAATAATTAGATAATCAACGTCTTCCCAGAAAACATCAGAAAGCAATTGTTTTATGAATGCTGTGTATGACAAACATGTACATAAATATGTGTATGTACATAAAGATAGCAATAACTATTTTAAATAACAAACCAGTCTTTTTTGGTCCTCTCCATACAACGCTATCATTTCTAGATTTGGTCAAGAATCCTATTGAAAGGACACCTAAAGATTTTGACTCATCTGTATAAACTGGAACCCAACCAGCTTCACATTGATGTACCTCTTGGTTTTCTAGCTTTAATAAATATGGTATTGATGGTCCACATAAATCTACATCCAATATGCCAACCTAAAATATTAATATTGCAATAAAAAAATAAAATATAACTGAATTTTTATTGTTGGCAATATTTCTATATGTTTAGTATTTAATGCTTTGAGCTATACAACTTAAACTTTATGGATATATTAAAAACAATGTGTTTCATTTCTGGGTACCAGCAAGAAAACTATTAAGCTTCAATTTTACAACTATTGGTATTGGTACATAGTAAATCTTTTCCAAAATGATTGGGAGTTAAATATTCATCTTAAGTATTTTATGCTTTGTGCAGTACAACCAATCCATCACTAATTAAAATTAATGAGAAAATTATTCCGATCTTACCCGATATCCTTTAGTTACTAATCCAAGTGCCAACTGAGTGCTCACAGTTGATTTTCCAACTCCTCCTTTACCAGACATCACCAAAATAATATGTTTCACATTTGATGCCATTCTGTCAACTATCTATACAAACAATAATTAACATAAAATCTAATACAGACTTTTGTATATTATGTTTATTCAGAAACAATAAGCAAATCTTATAATGTAATTTGTAAATACTGAGTATGATTAATTCTAAGTTAAAAATTCACATAACATGTCCAACATATCTGCAAATAATTATAATTTATAAAGTATAAATGACTTCAAATACTTCGAATTATAGTAGGTAATAATATAACCCATTAATATGTAATAGTCTTTAGTCTTCGTTTTACTATAAAATTCTATTGTAGATAAAACAAGTACTGGCGAACAATTTCTTATCAATTCAATGTCGCATTGTTGCCCCCGGCGGCACGACATTGATACACAGTCAGATACTTGGATAAATAAAACATAATAAGTGATAACAGCACCCACATCAGTCAGTACCAGTGGCGGTCAAATGATTTTTTCATAGGGGGGGGGGGGGTTGAGGCTGATTTTTTAATATGCACTACTATTAATCATTAAAATATAATTTTATTATTTTTCATTATCAATCACAATTTATAGCAGTCACAGTTTAAAAATGTATAATGCGCACACAGTATAACTGTACGAGACACGAGTAACGAGGTACAAGTACGACAGTCAAAACAAAACACTGGTCTGTGTAACAAAATATTGTGACAAACGTAATAATAATCGATGAATTGGGCAACTATAATGACATAGCTACGTATTATTGTATTAATACATTTCAGCCAATGGTCCGGTCAAGGGAGGAGTGTGTTGTTATTGAATATTCACGATCACCGAGCTGGGTAATTCCCGTATATTTTGTATAAGCAACTAATTACTAAATATTAATAATAATAACAGCCTTGTTCCTAGAACGAGTCTAGAATCAAGATAATAACAATATACGTTTATAAGCGTTATTTTCAGAAAAATTAAAACAAAATATAATACATTAACATTATAGTACAATATACATATTATATGTAATTGTTATAAATATTAAGAAAAATAAACCATGGGGAGGATCTATCCCCCTCATCCCCCCCGTTTGACCACCACTGGTCAATACTACTCAATAGCATGTTTTGAAATAAATTTAATTAATTAATTCTTCTTTTGATTCTTATTAGTTAGATATTATTATCTTGATTTTAGAAATCACACATAAATAAATAATAATTATTTATTAGAACACATTCGTACGTCAAAAAAATGATGGTGATACGTTCGAACCGTTATAAATTTATTTCAATTTTTCGTTATCTTTTTTTTTTAATTTGTTCATAGAAGCATATTGTTATAAATGCAGAATAATTCCAATTGTTTTTTTTTTTTCAAAGAATTTGAGTCACTATCTTAATTAATGTCGGGTATCGCTGACAGACACACTTGCTGATGAATTTGTTCCTACATATTTCCGATGGCGTTTATCGACAATATCCGACAAATATTATTTTAAACAATTATTAGTATAGGACCCAGAATTCAACGGAAATTGCATTATTTTTTTGGGTGCTCTAGAATAATTCATTCCAAATTCCAAGTACATAATTTGATGGTTATTTTGTTATTTTTTAGAGCATTTAAATCCAGCCAATCCAGGCCCTAGCTAACAATTAGAAACAAAAACAACATTAATGTCAATGTATTTATTGTATTCTCTTTTACATAAAATATAAAAAATTAAAAATAGATTAGTATCTTTGTTCTCAACTTAAACTGAAATATAATAGAAATATTTAAAACTTCAATATTATTTAATGGTGGTAGTCGCAGCGAACGTGTAAAAAATTAATTTATAAATTTGGAATCTAAAATATTCATTTAAATTTAAAATTTTTGTTTTAATATCACATTATACAATAAAATGCTGTAATAAAGTTGGAAAAAAGTATCTGAGGCAGTCGCTGATAGGTATATTTAAATATATATGAAACAACGATAAAACGTACGATTACCTAATATCTATATAGGCTATTTGTATTATTCATTAAAAAATAATTTAGACATTTTAATAATTTTGGAGAATTTCTTAAAAATGTAAACATTAAGCTGAGATTGACTGCGCTCAAACAAGAATAATGTATCTTAGTAAATAAACTTTTATGGATTTAGGTAGACTACCAATAGTGATTGTATTAAATTTTTTTAAGGTTACATTAACGCTGTCTATGAACAACGATTAACGGCATTTGTGCACGCGTAGAAAAGGTCTATCACCGATAGGTTGCGCTGTAGTTACTGTTCAAGCGCGTCGTTCGATATAATATAATCGTGTAAAATTGTTTTGTCGAACGGGCGCGCTTAAATCGCGGCTCGTGGTTGGCCAGTGACAAAATCTAACAAGTCTATTTTACATTCTGTCTTAGATTTCTTAGAACTTCGGCAGTTAGGCCAGTCTAGCAATACGAACAGCAGCTGTATCATTTATTTTAAACGGTAGTCACTAGTCCAGTGGTTCTTAACCTTTTTTAGTTCAGCGCCCCCTTTATCGTAATAACTAATTGCTAACGCCCCCTCGTGCAAAATCAAATTTTCTTCTTATAAATATATATATATTTGTATATTTATTTATTCATCAGTATATTATAACATTATTAATTAAACTATTAAAGTAAAAACTCTTATTTTTAGATAGTTATGATTATATTTTACACCCCTTAACAAAACAATTTAATAATTTACTATACAAAAAGATTTACTGAACCATAAAAAAAAAATTATAAAATATACAAATTATACCTATCAATGACTGCCTTGAGCCTGATGAGTAGCTGCTAATTTAACGATGTCTGGTTTGATATTGGTCAAAGCTAAACGTAGATCACCTTTGTTGCAAATGTCCAACCGATTTCTTTGTTTTGTCAAAAGCTGGACAACAACGCTGAATCCTTTTTCAACTAGATACGTTGACGGGCAAGAGAGAAGCAACGATTTAACTTGTTGCCATAGTTGTGGATAAGTGTCTTTAAGCTTGATCCAGGCAAGCTCGTAACCGACCTGCTTAAAAACAAGTTGTGCCTTACAGTCGTGTTTAAGATCGATAAATTCCATTTGTAAATGAGGTTCGAGATCTTCCACAGATTCAAACGAAAATGGATCTAAAATCCAATTACAGATTTGTAACTCAAGTAGATCTTGAAATCTTGATGACGTTCCCGATACGTAAAATGCGATTAGATAACATGCCGTATACCGTTACATAGCGTACGCAATTGTCGCAATTACAACTATTCTGATTTCACGTTCAATTATTGTATTATTTTTCATCTCCGAGTTTGAGAGGTACCGCCCCCGTTAAGAACCACTGCACTAGTCAGTAGCAACCAGTGGCGATGCCAAAGACGGGCCCGCCTTGAAATCTCGATTTAACACACGAGTTTTGGATTCGTATTTTCAAATGTTATTCCGTAAATAGTTATAAAAATATATATACCGTGTTTGCGTGGCGCCAGGGTCTTTGGTTTTTTCATGTCGTACGCACCACAATTGCGCAGACATACTTGTTAGGTTGTTTACGTATTACGTTTTATATTTCGTGCCGTTCGCGGAAATCGTTATGTTATTATGGTTACCGTAGTACAAATCCAATTTTAGATATTTCTGAAAAACGGCCGTGTAATAGTATGGGCTTTGGGCACGTAACGATCGGCGGCGGCTAGAGAACAGCTAACAGCGTCAACGCCGTCAAGAAGGCTCCCAAGGCGGGCGGCCCCATATCGTGGGCACCAGTGTCACTCCCGCAATTTGTGTCACTATCGTGTGACGGCGCTTGCCCCTATTATACTATTTGGCCCGCCTTGGAAAAAACCCCGCCATTCTGAGTATTTGTGACAGTGGCTCGGAGAATCGCGATCAATCGATCGATCTTTCTAGGAATATCGTAATAAAACTAATTTCTCCGTGTGCGGTCGATCGTCATGTAGTCCGAGTAGCTTATTATTGCCGGTTATAAACTTATAACTCGACTAACAGTCACGCGACGTGTATTGTATAATGTTCCGTATATTTTCGGTTTTACGTTTCGAATTTATTTAGAAATTTAAATATTAATAACAATAAAATTAATGCGAAAATAAAGTGTAAGACTTGTCAGTTTTCATTTCAATCAAGAATGGAAGTTGGAGTTTTCTTTTGTTGACATTAAAGGCAAGACGCAAGTGCGTATGTATATTATGCCGATTGCCGAGATAATCTTTCAACTTTCAAATGTGGCAACTTAGAAAGGCTTTATCAAACTAAATATTATGTACCTACTTATTAAAAATAGGTTTATAGATCTTTTACGTATACGTAAATTAACTTTGAAAAAAATAATAGGTATAAGTTCTATAATTCAATATTTTCCCAATAAACGTTTTGTCTACTTCAACGGACAAGTTCAGGTACTATAATAATTATGATCATATTCTTTTTTTTTTGCTCATTAAACAAATGTTTCTCCCTAAATGTGTCAGAAACTTAAAATTGCGATTGTTGCCCATTTATTTGAAAACATTGGCGACTCCTGTATTATCCATAATAATAATAATAATATGGCGTTGTCCATTACCTGTGCGTATAGATAATATTATCAGCTTTAAGCACGAACTAAGATATTGGTATCTTAGTTCGTGGCTTCAAGTTTGATAATAGGTCAATTCATTATATTATTTATACTGTTAAGGCTTTATACGTGAAATTGATATTGCTGAACACACATTTCCTATGTTGTATGTTCGTAAGACGTTGGCGTACGAGAGTAGTACTTAGTACTGATAATTTGATATTAAGAATATATTAATATTGAAATTTGTTTGAGTAAAACTGGCTTAAAGTACGTATCACTTACAATACTTATTATTACAATTAAGTATGGGCAATAGATTTAAATGTTGAACAGTACTAATTCTTTTTAAATGAGTGGATTTAAATTTTGTGTTAAATTTCAATAATTTGACGTTACGAAACATTTTTCATATTGTGTTATTATTTTTGTTATCATAACGCGAAACTATAACTACGTATAATGTATATCACTGACGGTTTAAGATAAAAGCAAACTTAAAGGTTAGGTACAATTAAGGACTAAAGATATTTATGTGCTATTATTTAATAAATAATAATTAATACTATTATTTTTAGTTACATTTTTTTTTATTACAAAATTTGTTTATATAATAATTTATTAGTCTAGGAAGTAGGAATATTACGTGTATATTTTATAGATTACCTAAATGGAATATCTTTAACAAACATTTTTTTTTACAGCCAAAGCCGGAGCTGTGGGTTGTCCACGGTTCCAATACATAAATGTTCAATATTAATTAGTGATATGGCAATATCCGAAGGGTTTTCAATGTTCTCATAACTTGAAATTGTGGGACACGATAATATTATGGTATTCTATCAAACATTTATGCATTTTTGATTTAATCACAAATTATAATGTTTGGTTATAATAATATAAATTAATATTAAATTTTATAGTACCAAGTAATAAATAAATAATAAAAAGTGCAAAATTTTAAATTGACCTCGACGTGATTTGAACACGCAACCTTCTGATCTGGAGTCAGACGCGCTACCGTTGCGCCACGAAGTCGTTGACGTATTTGTAAATATCAAAGTTATTTAAGTTTTATAAATATTAAAATATGAATCATTGTTGTGAATATTATTCAACTAAAAACATTAGTGCGTTTATTATTTATAAATCTATATAAACCACGAAGATGGGGAATATTGTAATATTTTATTTTTATACTCACAGAAGCTATACAGCATTACAGCATAATACTGATCATATTCGTACATTATGTATTAGGTCTACTATCTATTAGCTGTATAATAATACTAGCTATAATGGAAGCATTAATGAATATGGTATTAAGTATTAGGTAATTATATTATCATGCACCAACAGTGGCATAATTGTGGGGGGGCACTTGCCCTCCCTGACAATTTTTTGATCGATAAAGGTATAATTTTGCTTTTGCCCCCAGATAGTCCAACAGTACAAATAAGAAGTAGGAGGTAATAGAAAATTAACATTAAAATAATTATTTTTTCATTTATTTTCTAAGTTTTATTTAATGAGTAAAGTGATTAAATTAGTTGTTGGTTATTATGAATTGTTCAGCAAATATAAAATATGAGTAAATAATATTTATACTAATTATTTTTTTAAATTACATGTAGGATGTACTATGTAGCACCTTTTATTAATTAATTTTTATAGTTATTATTTAATAGTATTAGTACCTGCTACCTTAAATTTATGTTTATCTAAACCATAAAATGAGTTTTAAGACTTGTGTAAAATCAAACAATTAAATACATTGTATATAATACATACAATAAAAATATATTTTATCCAGGAGGAGGGGGCTTGTCAGGGTTTTGATAATAATAAATATATTATATTGCCCCCTAGATCTCTTTCCAGTTACGCTATTATGCACCAACAATATTTAGTCAAATTATCGTTTTCAATTTAATAATTAAATAAAAGTGACGTTAAAACTATACATTTCCCTTTTTCGACATACAAAACAATTTATAGGATAGTATTTGTATGTTGAATGATTATCTATAACTATTATAGAGAAGTTGACAAAGTATTGATTACTAATTAGACAAATACCTAAATAGAAAAAAAATAATTAAATTAAATATACAAATTTGTAATCTTTGTCGATTAAAAAAATTTATAATACCTACCTAACGATTATTTATCCAATTTCTTGAATGTTTACATATTAAAATTCTCACATTAATTATTATATGTCTTTATTATTACTGCAGTCTACTACAGTACTACAGAGACAGACATGTACACAACAAAAAAAAATTTGAGGTTGAGGAATTCATAAAAAATGTATAATAATTAATAAATAAATCTTACTATCAATATCCCACACGACGCACGTCGCACACAATCAAATCGATCGTTTCTGACTGTACGTTTAGGTAGTTAGGTAATAGGATAGTATAATATTGTCTAGTTTTTATTACCTAGTAGGTATAAAATAACGTAATCGTAATTTGTTGTCATCACATCGATATGTTATTATCGACGACACTAATTTAGATAAATTGTCACCGACCCGTTGTTGTAATTATTGATGATTGATATAAATAAATTACTCAACTATTAATTATCTGGGGGGTGGGTAGTAACTCACCACCTAGTAACGTGCTTGAATCTACTATAAAGCTACGTTTTAGGATTTTTGATTACCTAGATAGGCAATCGTTAGGTAATGTTTATTCACATCTATGTCTGTGTATGGATTAGTTCCTATTAAAAAATACAGTAAATTAGATGTGTATGTAACTAAACTAAGTTAATAGCTGCCTGCTGATAAATCAATGTGATAATGCTGTGTCTATCATATTATAGTTTTACATATTTTTATAATAGCATTGATTACAGATCAAAGACGCGTCTACGAATCGTGCTTTTGCCCAATTTTATAGACTGCAGGATGTACATCAACCTGCGAAATTTGATAAAACACTAAATGTGATATCAATAGTACTGCGATTCGCCTTAGAAAATGTCTATATAAATCATTTTTTTCATTTTTATCGCATTTATTAGTTTTTATTTAATATTTTCCATATTCGCAATAAGGTAATTTTTTTCAAAATTTGGGTGTCAAACTCCTTATTCCCATCTAGTTTTACATAAATGTTCCTGGTCATATAGTTATAATGAGTTTGTGAATGATCTTTGAAAAAGGTTTAGGCACGTCAACTTTGAACCTATCTATAGATGACGCAGCAAAAATAAGTTCCAAGGTTTTTCGATCTTTCATGTTCGTTATGAAAAATTAGAAATGTGTTGTAGCCACTTATATATTATAAGCGCGTAATAAGTATAATTGTTTAAATACAGGTTAGTATTTTTGTCGTACTGCTAAGAGAAATACTGCAATATTTTCACAGTTTTATCATTTGTCTAAAACTTTCAGTATTGCATTTTTTTGTTTTTAATTATGTTTTTTTTACTAATTAAAGTTTGAAATATCACGAAAAACGCATATTTTGTTCACTCGATCGGTATAGTAAAAGAAACAAAATAAATGAAAAAGGATTTTCTCATTAACCGTTACGAGTAAAACATTAGCTTGACGTGTACAACGGTGGGGAGCAATTGCAAGTAATAAGTCTGTTGGAAAATTAATGAAACTACATCTTTCGTAGTATAAAGACGTTTGGTGGTAATAATAATAACAATTTGTTTTAATATTCAAACCGATCATCTCTTTTGCTTCTAAAAAAAGTCTGCATCTTTTCAGTGAAGTATAATTAAAAGATATTACTTTTCATTAAGTTGACAGCATCCTCTTCCGAAATGCGAAATCATTTCCACCCTCTATTATGGATAAATATTATTATGATTGATGATTTTGTGTGGAATCCTCTGTTTCATCTCATTAATGCATTAAAACTATCTAATTTTATAAGCAAAACATCCGATGTTCATTATTATTTTTTTGATTCTACAAAACAAAACTAGGTAGGTACCTATGTCTACATGCTAGTTATTTTTCTACTTTTTTATATTTTTAATTGTAGATAATATATAGGTAGATACACATTTATTGGCTGATTACCACGATGAAATGTTTATATAATATATATGTATTATCCAAAATAAAGTACCTGTATTATAAAAAAAATCAATTTACATTATATTTAAATGATTATTAATTTATTAAAAGTTACCATTTTTCTTTGTACTACTGATTATTTACATAATTTAAAAAAATATAATTAGTAATAACTAAAAACTATTATTTTATTTGACCTTTTGGGTGATATCGGCAGAAAATAAATATGGTTTAAAAATACAAGTTTTTAAAGTTGCAGTAGCTATATGACTGTGATTTTAACTAATAACAATATCGGGTATAGGGTATTATTTATTATTGTATCATCTATAGGTGTATATAGGTATTTCTTATTGTGAATTTAAGCATCGTTTGATGGAAAACTTTGGGCCAGAAGGGTACTTATAAACAAGTCTATATCATAGGATTTAACTGAAGCCCGAATGACTTGTAAATTTTGAACAGATCCTACAACTTTTGGGGGGCTATAAGCGCGCATAAGCTATCCCAAATCGCGTCTAACCTAAAATCGTCCTTGTATGTATACATATTATACTTATATAGTATAGTTATATATATATAATAAATTATGTATATCTGATAGATGTATGCGTAAATATTTTGTGCGCTTCTGCCTAATCGTGGCTGGGAGAACTTTTGATGGATTAAAATATACGAAGTTTAAAAATATAAATAACCCTACGTTTTTAGAAGTATGCAGCCTACGTAATTTTTTTCTTATTTTAATTAATATTTATTTTGAATTAATATAATTTTGTTATATTGTATTTTATATTTGAACAAATAGTTATAGTGCTGTTAGTAATGTTATGCTAAACAATGGTCTTATTCAACGCAAATGTAAAACTTTATAATATGTTAACTTATTTTATAACGTTATATAGCTATTGCTAATTTGTGATTGTAAAGTTTGAATTCATCTAAAAAAATGGAAATCGTAGCTACAGTATGTGCGATGTATATGATATACACCATTTGTAATCTGCAGACCATCCAATAACATTGTTTGCAGCAGATATTTTAAAAGAATCAGCGCGTATAGTTTGTGTATAACTGACATCTGTTTACAGAGAGCTGTCGTGACGAATAGTACGATTTGGTTAATACGCATGCGAGCTTTAAGTATACAATATGGTCCAATATGCATCATTTAGCATATCATTGGTATGCCGTATCACGCCAAGACGGTCGCAGAATCAACAATGGCGGGGCCTTATCGTCAATATTCGGTCGACACAACCACCCCCTTCCTGCTGGTTAATGTTGACACGTACCGGTTAGGGGAAGACGAAATAAATAAATAAAAAAACTACTACAACGACAATAATATATATATATATCTTATATATACAGCTGCATTGGTCACCCTTCACCCTTGTTGACACAAGACCTCTATCTTGCCCAGTCCCGGGGGGGTCATTTAGAGATCGTTTTAGATTAAGGCATATCAATGTTTTTCACGTGTGTTATCGCGACAAACAATACGTGAGCAGCGTGGTGTATGTATGTGTGTCTGTATAATATCCATTCCAGATTTTCACATCGTTATTTAAACATAATAACTGCTTGTATGTGTATAAAATATGTAGTCACTTTTATAATATATTTTAAGACATTTCAAATATTAGGTAATCAATAAATTATAGAATATGACGATCAAATTACATGTTATATATTAATATTATTCTTATTCGAATCATTTGCGACATGCTTATACATTTGTATTACGTAAACATCATTAAGTAATATTTACATAAACAATTTGAAAATAGATAGTTAATTAAAAAAATGTTTGAATATAAATCTGGCTTAGAGAAAATATATTATAATTATAAAAAAAAAAATAGTATTTGTATGTTTAGTTAATTAAACACTGGTATTATAATGTTTATTGGTAAAAATAAAGTGCATAATTTGTGTAAAAATCTTAATATAATTAGGTAGGTAATTAATAGTTAATTATATTTTTACTGTGAAATATAAAATAGTAGCAAGCACTACCGCTGAATTAAAATAATCCTAAGTAATCAGTAATCACATTCAAAAAACTTATAATTTTATATTTTTTCAACCATAGTAATAATATTAAATAATGTAATGTTGTATATGATGAAGCGGGATATATAGAAATGTGTAATCTTTTATTTTGAGTATAAACAATGCTTATTAAAATTTTAAAGTTATGATATTAAATTTATTGGATAATAATAAATAAGAAGTATAACTATAAAACTTATTTATATTATTAACTTTATTTTAAACTTTAAACAGACATAATATATATTTTTATAAATAATATTGTTTGAAATAATTGCGTGTTCTCGTCTGTAATTAAATATAATAACTTTTAAGTATAGATACTTATAAAAAGTAATGCATAATAAGGTATATATTATTATCATTAATCTTCTGTGTTTTGTGGGTTATACAACGAAGATATAGATTAATTATGATAAATCTCTATATAATTAGGCTCTATCTATTATATTGATTTGACTAATGATAGATATAGATTATAGAGTATAGATACAGGAAAAATATTAAACATATTTGGTGATTTGGTGATAAATGCAATATATTATAAAAAGAAAGTTATGTTAGCGATTTATGCAATACCTACAGTTATTAAAAATACTCATGAAATGTGTTGATATTTGTTTAAAAAAAGGTATGTAGGTATTATATAATTAAAACTAAATATTTGTAATAATGTGTAATGTGATGGGTGATGTAGTTGGTAGAGCTCTATGAGCGTTATATATAATAATTATTGTAGATTAATAGCACACCCAAGAATTCAATTATAGTTGTACACTTGTATCACTTATAAGTTATATATATGCCACACATTTTCATTAAATATTATTTTTTGTATTTGAATATGTTAAATATAGAGTAAGTCTAAAGACTACATTTAATAAATGTTATTTGTATGCTATTTAACAAAAAATTGAGTGTGTAATATTTTGGTATATGTAGCATTTCTATATTTCTAACTAAAAATATTGTTTATTGAATTGCTATTAATAACATGTCAAAATTCATGTTTATAAATAATCAAAATTACTAGGTTACCTAATAATTTACCATTTATTTAATTTTGAGATAGTTAAATTTTGTACTAAAGCTTAGGTATGAGATTCCATAACAGTTATAACCAAAATTAAAATTTGTTTCAAAATAATTATTCATTATAAGTTCACAACCAACTGAATTTTATAAACTGTTTTTCTAACTAGTTAATTAGTTTAATCGTTCATATAATCGTAATTTGTATTCGTCGTCGTATCTGAAATTGCACGATTTTTATTTATATTCAACCAGCTGCTTATAATGGGGTAGTACTTCCATGGTTTTTTAGCTTTAATGTTGCCATTAAGTAATTTTTATAAACGCACTTGATGATGGTTGATGCGTGAGTCGAGCTAAAACCTGTGAAAATTCACTTTAAACTCGCTGTTCCCGCTAAAACAGTTCGCACCCTAACGTATACTTATGTGGCATTATTAATTGAGGGTAAACAATATAAAAATATATCGTAAATATGCCACCCACAAAAGCTCTTATTCAGTTCTTTTTATTAATTTAGTAATTTAATTATTAATAGCACTGCACGTAGGTACACTACTGCAGTACAGTGTGTATAGTATAGGCACTAGATAATTATTTTTACAAAATTAAATTTTATGTTGCGTAAAATGTAATGTATTTTTTTTAATGGTCATCAAGTAAATAACTATTTAGTAAGATTGAGGCTAACAAATGGTATACAGCGAGTCTTATAAACGATACCGGTATTGCAAGTAGAATTAGTACAAATAAAATAATTGTATTGAAATATATTCGTGAAATTTAGTGGACTTGAAAATGATTTTCAAGAATTTTTTTCAAAATTAAAATTTCAAAAAACATGTATTAACCTATCTTTAAAAGTTATGTTCGTTATGTGATTTTCACGATCAACCCATTTTAATATTTTATTGTTATGGTTTATAATAATAGAATGTTTAAAAGAATCACTAAGAAACGCTAAAACTTAGTAAAAAGTCACAATTTTTATTATAAATGTTTAAGCTGTTTAAAATTCAAATATTGACGACATCCGTTAAAATCCCGCAAACGTGTGAATTATTTTTTATAGTTAAATATTTTGACTTTAACACCCAATGCATGAAAATGTAATAAATGATTCTACTGAAGATTTTTTGCTGGAATTAAAAAAAAGATTAAGAATAAACCCATAATCATATAATATGAATCCAAATTTCATTGAAACTTTGAGGATGAGAGTGGCGGAGTTGATGAGCTTTGGATAAATACTTCCGCTCCTGTCATTGATACAAATTATAAATACACTAAATATTTGTTCACTGGTCACCATTGGATTAGTATGATATTACGTTATTGTTACGTTTCGTACGCAATACGGCGGCGGTCGTGTGCGAAATATAAATATATGTAAATGAACTGATGTCCCGACTGGTTGACAGGCACGAGAGGGACGAATAAATCACATAATAAAATGTAGATAACCGTCTATTCGACGACGCGCGCGAACGTCTGAGATACGGGTGGATACAAAGAGAGCAGGAAATCATCGTACGGGAAAAACCGCATACCTCATAACGGAATATTATATTATTATTATGATTATAATGCTCCCGTGGCGTACGGTGTGTATTATTATATTTTAACGTAACGACGGAGTTTTCGTCGTATAAATTCTCGCTTTGCAGTTTGCACAGCCGGGCGCGTCGGTCTATTTGCGACCGCGGGTGACGCGCACGAAGGGGTTGACCGGGAGAATTGAATTCCGCGCGGCCGCAAATAATGCAGCTGCGACGACTATATTATTATCATCATCGTCATCGTCATCAACGCATTCTACGTATTTGAGTGCGTGTGTGTGTGTTTAGTACACGATATAATGTATATATATATATATATACGTGAGTGTATATCATATAGTACGTGTAAACTAAATATTATTATATACATGTGTGATACGTCGTCGTATAATAATATGAGTGCGCACGTGTGTGTGTGTGTTATACACACGATGGACTGGCTATTACGTCGGCATCCGCGTCGCGAGCAAAGGATTTCTGCTGTTGTCATAACGATAATACGAAAACGAAAAAACAAGAGACCCGCATGATGAAGATTTTCGGTCGATTTCACTTAAATAATAATATTTCCTACTCCCCTTCGACGAACTCGGTCGACAACGACAGCCGTCTCCGCCACGACCACCTTTCGCGCTCGCACGCACACACGCGTATTGCGTGCGTGCGTACGTTATTAAAACGGTCCTACCGCCGCGCCGAGTCGTGTGATGTTTGTGTGCCAGCTCACCGCTGCAGTCTGCTGCAGTATAAAATATTGCATATACACATACACACATATACATACACAAATACACGAATGAAATAAGGTCTTTTTTTTCACCCTCTTCTTTTTGGCCCATTCGCTTGTAACCGCCGTCGCTACCGCCACAGTGCACCACGTTTATAGAATTCCGCCGCCTATTTCCTCTCCGTTGGTTTTTAAATGACTTTTTTTTTTAACCGCGGACTATTGAAACGTCGCCGAGCGAAAAAAAAATGATCGAAAACAAATCCTCTGCCCCGTCGCCGTACCACCACAGATCCCGCCCGTCCGAAGTGGTTTTTATATTTTATTTTTCGCTTATTCCTCCGTACGGCTGCGTACATATTACAATATATGTATATGTACGCGTATATACAACGTACACACGGTGCAGCAGATAAACACACACGATTCGGATATCAATTTATACGGGATATTATGATGCGTACGTGTGTATCTCTCGCACGCGCAAGCGCGGTGCGTGACAGTTTTAATATCGGTGTTATTAGCGGTGGATGATGGTTAGGCTGTTGCTACGCACGACTGTCACATCGTGTAAAATGACGGGCGTCGCGTTTAGGCTGCAGACATACGCGTACATATAAGACCAGGTAATCCGGTCCGTCTGTTTTTCGGACAAGTTAATGCGCGCGCACGCGTGAACGACGTAGGCTGGCCACGCGTGTAGTCCCCCTAAGCTTTGTGTATACTGTTCACCCCTATACCTCATAAGATTCTGTCGCAGCTCGCGTGTCGAAAAAAAAAATTTGAAAAAAATATCCATCAGCCAACGGAGGTGTATAAAGGGTGGATGAGATGGCAAAACTCGCACGCACGCACGTCATCCACCCTCTCTCCGCGTTCTATTGCCGTAACCCATTTAGTGTCTACGACGACGTGGCTGTCGGAAGCTGAACGCCGCTCGACACCGCGGTGGCGTATAATATTTTCTTTTCCGTTCTTTTTATTCTTCTACCTATATACGCCATATATTATTATATATGATTACGTGTGTACAACGTATCGCGTATGCATTATACAAGTATAATATGTAATATATGATTGTGCCGTTTAGTCTGTCGTATTATTGTCTCTGGCACGTGTAACACGCAGATAAGTTTACACACACGCAGGTGCGTAACGAATTTTCACAAGTTTCGCCAGAGAAGAATTAATGATAAAATAAATCTGTCCGGCATTGTGTCATGACATTATGTCATGCATGTTCGCCGTGCGTGCACCGCAGTGACGTCGACGCGGAATGACGTGTTTTCAGACGTTGTGTGATGTGTGTGTGTGTGTGTAAAACTTAAGAAACGTTAGATGTATAACCCTCTTGCTCGACGGTGGTATACTATTACTCCTATAAAAACATTCGAAAAACGTATAGTTCTTAAAATATAAGTATTTAAATCAAAAGTATTGAACTATTTATATCAGGTTATCGTAAATGACAATTTTTTTATGGAGGGGGGGGAGGGTTTTGGCGTAGTAAGTAGCCCGAGTGTTTTCAGGCGGCGTCACATAGTTTCTTCAATAGTTAATAAATTATTTCTACCATTGTGTTTTGTGGTATTTTTATTAATTCCTTGGTACATCGGGAAGCAGTTTTATGTAGGTATACTAAACTATATTTGACCCACTTCCTAACTATTTCTAGTTGTACCAATAATCTATATTGATTTTTTCCGTTAATACTATCATGTATTCACGTTTATATATTCAGTCTTATCTAAATCAAATAATCTGTATTTTCTAAGCTCATAACATTTTATATTGTTATCATACACCTAATATTTTGTTTAAGCTATAGTTTAATACTGTAATATTATTGTCATCTACTATAATATTTATATCGAATTGTATTAAAAACTAATATGTTGACACATTTAATGTTATACACATTATATAATGAATAATAATAATAAAAAAAAATAATAATATACGTATTTGATATTGGGACTATCTTCTCGTGAAAACCCTTAGAAATTGTTGTTCTTTTTTTAAATTTCGTATCGTATCATCACAAGTACCGACCTAATATATGTTTTTTATTAAGCACACCTAAAACAATATGTTGCATCAGTGATGAAATTACACACCTAAGTTTATTACATTTTGTAATATTTCCAACAGAAATATTTTTGAAGTGTATTGTACAGTTTACACTATGAGTGTATACTATTTTACTTTATTTTCTGCATTTAAATTCTCTTTTTTGTATTCAATGTCTCTGCAATATATATATGTATATATTTATGTAGTAATAAATTATAATAATATGTTAATTTTTTTAATTAAATTATGGTTTTGATAAACAATTATAATAATTGTGTTATATCTATTCACTTATTACCAATTTAAAATCAAATAATGTTTTTAGTTTATAATATAAATATTTTATATATTTTATAATCTAATACAGTTAGAATTGGCTTAGTAATTAATATTACAATTATAGTTGAAAATTGTAATTTTTATACATTTATTTTATTTAAGTAAATATTTGAGATAACATTTTTATTTTTTGCTATAAGTAGCATATTTGACATATTATGTACCTAAATTCTACCTACATGTAATCAGTATGATCATATTTCTTGTGTTTCAATTTAATAACAATATGATATTTCTTAATTTTAACAAAATATAAATTGAAATAAGTGACGCATTATTTATCATAGCTTATTCCCTTCAAATAATAATTCTATTTTATCAATGCCGATTTGAGATTTAAAATAAATTAAATTAGTATTGAGATTGTTTAATACATTTTTATTAATTGTTTGTATCGTTCAACATATTATTATATTTTATAATTAAAAAATATTTATGTGTATAGTATATAAAATTGTATTTGTGTTTAAAATGCTTATTTAAAATAAAAAATATTTTTTAGATAATAGTACTATTAGTATTTAGTACATTAATGTCATGAAACATTTTAGTATAATTTAAAATATTATAGGTTTTAACTGTGAATGTTTGATTAGAGTTTTACCTGATCTCCGGTTTGGTTTTGACGAATTTGTGAAAATGGGTGTGTTTTATTATCTTTAGACACGCTATTGTTGCAGGTGTCGTCGAGAATGGCTTTAAAACTAATTTAGAGTAATTGCATTATGGGTAATTATATCAGACACTATATAATATAATATGTGTGGTATAAATGAAATAATAATAAGACATACATTTATAAACATCTCGTGACTTCAGCTCATTAGAAATATTCAATCGACATTTTCCAAGAAACCTTATACACATATTACTATTTGCTTTGTGTTTTTTAGTAAATGAATTATGAAGCTGAAAGCTATAACAGTGATGTAATTTTCGATGGAAAAATAAGTAGGTTTCATATCAAACATTGTAGTATAAAAAAAACCTGAAAATTCTTGTCTAAAAGGCCGTATAAATTATAGTTTCATAATTGTACAGAATTAATTATATTTAGATAAAATACAGATAATTGTAAATAAATTGATACAGATAATGATAAGATAATCTCTCTATTATCTATAGATAAATAATATTGTAGATAAAATCAATTTTTTTATTACCTAGATGTAAATAAATATTACAGAAGATAAATATAAAAATATTGCACAATTTAATATAATATAATATTTTGTGCTTTTACAATATAAAGTTTTTAGGTTATTTGAATAGAGTTAGAATGATGAAGGTTTTTAACCTCATATTGTGTAAAATATTTAGGTCTTAAAATCCAAAATGAACTATTTTAGATCTATAAAACATCATAATCTTAAATATATTAAAATCGCTAAAAATAATTGAAAAAAAAATGAATAATTTATCATTTTGAAGTGTAGTCAAAAATATATAAGTAAATTAAATAATTTTAATTGAATGATTTTTAAAAATTATTAATTTTAGAATATTAAAAAGAAATGACAGAATTTGAATTTGACGTAATTTTTAGTTTTTTATTCATTTTCAGTAGTTTTTCCTTACGCGTTTATCTATAAATTCCATATAATGTAAAATTACATTTTAAAAATATAAAATATATACAATTTATAATTAAAAATGGATATAAATACTCGTATTCATTTATCGGATAAAGTCTTGATTTTAATAAAAGACTATGATTTATGACAAATGAATATTTTAGTGGGGGGTTATTTAAATTAAATGTATCTAAAAGAGGAAATTTCTCATTTAACTATTAGAAAACTGGTACAATATTATTAATAGAAAATGATAAATAAATAATTATTTTATTTAGATGTACTTTTCTAGATAAATCTCAGCATTGCTGTCTTGGACAAAAAAGTCGTAGAAGAAGTAAATATTCTATTAAAAATGGTGGTCTGTACGACTTTTAAACTACTCGACAAAATATTCGTTATTGGTGGAGATTTTCATGCTGTATGAAGAGTTAACTATTGTTTACAGTAAAGCATACTAAATTATATATTCACGTACCACCAAACTCTCTAAAACTAACTTAATTTAGATAAAATGAAGAAAACACATACGGAGTATTGTATAGGCAATTTAGCTACACTACTGCTACGAATGAATGTTTCTGTTATGTTTAAGTAAATTATTGAAATACATACTTTTATGATATATTATTTTTATAAATTTCAATAATACAACAGCTATAATTAATTTGGATGGATTATTTAACTGAGTCTAATTTACAGTAAAAAATTTTAAAATTTATCAAATTATAGAGTAAATAAAGTAAATATAAATAATTTGAAAATAGTTTATAGCATAATGTAATATTATGTTTATTATTGTTTATGCCTGAATTCGATTGTATTTAATTGAGAATGAAAAAGTTAGTAATCATATTTACTTTAAATAGAAAATTAAGTTGAACAACTAAATTTTTAATTATTAAGTCTCATTTAGTGAATATTTTGAATTCGAAGTTAAAATCATATTTAAAATGTATGTATTAAAACAAAGAACAAGTCAGTTTAATATAATAGTTTATTATATTCTTACTTTTTTCAATTCATTCTAGTTATGATAATATTTTATTACTATCTATACAAGGAAAAACGATTTTAATATCATAATAATAAAAAGTTGTTTTAATTTCTTTAAAAACAAAACTCACTCTTATGGTCATGAAGCTTTTCATAATGTTATTTTATCGACAATAAAATTATTTTTTATGTGAGTGTTTATATTAATTTTATGGTGCTAACTGCTAAGATACATTCAAGTATTAATAATGTAATAAGTACGTAAAGAATAACATAACTTTCAGAAACTATAAACTTAAAAATATTTAATTACTTAATCTGCAGTAATTAAAAAAAAAAAAAGATCATAGTATTATTCACGTATATTATAGATGAAATATTTGAAAAATCATATTCTCTATTTTTATTCAAGGGTTAAGAAATATTTTTTATCTAATAGTATATCTTAGTTAATTAGGCACATTTTTAGGAGTAAATCAAACTTTAAATTAACAAAAAATCGATGCTTAAGACACCTACGTAGTATTAATTAACGAATTTAGAAGTAATTCAAGCAAACATTTCATACAACACTTAATTCATCAGTAATCATATTTTTGATAGTAATACATTATACGTATTGGCTATTAATTATTAATTGGTATTAAAGTTTACTTAAAAGCTACAGATTTAAATTGATCAATATTTTTTTTCTTTAAAATTTGATCGAAAGTAAATAGATTTTCTATTTATAGAGCACATATTATCTATATGTTAGGTACAATAGAGTCTATTGTACTTCTCTTTTGTACCACCAATTGCAAAAGATTATGATAGTATTTAATTTAAATTTTTCTAGGATTATCGTTACTGGGTACTTAATATTTAAATTATAATATGCACATTGCACATTCATTACAGGTACGTGAAATTGACATAACACGTTTAGCAAATAAAATATATAATGCCAACATTGCAAACGTTCCTCCTAGCATTAAAATTTACCATATAAAAATAGTCAATAATGTATGTGAATTATATGTTAAATTATATTTTTTATAACCATTGCAATTTAAGTAAAGTAGCAGATTTTGTTTTAATTTTTAAGTATATAACACATGTTTTAGTTCTACAGCAATTACAGTTGTGTTCGTATAATCCAGACATATTATTTAGAAAACAATAATTGCTGTAATAATTTTCGTATAATTGGCAATAATTTTGTGTAATGTTTAGTTAAGCCTGTGGAAAATTGCTTTTAATGTTTCTTTAAATTTCCATGCTTGATAACTCTGCAGCTATAAAATAATTCAGTTTTCATGTTAGAAATCGTGGTTGGTCGGTAAATACTGACTCATAATATGATACAATTGAAAAAAAGTCCACATTTAAGTGTAAATATTTTCTTTTTAATAATCAACAAATAAAGAATAAAGATAAAAATTACTTATAGGTTTATTACTCTTCGGTGTTTTTGAATGTATACTTGAAAATATTTACATAGAGTCATTATTTTCATATTGATATTCAGGTTAATGTTTTATTAGGTAACTGTTAAATTTTATTTCTTATTTTTTTTTCTAAAAATTCATCCACTACAATAATCATAATTTCGTGTTGAATTTTGCGTATGATATAATTTTAGATAATTGGAAAAATATGTAGTGTTGTTTATTATTGTATTTTTTGTCACCGTATGATTTATATACGTCTCATGCTTACACAAATTCACATCTAAAGATTATCATCATAATACGTACATACTTATTGAGTATAAATTCATTCTTAATCATTTATGGATATTCCTAAAATAAAATGCAATTTATCTTATTAGAAAGATGTAGGTACACAGTAATATATGCATTATTAATATTCATTTCAAAATCATGACATTTGATGTAAGTATACATAAATTGAATTAAAATAATTAAATCAGTTATTATTGATCAAATATTCGAGCTATATACTCTCCTGGCGTAAAAGTTGGTAGTATAAATGCAAATTGGAAATCTACCGTTTTGTTTATTTGTAATAAACGTTCTATTTCTACGACCTACATTGGATCTTTTTTTTTATTGACTTGATCTATCAGTATTCAGTAAACCATCTACGGCTATGCACTAATACACATATTATGTATAATGTACATTTTGTATTGAGGTGCATATGAACATTTCCGACGTCATATTTAATGTACCCATAATATTAACATGGTGTGATGGGGGGGGGGGGGTGTGAATAATGACGAAAAATGCATCATCATTAAAAAAAAATTCCATTGGAGAAAAAAACGAAATAACGTGTCACCACACGTCCCCCATTGCATATGAACATATACAGTGCCAGTGCGATATTTTTGGCGTGAAAAATTACTAAAAATATTTCACTTTATCGCGTTATTCTGCGGTGGCAACATTTGTGTGTGTGTATATGTGTAACCCACGAAATAAAAGGCACTGTCGAGCGGTCGTGTAGGAGTATAATAATATTATATACATATAGTGCGCCCTCGTGTGTAGGTGATGGTGTTGCGGGCTGCCGTGTGTTCTGCGCGTAAAGTATAATATTTTATTATTGTTATTTAATGTTGCACGTCATGAAATGAACGAGAGACATGGACAGAGGGGGAGGGGTGGTAAAAAAAGGGGCGACTCAAAAACGAGGGAGTCGGCGAGTCGCATATTATAACGAGTAACGACCGAGAAATATTATTTTTGCCGTGGTGATGGATGTGCCGGCGTCGACGGCGGGCGAGTGCGATGGATAAAAGGGACTTCCGCGTGCCGTTTCAAAGGCGGCGCCGGACGCGGGTTTCGAACGGTTTTTGTGCATAATGTGTGGGATGCCCGTCCGTACCGACTAACAACCGTTTCGTTATTATTCTTACAATACCACCTCGTATGTATCGGTATTGTTTTACCGTCGGAAATCCGAAGAATGAAAATATTCACGCGTATAAGGTGTCACTGTTACGGTCATGTTATAATAGTTGTCATATTATGTGCCTATATTATGAATTACGATGAAATATGTATTGACGACTTTACTACATACTATAATATTTATTGTTATATTAGTCATATGTACTAATAAATGACCATTACATGTGTAAGCGGAATAACTGAAATACATTTCCAAACGTTATGTTGTTTTATTATATAAAATAATAGCAGCATACGTCCAGTATTGAAAACGATATAATTTATCTATACCACGATTAAATGAAATGGATATTTCTTTTCGGAAATTCTGAAGAAACCTTTGGATTTCTTAAGATCACTTGTGAATCTATCGATTATTGGTCTATTTTATAATTCTATCAAAATGTTAATTATTGGTTGCGACGGAAAAGTATTAATAATAATGTTAATAAATTTTGAATTTATCAAAAAGTAATTGTCGATAATGATAAGCAAGTAACAATTATATTGCCACGATTGGTTTATGCTATCGGTAGAAAATTAGAAATATATATATTTATTATTTGGTTTATTTTTTGATTTCTTTGAGATTTGTTTCAAGTTTAAATGATTATTAATAACATATTAAATATTTTAATTTGTCACATTGTGCAATTATATATACGAGTAAGTCTAAAACCTTTAAATAAATAACTATAAAAGGTTAGGAATACACGAGTCTTTGAATGATTTTGAGAACTCAGCGGTGACCCTTTAATCGGAGCTTAAGAAGCAAAAGTTTAAGCGAGTTAGACACTTAAACTTTTAAGTCTATGGGCCATGGTAAGGGTGCATTCAATCGGCCGCGGTTATCTCTTTAGAATGCTGCATTATGATTTATCGCCAGTAAAAGCTTTGGTTAGATTATATGAATAGTATGCAAGACGTGAGACGATATAACCTGGAAAATTTATAATAGCCACCAACCAGACGTTTCATATATATATGTATATGTTTATTTTTTATATTTATATTAAAGACAATGTCTGAGTGAAAATCTCAAGACAGAAAAAAACTTTTAAAAACTTCAATGAATGGTTGAATGATTTTCTATGGAAAATGTTTGAGTTACAAAAAAGAGTATTTTTATACTAATAATAATTATTCTATAAAATATTTTTTTAAAGTTTAAAGTTTGCAAATTTGCAAATGAGTATAACGTGTAATGTTCAATAATAATTACGATAGTGACACATATGATATAAAATTAAACCTTATATTATTTTTAATGTTTTATATTTATGGAAAAATAATTTTTTTCTATCATATTAAAATAAATATAATTTATAAAACAGATAATTTTTTATACTTGAATAGGCCAATATTTTTAAATGGGTAATTATGTCATTTTGCTATCAAATTCATTTTTCAAACGACAATTACTAAATAAAATAATGAAAAATACGATTCTTAAAATAAAAACAATTATTAAGTGTTTGAATTTTATTATAAAACAATAAATAATTTTACTAAAAAATATATTATAAAAGTTTAAATTTTAAACTGATCATATATGTTTTAAAAATAAATTTTTTTGACTTAGTAATTACTAGTAATTTTTGAAAAAACATTTAAAAAAATCAACAAACATGAGAAATAAATAAATTTACTCAAATCCTTTATTTAAAAATCTTTATATTTCGAGTAAGAGAAAGGTTTGCTATGAATTTATTTCAAATAGTATAATTACTATAATTTATTATTACGTTTGGATTTAAGACAAATAATATATTATGTTATTATAACAATTAATTTATATTAATAGGTTATTACTTATTTTTAATTAGTTTCGTCATCTTTGATTTAAATTATTTTAATATATATTGATGAACTATGTTAACATATTTAAAATTAACGATTTGTTCAGTTATTATACGTGTATATTATTTACACGTATTACTTGTATTTTTTAAAAAATGGTACCTATGATTAATAATGTTATATAATTCATATCACTGTGTAAATAATAGATAATAAAGGTTATAACTAACTGTATCACTGCAGTTATACATTTTATATGACCATAATATTAGGTATCTACACCAGGTATAGAACTGAATACAATTTCAAATAATTGTAAATACATAATTTTGATTTAGGCACTTATACGGAATTACGCGTCTTAAACAAATATAAGATAAAATTTGATGAATAATATTTATTATTCATGTTTATAAAGTATTTTACAGGTTAGCAGAGAAATTACTTTGATTCCACGGAGTTTATCAGAATGGACGTTTTCGAGTAGAATATTTAATAAACGCAATAGGCATTTTGTAAAAATTGTACGAACGATGAAAAATACCAGTCATCAAAGTTATTTTCTTTTTTATTATTTATTATTTGTTTGGTCTCTGTAAAAATCGCATTTTTCAAACCACCAGTAGTCCACCGGGTCCATATTATTAAAAACTACGGGTCAACGAGAGAAGAAGACAAATAGAAAAACGTTGAAAACGTACAAAAACCATTTTTACCCTCGTCTTTTTTTACAATTGAAATGAAAACGTTTTTTAAGGGGCTCTTGAGTCGTTTTTCTCTTGCATTTATTGTTCACTTTCAGACAGACAGCTATGTTATCCTATCTAGACACACAACAGGTTATTATTATTTTTTTATTGCTTATATTGTGTCTTCATTCTTCAATTGCGATAATAGTAATAATAATAATAATAATAATACGCATAGTACTTTAATAGTAAATTCTACACGTCATGGAAGAGTTTTCAAATAATTTTGTCCTTTGTTTAAAAAAAAAACAATATTTATTTAGATCACATTTAAACACTTGATTGATTGATTGATTAAATATTTATAAAAAAATTAATGTAATCAATAACTTGTCAGGGAATTGCTTTTAAAGAATATAAACAATTTTTACTTAAATTTATCGGTAGACAGAATTATAAAATACTAATTGTACCCGCGAGCTTCGTTGCCCGTACAAAATATATCCATGTTGTTTGATTGCCTAATGCTAAAATTTAGCGTGAGGATAAAAACTATTTTTGGTTTTCTGATTTGGTGTATAGATGATATTTCCGACATATCAACTTTACATAAATGTCCCGCTCAGCGATACATTTTTTCAATCGATTAACCGATCATGTATCATTCATTAAAAACAATCTGTTATTCAAATAATTGATTAAATAATCGCACAGCCCTAAACATAATAAAGAGGTAATATATTGAGGTCATTATTAATCGGAATAAAAACTATCATATCTTATGATGAAGACAAAATTACACACATTGATCATAGTTTTATCAAAATCGATTGATTAGTTTCGAAATACATCGAAAACATCATACTCGTCATAAACCAAATTTTTATTTATAAGGTAATATATTAGTTAGGTATTTTTAAATTGTAATTTTTAGTAATTCATTATTTATAAATTTACATATTTATATAAATATCATATTTAGTATAATAAATTAAAAATAACAAATGAGTTATAATTTTTGAAATGTGAAGTATAAAATATATCTACTTACTTACAATAAAATTATTTTAAAAGTATTTATAATACTATATTATACTAATACAACTATAAACTCGTATTATCAGTATCTATTTTTATTGAATATTTTTTAGACTAAGACTTAATGTGACGAACGATGCAATTGGGGTTTTATAATGAAATATAAATAAATCATTTTAATTTATAAATTATTAATTTAGAAAAATATCACTTTATATGAGTATAATGTAGAAGCTACCAACACCGAATCCGCTGTCTGTCAACTCTGGTGCGTAACAGCAAATGCTATTAAAATGAAACCTCTAAATACTGGACACCCTCAGTCACTGAAATTTTGTCCGCTATTTGGAAGTGTCAGGTATTTAGAGGGAAAAATATAATATCAGAAAATTATAATTAAAAATGTATTTATTTATTTAAAGTTATTTATACATATATATATATATATATAGGCACATAATAAATTTAATTTATTTTTAAAAATACGAAGATAAAAAGATAAAAAAAAACGATAATATAAAAATTAAAACTAACGTATTATATTCAAAAAAAAAGATTGTTTCATATGTTGACGCGAAGTCATTTCGTATGTTAATGCATTTTCTAACTTGAAAATGTTACGATAGAAATGATTAAAATCAAAAGTTAAAATGCCATAAAAATGTTCGTTATTTAGAGTACTCGGTATTAGGTTTCACTGTATATGAATATTCAGTATATAATGTTGGTGTATGTGTGATGCTCGAAATTATTTTTATTTTGTATTGATAAACTTCTCGGAATAATTCATATCTACACGCCGATTGACGGACAAAAATATCAGGTTGCAGCTGGAAACCTAAATGCCGCACAATTATGTACACAGGTATACAATTTACACGTATTTTTAATTAATACATAACTTAATTGTTTATTAATTTAGATAAATGCTATTGCGATAGAAACCTTCTCCGTGATATAATCTTTCATTAAAAAAAAAAAAAATTAAGACGATCGGTTGAGTAGTTTCCGAGAACATTAACATCAAAGGTCTCAATTTTCAATTTTATATATTTAGATTATTCATTATTATTAGTACAACAACTTATGTCTTATAGTAGTATTAATTAACAGTTTTTTGATAATAATTAGATTTGTATACTATGTAATGAATATGAACAATATTATGTTTAGTTTATATAATATTTATCATAATACTATATTTACTATTCGTATTTTAATAATGCATTTATTTGATTAGATTTATATTGTTGAACGTTTAATCTACTCGTATTATTATGATTCATTTGATCATTTTTTAGGAGTATTTTTCTACTTCAGCAGAGTCTAAAAGCTGAAATGGAATCGACTAAAGTTGTCACGTAAGTACAACTCATATACACTAAATTACTATATACAGTAGTCCCAGTGGAATTTAAAGTGCTAGAACCACGTGGTAACTAGGAACGGGTATTCATGGATAACAACTAAACTAGGGGAGAGAAAAAAAGGAAAGATAGGTATTATTGAACACGAATACACAAGGTGATTACTGATTAGGAATTGTAATACAAAATTTCCGTAGTTCCGTGTACAACATATTAATATTAATTAATTTAATTTTTAGAATAGTAAACTCGTAAAATCTATAATGAATAATGATAATGTAATATGAAAAATCATAAGCTTTTAAGTAGAAAATATATTAATAATTATATATTGTATACTGTAGTGTGCAGTTGAGCATAATCTTTGTTATGGACGCTTTAGAAATTCTGTTAACTGTTGTAGTTTTATTTTGGTAGTGGCTTTTTATCCAGACATCGACAATCGACAAAACCGCTTTTATTAAATTTACGATCTCTGGTTTTTAAGTTTAATTTGTAATTTATTTATTAAGTTACTTAAAGGTTTCAATAGAATTAGTGAGTTGTTTTTAAATTAAAACTTTATTTTTATGAACAATGTTATATTATACACATTTTTATTAAAATTGTATGAAATAATGTTGTAAAATAATAATTATTTCATAATATTTAGAAAACAATTTAGTGAGATTATTATTATAATACTTATGTGAATCTTATTTTATTTTTAAAATTTTCTTCGACGAAATCTAACTAACAATTTATAAGAAAAAAAAATTAAAAAGAAATTGTTGTTAAATGAATAAGAATAAATAAATATCTATTTAATGTTTTTATCAAATATTTAGAATAATTGGTTATGACTAATATAACACTTGAAAAAACTATGAAATTCCATGTGATTTTTTTTTATATCATCAAAGTAGCTTATCGTTCATTAGTAGAAAATATACTTTAAATATATTACCTCGATTCATTCTTTGCAATCTCGTTTATATATTCTAAAGGGATCTATTTTGTGTCAGCATACAAAAAAGGTAACATTTTACGGAGTTCAATTTTATTTTATTTCAGGAACAAAAATATATAAAAACTATATTGGACATAGATTTTGAAAGCGATGATTTTTTTTTTGCACTTCTCAGATCGAGGTTTGAATCGCTATCGAATGTTTTGCATCAATGAGCGAATCGTTTTAAAACGATAATACTGAGAAATAGGAAATTAAAGATGACGGTTACCGATATCAAAGCGTTATTCCCCTTAATGACGCCCCCTTTTGCACGCTCTTATCACAACGGTTTTATGGGCTCCCGATTATGCGACGGTTTTCCGCTACAAAAGGCTTAACGTTTGAGGAACACTCCCTGAGTGGGATGACGACCCCTTTCCCCAAAGCCGTATGTTCATTGCGCTAATGATCGTTGTTTAGTTTTATACGAACAACCATTTGTGACATTAGGACCACTGAACATAATATAAAATATATGTGAGATAAAATTAAAATTATTAAAATAATTAGTAAGACACAAAAAATATTATGTTCTCAAGTGTCATTATCGCACAATATTTTTGTATTTATTAAAACTATTATCAAATGTCAATCTATATATTTATAAAATATTTTTGAATAAGGCAACGTTTTAATTATTATATGTCATCACTCGTTAATAACGTTTATAAATTTATAATAATTGTATAAATGAAAATCCTATAAAAATAATATTTTAAATAAATATAATATATACCTAACTTATATTCTTTATAATTAATAATAAACTAAATTTATTTTTTATCATATAAAAAAAAATATATATTTTAAATGAAATGTTATAATAATATTTTGTTAACATGTGACATTTTGCAATACTTAAGGTGCATATATTTTCACATTCTAAATGATTTACAACGTATTCTAACTGTCTAATAATAACGTTGAATATTTTGAAAGAATCAAATATACAATTTTTATTTAATTTTTCTCTTAGTTTTTCAGAGCTATTGCTCCGTCATATTTTAATATTTTCCTTGGTATTATTATTTTTGACATCACTAAAATTAAACTCTTTTCATATTTTAATATTAAAATTTATTATTTATAATTTGTGCTAAAAAATATACAGTATAGATAACTTAAAAAACATGTGCAGTAATAAATTCTGTTTATTTTAAAAACATTTATTATTCTAGATTTTGAGCGTCTTGTCTGTATTAGCATTACAAAGACATGTTTTTTATTTGTTTTAATAAACTTGCCTTTGCTCTAATACAGTCTGAGTGTTATTTTTATAAGATAATATTCACACCAGGTATATATTCCTTGATCTGAAAACATTGTAGTAGTTAAGTATTCACACAAGGTTACGACTGGCCACACAGAGCACTATATTTCAATGATAATTTCATAACAGTGGCCATTTCTGGAGAATTTCATAAAAATATATATAAGAAAAAATTTGTTTTTTCATTAAAATATACATTTTTTACATTTTCAGTGTTACATCTACTTAATATATTATATTTTTGCTTTGTCATCTTCTACTTCATTACAAAATTACAATTTTGTAATATTATAAATAACGTAATTCGTCATAATACAATACAAAATAAAATAAGTAATGACTAGTGTAATAATAATAGTTAAATATATCTATTATAGCTTATATTTTACTTATATATATCTGGTTTAACAAAAACAATTTTATTTAAAAAAAAATATATGTAATTTATGTATATTTTAATGAACCGTATTATATTGTGTAAGACCCATACGGGTATATGAGGCGTCAGATTTATTTTTAAATTTGTCGAAAGTAGTTCACTCGTAAAAATCCAAGTTGTTGTTGATGACTGTAGTTTTTTTTTTTTGTATTTTATCGATGTCGATCACTGCAGGGAACCTATTGTGTTTTGACAATCGGTATCATCGAATATTCGATATACTCGAGGGTTGGTTTAAACAGCAGCACCTGGTGTCCCGATGACGTTAATGGTGGGAGCAATGCTCCCCCAGTAATTGTACCCGTGGGTTTTGCATTTCGGCAATTGTTTGATACTCGTGTGCGCATATAGTATATGTTTTAAGGGGCTTATGGAGGGCACATATGGTACGGTTTATGAGGACTGTTCGGACTAAATTAAAACAATGCCTTTCTACTGACGGATTTATCGACTTGGATAAGGTGAAAATTTCATCACATTCATCAGTATTTATACTTGTTGTTGTGATTTAGTCAAACACAGTTAAACTGCCAAGGTGTGTATTTTATATTGAATTTTCCATACGAATACCATCGCGAGAATAATAAATTAAAAGTACCTAGAATCCTTTTTTTTTTTGCTGATTATATGGCTATCCGTGTAACCGTAGTCCCTTACAATTAAAACTTAATAAGTATTGTTTTATAATTTTAATTATTTGTTAATTTATTACATAGATTAAGATATATGTTTAAAAGAAATTAGATGATACTTTTTATTTAGAATCTATTCAAAGTCCTTACAATTGCATTGTACAGTTTTATGCGTGACATATATGTATTAAAAATTATAACTGAATAATTAAAATTATAATATTTTTAAATCACTTACCAAAATGCAATATGCGAACTTAATATCATCATATTATTTTAAATGTACAAAAACAATGAGCGTATATAATATATATAGTGATGTATAAGTATGTACCTATATGACGTACGCAATGATATAGTTGATTACAATAATTAACAACAATGAATTCTTATTTTTATATGAAACAATGTTGAGTATTTAATAATTTACTTGTTCTTGATATAAATTATACGAATTTAATTTAAAAAAATTCGATTTTGAATGAATACATCAAAAGTACACTTTTTATATACAGTCCAATAAATAAAATGTTAGTTGATTTTTTTATGCAGTTACAAATTTTAATTAAAATTTGTTTAATACACTTTTGATAGTTCATATAATCATATATAATATATATTTAATACTATTTACATTTTTTATATTATTTTTATTTTTGTTTACATTGCAGGTTAAAATATAATTATACATATCTATACAGTTGAAATGTTTTATATTTGGTTTCCTTCAAATCGTTATCATTTAATAGTCGAAATTTTTTTTTTTTAAATAATAACTCTTATGAATTTTTCACAATCATGTTATGTCATCATTAAAATTAAATTATCCAGTGGGCAGTAACAATCCAGAGTCCCGAGAGATGGTTATAATTATGGTGTCATTTTTAGAGTGTGAAATTCCATTATCAAGTGCATATGAGACACGTGACCAGGCACGTGCGTGAAAGAGTTATTATTATTATTATTTTTGTTATGACGTTGATGGATCTTGTATCGAGCTAGTTACCCCTATTGATTTCATTTGCAGTCATATGAGTGTGCTTATTATGAAGCTGAAAAAGTTATGTACCGTACGTTGATTTTAATTTTTCCATTGTTTGCTGACCACCCTTGGTATATATAATATGCTAATATATATTATATACTATAGACAAACACCGAAACTGTATCAATTTCATCATGAATAATTACCGATGTTATCTCTGTACTGACCATACACCGGAAATGTGTCAATCATAATCAACTTCCCATATACATTTCTTTTAGATTTTGAACGGAGCGATGATTGTGTTGATTTTACAATAGTACATGTTTTTTTTCCACAAAATCGATTTTAATATTTTACTGTGATTCAAAAATAAATAATAACTTATTAAATATTATATTTATATATATTGTATACTCAAATTTTACGAAATACTTATTTCTCATAGTAATTTTTAAACATAATATATCTAATTTAAAAAAAATATTTTAACTTTTTTTAAATTCAGTTATGCATAAATAATTTTGTAGTTAAAAGTATAACTTTTTTCAATGTTTATTGATTTTATTTAGGTTTGAAAATTGAATTAAGAATTTTTCATATGTTATTCTTATACAATTCTAAGAATATAATATATTTTACTATCTATATAAAATTAATACAATAAATTATCTGAGAAACAAAAAACAAATTGTAGTATACTCTTAAATTAATTTATTATATTAAATTAGCGAAAATGTTAGATAAGTAGGTCAAAAGTAATTATTTATGTACTCGAGTATAGCGCATTATTTAAAATCCGCTAATAATTGTATTTGGTAGGTATTGATAATATTGTAGATATCATATTTAATAAAATATAACAAATTTTGGCACTTATATATATTAAGTTATAATTTTTTAGTTTTTATTATAGTTAGAACTTAGGATAGGTATTTACATTTATATATATTATAGGTACCTCTTAATCGTATAAATTTCATTCCCGAGTTTTATTTCAATATCTTAAACAAGAGGTACGACAAATCTGTCATTGAACAACTAATGAGAATCGTTTTTATGAATAAACATTCCTATTAAATATTTATCGGTATTCGCTAAATGTTTGTATTGAAAATGTATTAAGAATAATCTATATAAAGTATTATTTTGTTTCAAATGTAGTGAGCGCTTATTGTTTGTAGTTTTGAGACTTTACAATTTTGCATTGTATAATGTTGTAATTACTTTGCCAGCCGTAGCCGTTTGGGAAATGTTGTACTACGCATCTTTGCAAACAGTGTTCTTTCTATTCGGTATTCTATATGTAGGTACTTCAACGATACTGGTCAGTGGCCTTTTAATGAACTCGAAATCAAATCCTTTGGCACCGTGAGTCTGAATAGCAGCAGTACCCTTCTTCACTTGCAATAATTAAACGTGTATACTGTACCCAATATATCTTTGTTCGAAACGTAATAATCCTTTATGTGCTTGTTCGGCAGTCCGTGGTGAATATAATGATATTATAATAATATGATTTCATATACAAACAACATAACCGATCGGTATTGGACATACTATAATGTATTTATTAAATCGCAGGATTGTAGACTACATAACAAGTAGGACATAATATTATAGTTGTCGATTACATTCGAACAAAATAATTGCGTGTAAATAATTTTTTCAGTTCATGTTAATCAAAGGTGCTTATAATAATATTATACAAATTAATGAAAATCGTATATTGTAATGTGCAGTACGTTAGTTTATTTATAGTTAAAATTATTTAGTTGATTTTTTTCGTTAGTATATGGTTATAAAAAAATGTATAGCGATATTTGTAAATATTACTTTGTGTCTGATACTAATTCAATATTTTCTATTTGTGTATACTGTGCAGTATACTAATATAAATAATAAATTTTTAATCATTATAATAACCAATCAATCATTTTAAACAAAATATTAATAGATTTTTAGTAAATGCCGCTCGCATGATGCACTTTAGTTAGAATTTAAAATGTATAGACTGAAATGTTGAAAATAATTTATATAATTAATATGGTTTTTATTACATGATTTTAATAAAATAATGTTATATCTATATATATATATATATATATATATATTACATAGTAATATATGTAATATCCAGTGCGTGATTATTATTATATAGTAATACATATTTTGATAAATATGTTTTTATGCGATCAAAATAGTAAATAAAATTTTTTTTTAAGAAATATTAACAAGTAATATAGTGATTTACATTATTAATTATAATATGAACTAACAATAGGCAAAACAATATTTTTTTTTCATAACGTGATTTAGTTATAGATAAAATATACTTTTTTTTTTATTATTTTATCTAATAAAAATATATTTTAAAAAGGTTTATTATCTAATTAATTGAAAATACTATTTTCATTAATGTGTTTAGCAATTAAAACCATTAAATAGGTATACACAAGTATAAAAGCGAACTCTTCAATGAGTTTTCTTTAGATAACTTCTTTTTAGGTAAATGTGATACTTTAACATCCATTAATTATAGTTTGAACGTAAACTACTTAAAATACATTTTTAGAACTTACTCATTTTGGTAAATTTGTAGAAGAACGCATTGATTAATATATTGAGTAATCTGCAGTTGATTAAAAAGTTTAGGTCAATACGTTTTGTATTAATGGAATCATATTGAAGTGTTTTTACTTTTATAATTAAAAGTAAAACCAGGTATAACAATTTGGACATTATTATAAGAAAAATGATTAAAAAGGTGTATTATTTATTGCTTAATAAATTATGACAAATTTCTGATAATCAATTGATCAATAAATGCAGTTTAAAATATTGTAATGAGACCTACAATAGGCACGGGAGCCTAATAAAATGAATATTAAGAAACCTTCAAAGGTTGATAAGTTGCTTTAATATGAAATATTTTATGATTTATTCAAACAAAATGTAGACAATTATCAATTGACTGTAACAGTTAAAAATATTTTTTACAAGTGAATATAAAATATTTGGATTTAATTGTTCTTATATTATTTTTTGTTGATTTTTAACAATGACGATGTAAATATCAGTATGTAAATTAGGTTAAGTAGGTATATTTTATAGGATATCTGATTTATTTTATGTAATTCGTATTTTATATATATATATATATATATAATGACTATATGCGTGTGTTATACGTATAATATTATATTGTAATGTAAGTAGTATTAATATTTTATTGTTAATAATATAATTTTTACGGTTTAAGACAATTTTACAATTTCAATTTTTAATTATTGTGAATGACGTTAATATTTTTTTTTCATCTGAAAGTTTTTATTCTTGTACAATAATATATAAATAATAAGAATATTTAAGAAGATGATTTGAAATACTTGATTTAAGGCCTGATATCGGTCATGATTTCCCAGAATAACATGTTTGTTATTAGAATTTGAATTAAAATAGTTTAATTTTAATGCTATAATAATAATATATGCTGAACTAAAATATCTTCAAATGTATAAGTCTTTAATTTAATTATATTGTAAACATTTTTCTTTATGTAGCCTTATAACTCTTAAGAGTTTTGGCTGCCACTGTCAACGACCTCCAATAATCATAATCCTTTAAAAAAAAATTTGTTGAGTACATATTGTTGGTATACAGATCGTTTATCACAAAGTGTAGAATTGTATAAATTATAAATCAATAATTTTTAGTTCAACCGACTAACTAAAATATTAAATAGAGGCAATGAATGCGTAACTTTTCAATTTATTAGAATTTACATATAGCAGCCCCTTATAATTACTTTATTCGTATAATATATTATGTTATTACAATTATTTTGTTTGTGATATTTATTTTATTACTTGAATATAATTAATTGTATTAACTCAAGGTGAAGTCGTGATAAAATACCTAGAGTAGTCCTATGTTCGCAAGAACCTATTGTTGAACACATTTTAATGGATTGTCGTATGATATTTTAATATGTATTATGTATACAGACATATTATGGTTATACAGCTTCATTTAAGATCCATGTATGCAATATACTTAATGTCAACAATACGAGATCGTTGACATTGGTACTAGAACAGGCGGGTGGAACTAGGTCAGAACTTTAGTTGAGGAATCGTAGAGGCCAGAGAATATACAAGAGGTGTATATATGTTCGGTTGTAATCATCCCTTCGGACGACATTGAAGCGAGAGTAATATTTCATCAGGTCTCAGGTGGCTTTGTCCCCGGTAACCGCTAATGCAATTAGCAAAACATCTCCCTAATGCCGTACAGCGGGTATACACATTATACATATAATATAGCGTCCTCCACAGAGCTTCCTCCTGCGCGTGCGTCCCCTCCACAACGAACCGAACTTTTTAATGAAACTTTCAGACTACGAAATTATGATCGTTTTGCTTTAATAATATGACAATTATTATGTCGGGGACCACACATAATGTTCGGCCCGTTACAAGAGTTTACTGCAGAAGTTTCGTCCACTGGGAGGTATTTTATAGCCATGTAGCATAGACATACCGCGTTGTGTCCGACGACTATGAATTGCACTTAAAATCCATCCATTATATTACCCAAATATTATGTGGAATGTAACTGAATCATTGATGGGAGATCATTTTTCAAAATTATTTTAATTTTTAATATTCATCACTATACTGTATACTATAACTGTTGATTTTGACTTTCCCAAATGAATAAAATTAATTTTAATATTGGACTAAGTTGAAAACTGTATGGCACCTATATAATATTATATATTTGATCAAAAATATTTAAATATTTGTTTATATTTGATTTCTAAGAGATTTTTTGATTGTAAGGATTACATTCGAAATTTTCTTTTAACAAATTTAACGCTTTTATAATATTGTTACATAGATCATAGATCAATAATTTCGTTATATTTTTTAAAGTGTTTTATGTATCAGTGTATATTATTATGCCTCGGGTTAAACTTCCATGATTTATACAAAAATTCATAACTAAATTAAACAGGCAAATTAGGGATTAAATATTTTAACTAAAAATCTATAAAATATTATTATTACTTTAAAAATTAAACTACATCAATTATTTATAAAATAATTAAGTTATCTATTATATATTAGCTAACAAGTAAAAAAAGCTTGAAATATGTATATACATTTGTTTGACACAATTTCTGTCGTCTTTGAAAGAATTTCGTTGATAAAGTTAAAAAGAATAAAATGTAGTTTCTATAAATAAATTATTACTTTAACTTAAAAGTTTACCAAAAGTATCACATCATTATTTTTTAGATCTTCAATGACAATGTCACTTTTGTAATGAATTACTTTACTTTTACAATTTTTTTTAATATAATACGCACAGTATACATATTTTTTAAAACCGTTAAAGTTTTAGCTTCATTTAAAAAGTTATTAAAATTAAAATTAAAAAAAAATATAAATACGAAATTGATCATGACTTAAATATTTAATATTAATCTTTAGTTACACAAAATCTTAAAATATAAAATTACACGGTACACCAATAAGGTTATTATAGTTATTAAAAAAATATCTTTAGTGTATAATAACTTTAATATTTATTTTAAGAATTATAGAAATTCATTATAATATAATATAGCTCTTATTTTAATAACTATAAATTTTTCTTTTTTTTTAATAAATATATAAATTAGTAAGCATATACAATTACTTTAAATACTATAAGTTAGCTGTTTTATAATTTAAATTATTTTATTAATTTATTTTTTTCAGAATTTGTTTTTAATTTTAAAATATCAAACAAAGCTAGAATTCATTGAATTCAGTTGCCAAATAACTCAATTGAGTTAACAACAAAGTTTTTTTTTTCATCTCAATATTTTTTGTAGGTACAGTCTTTTTTGTGTAATTTTATTTATGTTCCAAAAAGTTTTATTTGACCCATAATATGTCTAGTCTAGATGATACTTTGAATTGGTAGTTTTTTGATTTTTTCAATTTATAGCTTCCTTGAGCACTAATAGTTGATCACAGAAATCTATCGGAAAAATATAATTTCAGAGAAGTGTTGGCAATCATAGTTTCAACCATGCTCCAATCATAGACGTTTTTCGAAAGGGGCGATTTATGATTGCTTTCAAATTTAATTTCACAACTTTACAATACTATCAAGTGGTATGATACAAGAACTAAGAAGCCTATAAATAGCACCGCTGTAAATAATTGAAAGTGCGGCCTTATTAACAATGAAAAATGTACTAATATATAATTTTAATAACTTTTATTTTTATTATATTCGATTTTGAGTTAAGTATGTATAATAGTCATAGTAAGTTGTATGGCTTTTTTTTTTTACTCCCCAAAAGTTTTCACCACCATCACTAAATCACTCCACTTATTTCGATCTAATCACTTATCATATCTTATAGTTATTTAATATTTAAAGTTATGACACATAATAGGTACAATATTATATTTGTAGGTACACTGAGTATGATTAAAGAATACCTTTCTATGCGTTCTACTTAAACGATTATTCAGTATACTCAGTCTTCCTGCGTTTATTGTACATACGAGTAAATATTATTATTTTGTATATTATATCATTTATATCTCGTGTGCGACGAGGCTTGCAACGATAACTTAAACACGACCGTGTTTACAACATCAATATGTACCACAGCAGTCGAACAGTACGTTAAGATATCTATTATAAACATATACATTATAATGCGTATAATATGATGCGATCAACTCTAAGGTTTATAAATATCGCATAGCTGAATGGTACAATGATGAGGACGTGACACACAGAAAACGATCCCTTTGCAGTTTGAACGAAGAGTCGTGATTGGCCGTATTTTATTGTTATATTGCTTTAGATATATCGTTTAGTTTTTCAGAAGTATTTTTTAAATATATTTTTACTAACGCATTTTTAAAACGAATTTGCAAACGGTTATTTCTCACGCGAAACCAATTTTTCGTAAAATAATAAATAAGAATACTATCTTCAGGGTAACAATTGATATTATTATATTCTTGGACGTTAAATCACACTCAAGATATATAAATAACGAAACCATGAATAGGAATACAGGTTGGATATTATTGTTACATAAAACATAATATAATATATATATATTACAATATGTGAGCTGCGATCAACTCAGCGTGGAAAACGTGTCCCATCGTCGTGGCGGCGGAAGTTTAATATTAAAGAAGCATGTCCACTATGTAGCTTACGAGACGGATTTGCATTTTTTTACGGTTACTGTCGTCTCTAACATTATCTCTCATCCCCCTCCTCTCACCAAAGTTCACCATCGAGCTAAGCGCGTCGTACGTTGTTTTACATTTTTAGCGTGCCAACCGCAGTTAGTATGGGTACGCACGTATAATAATAATATGTGCGTGTTTTAATATGTTATATCTTACAACGGATATAAAATATACATATTATATTATATGTCATTCGTAAACAAATAAAAAAAACCAATTCTTCGACTACTTTTTAAAAAATAATATTTGAAATCTTAACCACGGAAATGTCGCGATTTATGTTCATAATAATGTATTCTACATTTTTTTATCACAATTTCAAAACGATGATTGATAGCTGGGTATATAACTATCATATGCTTTCTACCGTGTACTTTCTAATACATGCAGTGATTTTCATTTTTTTAATATTCCAGTAGTAAGTACCAACTATATACATTTTAAACATTTTTATTTTTTTGATAAATGCGAACATCGTGCGTATGCTTATAAGATCAATGTCTTAATACAGCGGTGACTAACTACGGTCTGCGAGCCAAATCTGACCTATGATCATTTATTAACTATTCCGCTAAAGTATAAAAATTAAATCAGAATTGAAAAAAAATAACTTTAAATCTCATTTAAATATAAATAATATCGTATTTATTGTTTTGCATGAACAATTAAGTGATTCATCCTCATTATCCATGACTATTAACCAAAAATAGATGATTTAGTTGTTTTCTGCTTTCGTGTTGTGTGTTGCAGTTCATGTTTAAAAAAAACTAAAAAAAAAACAGAAAATCGACTTTGAACATCGTGTTTTTCAAAATAAATGGTGAAATGATTACCTGGCCCTTTAAGACATTTCTTTTTATGGCCCTCGGTAAAAAAAAGGTTGGACACCACTGTCTTAATACATAATTTTTAACATTAATATTTTTATTTTTTTCTCGCAAAGTTGTGTATACCACTGGTAGAGAACCGCTGATTGAATACAGACATTTAGAAACATGTAACCGGTACATAATCATAAAGACATAATATAGTTGTAGAATGAATTCAACTCTATTAAGGTATTCAGAAGTGACTTATACATTAGACCACGTGAAAATGAAAAAAATATATTTATTTCGGATTGGTATGAATTTGTTTTTACGTAAAGTATAGTATATTATGGCTGACAGTTAAGATCGTCACCATAAAACGACCCTGGATGTACCTATAAGCGAGTGTTTCACAGTATATATTATAATTATGTGTCTTATTGCTCTGCGGCCACAACAGCATAAAGTGGTATTTTAATTATTAATTTAAATTTATACATTCCATTTAAAATTGCATGTCAGTCCAGTATTCGACGACGTGGGTGTGTTGGTGGCAAGAGCGGGGTCGAAAGAAAGCGTTGAAACGATGGCACGCATTTCGCCTATCTGACCGTTGCCGTTGTCGGGTCCAGCCATGCATACACCACGAGGAAATAAATCTATTATGTGGAGGTGCAATGATATTAGGGATGATAGTAATATTATATAATTATTTAAATGGAAAATTAAAAAATTAAAATTAAAAAATAAAAATAAATAAACGAGAAAAACAAACTATTTGTGCTCGCACTTAAGTATACATACATCGCTAGTAACATAATCGGTGTCGTAATTCATTTACGGTACGCCTTTTCCAAAATGTTTGTGATTTTAATTGGTCTGGGAACAAGGAATTTTTGCGTTGATGCCTGTGTGTAAGTGTCCACGCCCTGCCTCGTCACTTGTCAAAAAGTATATGTGATCGTATTTTGTTATTGTATATTAAGACGTATAATATAATAACATGGCGGTGATGCAATAAAATATAGTTGTTGATGGGTTATGACTTTGTAAGGGAAAAGGTAGGGTGAGGGTGCAGATAAATATTATTGCAAACGCTGCAGGCCTCATCTACCAAAAATATTTTCACTCTGCATAACTATTTTTATTCCACAAATAAATAATATTGATTTAATTAATTAAAATAATAAATGAAACTTCTGTCGAAAACATAATACAATAAATTTAGTATTTATTTAAATGTTTAAAATGTTAAAATAATGAAGTTTAAGCATATTCTCTATAAATGATTAGAATATGATTTCTTTTTTTACATTTTGAATTAATTATAAACCTTATATTAAACCTGCTATATAGTTACCAACGTATTGTTACGCACACAAATGTGCAGTAATTATGTGCTACAAGACTACAGAAACCAGTAATTATGTTAAGTAAAGGAGGCAGTGCACCATATAAGTAAGTATAATAATAAATAATAATAATAATAATAATAATAATAGTGATTGTTTATTAATTATAAGTTTTAACTTGCTTATTTAATTATTATAGCATTTTAGTTTTTCAATTATAATTAAAATAAAACAAATATGGATAAAAATCATTTATGAGATTTAATATTTGTAATAGAGCATACATATATGACAAAAATAAATTTAATATAATAATATGTTCTATTTAAAATGCTTGTGAGTCTATAATAGTTGGTAATGTGCCTACACTATTATGTTATTTTACGTTTAAATCTACGTCATTACTTTATATTTTTATTGTGTATATATTTCGATATTATAAATGTAATTAATACATTATAATTACCTACCAACCTGACCGACCATAGATAAAATGTGCCACAGCTAAAAGTAATTGTGACATTGATATGTAGTTTAGTATCATTATCATTATATAGTTATAACTAGAGTCCGGATTTGTATGCACTCAAAAAGGCCAAAATAGTATGCATTTATGTATCAAAAAACTTCAAAATATGCACTTGATATACTCTTATTTTTTTTTAATAATATGCAAAAATACGCTCTTATACCCATAATATATGCATTTTAATACTTTTTTTTAATTTCTTCCATAAATAATAATTCAACAAAAATAGATAATTTTTTAATTATAGATATCAACTTTAAACATTTATTAAAGAACACTAAATATTTAAAAATATATTCAACAAATAAAACAAATACTTTAATTAAGAATAATAAAAAATAAAAATATAATTTATCCTTTTATACCATATCTTTGGTACATATTTATGAAAAAAATACAAAATAAAGACATTTTATAAAAAAAAAAAACAATTTAAACCAATAAAAACATAATTTTGTTATTAGTGAAAAATATTTTGATAAATAGATACAATGTATGATTTTTAATTTTTTTAAAAGGAGTTGACAATAATATATTTTTCCATGTCATATTTGTCCTTCTATCTCTCAGTATATGTTTATACAGACTAAACGACCTTTCTACATCTACTGATGTCAGTGTTGCGACTTGCAATAATCGAGATATAATTTTAACATAAACTGTCCAAAAATATAACATACGGAGAATAACATTTATTTCCCAAAAATACGTAATGAACTAATAATTTCTACGATGAAATTGAAACAAAATAATTGACTATTATACAAAATATGCTTGAATATGCAAAAATTTTCAAATATGCATTTATGTGCAAAATAAACTTCTTTCTGTGCATTATTTGTTATTCATTTGTTACACAAATCGTCCACATTTCTTACTCCCATCGAAATGCTTACACTCATTACAAATATATAAATTCATACAAATCCGGACTCTAGTTATAACTTATAATACCTATGATATTATTATAGTCATTAATCTGGAATTATGAAAAAACGACGCAAACAATGCATGGAAATAATATAATATGGTCGTTGGCCAAAGGCTTTCGTGGTGTTAAAACGCGTGTTTATAATATTATTTAATATATATATATACGCGTACATTCGTTCTTTTGATGTCATCGTTATTACTATGTATCAGTATTTTTTGCGGTTTGATTATCCACCGAGTCAATCATAAAAGGGATAATAACAAGACAAGTCAAAGCGATATATTATTATATATGTGGTCTTTAGATTCTCATTAAAATGTGTAAGGACATAATATAATATTTTCTTTGCGTTTATACTTTATATATTATATATGTATGACTGCGTTTTGAGTTTTCTTTGTCATTGTTTAAAAAATGTCATTTAAAATACGTTTGCCGAACGGATTATATGTGTTTAAAATCAGACGTCAGACAGGATCCTTGAATATTCTTCCTACATGGCTTAAAAAAAGTGTAACGATGAACGAAAGCTTATAACTTTATGTTCGACGGACAAGATAGCTTTACAGTAATAGTATTTGCTATACCTACGTAACATTGATATAAAGATAATAAATAAATAAATTAAGTTATTATTTTTATTTTTTAGTTGAATCTGGATGATAGTTTTTCGAATTACCCAAAAGTTTATCGAAGCCGCAAGTTCAATGAAAATGAGAATGCTTTTTTTTTTTAGTAGAGGTTCATCATTGATTTAAAGCTTAATATCACAACACACCACGGTTCCATTATTTTACGCCAAGCTAGATGAAATAAGATGAGTGTTCGACGCTAATATAGCGTGTTTAATTTCTTTTGTTTATCGTTTACTGAAATGAAATTTCAGCCAAAAAAAGGGCTTAGTAAATGTCAAACGATTTTTACGTAAAGATATTTAAATTTTAATTATTTAAAAAATTTGAATATTATTATGTGTATTCACTATTCGGTATACTTAAAAGGGGTTTAAACGAATTCCGTTAATTTAACTATGGGTTTAATCGTCGTTGTTTAATTTTAATTTTAATCGTGTACCTTAAATTTTAAAATTTATAATTTTGTTTTAAAAATACAAGTTCATATTTCAATTAATATTAAAATCCATTTATGTTTTGATCATAACAGTTAGCTTTAGGCGACTAGATTTTTAGTAAAGTATGTGTTTTTAAGGTATTAAAAGTTGTAACTTATAACTTTATGAGTATACCTACTTTTTAATAATTGTAAATTGTAATATGTATATTGTATTAACTATGTAATATGTAGGTATATGAAATATCGATTAAGTGTACCTATGTGAATTATTAATATACATTTTAAAATGTACGGTCAGTAACACATCTATTAAATTTGGAAAAACAAGTATAGCTATATAATTATAGAATTAACATTATTTTGTTTCTCGTATTACTTTGATAATTATTTACTCTTGAAAATAAATTTAAATTTATTATGGCTTTAAATTTAAATTGATTGTTTATTTTTGTACACTATAGATAAAAATATGATTTAATCGTTTGTAAAATTATCATTATTTTTCTGAGAGAAAACTTAAGACTAGTAAACCATTTAGCTCTGTTTGAAAAACATGGTAGAATATATTTTTAATGATAACACAAACATCAAGTTATTAATCTGTTTATCGGGGTATTATATATCATCGATTAAAAAGTATAGGTATATTCATCTATATAATACATTCATTTGAAAATTAAATTCGCTTACGTATATTATGAATAATGAATGTCTTATTTGTAGATTTAAATTGAAATTATGACGTAGCCAACTACTAGAGCTATAGATAATAAAAGTTTCTGGATTTAATATTTATGTATTATATATTAAACATTAGAATTGAGTACAACATTAATAAATAATCATACTATTAGGTATATAGCCTTATAATAGTCTATGTTTATTTTTTGCATACAAAACGAAAATAAAATTTTCTTTAAACTGAATTGAATTATTTAATTTAAACGAAAATTAATATTTGTTTTTCATTGGGAAATATTCATAACGTTTAAATAGGGCTTAACCCGTCACCCTTTTCTCATACCTTTAAGGGTTCTATGGAAAGTGTTTAACTTTGTTAGGCCCCGTGGATTAAGATTTTACTCGGTTCCACTTGAAAGTTTTAGTTCGGTTAAAAAGAAGGCTTATTTTACAGCGTGAGTTTTCTTATTCAATCCATTTCAACTACCTCGTAATGTGGTTTTTATATAATATAATATTGTTATGTTTTTACATATTCTAACGGAAAAACAAAATATGAATAAATAAAAATAATATAAATTCATAAAAAAAAATTACTTATATTGATAAAATAATAATAATAATAATAATAAATATTATGCTACAAAGAAGAAAAATATGCTAAGTCGGATTAAATTTTGATTCTCTGTAACACAAAACAAAGCAATATTTTACAATTAGTGTTAAAATTTGAAATATTTCATAATTACTTAAATTTTTAAAAATAAACAAATATATCTGTAAATTTATTTTTGACTATGATATTTTTTATTTCTGGATTAAGTGAAGTGAATAACTGTTGTAACAACATTATTTGGAACATTTTTTTTTTCATTATTAATATATTATATACCTATGGTGAATATATTTTGTATTTATATGAAATATCTGTGTTTAACTTAATAAATAATATGTATAATATGTGCATAGTGGAAATTGTCATGACTAAATTATTACTTTACTTACATATCTTGATTTAATACCATTCAACGTGAAATATGTAATTAGCCATAAAATAATAATACATAAAAATAAAAATCAACAGCAGCAGAGTGTAATTAATAATTATTACGGAAAAACCGCAAATTTCATTCACATAATAAATATTTAAAATAATACAGCGTTGATGATACGAAGTGATACACGGCTGGACAACCGGTAATTAATTATTATTACGGTTTCAGTACGTCGTTTTGAATATTGTATGCGGTTAAAACGGCCCATCCCAGCGTTCATTATTAATTTTCAAAATGTCCACATGTGTATATATGAACGATTAAATATTCAGATGTGTCAGAGGGAGTATATATGTGTATGTGTGTGTGCAGTGTTGTACGTCTGTTGTATGTGTGATGGAGAGGGACAGAAAAATGGCAGTGGACGTAGTTGATTCAGGACAGGGGTACACGAAACTTGACAAATCTGGGCTCGGGCTTTCATAAATTATTTAACTTCTGCGAAAACATTTCCGGCGTTCGTGGTTAATGAAAATCGATAAACCTTTTCCAATCTCTTCCATGATGCGTCCAATATCATCATTCTGCATCAATCCGTAAACGTTGTAAACTGCAGGGAGAGAAGTCACCGAGGTCCACACTTAAAACTGTCTATGGGATATTTAAGGAAAATCATTTTTTTTTCTTATTTATATTTCACGAATACATCGATTTTTTATATTTCTATATTTTATTTATTAAAAAATATTTATATTGAACATAGCTAGATTTTGCTATTTGCTCTATTATTTACGTTACAATTTCCCTCAAAAGTTGAAGTCAATCAAATGATATTCGCCATTTTAAGCCATTAATTATTTATTCTCGACTTGTATAATAAAATTACACTTAACTATTATATAATAATTGTATTATTATTGTACGATAATTAAAATAACTAATAAGTTAAAATTGTATATATTTTCTACAGTTTCTACACATTTTGTTTGTGTTTTGCTAATGTGTATTAATTGTATGTACCTACCAGGAATTTGATTATTCAATTTAAATATAGTCACGTTTCAATATTGAAATCCTTATAAAATCGAGAATGCCATATTGTATATATTTAATTAAAATTCGATGAAATGCATCTATTATTATAATTTGGCGCTTCAATGATAACTATAGGATACAATGAATACTATTTTAAAATGTACGATGTATACATAGACAAACAACGGGCCGCGCGTATGTGTGCAGTATACCTATAATAGAATGTAATATAAATATTATGTGCATGCGGACAAACAAAACTAGGGGAAATTCACATCAAGTGATACTAGACAGTATAGTATCTGCATTATCAACGGTACCATAATGTTATGCATCGAACTGATTAAAGTTAAGCTTAAATAAAGTTTATTTTAACTATTGTAGAAACTTTTTATCACATTTGTGGTAAACTTACACAGCGTACAGGTACTTCTGTTTTATTGACTCGACATTGAAAACTTAAAGATAGTTTTTTTTTTTTTTTAAAAGACCAGCAGTATACATTCGTGCATAATACGCGTGCACGTACATATACTCATCGTAAATATTATAATCGAGTGAGTCCAATATTTTTGCAGCCGTCCGTGCGTCCATACAGCAGAGAAAACAATAATATGCACTTCGGTTGTCTATAATAATATAACAATGCACATACGTTTCCACCCCATAGATACATCCGCGGATTCCCTCCACGCACACCCTTATACCAAACAATGTACAACATTAATATTTCACCAAGTCGCCCGAGTCCGTCTTATGTGTTGCGCAGGGCTTGGTGCGTCCGTCCCGGAGGACCGGCATTTGCACATATTTCACCATTAGTCGTGGTCCTCTGGGGAAACGGGTAAATTTCAATTTATCGTTCGGGACCGGGAATAATAACCGGTGAAATACAATAGCTCGGAGCAATAATTTGGCAAAGAGACGTGGCAAAGTCGAACCCTCAGCGTGCAACTGCGCTGCAGCTATCACTGTATATTATATGTACACTGTACACACTGTACTACAGTGTGTATACTGCAGTCGCTGCACCAGCTTCCAGATGCTCTATGAGCGACCACTATGACTGCACTATATATATATATATATCTGTATGATATTTGCACTGGTAGCGTATTGAAATAAATATTATAATTTTCGATTGAATAATTTCAGAAATTGCAAATTATTTCCCGTAAATCGTGTACGTTGAGCGGATAATTGTAATAATTATTAGTTAGTACTATACCACTTATTATAACAGAATTATAATATTGTACTGAGTTAATAACATATTATTTGATGACGATTTTAAGCGTAATAGTATGTTATTATTATAATTATTATTTCAGGTGTTATAAAATATAAAATTTAATACTTTAGGATTCAATTTTTTTTTTTTTTTTTTATTGTTATGAAAAACGTCTAAAAAAAATTAAAATAAAACATAATTCAAGAAACGGTCGTAAATCCTAATTCCTTAATAAAAATTATTAGATTAATTTTTTTAAATATAGATTTGATTTGGTTTTCATAATATTTGAAAACTGAGATATGTTTTTTTTTACTTTTGTTTATAATTATATAAGGTTTTTAATATGGTTTCAAATTGGTAGGTGTGAATAAATAGTGCGTGACTGATTCAGATTTTAACTCGGATAAAGATTAAATACAATTAGAAAACAAATTTATGGTAAGTACATTAATGTTTTATTTATGTAACAATACTATTGAATTTATTTTTTGTTGCTTTAAAGCTTTACAACTCATGATAAAACACAGAATTACCCATTGAAAATACTCAATTAAATCTGTGGTGTAGTTTATTTTCAATGATGCGTTCTCTGACTGGTTGCCTCATGGGATCAGTGGCTACAGAAGTAATCTGTTTTTAGAACCACATATTTCATTCTCAACGATGTACCCACGAGGGAATGACAAATATAAAATAGTGCATACTTAGAGTAGGGTATGAGAAGAGAATATACTTCGAAGAGATCTTTGATCCCAAATAAAGGTTTATTGTGATTTAAAACTATTTTTTCTATTTATACAATTAATATAAATATAAACCACACACGAAATCTTAATATTCTTATTTATTTATTAATCATTATTATTTACTTGATTTATATTATAAATTTATAACTTCAAAATAATTTTAATTTTGTTTTAAGTAAATATAAAACCATTATACCTACTAAAAAACATAATAATTTATTCAAATATATAACGAATTATTGAATATAGTATAAAAAATGTACTACTACTTTCAATTGTATCTATTCATACATAGAAACTAGAAATAATAATTTTAAATTTATATCAATAATAAAAATGTGATACAGAACAGTACATTCTTATATAATTATATCATTATTAACAAATAAAGTAGTAAATATAAGTTTACAGTAAATAATACATCAAATAATATACATTTTAATGAATAAAATTAATATAATATATATATACTATAATGTTATTATTGTTATAAATTATGATTATACATATTATAGTAAGTGGTATTTGGAAGGTTGTGTGATTTTTTTTTTTAATGTACACTTGTAATTTAGGTAATGCAGTGAATTTTATCATAGATTAAAAAATAAATTTAAATTTTTTAAGATTAAATACTCGCATAATATTATATTTTTATTATAATTTATTAAAAATTAAAATGTAAATTGTTATTATGATACATTTAAAAAAAATATGTTTGTAAATGTATAAAAAAACATTTAAAATAATACCCATTGTCTACAGTGGCATAAAATATTTAATTTTAGTTTAGTTAAATTATTTTACGTGATAGTCAGCTGTTAGTGTAACAGCTTGACATGACTCCCGAAAATTGTTATGTTAACTTGTAATAAGATTTTTTTATAATTAATAGTTATTTAACATTCAAACTATTTAATTAATTCATAGTTACAAGTTTTGTTTATAATAAAGACCAAAAGCATATTGTGTTTCCCGGGAACTGTAATTCAGATATTCAGTATTTTATTGTAATAGAGCTTTTGTAAAATGCACCATTTAGAGATGACGATTGCATTTTTGAATTAACAAAATATTGTTTTAATACCTTCGTAATAAATATATTTATAACAGCTAAACTTGGATAATATATTATTTATTTTAATTTGTAAACTAATTAAATTAAATTAGCACATTAATATAATATATATACCGATTTATATGCCGTTATACTATCGACTTAATGTAAACGGAACGCAAAATAGTTCTATCAAATTTTATTAATTTCAATATTAAAACAATATTTTAGTGAACACTGATTTTTTTTTTATTTATATACAATCGTATTTGAAAATAATTTGTGTTTTTGTTATTATTTAATAAATATTATCTTATTGTACTACAAAAAATAAGAATTTTCACCTAAATCTCTGAATACAATATTAAGTGATTCAAATTAATACACTTTTTTTATATTCTCATGTATATTATTTTATGATAATATTCATTTACATATTCTGTACAGAACTGGATTCTATTTTTGTAGAATTGAATTGCGTTACTTAGAGAAACTTTACGTTCATTATCATTTTTCTGTTAAATGTAAATTTAAATGAACAAATAAAATAGTAGTGTCTATAATAATTTTTCATAAAATCAATATAAATTAATATCAGATTTAAAATTCAGTACAATATTATAATATATAGCCACTAATCAATTTAATAGTACCAATAAAGTTTTAATGGGTTGTGTAAACGGCAGTAGGTATATAATAAAATATAACACGATATCCGTGGACCGTTGTTAAACTGATTACTTCAACATTTTAAGATAAATAATAATAAAGTTGAAGCAAATAACGTAATAAATTTCTGTGAGTATTTGATAATTTATTAAAAACACATTTCATTTCATTAAAATCGTTGTATATAATAATAATTTATCATGATTTATTAACAGAAATAATAAAAAAAATATCAAGATGCCTTTCTTAGATTATGATGAAAATGTAATCAATATACTTAATAAATTAAGTTTTTAAAATATTAGTATAATGTATTTTGTCCATGTTTGGAAATTTGTAAGTAGTTCGTATAATGGAATTAGGATTCTGTCTGTATGATATTGAAAGGCGTAATGTTGATGGGACTGATCGGTACATGGGTCGTCTAAGACGTAAAGGTTTTTAGATTCTGTCGACTGTTATAATGACGCCCCAAAATGAGATTTGGACTGTTGAAGTTGCACGTCTTTAGTCTTAACCAACATGACGTAGTGTCCGGTATTTATTACTTATTAGTTGTTAGTATTAACTTATAACATATATTTTGCTATGAAGTATTATACAAATTCGATTTATTGAAAACTTACTGCAAACAAGTTAAGTCCTATTCCAATTGTAATTAGATCGTAATATAAGTTTATTATATTACTATGGGGTATATATTATAATAGAGTAAATTTATAAATCTTTATACAAAAAGATAACTGGATATATATTGCGATTTTGATGTTCTGAATTAAACGCGAAATCCCTCGCGGTAACAGTTTTTTGCATAATATAATGTTATATATTATAATACGAACTCGGTGTTAGCTATTTTCTCACTTTTGATAGTCTAATTTACTATGCGAATTGAATTGATCTCCACCTCTACTAGAGGGAGAAATGTAAGAGTTTTTTTTTCACGAACAAGTTTATCTTATGATTTTATATATGATTCAACCCCCGCCATCATCACCACGACTCATGACGTCATTACAACCATTTTAATACAGCTGCTACTGCAGCAGTATACTGTGGTGAAGGGAAATTATATATTATATTTGTATCGGTCCGTTGCGATAACAATTATATTAGATTTGGATGTTATAATAATATTTTATATGGTGACGTGCAGAATAACCGTATAAATTTCGCGAGTGTCGTAGAAACTTTGCATTTTATCAACAAAGAAGTGTTTATACACATTATTATTATTATTGTATTAGTGTAATCGTTGAGATGGCCGTACTCAACATAATATTATTACATTCGCATCTTTTATTTTGACAATTATATTATTATGCGTCTTTCCAGTTTTATCGCTTAGGTATGGTTGTATTTTATGTTGTATTCCTGTCATTCCCGTTTTCGTTTAGCATAATTATTCTATACTGAAACTACTTTCATTTTCTCAATCTTCACCATTATCTCCATTTGCCAGCTGAAATCGTCCGAACCGACAGGCATTTATCATCATTTAATTTGAATTTCTTATTGAATATCGAATCTTAGAACTGTATATTATTCAATATAACCCGAATGTTATAAAAACATAATATATACGTTTCAGTGAGTATTATTTATATAAATATTTTTAATATATTGGAATTTTTATATTTTTCACGTTTTTTATACGTAAACATGAGTTTAGTGTTTAACGTTTAACCATTGAAATAGAACATGATAAAAAGTATCTCAGTATAATTATAGTAAGTTATAAATCGTATAAAGAAACTTAGTGACAATAACTAAAATGTCTGAATAATTTCCATCGCATAATTTAGGACGCGTAAAACTTATATTTTTTTGTTTGATATATAAATTTAATTTTGGATTATCAAATACCAAATATACGAGAATATAATATACATGGTGATTCTTTTATCATTAAACACTCATTATTTCAAAAAGTGTTGACTTTTTAAATATTTTGTTTTATGCTTTTCTCAAACTGTATGAAGTTTTTATTTAATAGTGAAACTACTATCAACTTTTGAATTTCAAGTGACAACCTATATTTAAAATGTACTTAATTAATAGGTTTTTTTTGAATTTTAACATTCAAATTATTATTTTTTAATAGTTTTTAGCGAGATATAGCTTTTCAAAGTTAGATGGTTTTCAGTTTTTATAATACTTCTTGTTTCATATAATACTATTTAATAAACTATCAAATATTGACTATCAATGCAGTGATGAAGTACCTGTAGTTACCAACACCTTACAGCCATAATAATCAGTTGAACGAACATCCAAAAACCTTAAACCACCCAACTTTGAGCAGCTATAACTCACTAGTGCTTTAATGAAAAATAATAATTTTAATGTAAAAATTCATAAAAAAATAGCCCTGCTATTTTATGACATTTTAAATATAGGTTGCCATTTGAAAATCAAAAGTTAATAGTGATTTTATTTTTAAATATTAGGATGAAAAAAATAAAAATGTTATATAGTTTTAGAAAACCATGAAACTAAAAATTTTGAAAAACAAATTAAAAAAAGAAGATACTTTTTGAAATAAATTTGAAGTTTTTAATGATAAAAAAATCACCCTGTATACATATAATAAAAGGTTATACTTGTATTATATATGCGATGTATTCATTAAATTACTTATAATAATATTGTATTTGGGTATTCGAGTTTAAAATCACAATAGTTTTATGGACAATAGGCTCAGTGACCATAGAAGAAAAAATAATGATAATAATTCCAGCTCGAAAGAAGTCATATAATTTAAGATAAAAATCTAAAAAAACTTTCAATATTTCTAAAGAATTAGGTATGTAATAATAATAAAAGAAAAATAACATAGCATGAATTACGCAGAAACTAAGAAATAGTATTATTAATATTAATGAAATTATAAGTTCAAATATAGTATTGAATGAAGATTGTATTCAGCAATTGGTTTTTACATACTTATACATATTTATTTTTCTGTAATAATATGTATTATAACATTGATTTTTATTAAAAGTTCTCATCTTAATTTTTGTATTAAAATATTGTTAAAATATGTTCTTGTATGCTTAGTGCGTTAAGAAGTATACGATATCTTATATCAAATATATCAATGTTTTTACCAGAATTGAGAGTCTATCTAGTTGCAAATTAATTACTACGACTCTAAATTAAATGTAGTTGTTATTAAATTTAATTATATAGATTATCAAAAATAAATGACTTAATAATGCTTGAAGTATATTAAAAATCGAAAAAATATTTAGTTTAAAAGAAAAATTCAATATTTAAATTTATTATAAAAAATGTTTTCTTTTTTATTTAAACTCAAAAAATGAAGGCAAAGGAACTACAATTCGTATAAGAAAATATTATGTTTTTAATTTACATATTCAGTTTCCATTACATTTTACTCGAGAGATTTACTTTTTGAAAATATTGAGGTATCGTTTACTATTTTATGAGAAACTTTTCTTGTAGTATTTGTTTCTAGAATTTGCATTTTTTGCTTACGTAGTTGTTTCTATTTTTTTAAGTAACAGGTTTCTTAATATTAAAAAAAATACTAAGTTTCAAATAGTGACCCTTCGTCGACCATTAATTCAGTTGAATAATATGTTTTCATCTTTAAAGTTCTGCTCCGATAAGAATTGCCAAGAGAAAATTATCTTAACATAGTGTTAAGTAAAGATTTATACTCAGTATAGAAAATAAATAAAATGTATCAAATACATTTATTTTTAAATTTATACTAAAACGTAATAAATTAACTTTAAAGTGAGAAATCATAGTAATAGTAACAATATTAAGTATAAATACATATAATAATGATAAAATTACATATGATTATGCAATTTAAAATGTTTGGTATAAGTATATAGTTTTGAAATATTATTTAGTTTATTACTATATTTTAAAGATAATTAATATATTACGATAAATTATTTTGAGCTTAATTTTTTGTTTCACTGTTAATAACCTAATATAAAAATTAATTTTATTTTTTAGTTGAAAATCGACGAGTTTTTACTGTTTTAAAAGACAAAAGAATACAACATTGTAGATACAATACATTCATCTATTCACATATAATTTAAAAGTTTTATTCAACGTTTTTAGTTACATATTCGTGAAAACTATCAGAAAACAAATTTTGTCTTTTTTTTTACTATCTATACAAATCGTGCATAATAAATAAATTTTAAAATAAAATAATGATATAAATAATGAATAGAACACTCGGGTGTAGAAACACTAGAAACCATTCACTAACGCTACCTACTGAAATTAAATTTTTAATTTATCTTTTTTTTCTGGTTGTAAAATATAAATGTCACTAAATGGGCTTGTGTAATTAATGTGGTATTATTATTATTATTTTATTGTATAGTTCTTTAATAAATATTGAAGTTAAGATTATTTTTAGATTTTTATCTTAAATTATTTTACTTCATTTGAGTCAGCGTTCTATGGTGACTGGATCGAACAATTGATTTTGAAACTAGAACCTTTGTAATTTGCTTCCATAATATAACAATATGTACATAACATAAACTAAGCCCCAAGGCCTAGAAATATTTTAACCTGGAATATAAAAAACATAGTCTTTCCTTTAATAGTTAATAAAAAATATTAAAACTTGAAATTTAATTTCTAATAATTGTATAAAATAAAATAGGAATATATTTTTATAAAAGAGAAAGATATTGAATATAGATATTTTCATGAAAATTTTGCTTATGAAAAGTTCCTATAGTACTAAGCATTTTAATTATGACACAAATAATTATTTTTTTTATGTCAAGAGATATATCAGCTGAATACTATTTTTATTTTTACAATTATGAGTAGGTAGAATATGGTGGGTATCGCTTGAATTCCCAGGTTGTCACCTATCCCGGAACTAACACGAAACCACCATAGCTTAACACAAGCACTATTAGGATATTAGAGCGCCCACTGTACCACGCCATATCCCAATATTTAATTTTATTGTCGTAATATTTTAATTTAATTTTTTTTATTTTATTTTTAAATCTATTTTGATTATATTTTATAATAAATTCCAAACATTATTATGTAATATGCAAAATGTGTATTCATCTATTATTTGTAAGATACTGATTTAATATTTAATCATATTTATTGAAATTAAAATATTTAAAGTTAATAATAATAAATCTCAATTTATTTTTCTTAATAGTTTAGGTAGTAAAACATGCTATATATTATTTACGATTATTTATTTTTATTTTTCTATTATTTATTGATTAAATTATGTAAAGTTTGATATCCAAACAATTTTTTTGTAAAACCACTACATTTTTGGACTTTTGTTTTCTATACCTGTCTACGAATTGTTTTTTTTTTATGAAAAATTTTACACTTTTGTTAAATCATTTTTGATATTTTAAAAAGATAAATATTCCTACCTACTCATTTATCCTTACTGAATACAAGCAAAAAAACATGTCCAAACGACAGAATGTAAATACAAGCAGACCGGGAAAATATATTGACAGATCTAAATTAACCGTCAAATGGATGGAGTTTGTTTTCCGGTAAAGGTTTGACTGATAGCATATCAGTGTGGTAGGGTGGGTAGTAAAATATTATTAAAAACTATATTTACAAAATGTCCACTGCAATTTGATTGATACGATAGTGAAACATAATCCAACATTACATAGAAGTGATGAAAATATTCATTTATACTTTTGTAAAAAAAACTATTGCAACGATTATAATTTTAAAAAGTTTTTTATAAAATAATTTGTACAAAGTGATATATATATATTAAACATAATCAACCCCATTTTTTTATTTTAAAATTCTGGTTTTTGGAATTTTTGAGCAAAGTTTCATGCTTTTAAATATTTAAATTTTTATTTAAATTTTTATATAGGTAGTTTATTACAGTTTCCTGTGACAAATCTAACTTGTTTTTTTTTCAAACAAGATTTATCTTTATTTATTGTTAATTGTTTGAGAAATTATTTCTTGAAAATATATATATAACTAAATTTGAATGAGTAATTTATCATTTAACTTGAAGTATAAAAAGTAATAGTGGTAATATCATTAATTATATAATAGTCTATTTTCTAATTAATGGTAATACTGATACCTAATAATAGGTTTAGAAAATATTACATGATAAAAAACTATGGCGCTTAGAAATTTATAGTAATTAAAATGAATTTATTAAAATTGTATAATTTGTAAAAATTAGCCAAGTTAACTATTAAATTAAATATTACTTTTTTCATGTTTTATGTAAAATTATCATTAAGACCTATTATCTTAAGTACTCATAAAATGTATTGACAAAAAATACTTATTTAAATTTAGATTTAAAACATCAGGATTTTTAACAACGTCACCTTAAAGAGCTCTTTTTATCAATTTATATTTGACTACAAGAAGAGGGATTGTTATTTGAAAAAAAATTATTGTACCATGGTCCATGACAGTAAAATATTCAAATAGTATAAAAATCTAACTAGATAGAAAAAATATAGTGCTATATGAAAATAATATATTCATTAAGTATCTATCTATAAGAATGAGAAAAAAAATCTAAAATTAGAAAAAAAATTAATAAATATTATTAAAGGGTAAAAGATTGGTTAATATAATTGATGAGTTACCTTATATATATATTATTGTAAATTGTTCTATAATTATATCATAGTTGATGGTCAATGGTAATGTTACACGACTATCTTAGATCATAATTGAAACAAGAATGTGTTGCTCTTATAATGATTATAATATTTTATTTTTTAATAAATATTTTTTTGGATGGTAATACGCTAATTATACTTTTAATGAAAGTGGTAATACTATAAAACTTACACATACAAAAAATAAACCTAAAAATTTGCGACTTTTTGGTAAGGGGAGGGCCAAGGATGCATAAAGTCCTATAAATCAATCAGATGTTTGAAATTGGCTGTGATAAAAAAGTTAAAATAAAATTATATACTAACCAGTACTTGTCTTGGCTTTTATGATAAAATAAATGTAAATATTTGGCCTGGAGATATGTTGGCTGGTCACTTTTGTCTTGCCAACTTTCAAATCGTAGGGAAACTAATTTGTGTGAATATGTGATTCATCTATTGAAAGAACCCAATAAGATACTAACCTTACTTTGGCAACTTTATTTAGGATCTCGTTTGATATTTTTATATTCCGTCCAGCCCCGATTCTATTCATGCTCAATAATTTTGTAGATTCTTTCAGTTCCGTTCTGAAGTGATAGCAGATTTTTTTTTGTGGTCTTAATGTTGCATTTTTTTGTTTATGTGTGAAAATAGATTTTTAATAATGCTTTTCTTCTTTCTTGGATTTTTAATGCTCTGAATGGAAGATTTTATGCATAGTTAACTAATAATCAACTTGTATGGTTTGTCTGGTAGGTCGGTCTCCAGTTCTTTATCATCTTACAAAGATTACATCATAAGCCACTTTTGAATTTTTCAGTGCTTCTTTCTCTAATACACAAGCGACCGTACCAATGCGCTTGCTTTTGCGTTGGTAGACACGGTGAATGTGGTTACTTGTTTTTTTTAGTTGCTTAGGCCAGGTTCAATAATTTATCATTACTTTTGAATCCATAATATTTTGCTATAATAATTTTTATAAATATATAAAAATATATTTCCTAAAGTTCTTAATATTCTATGGTGTATCATTTGAAATGGTTTGATAGTTTCATAAGTACCTCCCCATATGGAAATACCGATTGTCTAAAAATTGGTACGGTCGTTAAAAACCAGTATTTCTTAAACTATAAAAAAAACAATCATAAAGCATCTACAGTCTACACATTAGATAAGTACTGCATGAAATTGTAGGGAAGTATCATCAATCTAATCTACAACGACAAATGACAATATCGATAACGATGAATAAGATATTGTATGGGTTTCATGCGACATTAGTACAACTGCTTCAGTTGCTTTCAGTTCAACTTTATTACCACGTGTCCAAAATTTTCAATTTTGTTATAATGGAAACGTATAAAACTGAAAAGGGAAATTAATTAATGCCGTACGAGAATTATTCGTATATAATTTAAAAATAATAATAATAATACTATAAGTTGGAAATGTTCACAAAATACAACATTAAAATGTCCGGGAAAAATTACAACGAATTTAATTAAATCAGTAATAATTTATATTATTGTATATATTTTAATTTATTATATAAGGTGAAAACATTAATTTTATTTCAGTACATAAACTATTCAAATATAATGCCACATAATCACACTTCAAATAATAATATTGACAAAATACTTGTTATTAAACATAATATAAAAAAGAGCCTTAGACACACGAGAAACTTCAAGTCAAATAGTTTCATCCATCATCCATAATATTTCTGGTTAGACGATTATTTTAAATATTAAATAAATATTATTATTTTTAATATTTTTAAATATTTACGGCTGTAGAAGATACAGCGGTAACACTTGAACATTTGTCTTCCATAAAACGTAACATAAGAAATTACCGATATAGAAAATTCCCCAGTGAACCGTTAAATGAAAATTTTTGTATTTCCGAAGAGTGGACAACTACGGTAGGTACTGAACTTAAGTCATTTTTGATTTTTGATAATAAACAAGTTGATTCGCGAATTGTGTTTTTTGCCTTTAATTTCGCTTTAAATATTTTGTTTTATGCGGAAACTTGGTTTATGGATGGAACTTTCAAGTGCTCAACTACTATATTTCAATTACTTTATATTTTATACGAAAGAAGAATAACAATCAAATCTCTACTTGTATGTATACATTTTTCCCTAATAAGTTAAAATGTACGTATATCACTATTTTACAACAATTTGTTATTAATTGTAATCAAACTTTAAACAATCCAAAACCAAAATATATCGTGATGGATTTCGAAATAGGAGCTATAAGTGCTACTAAACATGTATTTGGTAATAATGTGCAGGTTTAAGGATGTTTTTTTCACGTATGCCAATTTATGTGGCAAAAATTTCAACACGTAGGTCTAAGTTCTATTTATAAAAATAACAAAAATATCAGAATAAATTACAGTACGATTAATGCTTTAACGTTTTTACTTCTCAATGAAGTGTCCATACGATTGGCTTATTTATACACAATAATTTTTACAGAACTATTGTTGGTGGCTAAATATTTTGATGACATCTATATTAGTGGTACTAGTGGAACCCCAATGTTTTCTCCATTTTGTGGAATGTACTCGATGTCACATTGAATAGTGGTGATCGAACAAATAACTATTGCGAAAGGTGGAATAATTATTTTAATAAGATTGTAAGAACAAGCAACCTATCGTTTTGGTTAGTTCTGCAATGTATTCAACACGATGAATCTACAATACGCATTGAAAGTATACAGCATGAACAACCTAATAATTTAAAATCTCGAAAAAATAAATAAAAAATATGCTTCACTTCAATACAAACTTCATGAAACTATTACCAGTTACGTAAATAAAGAAATTACAATGGACAATTGTTTAAATACCATAGGGAAACTATTGTGAATTTATATTTAATTTTGGACATATTTTTTTACTATCATATGACTAATGTGAGCATTTATTATATTTATTTAAATTGAATTTTTTGAACCACTGAAAAAAAAAATATTTTATAGTACCAATATTCCGCCTACTTAATTTATTTTGTTCAAAACACAATAACCGTACCAATTTTCCGTTTACCAGAAGTATTTTAGTGAATTAATTATTATAGGTAGTACTTTAATAACATTAAAGAAGTATAAGAGTATCTTTTAGGATAAGCTAGGAATGTATTGGTTTTTTACTTATACATTTTTTCTTCTTTTTATTTTTGTGGACACTATTCTGTATATTTGTATTAATATGAAATGATAATTATTTTCTGAGTTCTAATACAAACATATCATTAAAATGATCTATAACAAAAAAAAAAAAAAATTAATACCAGCTTGTATTTCGACTAACGTATGATAAATGCGTTTTATAAGGAATAGTTTGAAAATTATGTGGATAATACTATTTATTACGAGAAAATACTTATTTACTCTTTACCTTTACTTAATGAAATGGTTTTTATTTAACTAGTTTTAATCATCCTTCACCAAAATTCCTTCTACGTGACCAAAATGTCCTCAGCATGTGAATTACATATCTCTGTGGTTTTAACGGAGGTTGAGTGCGATTTAATCGAGACACAGGTAGATACACATAATATATCTTTATATATTATACATACATAGTCACTCCGATAAGAGAGATGGTAAACACGCCAGAAATGCATTGAAGTGTAATCGCATTAACAGAACGATGAACGTTAAGAAAAGCGCACTATTGGAATTGGATGGTTTATCGCGGTGAGTGACAAATGTTTTTATTTATTTATATTTGAAAATAACGATTTTGTTTATTTTAATATATGAAAACATGGTTAGTTGAGCATAAGACCAAACTTCGTTTAATGAAAATATTTTAGTTTTGACATAAATATATCATTTGATTAATTTTTAATAAACAATTATTACTTATAAAACCATACATTTAATTGTATAATATAACATAAAAACAGTAATTAATTGTAAATAGCATATTTATATGCTAAAAAAAAATAATAACCCTGCATATATTTATGTAATTATGTAAAAGTCGATGAAAGTATACATATTTTTATTTTTTTGATAAATTTCTATATTTTTATGTATATAAATGTATACCTTTATATAAATTACGTATTTTATCATGGAATGTTAAGTATAAAGTATATACGTTCTGTTATTCTAACACTATAATAGGTTTAATTTTTTGATTTTTACATCAAATCAATGATCAAAGTTAATTTCAAAGCAATTTTCAATCTTGATAGATTTGACGCATAAAGTGGCATAAATTCTAAAATCAAATACTTTTATAAATTATAAAGTCTTACAAAATCAATAACTGACAAAAAAGCTAGAGCAAAATTAAGAATGCACAAATTAAATAATATATTAAATAAATTACAAATTATAATTTTAACTTAAACTATAGGCATGTAAAATTTAAACTAAACACAGATACACGTACGTATTAGTATCATTCAATTGTAAAGTATTAACATTAATATTTATTAATTATTTTATTGTATTATTTTCATAAGTAACATATACATTATAAGTTTAAGGTCCAAAGGTATGGTAAAAAAAACAATATGTATTTTAATAAGTGAAAAATATTTGAAATTATATTCTATCATCTAATAATAATTCACTAATGTTTGTATTTATTAAACATTTATTATTTATTTAGTATTTAAACTTTTAAAATATGTAGATATACCTTTCTAATAATCTTTTTTATGGAAATAGAAAAGTAGATGCATAATATAACAAATTAAACATCATATTATGATAAGACAAAAGAAAAGTTATTAAGAAAATTATTACAACTAATTTATAAATAATTAATTTTGTTTTATTCATTCAACAGTGAAAAAATAAAAAAAAATAAAAATATTCTTTAAAAAAAAAGAGTCTTTGTCGTTACGTATTATGCGGTTTTTTGCTTCTAAATTTTAAATCGGGTTTATTTAGGAATAATTTAAAAGACAATATCTCAGCTACTACAATATGGTCTGGAAGACAAGTTTTGATTTTTAAAAGTATTCTAGTAATCAAAGGCGAACTTATAGGGCATTTCTATTGTGTTTATCTTTTGTATGATAAATGGGTTTTTTTCTTTATTATTTTAACTGACTATTTTTTTTTCATTTCGTGTAGTTATGAACGAAGTTTTAGAGAATTTCCGTACACTTGATTTAATCAAAAAGAGAAGCAAATAATTCTTTGAACGATTATGTAAAATCTTTCAAAGGCCAAAATTAACTTATTATTTTTAGTATTTGCAAAAACTTTTTAAGGTTCCCGCCAAACAATGCCTGTTAATTGGAAAGACTGAATAAGCTCATGGAAAGGTTTTCATTAGCTTAAAAAAACGATAACAATGCATTTTCAGAAAGAAATTATTTTCTCAAAAAAAAATCGTTATAGAATCAGTGTGTCAGATAAATTATTTAGATAATATTTGGTAGCATAATATTATGCTTAATAATATATTATTATCTTCGTAAATATGCAATTTGTAATAATTCAATACGTAAATAAATAACCGAAAGCGTCATTCAACAATAGAAATACTAAATTACTTATTAATTTAATATACCTATATTATACTGGTTTTAATTTGATTTAGACATAATACATAATACATTCATTAATAAGAAAGGTTAGAGAAATGAACAGGTGTACAAACTAATTGAATCACTATAAAAATCGTAACTGAGAAAAGGCTATTATAATATAACAAAAACTAACGTTTTAAAAAAAATATATATACTACCCATTTTTCGAGTATTCTGATTTCTGAAATTTAGAGTTGTACTCTTTATTATTCAACTTACCAAAACTTTATTTATACAAATTTTACGTACCTAATACTTATGTGAAATATAATATTATATATTTGTGTTATAGAAAATAGTATTTTAATTTTCAGTCAAAGTATTACGTCCTTCTTACTTAGTTATTGTTTTATTAAATTGTTAATTAGATACAGATAAAATACAATATAATATAATTGTATTATTCCAACGTTTTTAAGGATATTTCTATTTCAATTGAACATACCATAATTACATAGGTACTCATACACGAGTACACGACATACTATGAAAAGCACATTTATTGGTTTAACAGTGATATCTCGTAAAATGTTGTGATCCAGAAATGCTGTTAAAGGCAGCTGCTTCCCAGAGAGTTATTTATCCTGTCTTTCAATATATTTACAACCATTTTAAGATCAAAAAGTATCTCTTTGCATGAGTTGATTTCTGCTTTAGTTTACTTATGTTTCAGAAATTAATTTTCTGTACCTATACAAATAATAAATAGTAAAAAAAAAAAAATATAATAAAATAATGTTGAGTATAATATTAATTTTATTTTTATTTTTTTATTTTTACAAATAATATTTATATAATTTATATAAGTAATTTTTCACTTCAGTTACAACTGCTAATACATTTTGTAGAGAACCTTGAGCTTGGCCTACATCAGAAATAGGTATGCACGCTAAAGTTTTTGCTTAAAGTTCCAGGTATTTTGAATTATATGTTTTAACCATTTTTTTTAGCTTGTTTCTTTAAACATTTAACAAATAATGTTCGTTCATGGTAAATTTTCTGTTGTCGTTGATTAACTATAAAATGACGAGTAATAAAATAAAATATACACGTATAGACATTATAATCTTATTGTTATCATATACATGTAGACATTGTTTTTTGATATTTTGTACATAATCAAACAGATATTATTTAAGAATATTTAAGAATATTTATTTTGAATAACTTTATAGTAAGTTGACTTACTATAACTCTTAGAAAAATAATCCTAAAATACAAAAATATTCTGTGTAATTCATTAAACAAGTTCGTATCACGATAATACAGGTTCTTCTAAAAGCAATTAGATCTGTCAATTGTAAGTTACGTGTCGGTTAAAAATAAATAATATGTCTGAAAATACCACGATGCGTACGTGATGACTGTTTCTCACCAGGTCGCTATGTAAAATAAATAATGGCAATGAAATAATAATATTAATGCGCGTAGTCTTTGTTTGTCCATTTGTATTTGTTTTCTCCTCTACTTTCTCAGTCATTGTACCAGGCGTGTTCACCTTTTGGCCAGTGGCAGTGACAGTGTTTGTTCTATAAATTATTCATCCAATACTGACGAACGAATGCTCTCCACCGGTAATTTCCTTAATTTGTTTGCACTGTCAGTGATAATTATTTGACCGACATGTCAACTCTGAACTCAGTAGTGAGTTATTTCCTCCTGCAAAACTTCTAAATTATTCAAACAGATCGCTGGTTAAAAATTCACTTCATGGTTCACTTCACGTGTGCACGTGACATGGTCGCTGGAGATTCCTGAAGAAAAGTTTGCTACCCGTCAATAAATATTGAAATGCTTTACACACTACATGGAAGTGAAGAGTGAAAATATTTCAATATACAATGATATATAATTATTTTGAGCACCAGTTGGCAGCGAATGTCGTATATTCGTAAGACTATTATAACGTGCGTATTCAACGGTACAGCAACCATAATACTCGCAGTCCGTCGTAGAGATGATCTAGTTTTCATAATCTATAATGACGATCTAATATTCCAATAATGTTACATATTATGTTTGTATAAAATATGTATATTGGTATAAGTATAATATGTTCACTACTTATATGTATTATATTTAATACTATTTGTGTTTCCAACTGTTAATTAGCTTTGATTTGATAATGTGGCTCATTAGCTCAAATAATATTAACCTTTGATCGTTCTCACGTGAAATATTAAAGTTTGTTTAGCTATAATAATTCCCGATTAAATATTTACACAACGCACATTTATACTATAGGTTTTGGAAATACCAATTAAACACACGGTTATTAATAACTATTTTGTTTGATTTCCGTTTGCCGATAATACATCATGATACTATATTTAAATATTATGTAATAAAATATATTAATAATTCATCAGTTAATTTAAAAAATAAAACCTAGATGATTTTATTTTTGTTTAAGTCTTCAATTAAAATAATCAACTCTATTTTATGAGTTTTGTGTTAAGGTTCTAACTTTATTACAAGAATTTTGTATTATAAAAATAGTTATGTACCCAACAATTTCTCGTTGAACGTAACGGTTTGAACGACAAAGCACGTCATATTTGTATGGCTGGGTGCATAATTTAAATAAATAAAATCAGTACGATTTGTAATTGTTAAATATAGAACGATAAAAAAAAATCAATGAATTAATTAATTTGAAGAAAAAATAATATAAATATTGTATCTGAGAAATAGTATCCACGCAAGTAACCGGGAATAGACTCTGAAGAGGTAAGTTGGCGAGCAAAATTTGTTGAAACAAGACTCACATTATAAGTCTTACAATTTGGTAGGGTAGACTTTGATCTGTTACTACAACTTACGAACTTATATACCGGTATTTAAATGCAACTGGCTAGTGGTATTAATTATTAGCTAGTATTATGTTTAGAACAAATCCGTATCTGTTTGAAAGTTAAGGTTTCAAACTCTCATTAACAATTTTTTTCGATTATGCAAACTTTGAAATTTAATAACAATTTTATTTTTAAAGAAGATGCCATACCCACATGTGTTGTCTCCATCAAACATATTATCATAGGCGATATACGTTATATTAATAGACGGACATCCGTAGTGGATACGGGTGAGTGGTGCGGTCTTTCCTAACTGTGATAGTACGCGGAGTATTGATAAGGCGCACGGTTACAATGATTGTAAAATTCCATAGTTCTTGTGCACATGTGCGGTATACATGTACTACCTTGGTCAGCGCTCTCACGTGTGGACGTCGAAACTACTACTGTGTACCGTCTATTAGTATAAGGTCTATATTCTATGCATATTATATACAATATAAACAAATTTTCATTCAGTAGAATCTCTAATATTATGTTGTTAGTTGTAATATTGGAATAAATTTAGCTATAATCATTTTATAATAAACTATAGCTATGTAAAATATTACAACTTTAAAATGTTCATAACTCACTTTAAAATTATAATATTAATAAAAGCCTACGTGATGGTTTCGGAGATGGTCTTCTTATAATAATATAGATAATATAATCATTTATCTCTCTTGAGATCTCTAGATAATATTCTTATCTTTATGTTTGATAATAGGTAAATTTACTCTTATATCAAAGATAACAACATAAAATAGATTTTGCCGAACGTAAATTATTGATATGTTGTATACTTGTATGTATATAAGACGGATACATCACATGCGGGTGCGTCCTCTTAATATTTCACAATCCCGAAAATGTGTTCTGAGTACTAAACGGTCTTGTTTGTTGGTTGTTTGTAAACAATGTAAACAAGTCTAAATGCTGATTATACCCATTTATCTATATTGTATAATGATTTCGGTGATTTCACTCTCTTATATTATATTAAATATAGAAATTTCTCATTACTCATTATCTCGCACACACTATCATTTTTCTACAATAACACCTATACATGTACTATGTACATAAAAAAGGCTTACTATAGAATTTATATACTTAAATAAAATATAAATATTTTATATTCTTTATTGTATGTGTTGCAAACAATATACTCTCATAATAACACATTGAAAAATATATTATAATCGCTTATTGATACGTGTTTCGTAGTGTAATTGATTTATTGATTTCAGTGTTAAAATATTTATAATTAGTCTCATTGTTATACCTATTAATAAAAAATTGTATAAAAATATAAACGTTATAATAGTTTTGTCTTTTTTGGCGGAAAAACTATTTATCATCGCTTTAACAACAATGTGTTCACTGTTAATTTGAACACTTCGGTAAACATATATAATTATATATAAATATTATTTTACGCGACAAACATTTACCGGCGGGAGGCATTATTATATTATTATTATTATTATTATTATCGTCACTGATGATAAATAATTAATAAAAATACGCGGCAGATATCCCTGTTGGGCTGTAGCGTTTTAGTTGTATTCAGTAACAGTATAATATAATGCATTTCGTTCACCTAGAACCCTGGAGACGCGCCATATTATGTACAGTAGTTAAAACCCACCGTCGCAAATGTGATGTACAATAACGCGTTTCGGTGACTAGTGGGCGCGTTATAAATTGATGACACTTATGTATATGTATTATTTATACATATATATATATACGAACATGCGTGTGTAGTGTATGCGCCGTGCTGTTTCCAAAATACGGCGGCATGTTTATTTCGAAATGAATTTCACGGTGCCGAAAAATTTAAATATTTAATTTCGAAACCTTATAATTAATGAACAACTTATTATCCTCCTGTGAAAAGGGGTGTGAATAAAATTACCACCACTTCTCGTGAATTTTAATATAATATTAATTATTGTTATTGTCGTACTGATAACGTCTCTGAGCGTGGATATCGGTGTGATGTCATAAATGTTTAATTTTTTTAACGTGTCTAAACTTATTAATAAAATATGAGTGATACGTCTAAAAATGAATTACAGATAGTGAAACTGCGACGATTACAGAGTAGCATAAAAATATTTCACAGTAAATTTGCGTGTTGCTTCGAATTTTCAAAATTCGAAAATTATTAAAGTAATTTACTTGTTTATTATCCACAGTAATTTCATGTTAGTTATGACTATTCATTTTTACTCAATTTGATTTGATTTTATTGATTTTAATTTTCATAAGTAACTTTTTGAGTGTTAAAATGAGAATATTTTATTCAGTAGGTAATATTACCAATCTAACTGCCATACGATAATAATAATTTATCGTAAAATTAAAAAAATGTTTTAATTGGACTAACTAATTATCTTCAAAAAAAAATAATAATAATTCTGTAAGAATTGACCCCCAGAACTCAATTTAAAACAATACCTAGTTATTAACGTGTTAATTTTTATATCAATGAAAAGTAAAGTGACAATAAACAAATTTGCGAAGCACGCTTGGACATTTTTATTGGTCGCGTTTGTTAAACCACTACTTGGCCTAGAATGCATATTAAAATAAATATTCAATTTAGATTGTTAAGTCATTAAACAATGAAACCAAAATGTGTTTGGTTTATATAATTATCATAGTATACTTTTTTCTTTTATTAAATCAAGTAAGTAAACCAAACCACCTAGTTAATAGTTGATAAATATTTTTTAATATATTATACTGAAAGTTTATGTTAAAAAATATATTTAATAAAAATATATGTTCCGAATTGTTAACATTTACTCTATTCGTTCTAAAACAACACAAATGTCAAATAGTCATATAATGAAGTTATATCTGAAGTTATATATATTTACAACAAATATTTACATATATATATTTTTTGAAATTTTATGTTTATGTAGGTATATACATATATATGTAGATGATGTACTATATAATTTTAAATTTTAATACTTGTGATTTAAAATTGTTGAAAACAATAAATTACTAAATATTAAATTAATTATACTTTCTTTTTCTATTCTTAATGATAACCGAAAAATAAAATATTATTTTATATGGATTACTGATGTTAAACACGTATTTGTAAAAAAAATATTAATTTCCTTTTATACTTAAGTGGATTATATTAAATAAAATTTTAATTTAATTTAATGATTTAACATTTAACTATTTATATCGATAATGCCAAGCTGAATATATGCCTAAACATCGAGATTTATAGCCATAATATTAGTCTGACATTCGTCTATGACACGTATATATATATATATATATACACATTATATTCATAATCCATAGTTTAACAAAGTTAATTGAGTTATATGGTTGAATTGTTACTCGTAAACTGCAGTGGATTATAATAGTTATAGGTTTGGTTACGATTACGGGTGGGTTAAGTAACTACAACGCATATACTCGTAACTTCTCTATCTTTGAAGGACTTAACCTCTGACTAAGTGCACCTGTTTCACTCGAATCTAACTAAGAGTGAACTATTCTGATTATGTCAAAATACTCTAATATTCATTTGTATTTACAAACTACAGACTACTATCCGTAATAAATTATAATAAGCTTCTATAATAGTTGCTTTATTATTTATTATAGCTTAACACTCAACGATTTACTACTGAATAACTTGTTAGCACTTTACAGGTTCATTTTGCTAGTTACTTATTCAACTTGAGTTGTTGAATTTTTCCACAGAAAATTTATTAGGTATATCAACTTTTAAATTTGCCAGATCAAAATTTGTATCATTATTTATTTACATTTTGAATAATAGTGAAAATAATTAATTTTACATTAGGTAATTCATGTTTGATGACAATAATTACTGAAGATACTAATTACAATTAATAATCACTCATGAAACATAATTTGATAAGATCTTTGCCCAAACTGGAAATCTATTTAATAAAGGTACCGCGATAGTAGGATAGTCTGTATATTCGTATAGTCTCTGTGCTACGACGAAAAAAAGAGTAAAACTCACGTGGATTTTAATTGTACACAAAACCGTTTTTGAATTAACATTATATTTTTGATTATATCATGAAAACGAAAGTACAAACAATTTTTTACAAAATATTATACATTAACCTAAATATTTTTCAATTAATTAAAATGGCACAAGAATCGATGTAAAAACTACGATTATCAAATGTTGCTATTTCTACTAAGAACGGACTGTACAATGAATTTGATTATAAATATTACGACTATCTTATTACTATATTGTCGGTCGTACCGATGAATTCACATTTGAGGTTGCGCGTCGTTTCTTCAGCAGCGTATATATCGAAGACGTACGAGACACAAGTCCCGTTTACTATTACTTATCAGGATGTACGTACAAGCAGGAACGGAACCGTGTGAAGTCTGTGACGGATCTGGTTGTTTTGTCGGCGTCCCTTTCCCCGATCGCAGTGGCGGTGGACCGAGAAACGACCGTCGCGGGAATATACCACGGCGGTGGAGGTGGTAACGGCGGCGGCGGCGGCGGTGACGGCGGTACGGTAGCTCCGCGCCGGGGTGTTGGGGCGGATGACGGGCGAACGGGCAAAAGGTCACGCTCGATGGGACAAAGTGCGACTCGATGTCACCGCATGCCCCGTTCATTCCAAGCTCCGGCAAATTATCCGCGAATAATATAATATGTCCTCCGAGGCCGTAAATGACGCGCCCATTAAATTTAATCCGCCAGGCCTTTCCCCTATTATGATATTTAACGAGAGAAAAAATGACGCTGTATCGCAGTCATTGTTACGGGCATCACACGATGTGCAGTATTTAAAATGTGTATGCAGTATATATAATGTTTTGCCGCGGTCCGTATAATAGGTTTAGTGGCACATAGTGTCCTAATAATATTATTGTATATTATATTGTCCATCGGTCGTGCCTTTCGTCGTTCTCGACCGGAAAATTCCGTAAAGAAATAATAATACTAACAGCATAATATTATTTTATTAAGCATGGCGGAGCGTATACTTAAAACACGCGTGTACAAGCGTGCGCGTACGTAAACGTAATGCGTAGGTGCACAGGTACAGCGGGCGGCGTGTACCTCCTCCTGTATTATGGTGTGGTCGTAGCGGTACGGGGTGGAGATTAGCGTAGGTGAAATTTAAGACCCGGCTACATTATAATATAAGTACGCGTTGCACGGAGCGAAGCTATTGCCGCCCGCTGCAATGCCGGCGCCGGTAATGGGCTACGGTCGTTACACGCGGTAAGAGGTAATCCGAGGTCTAAAACTTGACCATAAAATTGCAATCAACGTGGTTCGCGGGTCGATTTATTTCCTCCTAGTGATTTACCGCACTTCGTCCGACCCATTCATACACCCCCCCCACCGCCATCCACCAACAAGCAGATTAAACTGTAGTCGCGTTCGCCGTCGTAATAATATTGTACGTAGACCACCTATACTACACACGTTACACGCACATTAGAACAATGAAATACATGCATATATATATATATAATACATGTTGTGATGATTATTTAATATTACTTAAGACATTATAATGTCCGATTTCCGACCAACAATTGTTATCGTCGTTCGACAAAATAAGCCTCGTGGCGTGTGTCCCGATAATATTATAATATCGTCACACATTTGAGTAGTTTGTTACCGTAATATCAATGGTAGTCTGAATATCTATAAGACCATATTTTTTATTGCCGTTCATCTTAGCCGCTCTGTTTTACAAACATGCAACATAGAACATTTCCATTAGCAATAATCAATTTCACTTTATTATTTTTAAATCGGAGGTTTTTATTGATATTTTAATAACAAAAAAAAGTTATGAGATTTTTAAAACTGAATATTTTTGTATATTTTAATATGATCACAACTCAAAACTTCAATAAAAGCCTTCAAGACGCCCTTAAATTTAAATTGTATAATATACAAATTCACTGTAATTTTGAAAACGACAGAGTAAAATTAGCAAACGTATAATGTTTTATGTTATTATTCGTTTGCAATAGCAAGACAATACATGCGGGCGAGGGCGTGTGGCGTTCTCTTAAGACGACCGACCAATATATTTTGTTTTTTCAACCATTCGCATAAATCATTCAGTGGCCTCAATCCGTGTTATACCCAGGTATACCTTGGTATGTTTGGTTATTCTATACTGAATGACGTTACATTGTTATGGATTACTATTGGATAAAGGTTATTTTGTGTGGGCAGATCTCGCTTGAAAAATGTTTGTTACATTACCTGAATAAAGCACTAAAGTATTAATAATATTTTAAGTTTAGAAGAAAAAGACAGTGAATTATTGTCATTCAGCTATTTGTTAAAATCTTTAAATTTCAAGTTATACAATGATTAATAATTTAGTATAATTATGTCGAGTTATTATACAATATTTCCACAGATTCCATTGCAGATATTAAAGACCAATACTATATTTTATTTTATTATTTTAAATATAATACTATTCAATTTGTGTACTATAATACTTATTCTCTATTCATAATAATATATAGTATAGTATATTTAATTTTATTCAATTTACTTTTATCTTTTAGGTATATGTATTGTACATTTGAACCATAGAGTTGTTTATTTACGGTAACACAATATATTTCCCAAAATATTTAGAATGTTATAAATGCTCGTTAAATAGAAATATGATTATCAGTATATATATATAATATATTATTATTGATAGGTAGGAGATAATAAACGACAAAGCATTTGAGATTCCCTAATTTATATTAGATAAGTATTAAAAAAAGCTAATCCGTTTTATTATATTATAAATATTTTGTTGATCGTCGTAACAAAATGAAAATACAAGTAGAAAAAAAGTGACAGGGTTTGTGACAATATACTCACGAAGAAAAATATTCTTGATTTAAATTTCTCGTGAAATTTTTACCGTGAATATTTTAATTTAAATAATAATAATCTTGGTTTAAAAAAAAAAAGTTGTTTTACATATATTTATGTCGAAGTCTTCAAACAAATTATTAATGCATTGGAATGTGATTTACAAATATACAATATCCAACATTATTATAGTTTGTAGTGTTTGTACATTCATGAAATCGTTTAGAAAAATGATTATTTATTTAAATAAAGGTCAAATTATTATTGTAAGGTTTTTTTTTTGCTAGTGAATTTATGCTTGGGATTTAAATTAATGTATATTACTCAAACTATATATTTTTTATGTGATATGAACTATAATATTTTATACAGTAAACACGTAGTTTCTGCATTTGATTAATTTTTAAATTCAATTCACTGTTAAGAAAATGGGCTTTAATTGTTCATTGGTTAGTTTATATTACTGCAGGTGTGTGCATTTTGATCAACAAGTAGTAGACGCATGGAACACATTTTTTTCAATAACAACAATACTATGTGTCTACACATATGTGCTGACATTACACTGCTGTAGTAAGTTTTCCCAGAACAAATAATGTATCAGAAGTATAGTATAGAACATTTAATTCGACTTCAGCAGCTAATTGTATCATTATAACGATTTGGAAGTTTATTGATGTAGAAAGTTAAACGTGAAAAAAGTCTAAAGTTAACGGAAATTGATCAACACACAATGACTTCGGAGGCTTGATTGAAAATGAACGATTGCAAGTGTTAAATAAATAATAAATGGAATAATTAAACAAAAATCTGCAAGTCAGTTAAGAAAGTTCTAGTTAATAATCATTACCTGTAGAAGGTTGAATAGGTGAATATCATCAAGCTTAGTGCCAGTTTTATCTCGGGGTGTTCAAATACAAAAAAAAAAAAAGGTGGGCAAGAGGGTATCGCTCTGTTGTATAGTAGAGGTGGAGAATAGGTCACTATAATGGATGTGTTAAATTTGAATGCAATGACAGGTGTGTCATTGTATACGAAAATCGATTCTGAACGGAAATGATTTTTCAGTTTAGGATATATTATATTATTACCTATATTTAAACAGTAATTTATTTTTCTCAACTAGTAATGACAATTTCAAGTTTTTACGACTTCTAATTCTTGAATAACAACAAATATTTTGAATCGTTTTAAGATATATCGTTATTTTACTCGATTTCGTAAAAAATTAAATTTCATGTGCTCATACATATTTTTCTATATTGACGCTGGAATTTTTTTAAGTTATTTGAAGAAAAAGTTATGGAGAACCTTAAGTATGAATCACAACAATTTTATGAATTTTCAACATCAAAATTACTTGTAAATTTTCGCGATTTTGACATATTTTATAAACATTTGAACTTTAAATACTTATAAACAAAAATTGTGATTAATGATTTTTTATTTTTTTTTTTACTACAATAAATACAACTTATAATAAACTTTCTATTAATTTTAAAGATTTTTTGGAATGCCAAACTTTGTTTATCCGCATTTCAAAAAAAAAAAAAAATCAAAAATTTCAATGTTGATAAATAGGTTATTTTTAATCTTGTAAAGAATACTTTTATTTTGTATCCGGAATACGTATTCGAATAATTTTCAAAAAATATATTTAGAATATATTTTGGAATACTCAAAAAATTATTCAAATATTTTGAGAATGCTATTTATTAATACTTATTTTTCTCAAAATACAATTTTTTTACCTTTTTAAGTCATAGACAGTAGACACATTAATTTATTATTATTTTTCCTTATTATATTTTACATAATAATTATACGCTAATAAAGTATTAAGAAAAATATTTACATTTTGTTACATTTAATCATCATTACTTTTTCAAAATTTGAGTCAGTCATTTTTCCTCGTTTCTTGGTCAGAACTGCACACCCTACAATAAATATACGTACTATTGGAGCACTACTTACTAAAGGTGTATTGTATTTAAAAAAAAAATTTTTTATAATAGGAGTATCATCCAATGAAGTTAAATTCTTTTTTGAGCTCTTGGAAAAATAATTCAATATTTCATTTTCTGCAGAATTATTGATTTGTTTTGTTAGACAAATTAGAAAAAAAATTATTTAATACATCATTAGATTGATTATTATTACTATTTCACATTGGAAGAAGACTGGGAAAATTCAATAACTGCTTTTTTAAACTAATCAAATAGCTATTTCTCTTTTAAGATAATTTTTATCCAATTGGTTTTAAAAAAATGGGTGAAATATGGTAGCAATTATAACAAATGAGTCAGTTAGTTGAGTCTCAAATCTTTTTTCAACGTTGAAACAAAATATATCAATTAATTATCTACAAAATTTGAAATTTTTATTTATTTTCATTTTCTCATACTGTGAAATAAGTTGAGAAATGGGTGGGATTAAATAACCAAAATACATGAACTTTTCTCCTTGCAAAATATCTAAGCACACAGCTAATGGTTTCATCACAACTACATACTCCTCCAACCATTCAATATCACTTTTAGTTAATCGCACAACATTTAATTCATTACACATTCTTAATAACTTGCTTGAGCTTCTTTTTATCTGAAGTAATATGAATTTGATAGAATCAAACATTAAGTTCCATCTTGTATCATTTGGACATTTCAAGTATACATCTAAACATTTGTGAATTATGTCAGCCATACTTGTGAAATTATTCTGTTTATTCCAACAGCCTTACATTTAGCTATAGTTAGACAGTTTTGCTTTTTGTATAATAGATGTTCTCCATGAATACCAGGTTTGTTTAGTACATTTTCAATATCCTAAAATATTAAATATTTAGTTTAGAATTTTAATTTATTAAATATGAAAATTTAATGATTACTTTTGTCGCAACTCCCAACTAAGTTCAATGTATGTGCAGCACAGTGGTAGTGGACCGGTAAATTATAGTTAAAAGTCATCAACATTATTTTTAATAACTTTAGTGATTGGAATTATTGAACTACAAATCTCATTAATTTTATCCTCATCATCTTTATTTTCTTCACCATCAATATCATACTCAGATTCTTTAAGGCCTGGATCTTGAACATCATTTTCAACCTCAATGATGTTTTACATCCATACATTCTAAAATATACATAAAAATAAATTAAAACAATATATTAAAACTTAATTTTAGAGGTACCGTTAGTACCGATTAAATTACTTAAAACTTTTAACAAAATTAGACCCATTGTCAGTTGTAGTAAAATATATTTTGTTTAGAATCTCAAATTTTAAATAAACCGATTCTATTGCAGCTGCTAACACATCAAATGTATGTCGACCATCCAATCTTTTAATTGTCAAAAGTACAGATTTCCTACTTAAGTTTTCTTCATCAATTCAGTAACGTGTAATACATATAATATATGATCTATATAAAATAATATTATAATACTTACTAGAAAATAAAATTTTAGAATTTATTAATCTTAATGATAAAAAATGTATACCTATAACTTTTAAAAATACTCCAACAATCAGCTGTAATTGTAAGATATTTAACACTAAACATATCTTTAATTAAATTACATTTAAGATGATCAAATGCTGCATTTAATCTACACATCAGGGTTGGTCATGAAAGCAATGTATGGAAATCCTTTTTGGCAAAGTAATTTAAAATCATTTTGTTCAACTAGACTGAATGTAAGTGTTGAATTTACAATTAAATTTAGGATTCACTGATCAAATTCATTTAGAAAAATGCACTTAGAATAAACATCAAAACCTCATAACATTTTAATTTTTGTACTCACTTTGAAAAACAATGCTTTTTCTAACACCTGTAAATTTAAACAGGGAAGGTTGATTACATATTCCAGCCTTTGATATTTTAGAACTATTTAAATCATCAAAATCCGGCAGTTTACCATTAAAACCGATATCACTTTTTTTCAAGCCAAGCAATTTTTTCACAGAGTGGATATTACAGTGTTTATTCTGCAATATAAATTATTTTTATAACATATTGGTTAAGTTTTTCAAAATATGTATTGAATACTTTTTGACTAGTGTAAATTATGAATATTAAAGTACTCACATTTAAATGATTTCGTAAATTGGTTTTGGATCTAGTATCAGCAGTTCTTGATTTAGTAGTTACACAATGTTTGCATTTTACTTCGTACGTTTGATATGTTAATTGATCTTTTAACAATTTAATTATTATGAAGTGATCATTATATTCTATCCACGGAAGTGTTGTTTTAATTGTAGATTCATTTTCACTTAAGGCCATTTTAGTTGAATAAACAGTATTTGTACAAAATACAAATAAAAAAATAAACGGTGAATAACCAAAGTGAAAAAATTCAAGTCACTAGGTAGTATTGGCAGTATTGCATTAAATATTATATTAATTAATAACTAATAACTAATAAGTATAAAGTAATAACAATATTTCTGGAAATATCAATCCCAGTGGTTTCGATTTATGTATTTTGGAGAGCGTGGCAACTGACAAGATGTATGTAGTATGTGTAAGTGTAATACTGTAATGTGTGTGAGAAAACTGAAATCAAAAATTGTTATGAATGTTATCATAAACGGAACATTCTAAAAATAAAAATTTTCCCCAATTACTGATAAATGAAATATTATCTATATACACTGGCAATAATAAATTACTATTACTATTTATCGGGTTTTTTGTGCTAATACAGTAATACCACAGAACAATAGTAATACCATAGATCGTTTGTCCTTATACTATAAATAGACGGAGTCATAGAAAATAGATAAAACGACGGAGTATGATCGTATGGATGTATAGTTCTGGCGTGGTGACGTATAAAGTATAAACGTGACAGCGCTGGTAGGTAGTACATCGTACACCACACGTCCACACATCTAGTAAACTATTTTTTTTATAGTATAAGGTCTATGGGCTACTGGTAATACAGTAATACTATATTTTATGTTTTTAATGACCACTACCCAAGATTATAATAATCATAAACACGAACATTTTTTTTTTAAATTTAGTACTTAAATATAAAAAAAAGATAATATTCAGAATACGTATTCGAATATATATTTTTAAATGTATTTAAAATAGTATTCGAATACTTTACAAGACTGTAATAAAATATCATAGCAAAATACTAAATTCAAAATAACTTATAAAATCAAAACGACTTACCTTTTTAGGTAAATTTTCTTTGCGCAACGCTAAAATATTGCCTTTATTTTTTTTTTTTTTTACTTAAATATGGTCTGTACTTTTTACCAAAATAATCTTTTCTATTCATTTTTAATATTTAAATATAGTACTACACTATTAAAATATAAATTACAAGGCAAATCACAAAAACCACTGGTAATTACGAGTAGGACAATTACATAAGAACAACTATCGTATAATAAAATAATTATTGTTCATTGATAAAATCCGTAAGTCAAAATAGTAAGTAAACCGGTACCTTTCTATTTTTGTCAATAAAACTATTTCTATAGTCATTTATATAAATATCGATAACGAAAACAATTAATTGCCGAGATTGTCGGCGTCGACAGCGGCGGGTCCGCTTAACGCACGCGCATGCACACGTCAATATTTTCATTAGATCAAAATGTTCAAAACCATTTTATGAATAAGAAACACCTATACGCCTGACAGAAATTTAAGTACTTCTCGTGGTTTGATTTCAAAAATGTAAAGATGTTTGAATTAGCAAACAAGTTTACTTTGCATCGGTCGGAGCACTTTTCCAATTTTAACACATTTCTGACGAGAATAGACATGTAAAATTTTATAAATTTTTCAATTTTTAGTATTAAATATACTGAAAAATATTTAAAATATTAAATATATGCTCCGATCGATGCAAAGTAAACTTGTTTACCAATTCAAACATTTTTACATTTTTGAAATCGGACAATTAGAAGTACCTTAATTTTTGTCAATCTCGTAGGTCTTTTTGATGATAAATTGACGGGGTTTGCAGGGGCCTTAAAGTCAAAATATTTTGAAAATTTAATCGTAAAAAAATAACGCTAATATAAACATTTGGTAAAAATTTCAAGTATTTACAATAATTCGTTTTTGAGTTACTGCAAAATAAAATATCGATTTTGTCGAAAACTGATTATACGTAAAATTTCTCGTTTTACCGTTACTTTTTTAGGGTTTTTCCTGACGCTTTTGAAAATTACTGGACATTTTTTACTTTTGACCTCAAAGTACCAACTAGATTCATTTTCCTTTTCAGAGAGAAGTTTAAGTCAAAAATCAAAGCACTGTTCTACACCAAAACGTAATGATAGACACAAAAAAAAATAATAAAAAAAATATACATCATTGTCAAATCAATACATTTATCACTCTGTTCAGAACCTAAAATAACAAAATGATAAATATTATGTTTGAATTATAAAGTTTACCTTGTACTATAATTGATATTAAAACGTATTAATGCGTTTTAATTAAAAATGTTCACAGCTATTTATTTACTTTTGTTGATTTACTTTATACAGGTGATAGTTCTGTAGCATTTATCTAACACACGATTTTAACAAATGAGTTTTCAACAATTAAGCTATCTTGAGAACTAGTTAAAGTATTCTATTTTTATCAATAATTAATCCCAATGTAAAAATTGTTTATTATTTCTAAGATTTCAGTCAATGCAGACTTGGCGTTTTTTCATCAATCATTAATTCCATATATTGTTGCATCATATACACTAAATAAACGGAATAAAATATTCAAGACAGTTTCTGCTCATGAGATTAATTCTAAGTTTGTATATATTACCAAAGTAAGAGGTTATTATTAATCCTATTCCCCTTTTTAACACTACTCCTTTCATTAATTTAATCACCTAATATCTACAATTAAAATTCATTTTCTGATTGATAATAATAATAATAATAATAAAAAAAAAAAATTAAAAATATATTAGTAAAATATTTATGAATAATTTGTTTAATTTGATCCAGTTATTTTCAAACGTAATAAAAAAATAACTTTTACATTTTGTTTGTTCGTTTAACAATGTCACTAGATTTAAAAAGAGATTATTTTGAGTATTTTTTAGCTGTGATAAATGAATAAAAATATGGTATTTTATATTTAAATTTGTTATCACTATACAAACAATTTTGAAATATTAAAAAACACATCTACTAGAACCTAGTTAACTAATTAAACAATTATAATCCACATAAAAATCAAAATCCATCAAACCTAGTTTTTAAAGTTTTATCTGACTTTTCTAAATATTTTTCATCGACTAGGAACCCGAATCCCTTTAAATATTGTCTGTCATAGCAGACATATTTAAACCTACATAATATGTATACATGTTAACGGTATCTCTAATAATATAATATAATAATCCATAAAAAAAGGTTGTTGTATAATTTTGTACCTATGGAAAGGAAACGTTTTATAGAACAATTCAATTGTTATTACGGTGTTTTAGATTTGCAGCAAAACTTGGAAACTATTAGTTTTGTATACTGTGTTATCATTGGAATTTTGATAGAATTAGTATGGTACAAATCTTTCATTTAATGATACAACTACTTCATTGATTAAAAATCAGATAAATATATTATGCGACTAATATCGTTGTGTAACAATAAATCAATTAAACATTAAAAAATGTCTACAATTTACCTGAAAATGACATTTTTAATTCAAATAGATCTAAAATCAAACTGCTGTAATTTATTTATATAATTTAGTAGATTATTAATTATTAAGGTTTGACTTGGTTTTAAAGCAAGGTATAATACAATGATGATCTTTGTATTGAGTTATTTGTAATCTTTCTACAATTAAAAATACACATTTCTAAAAATAAAGCCATTCTTATATAAAATGGAAATATAATTATTATTTTTTTCTTACCAATACAAATATCGAATAATGTTATAAATGTTTAATATTATGTATCAATTGGACACGTAATTTTGACATACGTCAATATTATTATACTATTCGTATAATATGCGTATTGTAAAATACGACATTTAGACGCACGTCAATAATAATGGACAAATACGTTAGGTATTTGAATGCATGTCAATTAGACGCATATTTTATGAATAGTAATAATGTAATTTCAATATGTGTACCTACCTAATACTATCATATATTATTAAAATTATAAATAAATGGTCAGTTGATTTTAAATAAGAGATTTAGTAATTTATTTATTGATTTTTTTTTTTATGAATTCATTTATTTATACAATACTGTGCAAAATTAATAAAACTCATTTTATATTAGTTTTCAAAACAATATACATTGAATAAATGTCATAATACTAAAGTACCTTTTACTAAAGGTTTGTTCCAAAAACACACATAATTAGTTGCTATATTATGCCAAACGGAGTGACCATTACAAGTTGAATAGCTCTTGTATGGTCGTATTTTTGTCGTTTGAAATTATAATATTGAAATTCTCAGACATTACACGTGTTCGATAAGATAAAAAACTCAATGTCTGAAACTCATATAGTTATCACCACCGCACTACATAAATAAATCATTTATTCACCCTCGATTTTTAATACTCATGTTCATTATTTCCCCGACCCAATCGTTCTCAGTGTGAATTCATTACCCCTATATTTCATTTTTATTACCGTAATTATTATTATAGCTCGAAATTTTTTTTTAAGTAATCGGTTGTGGTCACGCTGATGTCCTTCATATAATATTATTATGTTCTCATTTCATTTGGGGTAAATAATAAACATTCAAAAAATGTATTATTGTATTATACACTATAATACATATATAATATATATTAGGTAAAATTTATTAATACAAATATTGTCAAAGAACTTGTTATAAAATTATTTTAAATAACTTAATATTTTATATAATTACTTGTTGAAAATTATACAATTTAAAATGTAATTATGTCAAGTTATACATTTAATAATATTTAATTTATTAAAATTTGACTAAAATTAACTATTATTTGTTTTGTAATACATTTATATATAAATTAGTTAAACCACAGATAATCTATTTCTGTATTTATATAATATATTAACTTGAATAAACCTATAGTAAAAAAAAAAAAAAAAACTACGAAATTATAAAATTATTCATATACCTTACCAAAAATTTAGTACATTGAAATACAATGGAACCTATGTACCTACATATATAATTTATTATTTATTAATTTTTCAATGTAAGTCATTTTTTAAACATAATACAATTACAATTTCAGGCATTTCAAATAAAAAATGTCGACCATTGTTTGTTATGCTTGTTAAACTTGATAGATTTAGCCCACATTTTTGGATGTTTCATCTAAAATGTTTTTATTTATATTTTTAAACTGGAAGATAACTATATACATATATTTATTGTTTTAGTTATTATTTATTTTATTTTTATTAAATAGACGGGATAAACCCTTTTGAACTTATATATATTCCATTAAACTTTACAATATATATATATATACATTAAATGTAAACAATGACAAAAATGTTCTAATAGCTAGAAGGTTAACTTATAATACAAAATGATTCAAAAAAAGTGAAAGATCCACATTGGCATTGGACATCATACGTCTGATAGGTTCATTTTTAAGGAAGTTGGTCGAGGTAAAGGGAACAAAAAATTTGTTTCAATGGCAATTAAAAAATATAATTCTGTTATAAAATAGAGATATATATTTTGTTCTGTAGTTTAAAAATTAAATTGTAGTTCTAGATTTTCTATTATTATTATAATTAGTTCATGTATAATCATATTATCTATTCACACAATTGTTAACATGAAAATGGCATATTAAAAGCTTATATGTTAACCACGGAAAAGTTTACGGACCCTTTGATTTTCATTGTAATATTTAGACTGATACCTGCATGTTTTGAAGTTGACGGTCATAGGGGCTTATTAGTGGATAACCAAATATCCATATCCGTATAGAATTTAATTTTTCTTATTCAGGGATAGAAAACTTATGATAACCTCTAAAATATAAAATAACAATCATTTATACTACACTTATTATGTACTTTTCTCATTGAAATGCTTATTTTAATCTTCCTTTAAATTATTTAATGTTAGAAACGTGGATATTTGAATTAGTAAAAACTTAAAGTAATTTGTCTTCTAAGAATTCATATTCGATTGACAATAATGTAACGGTTGTAACCTTGTAACGTATTTCCAAAAAAAGTCAATATGCTATGTTTAATTAAAGTTTGAAAATCACTGGTATAGATAAATAGATTTAACCAATAATAAGGTTTTAAAAACTAGATTTTAAATGATTTTTTTTAAATATTTATCAAGTTATCAAAATTCAAAAACAACATATTATATACAAATCAAAGCAATACACTTTATTATATTTGAATAAAAAAATAAAGTTAATATTATTTAGCATATAACTATTTAAATGTAATTTTTATATTTTTATAAACAGAGATATTACTTAAACCTTCTTGTTACAGATTTGGTTTCAATAAAAAGTTGATACATTTCCATGTTTAGTTATGCATAAAATTATATTTTATACACTAGAAATACTTATAAAATTGATATAGACTTGTATACAAATTTAAGTAAATAAAATACAATTAATTTGAAAATAAATTATTTTGTCGATTCATATATTTAGATTGACAGGGTTGGTAATGGACTTTTAGTAGTATGTACACGAATGGTTTTTTTTTCGTCGTATCGAATATCTTTCGATTACCTACATTTGCATTACGAACACGTTTGGTTAATGTCCTTGTATAGTATAAGTAACCAGGTAGAATTACCAGTCGGTGTTCTCTTGAAATGTAGAGTTGCATGAGGTGATGTGGAAAAAAGGCCTATTATTTGACTTGTGCGTTATCATCGCGATCGAAAGCACGAAGCACTCGGTCGAGGGAACAAAAAACAAAAAAGGGCTCGAATGGTTTAAAAATTTTCAAGCACGATAGTATCTTTGGTCTTAATGGCTACTCAGCTGTTCAGGAACATCCGAGTGACGACTGAAGGGGTGTGAGGGGGGAAGCAATGGGGTACTCGAGGACAAAAACTCATTACCAGAACATAATCCGCCGGGGCTAGATGGTTGACGGGGCAATATGACAAATGAATTTTTATACTCCCCAAACACAATTCGTAACGCGAAATTAAAGGGTTTGTCTCAAAATAGCCTGTCAAATGATACACGACCATTGCGTTGGAGGAACGAAATCCTTTTCCATGTGTACGGGCAGGATATGATTATATTATATTTTTATTCCTACATTCCCAGTACATTTACGAAACCATTTTCGGACTTGAAGTAGAATGAAAAATGACAACCAGGATAAATTCGTACAAAATGACACTATTTGAAAGTATTCCGTAAAAACTATATCATAGTTTAAATGAATGTTATATTTTTATTTTTTACTTGTTTTTCACATGAAGAACTCGAGATTCCAAACTTTGATTAAAATATTGATATTATATTCGTGTGTTGTATAAGTAGGTACTATTTTTTATAGCCCATTCAAATAAAATATGTATAATATACATATTATACAATTTTTTTAATAACGCAATGTAATAATCTTTATTATTTTATCAGATTATAACTATTCATAATGTATTTTTTAAAAGTGCTTTTAATCATATGTATATAACAAAATATATTTCGGTAGCGATGACTTTAACATATGTAATTTATATACGATATTTTAAATAAGCTATGTAACATTTGAATTATATTAAATTTACGGAAAGAAGAAAAAATTGAAAATGTAGGTACTCTTTTACCTTTTATAAAATGAAATAAAGCCAAAAATATGTCTAGTGGAAAATGTTTTTTATACACTTTGATACCGAAACTCATATCCAAACAATCAAAATAAACTGAAAGTTAACTTAAAAAATATATTTAATAGTATTGATGGAATGCATACTTTACTTAAAGTGTACAGCAGATCAAAAATTATGATATGTTGGTAGATTTTATGATTTACATACTTTACCAGTATCTCTCTTTTAAGTATTTATATGAAAATTAAGTTTTATTATAAAATAGTTTTGGATAAAGCCAAACATGATGAATGTTTTTTTTTCAATATTAATTATAATTATTCATAAAAGTATTTAATTATTTTAAGCCCAATCATAAAGTAGATAGATTGATTTTAATTTATTTTTTGTTGAAATAACTTTAGTTTCTGTAAGTTTATATCCTTAAATGTTTAATTTTCTTAAAATAACAATTATTAATTACATAATATATAATAAGCTAGTTCAGAAAATGTAATATATCTCAGAATATTTTCTTGTTGAGAGGACTAAACACCTTTCTTCTTATATTGTTTTAAACTCGACCCATTCAAGTATACTCGAATAGAAGGTTTACGATTTCTCACATTGAAATTATGTTTATAAGGAAAGTAATTAAAATATACATAACTATATCTAAATAATAACAAAGAGCAATTTATTAACATTACTAACTTGCAAAACATTGGCCATATTAAAATTGAATGGTCAAACAGTAAGAATGATTTGATGATTGAAATTTAATCTGTCAGTAGCCAGAACTACTTTTTTGATTTTGTTTGATTTTTTATATAAATACTGGAATTTATTTTGTTAGAAATGCTATTGAGCGAACAGTTTTCAATTATTAATAAGCTTTTAATAATTAGACCACCTTCAAAGGTCTGCATTGAGAACTTTATTATCATTATAATATATTATATATGATTAATAAATAATAATAAATATAAATATTTTAAATGGTTATTAAATATTTAAAAAAAGGGAAAACTATTTGTTTAACGTACCTAAGTAATATATAAAAATATGTTTTTTTAAAAATCAAATTCAACTATAATTTCCTCAAAAAAAATATGAGTGGACATATATAAAGATAATACAAATTAAAAGTTTCTGAAATAACGATGGTTTTATTGTATAGTACAAAATATGTCATTTACTTTAAAATTGTATAATAAATCTATAAATTCTCTTAATCTTTAAAAGTTGTAGATAAAATTATCCTTTCCACATAATAGTAATAAAGTATGTGTTAGCTTGTTCACATTATTAACTATCTACTTTCTAAAATATACTGATATAATGATATTTAATAAATTTTATCTTCACTCGCTTATTCAATTAAAACATTATATATATATTATGTATATATAATTAAAATTTGAATTAAACAATTATTTTGATTAAATAATTATCTGTTGTCAGAAGTCTAATTTTTAGTTCATACGTAGAAATGTAATTAATAAAAATAACACGGTTTTTCATACTTTATTTCTGGTTATTTTTAAATTTCACCTTTACGGAAATGGCTATGGAAATTGTATTGTATTTAGCATAGCAGTGCTGTAGCCAGGATTTTTTTCGGGAGGGGGGGCTTAATTTTTGGTGACCAATTATGACAACAAATTAAGTTTGCACTGCATTTTTGACAATATAATTCATATAATTATACATATTATCAAATCAAGATCAAGTATGTGTGATGAGAGCGGCGTTGCTTTATCACCACAAACGGTCATTAAATTAATAAAATTATAGTCGTCTGACATTTCGGGGGGGGGGGGGGGGGTTGGCTTGTGCTCTCTGGCTACGGCACTGTAGCATAGATAATATAGTATTAATATCTCTGCTGGCTATATGTGGTCAACGACAAAATAATATGTGGTACTCTAAACTGACCTACTTCTAAACGTTGGCATTTTAACAAAAGACTCTAAAAAAAAGCTGTCACCGTTTAAGCGGTCGTTTGTCCTTGTCGCAAAAGTATTAAAAAAGAAATAAAACCTATCACAAAGTATTACGAATTTATTTTGAAAACAAATGCTCGATTTTTTTTTTGTTTGTTGCTTTTTTTTAAAGTTATGATGAATAGCCTCAAGTACTTTAACTGTTTAAATTAATATTTAATTTGATGCATAAATAATAAAGTATTTTATTAAATACAATAATTGACAGTTATTTTTGGGATTTTTATTCAAGTATAAAAAGTTTTTTGTTTTTTTAAATAAATACTAAAGACAAAAATATATTTTTATAAACAGTTAAGTATTAATTGTATTGTTGTTTAAAAATTGATTTTATTTAATGATATTTTTACACAGAAAATTAAAACAAAGTTTGAATTAACTATCTCACTGAGGATACATTTTCGGGGCTCATGTGGCTTAGTATATCAAATTTTGACAAAATCCTGGTGCGCCATTTCTGTTGGTGTCACTTGTCATTTATTTATAAATCTCATGTAAAGTATAAAAAATGAATAAAACGCCATTTACTAGCTTTAAACCATCTGCTCAAGTATCCAATTTGTCAACCCTGAAATATTTTTTTATAATATTTATACGGTTGGGTGATAGTTTTTTAGAAAAAATCTACTTGCGTTAAGGAAAGTTTTATATAATTTTAGGAAATGTTTTTATATTAATATTCATTATAATAAGTTTCTATATAAAATAAAATTGTGTATAATTTATGTAAAAAAGTTTTAAATTTATATAATGAAAGAAGGTTCAATAAAAAATGAAATAACAATATTTATGTTGTAATAGTATTTATAATTTATTTTTATATTTATTATAAAAAATATTTTTTTATTATAGACAAGGCCAGGTATTGAAGGCGGAGAAGCCAATCAAAATTGTTAATCTATTTTCCTTATCTCGGTCTTTATGGGGACTAACAGATTTATGTCCAAAAAATGAATAATTGATAAATATAGGATAAAACTAATTTTGTTTTGAAATAGTATTATAAATGTTAAATATAATTAGTAATTACTATAAATATATGTAAAGAGAATCATACAGTCATATATGATTCGATGTTCCTAAATCAATTTTTTCAATATAAAAACTAACAGTCGTTAAATGTATTACTTAAAATTTTCAGTACGATAGTAGTGATTATTTATTAAAGATAAGTGATGACTAAAACAAAGAATTTTTTATGCATGTTGAATGTTGATCTTATTACATGCTAAGTAGGTTAAAAATATGATTTACAACGTTGTTGAACCACTATTTTTAGTTTATATTTTATATTTGCATATTTTGATATTTTATGGTTTAGGCAATCTTTTAGTGAATATTTTTTATGAGCTAAAATCAAAACTGATTTAAAAATATAGATACAGTTTTAATTGTATCATGATATATTTGTGATGTATGAAGTGTTTTATCTCTGTTCTGGACTAAAACTAATAATTTTGATCTTTATTATAATAATATGCCCGGAAAATTTTTTATTGGTGATAACGTTAGGTTAGGTTAGGACGGTTAGGTACTATTTTTCTAAGTCTATTTCGTATAATATTTTGTTATTAATGCATAATTAATTTTATTATAGATATATAAGTTTCTTCGATTGTGACCTCAAACTCGTTTTTATTCAAAGCTTACAATGTATATTTGTTGATATAGGACTGTGTGGTCTCCGTGCTCGATCGATGTAAGAATGACAAACGACGAGAATATAATTTAGGTATCTAATTATATATATTTATATAAATGTATGCAACACTGGGGTTGTATATCTCTTGGGAGTGTGTGTCGTCGTCAGGTTTATTTTATTCACCTTTATGGAGATGTACATATTATATTGGTACTCGACTACTCAAGTGTGCTTCGTGTGCGTATAAAACAAGGACATTAGCGCGGCATCTCGCGTCGCATAGATGACATTAATATATTATATTTGCTCTTTTCACTCACCTCAAAAAATAATTAAAATTATTAATTTAATTACTGCTACTATGTGTCATACATCTTTCGAAGTTTGGTCGTAAAGCTTTCTAAATGTCAATAACTTATTCATAGTTATAATAATATTTTATGCCTAATCTTGTTATATAAAGATGGGTAGATCGCATACCTAGTCCAATATTTCCTGACCTTTGAATTACAGTAGGTATTCTAAAATTCTGTTTTCAAAAAACTTTTTTTTTTGCTATTATAGAATTATAAATTATAATTTGTCTATCAAAACATAAAAAGTAATAATCCTCGAAAGTTTTTTTTAACTTAAACACTCATAATTTTATAAAAATGTTATTTATAAGTAATTAAATATGAAAAAATAAAATTGCAGGGAGGAAACTACTTTCCTAGTTAGTACATACATATTAGATATTTTTTAATAATTTATAAAATCTATATAGTTATACCATGGTAACTTAAAAATTCGTGGTATTGTGATTATTTATCCTATTTATCTCATAATAAGATTTGAAGTATCCATAATAAGATATTAATTTTTTAATTTTACTTCCACATATTGGTTATAAGTATATTAGCAACATTAAAATCACGGCAAATCAAAATAAATAAAAACTTCGTATGATGATTACTAGGGCACGGATGTTGTAATAGTAAAAAACTACTAAAATTGATTGCAGTATTGCACTAAAAAATACCGAAAATTGCACTTAAAATATTAAAAATTGCACTAAAAATTACAACATTTCGTTATAATTTATAGATGTTTTATTTTAATTCTGCCAAAAAAATATATTTTTTACATTTTATATTAATAAATATTAACTAATAATCTATGCGTATTCTAAACATATTAAATATTTTAAATTTTAAACCTTATTGCATTGGACTATAAGTGTTTGTTTTAAATTTTCGAATTTGAACGCTCTTCGATTTGGAGCCAATAAGTTCTTATACCTCGAAAAACTTCGTTCTACGTCGGTCGATGTAAGTGGAGCGTATTTAAAATAAGCTATATTGTTTATTGTTAAGTCTTCTGGTAAACCATCGAAACATTTTCCTTGACCAGTGAGTATATCATTTATTTTAATAATAGTTTCAAATCCGATATTCTTTTCAATAACTTTCTTGAATTTTTCATGGACTGAAATTCCGATTTCACAAAATATATTTTCTAATTTATTTTGAACATTTTTAATTATTCCAATAGCTCCAACTATCGGAAGTCCTTGATTTTCTAATTTTAAAATCGCGTCCGGCAAAAATCCGTAGTTTGAGTGAATAAATACTAAATCGGCTGAAGTTGAAATCTGGGTAAAAATATTTTGTGAAACTTTTATTGAAACAGCTTCGTCAGGATCAAGTTCTTGCACAACACTTTTTACCTCATTAAAATATTTACAATAGTATGAAGCAGCCTCAAGCCATGTGCCCCAGCGTGTGATAATAGGTTGTGGTGGTAATGGTGTACCTGGTACTTTATTTTTAAAAAGAATAGTTCGGCTTGGTGCTTTTAAAAATATTTGTTTAATTTTAGCAATGAGTTTATTTATTTCTGGAAATTTTCCTCGTATGTCTTCTGCAACTCGATGTATACCATGGGCTAAGCAGGTGACGTGGATCATTTTTGAATACAGTGCTTTAATTGTAGTCCCTGCTTTTATCATATATGGAGCTGCATCACTAAGAAACAGAAGGACGTCGTCATGACGAATGCCATCGGGCCAAAGAAGGAACATTGATTTATCGAATAATTTTGTAATTGTTGAATAATTTGCTTTATCGAGAATTTCTGTGTTTAATAAATACACTTTTCCGGGTTGGTCTATTTGAAGTGTTCCAATCACAACATTAGCCACATATCTTCCATTAACATCTGTGGTCTCATCAATTGAGACCCAAATTTTATTTCCCTTTATATTGTCTCTTATTTTATTTTAAGTGTCGGAGTACACCTCATCTACGTAATTTTTGCGTAACGTAGATTAAATCGGAATGTCTCTATTCGTATATGTTTCCAAAAATAAACAAAATTCTGAGTTATTAATTTTATGCAACGGAATATTGGCGGATAACATGGCCTTACACAAGTCTTTAGAAAATGATGATTTTTTTGTAAATGTTGTTACCTGAAGTAGTGATATAGACATTTTGGTGGTATTTTGTCGATTAACCGTCCGCTGATGCTTTGCAGTTTCAATATGGTGTGTAACTGTATACCTCCGTTCAGCATTTACTTTTGTTTCGCACAATTTACAGAAAAGTACAGATTCATCACATGAAAACACAATCTCACCAAATTCTAATACGTATTTTTTTAAAACAATGGAATTAGTTGGCCTTATTTTTGCATATTTACAGAATAATAACAGAACACGATAGCTCAAAATTCACGGAGTGACTGAAGAACAGATTATAAAAGTCAAACAGTCACATTTCACAAAATTATTATCTTCATATTATCGAAATAAAGATAATAAAAATAATAAGTAATAAATTATTACTATATACCTATACTGGAAATATTTAAGTATTATCTTATCTATAAGACTGTTGAGTTTCGAATATAGCTAAAATAGTTGTATAAAATGATTAAATTCAACAAAATTTCAATAAAATTACAAAAATTCCAAAAATTGCAAAAAATTGCACTTAAAACTTTTAGATTTGAATTCGTACTTACATGAAACGTATTTAAAACTTACTTAGCAATAAATTGGAAAGGTAGAAGAAAAGTTGCAAATGCAACAACATCCGTGCTCTAATGATTACCTAATATTTGTACAATCGTTTACTATTAGCCTTGTTTCTTATTAGGTACATTAATTATAAATTTCAATTTTAGTTTAAAATACGTAAGTTTCAACGATTTAAAATTTTATAATGTTTTATCTAGTTGGAAAAAAATGTAAAATCGTAAAATTATAAAAAATATACAATATACGAATAGATTTTCTTTATTAAATTTACTGTATTTAATTAATATTTATTCTCATTTGTGAATGATAATATGATATTATTATTATTAATTATCGCATAAAATAAATCCACACGGACCTCTGAATCATGTGGGTCGGGTGAGACTTTGTACTACTCGCAGTGTAAGGTGGTTAAATATAATATGAGCACTATAGATACTAAATTATTATTATTTTTATGATAGTTAATAATAAATAAACATTTTTAGATGAATACTTAGGTGTAAAAATATATATGAAGAGTTAAGTCAATTAATAAAAAGTAACCTGGGAAAATAGTATTGCAATTACAATGATTAATTTTTAAATATAGTTCACATTAATTATGACTGCGTCAAAATAATACTGTTTATTTCATAAATAACGTAAATACTAGGGTATTAAGATTTAAGTATTATAATTACAAAATATATGACTAATCACTAATCAGCTATACAAAACTTATTAATTCAAGTGAATAATATATATATATATATTATTTGTTAAATACATGATTTATTTTTTATAAAAATAAAATAAAATTGTACTTAAAAAAAAACAACCCCTGTTGTCAATGATTATTTTAGAAATTTATTGATTATCAGTGTGTAAAATAATCAAAATATCGTTAATAGGATAATATAGATATAAGATAATTGTATTTATTATATTATAATGCAAGTAAAATGTTAGTAGTTATATAAAAAAAAAACAATTAAAAAAAATGTCTTACACTTTTATTGTTATTTATCAAATAGGAAGTGTATGCTTATAAATAAATTTAATTATTTATTTATCTATGAATTAATAAGTAGGTAATTTTTTCGGATTATTGATTGTAACATAATACTGATTACCGTAAAAATGTTTAAATACGTACGCTGTGATTTGTGTAGGTTCTGCTTGTTAATGTAGTTAATGTGGTTAATTTATCGACAATTTTGGAATTTCAATTAGAAAGATTACATTTTTGAGTACAAATTAAATTAAATTAAGTTGAACATCTAAAACATTATTAAACGAGAAAAGTTTTTCAACGTTCGTACCGAGATAGTACTTTTATATACTTTTTTTGTTTCGAATAAAATCACGAGCTTAAATGAATCAATGAGTGTATTCTAATACTCATATAATACAATTTGTTTCATTTCAAACATTTAATAATTTCAAGAGTTTCAAATAATTATTATAAAATATTGTTTACATATAATAACTGTTCACATTGATGAATGTACTCTAATAATTAACTATTAATTATACATGTACATGCCATTAATATACCTCGTATATTGTATTTTTAAAATAGTATAAAAACAAGTCAATTGGTTATTTTAAATTAAATACGTATACTCGTCAAACATCGTTTTTAGAAGTACTTAATGTAGTCGTGAACGTAGTGGTGAGAAGGTGTTGTTGACCTCCTCATCCGAAATTTTTTTCTGCGTTTGCGCCTGACTAAATGATGTATATATATTGCTTTTATAATGTGGGGTATTACTGTATTATGTGATTTTAATGCTGAACTTACATAAATAAAGATAGCTTTAGGTTTTTTATCTGAAATCAAAATTGATGCAATAGATATTTTAGCTTGAAATGAAAATCATAATTTTAATATTTTCTACATATTTTAAATTAAAGTAGAAATATTATATACAATTAAATAAAGCAACTAGTAAATATTAAATCGAAATAGATATTTTATAAATTAGGCATAGTTTTATTTTTCAATAGCCGATAAATTGTAACGTTAATAACCGATTGAAATTATATACAACAAGAATCGAATCAATATATTTCATAAATAAATACAATTTAAAAATAATTAAAACTATATTTTATACAAGTAACATACTATTTTGTGTATATAAAATATAAATACTTTATAATTCTATTTTTAGCAAACAACAGCTGTTATAATAATTATTATAAAGTACAATACGTAAAGGTATTCATAAGCTTCAATTAATCACTCAATTCACGGGGATAAATTGAAACTTGGTTTATAATTAGTTTCTTTTCAAATATATATATATATATGATAATACATGTAAATATATTAAAGTTAATCAACAAACACAGACTGATTATGTTGTAGAAAAACAAACAGATATTCAGTAGATGAACTGAAGTTTTAAGTCTTCTACTTTATGTAGTTGTTTTGTAAGTAAATAGCTTTAGAACTTTTCTAGGACTAGAACCTAAAATTAATTTCAATGAATTAAAATGTATGGCCTAGAATTAAGTAAAATAATTATCTTTAAAATTAACTCTTTTTTCTATAGAAGTGTAAACTGTAGTTTGTAATATTATAGTATAAAATTGTTTTTATTTGAAAATGTCCGTTTTTTTTTGACCATTTTATTATATTTTTCCGTTCATCCTGTTGTAATATAATATTGTATTCACAATTATAAATCTATTGGTAGCACTGTAAAATTGAAAAAATGCGTTCCTCTATAACATTGTTTCAATTAACAAGTAATCATAGGTAACATTATTATTTTCAACAATTTCAACGGTTAAGTGTTCCATGTTTTTGGTATGAGTGGTACCCCCGATAATACATTTAAAACACAAATATCTTATCGAATCATTTTTGCAATGAACAAATGTCATATATATATATAATATGTCGTATTAATAAACAGTCGGAAACCGTTTGCTTTCGTTAACGCCGCAAAAACATACTTTATAATTTATATTAACTTATTGTTATTGTGTTTTGCTTATAAAGTTATAAAAATTACTCTATGATTTTGTCATGATTTATTATCACTTGAAAACAATTAATATTATATCGATTAATGTGACATTATTCACAAGTACCTGAGTACAGGTATAATGGCCAAACGTATCAGAACATCCGTATAAACATGTTAGTATTTTTTTTTTTACTGTTAATTCTCAAAATAGTTCATAGAATATTTTTAGTGTTTCAAACCCACTATTAGACACTTATACGTTATACACAGCTAGTATCACCACGGGAATTAAAGACTGGTTAGGGTTTTCACCTAAACTTAATCATAGACCAGTGAGTTTTTCACTTTCACCATTTTGATAAACTAATAAATAACACCAACATTATAATTTTAAAATTAATACAAATGATTATTTTTGCATCTCTCTAATACAATGTACTAAATTTAGAAAAAATAATGTCTTCAGATGAGAATTAATTATAACGTACAATAATTCCAAATGATAAAGCAATTGTTACAAGCCATATAGCTAATTAAACAGGTAACCGTTTTTAAAATTATTAACAATGTATCGTATTAAGCCATATTCAAGATCTTAGTAGACGAAGGTATTTTAGTTTGTCTATTAATCTATTATTTTATTATACATATTAAAAAATAAATAATATTTGGTAAATTAAGATAAAACGTGAACAATGTGTTTGATAAATATAGTTATTAAAATAATATTTTTGTTTTTATATTTGTGCAATTTTACTATTTATTTGAATATAAATAGGTATACGTTTTGGAAGAAAAAATTATAAACTTGTTTAAGCCACATTATATAAGTATATTGGAGATAAAATTATATTTTTATAATTAATGTAATAATATTGTATTTGTATTAAAAGCAACAAACTGTAAAATTACTTTTGACACGAGACGCAAAGTTTCATCACCTTGAAACAATTTGTAAGTTGTTCTTTATTTTTGAGTTAAATGATCGATATCTTTCTTCAGACTTCATTAGACTAGTAGGTTTGATTTACGATCTATTTCGTACAAAACTTACAAAACCAATAGAAAAACTTTTAGGATCTAAGTACATTATCGTATTATCATTACTTATTTGATCTGTAACATTTCGTATTTTTCCCATCTGTTATTTACTTTAAAGTTGGTTTTAAATTTGATTGTGTTGTGTATTATGTACGAGTATAGTGTATAATATAGAATATGTTTTTAAATTAAGTTGTTGTTGATTTTTTTTTTTTTTAAATATTATCATAATATTGTTTGAATGACAGTAGGTTATGATTTTTTCACTGTAGGTAGGTATCTTACTTATATATTATAATATACTATATAGGTACTATTGTTTACTCTTACATAATATTATCAAAATTGGTTAAATTTGGTTATTTAAAATCATATTATTATTGATTGATATTTTTTAGATAAGAAATTAAAATAAATAGATCAAATAAAAACAAAAAAAAAAAAAAATGTTTACTTATTACTTCCGTGAAAAAACGATAAATAAATAGTTAGCAGTGCATGTGCATTACAACATACACCCTCTGTTGGAAGAATAGATTATAGAAAACGTGTCTAGCAATAAATAATGCATATGGTATGTTATTTCACTTCCGTTTTTATTTTTTTATTTCCTAGAATAGTATATATTCTAAACGTGTATTATACATACAAACGAATACAGCACTTTTATGTTATAGCGTGTGGCTCAAAGTGACAATAATGGTGCACTTACCTATACGTTCAATTTGACGACGTGCATTATAGATTAAAAAAATATGAGTAGATATATATGTATAGTAATATGGATATCATCGAGTGTGTATATGTAACAAGTAAGTATAACGCTCAATATTCACGACAATATATTTTTTTCAATGTTGAATGTGCATATTGTTCATCTCCCTATTATGTTTATTATTATAATATAGGTACTCATTTAGTATATATTATAGTTATCTTATCATTATGAAAATAGATGTATATTTGATGTTCACTATTTCGCTAATATTTAATTAGATATACATAGTTTGTTATAAAATTTGTTAAGAAAATGACTTTTTTAAGCTACAACACCTATGGCTATTATCGTACCACTTCTATTTAATTCTCATCATAAACAACTAAATTAATAACACCCAGCAACCGTATTATACGTGGTGGTAAATAACTTCGGAAGATATTCCAATTTTATCTCATTGTATTTATTTTAATATTGAACAACGATAGTTTTATTGGGTTAGAAAGTCTCAAGAGACTAAAAGTTTTGACTGAACGAGCTTATGTTGTTTTTACCTTTATTAACTGTTGTTGCTATTTGGTCCGAAGAAAAGTAAAGGTTATTTTCTTATCTTGATTTAAAAAGAAAAATATTACAAGTTTAAATTCAATTCTTTTACGGAGTTTGTTTTTATGTTACACTTTAACCTTCATCTGAACATATTATAACGACTTTTATATTTTTTATTTATTCTTAAAACATATTATTACGCGGGAGGGACACGCAACATAATCATTTTATTTATTATACGTAATTTATAAACTATTATATTTACAATAATTAAAATAAATATATTTTCATAAAATCCATAAGTGTATATGGTAAATAGTTGAATATTTTATTGGTACGTATTTATTATTATTTCTCCGGTTTTTTAATATTTTGAACTTATTATTACTTTCATATAAGTGTATGATAGGTATGTAGTAATATATGTATTAAAATATACAACACTAAAAAAGTAAATCGTTATTCTCTAATGTTAGGGCAAGAGAACAATGTGAAGAATAATATAACATAAGATGGCTTGAAGAAGAAGCTACTCTTAACTAAAGACTGGAGTTTAATATACAAGTATCTCGGCACAATATATGTTTTAATGTTTTAGTAAGATTTATATTTACCATATTGATGTATGATAGATTGTTTACGAGCATTTTCAGATGATTTTATGAGGAATTAAACTAAATTAAAATAACAAAGTTTATTTTTGTACTGTTTTCATGTGAAAGTCTCTGTGGAGAGTTTTATTTGAGATATAAAAAGAAACGTTAGTGATTAGCCTAAACATTTTTTTTTGTTTAGTTCAAATTTGTTTTTTGGCATAATTGTAAATTCGTATGTAAACTGTATGTACACATAAGTTTGTTTTGTGTTTCCTGTTGGCTGTTTCTTTTGTATTCAACTATAGTTTTAGTTTGGGTTAAGAGATTATTTAAGGGTGCATAAACGATTATCAAAGTTAATTTTTAAATAGTTAGTTAATATGGTTTGACTATGAAAGACGTCGGTTAAAGTGTATTTTTATAAACTTTTGATAGGGTTGGAATAAAATTTAAATTAATGTAAGAACAAAGTATTGTTTTATAGTGAAAGTTGATACATAAGTACATTTGATTTCATTTGTTTTTACTTTTTATTTTATATATCATTTGTGTAGATGATCAAAGTGAAATGTGGTATTGCAGATAGTTGGAGGCTATGTATTTATTTTCATGGGTAGAAATGATAACTTTATCGTCTGCGTATTCTGCAACTAAGTACATAGTATTTAAAGATATTGGTTGGCCAGAAAAGTATATCTTTTAGAGTAATGAATAATGGATGTTATAATTTTTGTTGAACGTGATTGATTAGTTTAGGCCACGCCATGAAGTAAACAATAAGGGCAGTGACTAAAATAATATTATTATACATTTATATTATCGTATATTATTACGTAGTATGTACCGTTAGAGATGCAAATCATATTCACATACATTATACAATGCACTACAAAATTATGTGTATAATATAATATGTGGCACAGTATTACTTAAAGTATAATTTATTTTTAGAATATAGGTATATTAACCAAAAACGTATGTCTAAAACTAATAATGTGGAGTTTTTTATTGTCAATTTTATCCAAAACATATAAAACATGCGTTGTGCGTATAAGGTAGAAATATACAATTCAATGATACCCGGCACAAGAAACCCAGGTACGGATCCTGGGGGGAGGGTGTAGGGGTCCCGTTCTACTAAACATATTATTTTTATATAATCCCTGAACTTTGATAATACAATAACAATAAACAATAATACTACTTTATTATTAATTAAACGATAATATTTGACACGAACATAATAAATGCCAATTGCATAAAATCACGACTATTAATCGTGTATTAAATTACATTTATGCCCTTTCTCCTAGATCTTGTTTATGGAAGTTATGGAATCATGTCTGATTCGACAAAATTATTTTAAAAAAATTGTATAAATCTACGTTACTGTCGCTAGTGTAGTCGCAGTGGCCTTACCGCGTTGGTTATAAACATGAATTCATATATATTTATATGGAATTTAGAAAAACCATCTCTTCAACTCAGCACGCCACTTGCATTATGAAATGACAGATATATATATATATAATAAATATAAAAGATAAATTTATATAATATTTATAGTCATACCATGGTAAAATAAAATTATATGGTACACTATTCTAGGTACGTTTCACGTAAAATTCAAATCGTGTTATATTATCGAAGTAAGATATTGGCACTCACTCTGCTCCAGTAGTGTATTCAAAGCATGAGAGAGTGTTCTGAACCTCCCCCCCCCCCCCGGGACCTGAGATAAGTAGATTATAATTTATACGAAATACTGTAGTTTTTCCTCAAACATTTTCATATTATTAGAATTTTGTTTTGTATAAATTGTAATCTACTTAAAAAAACCATTACATTTGTATACATTTAACACACACACACATACAAACATATATTATATTAAATCATATCACATTTATAATGCTTAAATTCATCGTATTTGGGATTCCCATAACCTCATTATAATCGAATCGCACTATGACAATTTTAAATTGGCTCGCCAAATTGGTCTAGCTAGGTACTGATAACACTGCTATATTCAAAGAATTTATCAAATATTGCCTAAATGTTTCATTATGTTGAACAATTTTGAAAATTTAATTTTCAGTATTAATAATTGGACAGAAAATATTATATCCAATATTTATGTTCTTAAATTAACTATAGTTTTATAATATAATATTATATTATAGAAGATCTTACACATTAAACATATTATGAAATAATGTAAATAATAAAATTTATTTTAACATTATTATATTAGGTAGGTAATATTATTTTATTAATTTCTTAAACTGTTCTTAATTGTTATAAGCAAATACTCAAACAAATAAACAAATTCAAAAAATCAATTATTTTTTACCTATGTATTTATCACTTAATTTTGGTGTTAAATTATTAGAATGTTAGTAATAAAATAAATATTATCGCAGCGTTTTTCGTTGTTTTCAGATGCGTTTTCCAAAATGCCTATTTCCGTCATTATTAGAGTTTTAAAAATTTACAAAAATTTTGCTAACTAATAGCCACAATTTTATTTTTACTGCAAACAACGAATTGAGATGTTACATCTAGGGAAAATAACTACAATATTGTATATCTGAATATAATATTGTTGTGTTATAGTATAAATCAAAAATTACATTTAATATTTTGCACATCTGTTTTTGTACATAGATTAAATCTAGAGCCTATAATTCGTATTATATAGATTTACATTACCATTAGTACCCATTAGGGCTGGCCTCTGTATTCCAACGTTTTATTCTGCTGTTTGCCATTGACACATAACTTAAAAATACATTTAATACTTAAAACATTTTCTCATTTTTTTAAATTTAGGTATAGTAAAACATTGTCATTTTGAACTGGACATTTATACTTGTTGTTAGAAAATATTATTTCATTGATATGTGAGTTTAATGTACATTTTTAAAGTCGTAGTTTGCCAATTAATAAAAATTGCCATTTAAAATATTAAAAAGTACTTTGAAATAACTATTTGTCACTTACAGAATATTTTCAAACTGTCTAATGTTTTTATATTAATGGAATCTATCATTATAAATTTGAAATTTGTCTCAAAATATACTAACTATAAATTTATGTTTATTTTCCAATTCATGTATACGCATAATACATAAATTTTAAAATAAATGACATTCTATTTGTTGGTATTTTTGATGAATGAATATAATAATAATTAAGTACATAGTACTGATACTATAAATTATAACTCGAATGCTATCAAAATATCAGATGTTGTCATTTTCTTTTAAATTCATGTTTAATGTCATAATAATCGTCCTCTCACTCTATTATTCTTAAATATTGACAATCTCGTGTTTAATTTAATTGAAAACTCGCATTTGTTTTCTGATGCTTTCAACTTTCAAGTAGATAATTGGTCAATTACAATTTAAAACACTTTGGTACGTTTTATTGTTAATGATTAGATATATATTTTGTTTGTAAATAGAAATTTAAATACTGCATCATTATTATTTCTGAATTATTTGTCAATTTTCACTAATCGAGTCCTCTTCACTTAGTCGACGAAGTTAGTATACTACAGTGGAAATTTGTCAGTGTGTTCGATGTGTTACCCTAAATATTTAATTCCATTATTTATAGTATAATATAATTATATTATATAGTATGAATGCAAGGAAAAATGACCATGACAATGGTTGTTTTATTGTAATAACGTGTTACGATTATTATTATTTTGATTATTATCGCATTGTTTTTGTGCAAAAGGGTCGTTTCGCGTGTCTATATCATGCAAGGGTTTAGCTAGTGTAATAGGACATATATGATGAGCTGCAGTGGTGGAAATAATTATATTGAAATCGTCACATGCGTAATGTAAATTACGTTCTTTGCCATAAATAACGTAATTAATGTTGACGACAATGTGTGTTCACATCTCCCCCACGGTGGTCGGAGAAAGAATCTTATTGTATTATAAGTGGCATTATTGATTTTTGTTGTATTTTTAATCTCGCTGGATACCTATATATACACATGTAAACAAGCTTCGCAAATGTGTGTGCGATATGTTTTCAAAGGTGTACATGGGGATGATACTTTTTTCCGTCGAACACTAAATCGTTTTTCTCGTCTCGTTTTTATCGCGATACACCTGCATATTAAATATTCACTGCTCCCCTGGCTTATATATTATTTACAAACAATTTTATAGCTCCCGAATAGTAATGGACGTGAAGTTTGTGGAGTAAGAAAAAAAAATTTAGGGCACTTGGGAGTAATAAAAATATCGAAAAGCATAGGAGTATATAAATATATATACATAGTTGGGAAGGGTGGTTACATGCAGAAAGTGCTATGTTATTGCAGTAAAGTCTTCAAAATGTCTATAAGTAGTAACTACTTGTAGGTAAAAAAAAATAGCTATTGCATTTCTACTGCAATACCAATTAATGACTTTTTTTAATACCGTTATTTCTCGTTACATAAAGTGAATTTTTAAAATTCCATGAAGCGATAAATGTTTTAGTCTTAAAGGTTTAAATAAGTTGAGTGTTTTTTTAACTCAGGTAAAATATACATAATATACAAGGTAACTCTTTATAATACCAGCGTGAATGCATCATAAGAAATATTTATATATTTTCATTATTTATTAAAATAATCCTATAATGATACTATTTTAATATTAGTTAAAACAGTATTTATTTAAATTTTCAAACTTGACAACACAATAAAATCGATAAGCCACTCATTCAAAATCATCATTATAATGTGTAGGTTGAATTTAAATTATTTGATAAATGTGGTTATAAAGAGAGATACTGAATAAAGACCGTTTGTCAGCTTATATTTTTTTATATATTTATATTACTAGTAATTCATTTCTAACCGTTAACACCTAATAGTATTAGATAGGTATAATGCTAAACTTGATAATTCAACTAATTTTTACCAAAAACAATTCTCATTTATGGTATAATAATAACTATAATAAATTCAAATAAATTACTAGCTGGTTATTAGCTGTTATTAACTTTTAAGTCAACATTGACGTATTGTAATCCATAGAACAATGTTAATAGGTATTTGTGGTATAAGTATAAAACTTAAAATTAATTTAAATATTTTTAAGATTGCATTGCACAGTAAATAATAATTAACGTAGTAGCAAAGATGTTTCGAAATGTCGTTAAATGTTAATTTTTCATACATTTTTTTTTAATGTATTATGTTTTTATAATTTTTAGAAAATGATCTAAACATTTAAAAATTCTGTTATTATACTACTAGTATTAAATCATATATTTTATAAATACAGGTTAGATTAGAATAACTCTGTTAATAATTTAAAAATCTTTTTTATAAAAAGCAAATAACAAAATATTTTATGAATATATTGAATTTATAGTTAGTATTGAAATTCTGTCAAATTAATGCGTTTATGTTCAATACATTATCTACAAGACTAACAATTTGTTGGTTATTACAAGTATTTATAAATTATTTTAATTGGTCCATAAAATGATTAAAGATAAAAAATAAAATATGAACGATTACAAGTGGTAAAACTTTAGTGCTTAATACTTTATCCTTTAAGTAATTAATTATTGAACACGAAAAAGTAAATAATTCAAGTGATTAAATTGAATAAGACCATAAAATTATTTTATGTAACTATTATAATTAAGTCATGGAGATATTGACATATATATGTATAATTACAATTGATCAAGAAAAAAAAATGAAATTTAACATTTGCGAATTTTTGATTTCTAGAGTTTATTAAGTTTAAGGCATCCTTTGAAGTTTAACTTTTATATGCTCTAACGTATGGATATTAGTAGTCAATTTAGAGGTTTATTTCATCTTTCAGTTAAATGGTCGTTGCCACAGTTGTGTCAATTGGATAGATTGTAGCATTAATTTTTTGGTATAAGCATAATTTTATCAAATAAGAAAACTTAAAAGTCTTGATTATATAATTTTATTTCTAATCAATTAACCAATGTAACATTATTTTACTATTGAATATATTGTGATTATAAAGTAAAACATTTTTAAATGATTGCTGTTTTACACATTTTATACTGCAATAATTGATACTGGTGATATTCTTCAATTTATTATTTTATTTATACCTTATAGGTATAAGAGAATTAGTTAAATTAAAATTGTACTTTATACGCATAGATACGTAGGGATAGTTGTAGGGGTTCTATTCACATTCAAAATTGTTTGGTATGGTTAATAATAAGTTTTAAATATTTTAAATAACCCCTCTCTAACACAAAAAAAAAAACGATTTGTTTTTTTCTGAATGGATTTGCTTAAGTATCCGTATTACGATGAGTAAAGACTTATATTACATTATAGGTATTACAATAACTATTATAATAATGTTTTATATTATATAATGCAGTTATTTTAAATATAATTAGTATCTGATACCTCCATCATACAAGCCATAACTATATAAATATAGATTCATAATATAATTTATATGTAATAATTTAAATTATGTAAATATATGTATACACTAATATATTTTATTACCAAATTACCTATAAATGGAAGAATTTATATAATTTAATACATATTGTTTAATTTAAAAATTGGCCCCGCGTAGTTAAAATATAGTACATTAAAATTATATTTTTTAGAAAGTTTCAATGCATTTTTTAATTTGTTTTATTATTATTAATTTAGGATTATTCTAAAATGAAGAAGAATTACCATTATATATCTGAAATAAGCAATTAAAAAGGGTGAGTGTTATCTAAATATTCATACCTATTAATAATATAATTGTAGTAGGAGTTTTCTATATATTTAGTAGTGTAATATTCACAACTGTTTTTAATTAGGCTTAAACAAGTAATTAGTAAAAATAAAACATAAAGAATAAGTAAAAATATATAAATCCCAAATTACTTGCATTGTAGTAAAAAATATATTGCGAATATATAATATCAATATTATATTAATATGGTTAAATATTATTTTTAAATATGATATGTAATGTTAATATTTTAATTTAATGAATTCACAAAATATTATACAATAATCATGCATTATAAATTATTATAAATAAGCAATTGTGATTTTTGACAATTTCCTGTTAGATAAAAAATACAAATAATAATTTATTATTTAAATTTCAAAATCAAATTCGAAAATTGACTTGCATTTATATTTTATTAATTCTAATTCAGCAGGCTAGACTTAGACGTAATACAGTTGGATGCTTAGGTAATAATTTTTATTTTTTGAAATTATATGTATCTGTACTATTGAAAATGTATTATTTGATAGTTTATCCATTATACAATACATGCACGTAATATAATAATATTATTTTTTTACTTTTATAGAGCTTTTAAAAAAATTACTTACTTTATTATTCATGGATATATTCATAATTATTAATAATGTAAAAATAAAATTATGTTTACGTTCAATTGGTATGATAATCGATAAAACACTAAGGTATTTTGTTTGGTCAGGTTAGATTAATTCGTTTTATCGAATATAAAATGCTGTAGATATAATATTATAAGCACATCGAGCCTGGTCTTGGATTACAAAGAGGATTAAAGCAAAAAAAAAAACAACAACAATAATAATAGTTATAATCTTGCAAATATTATTATTAAGTTTTAATCGAAAATCCATCCTTTGTTTATTTTTAATTAAATATCTAATAAGTATTTCGGTGGTTACGGTGTGTTTGTTATCAACAGTCGTCGGTTGTTAAAACGTGTTTGGTAAATTTAATAGGGTAGCAGTGTGCACTATAATTTGACTGCGTCTGCATCTTAACATTGCCATTATCCTAACGGACTAACTAAATATTAAACAGTAGTATTTTATTCGTGTGCATTTTTAAAAATTTAAAATTGTAATTGTATAATATTGAAAAGTTAGCGGTACTCGTGATTTGTGAATCGTGGTTTTGAAAAATGAACGTACAAATATTTTTTAAATATTATTGAATAGTGAATTACAATGATGACACAATTAAAATAATTGTATTACTTGTGATTTTTAATATTATACTATTAGTTCGTCTTGAGTTAGGCATATCAGTGTAATAGCTATAAATTATTAGTATTATTATTAAATCGTATAAAAATGAATAAGTATGTATTTCATAGTTTTATAAAATTCGATTATTCGATTTTTATCTCGACATCTCAGACTTTTATTCTGCCATGGTCTGTAAGTTCCTCTTTAAATGGTATTCTAAAAGAATAATTTAATAATATCTTATATTAATAAAAAAATCATAATAATAATATAGTCAATAATATTGCTATAGATAGTTTTATTATTTTTAAATTATAATTAATACTTAAAGACCATAGTTATTTGTAATTGTAAGAAAACTAATATAATTTCTAAGATATAATATCTACTTGAAGATAAAAATGATCTTTCTTAATTTAATATATTTAAAATATTATAAAGAAGATCTAAGTAAACTTGTAGATTTTTTATTTTAAATATTAAAATATTATACTTTTCATTAAATTAAGCTTTTGATTTATGTAATTTAACTATATTATTAAATTATTACTAGTTAACTATTATTTATTATTTAATATCGTCTTCAGTTATATTAGTTATACATTGCTGAACTGTTAATAAAAATGATTATTTAGGTTTATCAGTTATAACCTACCTATATAAGGGAAACTTGATACCTATAAAAATTGTTTTGTAAATCACGTGTTTCGTGTATGTTCTCTAATTGTTCCACCGATCTGAATGTTAATGTATCAATACTATAATTGTATAGAACAATCAACGTTAATGTAACCTTAGTTTGTCAAAAATTACTCGTATTACCCTTCATATTATAATTGCGTGGACATACGCATTCTGCAGATTAATACTATAACGCTTTTAAAATTATTGAATTATGCTTAAATATTCTATAAAGTGTCTTATATTTAACTGATCGACTTGATTTTTTTGGTCCATTTTTGATGTATTATAATTTGTAAATTACGTTACAAATTTCAAAATAAATTAATCAGGTGTTTATTAATTTGAAGAAAACTATAGTTTATTTTTTAATACTATATTATATTGGAAATATAGTCTTCTCAATAAGAAAAATGCATACATATATTTTATTAAGTTTTGTTGATATTTTAATGATGTATAAAGGGTTGAGGTTCAAAATTGATATTCAGATTATGCTAGTGCTGTTTTTTATAATATGTAATTTAAAATTATATTTTATGTGTAATAATTATATAGTAAACTGTATGAGATTCAATAATTAATCCTATGTGTATAAAAAGTAATAAATAATAATATTGAAAATAATGGTAACATATGTGGTAGTATAGTAAAATATACGTTTAATAGTGGATAAGTAAGACTATGTGGTATGAAAATTCACCATAAATATATTTACAGCGATATTCGTGTAACATTTTGTTTAGAAAATAAATTGTAATATTATCAGATGTACTATTTATGAAAAATATAATACAAGTCAAGTCTGTAGAAGGTATTGAATGCGTGAGAAAAAAGAAAAGTAAATATTTCTGGATTATAAGATTATAGTATATAACGTATTATGTATGGCGTGTCTTATAGACTTTTTAAACAGAGAGTGTTGGAAACTTTTTGAGTTCACCAAGATAGTGGAGATATTTTTACGTTAAAAACGATCAACCTGTTTAATAATGACGCACGTGTAAAAATATCATAACCAACAATATTATAATAATCTAGGGTAGTGTTAAAACTATATAGGTACTTTTGTTTGTTCATATGGTTATTTTTATCTCGTCGAAACAATATTTAAAAAAAAAAAATGTACGGGAGACATAGGATTTACCGAGCGAAAGTGTTCATTTTTTGGGATCACTGGCGGAAATTGATAAAAATATATTTTAAACAACGAGATTCTAACTCTTGTAGTTGTGAACGATGGTGGTGACCGTTCCTGTCCTGTGAAAAGGATTTAACATGAGTGTCAACTTAATCCAACGAACTTCTATCCGTTAGTATGATGACCAGTATATATATATATATATATATATATATATGTAATTTATAAAAGGTATATGTTGTATTTATTGCTACGCTGCATTCGGAAAGAGGGCTAATCTGAAATGAAATTTGTTTTTTTCTAACCTATTTGTGGATATAATTTAATAACAGACCTCGAAATTATATCTTTCTCACTCTTGACGCGGTTAAATGAAAACATAATATATACGACATGCGTGTAACATCATACGCATTGTTTCACAAAGAATAATCGAATGTTGACAAATACGTTATCCGATTTCATGGGTTCGCATTACGGTGTATACAATAATATTTACTTGGTTGAGTGATACAAACGACCGAGTAAAACAAGTTTCAAAAATATTTTTAGTCACCTTTCACGCGTCGTGAAGGTTAAATATGGCTGTGTATTAATTATCTTTGAGTATACACTATATACATATTATATTATAATTGTTATATCAAGTTTTATTTTATAAAAATCGATATTGAAAAAATTTTTTTTATAAAATGCATGTATTGTAAACTTTTTAAAGTCATTGCCTCAATGTCAAGCTAGCAGTAAGGAAAGTTTATATTTTAAATGTGTAGCTTTTGGTCTCTATTTAAAAGTTTTTTTTTATTACGTCATTTTTATATTATTTTATCTATGCGTGTAAAATGTTAATGTATTATCAACTATATACATTATTAGTTTATTCATTGAAAATAAAACTTGTTCGTGGGCTTAGTTTCTACATTTAAAATATATTAACAATGTTTAAATATTAATTCTTAAATTTTTAATGTTGATGTTATTTCTGGTGCAATAGTAGTACTTTTACTATCATTTTTCAACTTGAAATATATTTATATGCCATTTAACTTTTAATATTTAAATTATAATTATGTGGACAATTTGTTAAGCTTTAAAAAAACAATATAAATAACAAAATCTACATTTCAAAAGACTGATTAATAGTGATGAATCTAAAAAATATCGCTAAAATTTGATCTTAGGTAAATATAATACATTTTTACGTTCATTATAACGAGTTTTTAGTGTTCGTAAATTCAAATTATCATCAAATTCAAATGGTCCACTGAAAACATTTATGATGGTAGTTTAACTGTAACGATCCCAACATTTACATTTCTTATCTTTGTTTTTCACACGCTTAGCAGAGCAAAACGATGTCTCGTGTAAGTACATAATAGTTAACTTTATGTTAACGTTTATGCTGATTAAAGTATTTTTAAATATAAAGAGAATAATGTATTCTGATATTGATAGTGAGTATCATATTTTTATAAATGGTTTTAAACGATAAACTACAAGCAAATTCTAGTAATATTTTTTAAAGTTTATAAACGAACTAAAATTAAATTGGACTCTTTAATATATTATTTAAAATTAAAAGTATTTAATTTATCAGATTTGATTTAAATTATATGATCTATCTAATAATTGTCTAAAACTAATGGTTTTAAGGTCATATTATGACTACAACTAATATTATAAATTTTATTTTAGGACAACTTATTGTTGCTGAACATAATTTAATATAATTACATTTGAAATAAATTATTTAAACATATATTATTTAAAAGAAATTATGAGTTTGTCTAAATATATCAAATATAATTAGATATTCATCATAGATTATTGGAGTAACTATCATACCCTATATTATGTACTCATAATATGTTACTATAGTTTTGAAATAGCATAATAAATTCCAATTGTACTCTATTCATATTTTTTATTGCAAGTCTGTATATTATATTAATGTTATTTAAAATAAATTAATTGTTATGCTCAATCAAAATTTGTTTATTATGTACGTGTCTGGTTTTAGCTGCTTCCCCACTTATACATTTTCAACAAATATTTGTCAAATATTATTTTATTATTGCAGGTTTTCTATTCGAACTATGTTAATTAATTTTTATAATTTATTTCGTTTATTTTATTAAAATGTTGAATAAAGGTTTCTTATAAATTATAATTGAATGTATCAATTAAAAAAAAATCTTACTGTATTGTATACTTGGATTTTAGTTTATTATAATATAATATTTAATAATTTTATGAAAATTAAATTATAATTTATCATTAAGAATGTATATGGAAACTTTAAATTGTTAATTAATATTAGTTATCTGATAATGTAAGTTATAAATATATTTGTACATATATTTTAAATTAGCTTATACATTTTAGTAATCTAAAAACGTTAAAACAATAATCTTCTTTTACTTTGGTTCTGGTGAAAAATTGATCTTTGGTAATCATTAATGATTGAAAATTAAAGGTGTTGCTGATAACCATTTGTCCGTTCAACAAATTTATATTTATGAGGTGTCAAATAGAGGACTTCTCGACTATATTTACAATTTATGGTAAAATAAAGTTCAGTAAGATAATGTGTAAGATTGACTATAATATCTCTGGTAACGTTTCTACGTAGTTTAGAAACTAAAGAACGGATATTCTCATTTGGTCCACGAATCCCACCGGGATAGTCCATTATCTATTTGTACGTAAATTTCGTTTGTGTTTTATAATATTAAAACATTAATGGATTATAATGTAATACTGTATAATAATGTATTTGTATTTCATTTAATCAAAGCATCAGGGTTGCTCATTCTTATAATAATTTATTTAAGTAATGTAAAATGTTTATTTTTTACAAATTATGCACTATAAACAAATTGAACATAGTATTAAATATCTAAGTAAATTTGTAAATTAATATTCCTCTTTAGCTAATATTATGTTTTTTTAAATTGATTTTTTTTTAAATATAAACCAATAATAATGGTAATTTACACAATTAATATTTTAGATTTTAGAAGGTCTACTTAATCATTCAATGATAAGCATGTTGCTGAATTTATAATACTGGGTGTTTCTGTTCATTATAATTTACAATACTTTCTAAAATGACTACTGCCACTGAAAACTCAATTGGTTGGTTTAATATATTATATTCTACTTACGATATAAGTTTATTCTTTTCATTTTTTAATTCGATTCTTACTTACCTAGTTAATATTTTTTATTAAATTAAATCGATAAAAAAAAATTAGTGTATTTTATAAATTAGTCTTAAATGATATTCAATTTTTATAGCTATGCATATTAATAATATTATAGAGTTACATATTTTGTTTAAGCTATGTTTGAATTATATTTAATAATTTAATAATATATATACACTGATTAATTATCATTTTATTAAAAACCATATTAATAAATCATTATTTAAAATAGTAGTGATTTGTTTTTATGAAAATATTATTTAAATAAACATATCTAATTATTTAGTATATTACAATAGTAATATCACAGTTTACAGAAATGACTACAGTTTTAAATGTTGTTATTTAAAAAGTATTGCAATTTATTTACATAAATGTTGTGCATAACATGAAATAGAATTATTTTATTAAATTAGAAGTTTATATAATAATAACTCATTGGTTAGCGATCAACGAAAATGTCTTCTTTTTGTCTCATCTTATGCTCTTCGGTTGAACTTTTCTTTCTAGTGAATTATTCTATTCAATCTTTTAAATTAATACAATTTTCCAACATTTCTATATTTTTTATTTTATGTACCAATTCGAAACTGAACATGTAAATAATTATATAAACTCTTGAATTTTGGAGACTAATCAAATTTTTATTGTAGTGTTGCATTGTTGTACATATATAATTTTCTATTTGAGTACCTATACCTTATTCATATTTGTTTTAATTTAATTTAAATTGTATTATATAACGATCTATTGTACGATTAGTTATATTTTAAATACAATTAATTTAAGAAAAATAAAACACATAGAAATATAGAATAATGATTTATCTTATACAAAAAATATACAATGATACTTAAAGAAGTATATTTTTTTGTTGATATAAAAAATGTTATTGAATTAAAAAATATACACTGATGTTCGTGTTTGTCATGTTATGTTTTGTGGATGGTTATTAAGAATAAGCATAATTTAATAATTAAACAAAAAGTGTAGATTTTGCGTGAATCATAGTTTTAATGCTAAAAACTAAAAAGCAATAAAATTAATTATTGTCAAAAATGCTATTTTTGGCTAGTTTTTGAGTGATTTGTATCATTTTTAGTATGTACTACAATTGTATTCATAAGGTTTTACATAAAAGTTTAATATAAAACACATAATATCGTAATACATATGATAAATGAGTTAATTAGTTTTTTTCTTCTATATAAATTTATAATATTTATAATATTTTTGAACCAGATCCAATATAATTCCAAATATTATAGAAAAAGAATTCAACACTTTAGATAGTCAAAATTTGACAGTTGAACATAAAATAATGTATATAATTCTATCAACATTTGTCAAACTCTTTAAAATAATGGTGAATAATATAAAAATATCACATTAAGGTGTTAAACCTACCTACAACAAATTAAGAGACCCGTTACCCATCGAATCTTCAAATGATTCAAATAGCTATTGTCTTATTTATCTCGATGTTACCAAATCCATGTATAAAATTTCATAATTTAGCATTAGGTGTATATATTACTGTGAATGTCTACAATTGTCGAATGCTGACTGTCACTGGTTAATGTTGTCGTACACTAATGTCATAAGTGAATGTTGGCATGTTGCTTCAATTTGTGTTGTAAGTAAACATTCATTAGTGAATGTCGACATTTATATAACAATATTGGTGAATATTGGTAATGCTGATATTATTTAATCTGATTTAGCCATAATGGAAGAGTCACAATTATAATACAGTATCTTATAATATTTAACTCCTACGCAGTAAAAAGTATTGTACAAGTTGATAATTTCGATAAAATTTTTTATTACCTTACATAACTACTTTTATTATACCTGGATAACTTCCGTGTTATGCTACCTTGCTATCATTTAGTATGATATTGTCATTTAACGTAGTTATATATTTTATTGTATGCAATTTTTTTTAAAATGTAAAACATGCAAGAAGTATTTTATAATACTTTTAATGATTTAGTATCTAAAAAAAAAAATACAAGATCATTTTTTTTATCGGCTGAAAAATATAAATTTTTAATAAGTGAAGTGGAAATGTAAAAAGATAAACTTAATAAATATAGGTTATACACCATCGACCCGTTTTCAATGGGTAAAGAAAATTTAATATCAATAATTGATTTACTAAGGGATCAACAAGTTGATTTAATTAAACATATGTTGTTTCTATTTTATAATATAAGATATATATAACTTTAGTACTACTCGTAATATGTTTGAATATGGACCTATGTCAACATTGACCAAAATCGTTGTATAAATGTCAACATCCACTAGTAAATGTCTATATTATTTTATTTTTTTAACATTCACCAATGTATTAGGTGTATGTAGACATTCGTCAGGTGACTGTCAGTATTCACCAATTGCGGACATTCATAGTTTATAGTAACATATTATACATTTATACGGGAAAAAATGATGTACACATTTGTCGATTCGTTATAAAAATAACATACTGTTGACAGGTGATCGAAAAAAAAAACGATAGGCTTAGTAAAGCATATAGAAATATACCATATATAATATACATATAATCGTCTTGGTGAGGGTGGCACTTTTTAACAATTCCAATTGACACAGGACATACGTTGGAATTTATATATACACATTACATAAATACAATATATAAGAAACATGGTTTTTTCAGTCCGTTTATCCAGATGGACAACTAGAGGGGTCGTGTGACTTGAGCGCCGCCACTCGGGCTAAACAACCCTCCGCGGTATCGTTGGGTCGTGCGAGTCGGAAGCCCGCGTACACGCTACGCACAGTTACGTACCGCACGCCGTCTCGCGATAACACAACCGACAGGCGTGACGATTGGACTTGCTCCTCGACACACGTCTTGTACACGCGACAATAAAAGTATTATTAAACAATTTTGAAAAAAAAATTTTTAAACGAACAAACAGGTCGTATTTCTTGCCCAACACTTGTTCGGTAACGAGCCGATTAGGTACACATTGGGACTGCTCGTGGTGTTGTGTTTTCTCGCAACACAATGTCTGTCTCACAGTAGGTATTATCATCCGTTTTAGAGCATAAAAAACAATCGTTTTCATTTTTTCTTGAAATATCTTCTGTCCGTCGCCGACTTCGGCTGACCAGACGATCGCGCGCGCCATGGTCAGCTACTACTGCGTGTCTCCTCCGTAACTGACCGCAACCGTGGACGTAATTCTGCTATTACTGTTACAACTACCGTCGCCGCCAAAGTGAGAATAATATATAATTTATAATATTATAATGACTATTTAATATTATAATATTAATATATATTTGTGTAATAGTTTATATATACGTTGTTTGTTTGTTGTTTTTTTATACCCCTGTAGTTAATATAAGGTCTTGTTCATCATAGTTTTTTAGTTTGAAAAAATATTTAATATTCTTTTAGAATTTCAATAACTATGATAGCAATGATGATAGTAATAATCTAATTGATTTAATTTTGTTGGGAAATTATAGCTGTATTTTGGTGGTTACTATTATAATGTTTACGTATACTCAACAAGTATAATGATAATATGCTCGATGTACCATACGAATATTAAAATTTAAATCTAAATATGGAATGTAAATTTAATATTTATAAATAAAATCTTTAAAATGTTGGTTATTTTAAATACTGATATTTTATAAACTGTAAAAACAAAAAATCCAAAATTTGGCTTTCAAATAAAAATGTATTCTATAATGAGAATCAATATATTTTGTTTAAATATATAAACATATTTCTTCAGATTTGTTTAGTATTAATTAAAAAGATAAATTATTTAATAATAATAAAAAAAAAAAATAGTAACAGATCATAATTTTATTTATTTTGTTATTTAATTTACTTATTACCTCTCAATTTACTAGGTAGTTAAAAAAAATTATTCATTTACTGATAAAACCACTAATAAAACTACATCTAGAAATTATATCAAAGCAAAATATTAAATACATTTATTAGAAAATTCTGTATAAAAATTAATACATTTTTTTTAATTTTAATTTTTTATTATATTATAATTTATAGGGATATTTATATTAATTTTAAAACAATATATTTTTTGGAGTTACATTTTTATTTATGATATATATTGATAAAACTCAATTTTTTATTACTTACTCGGTAATTATTTACAAAGATATTACACTGTTTTTGCTTTAATGGCTTGGATACTATATTATCTTTTACAGTAAATATCAATATATCTTATAGGCTACTTATATGTTTGAACAATTATATACTATATCATTTTTCTTATATTTTTTAAATATATTTCTTTCACACATTTATATTTATAATAAGCAAAACATATTACTGAGTTTTATCTAAATAACTATAGTAGTATTATTCAATCAACAAGACTAAAATATAGGTTGTGAAAATAAAATAAATTTATGTTTAAAAAAATTACGAAATAAGTAAATATACAAAATTAAATTAAACGATATAATATTTGATTTATACAAATTCCATTTTCAACTAACAAAAAAATAATTTATCAAAATATATCAATATTAAAAATATAGTCGAAACACTGATAAGTAATCTAAACATCAAACATAAAAACATAAATCGAGAAGTTATTGAATTAAATATTTATTATTACTTATTATTACAAGCGCTATGAATTATATTATAAAAATATTATCTTAAATATTTTGTTTAATAATTGGTCAACAACTTATTTATATCAAAATTAGTAGGTTTATAATTTGTCCATCTTCAAAAGATAAAAAGATAAACTATAATAAATGTATCTCGAATAACTATTTTTAATGATAATATTATAATTCATATATGCATTAACATAAATAAAAGTTTACATTTTATTTACATGCTTGTTTAAATTTTTTATTTTAATAGATAGAAAGTATAATTTGGAAAATATTTTTTGAAATTATTTTAATTGGTGTGATAATATACACAATTTATAAAACTGTTTTAAAATTTTACTTTAAAAATAACTTATAGTATTAAATTTATTGCGTAATTTCTGATTTTTAACGATTTGTTCATTTTTAGAATACATTATTTGAATATATTACTATTAGTTTAATAAATGCCTGAAACAACAGTAGACTAAAATTACAATGACTTAAATTAGCAATTATATACTAAGCTTTACACCCGAATGCATTTAGGAATTCAAAATACTCGTTTATTGTTATTTATTAGTATTATCAGTACTCAGATTTTAGTCATTTATCTTGTTTCTTCGAGTTTAGACCGTTTGAAGTCACGAAGACTAATGTTTCTGCTACCCAACTGTTTGCTGAAAGTAATCAAATGTCAAACGTGTTTAAAAGTGTTTTTACTTATTATTGGATTATTAATGAATTATTATCTTTATACTTACGTATACACGTTTTAAATTATTATGCTTATAATAATTAAATATTAATTATTATATCCATTGTTTTATCTGATTACACTAGTAATTTTATATTAATTATTAATTTTCTTTCAAAAAAAAAAAACAAACTTGTAAATAGTTTATGATTTCATTTATAAGTTTGATTTTGTATTTATTTTATATTATTGTATTTAATTGAGTGCACAAACATAATACCTATGTCTCTTGCGCCTATACTTGTACACGCTTTTATATACATGATTATAGGAGAAAAACAAATTTATAAAATTTGTATATTACATTATTTTATCGCGTGTAGGTATTTTATATTTGTTTCGTGAATAGTGACAGTAAGGGCTAGGTGGAGAAAAATAACTTATCACCCCTACTCCCCCGATCCTGAAAAGTGTGACAAATATGCCACTAGTTGCGGTTTACCATTATGACATGGATACGGACGAGTACCGAAACTTTATGAGACTGTATCGTAGGTAGTAACCAAGTTAATACAACTATATAAAATATCGATTTAACTTTTATACTATACACTTATTTGTATTTTAGATCGTATAAATACAATACAATTTACAATAATAATAATAATAATGATATCACTATTTAACTCACTGCTATACTAATGTGACAATTATTTTCATATATTATAAATTGTGCGATTAGGAATTAAATGTTTGCAATATTATTTTTGATGATAAAAATTAAAACATAAATATTAAATACGTTTACAGTATATCCGTCTATAAAACACACATTTGTATGGTCTTATAAAATTTTTTTTCAAATTATGAGATTGATTCATATTGTTAAATGTTCATAAAATTTGCAATTAATAAATATAAATAGTATATTAAAATAGGTTTGTTTAGTAGGTATTATATAAATATTTTATCCATTTCAAGTTATTAATTTAATTTGATATACTTAATGAAAAATTTTAATAAAATTGAAAAATGTGCTTTCATAGATGAATAATTGAAAAATAATTGCATACGTTCTACATAAGTAAATATACATAGGCAAATAAAATAGTATTAAATAAATATTATCATATAAGATGTTTGTAAATTGATGAGTTGAATTTATATCAATTATTTTAATATAATCGAACGTTTACTTCAATTTTAAACTTTATTTTATTCTTAATTCTAATTGTGTTCATCTTATATTTTTGAGAAAAAAAGAGATAGTACTTTAAATGTATCTTAAATCTTTTTATGTTTTCGTTAAATAAGTTGAAATGAATGTTAGTGACAAATTAAGTTCCTATTTAGATTTATATAATATATTCTTCTTATAGATATCAACATTATATGATGATGTTTTACGATTAAAATCGTTTAGTATTAAGAATTTTCATATATTTAAAGTAATAATCAATCTAGTAATGGAATTAAAATGTCTTGTGAATGTATAAACCATATTATGTCATATTATTATTTATAATAATAAAACAATAACCTAATAACAATATGAGTAACTTTACTATAGTACATCATGTATTTTATTACATCATATTGATAAGATAAAATTTTATAAAATGTATTAAATTTCAATACAAAAAAAGTTCAAACGAAAATTATAATATACAAAAATATTTAATATGCAACAAGTATATAATAAATAAAATATTATATGTTTATTTTACGGATTTTAGTCCTAAATAAACACCATATTGTATTGATTGTTTTGATATTTTCTAAAAATATTCTGTTTTGAAATTATGCATATAATGTATATAAAATAATAAAATATTATACTTTATGGACGATCCAAAATAATCGTGTTGATATTTGAAGAACATAGATTTGAAAAAATTAAATTAAAGTTGTGGTGATCGTATATAATTTATATATCGTTACCGATTTTCACAAAATAAAATGGTCAGTAAAAACAGTTCACGCGAGACAAAGATCATGTTAAATCTACAGGTACAATACGTGAATTTGCTGAAATTCGTTCACAATATTATCGCTGGTAGGATCACAGTTCAGGGAACTAAAAACTTCACTTGGGTGTAGAGTGATAATATATATATATATATATATATATATATATGGGGATTTATAAATGCTACCACTTCCGTGTGTAGCTGATAACATCGTGAAAGTTGGCACATATTACCAGGCCCAATCATATACACTGATGTTTACAGGTATATTATATGTATTAATGTATTATCCTCACTAAATTTTTTAAAAAATATTTTGTATACTTTATCTCAAGAAATTCGTGATAAAAATTAAGAAGTTGTTAAATCATTGAAACAAAACCAAATTTACTTATAATAAACTTAAAATATAGTTCGAGCGAATTTACTTTGAAATTTTGGCTGCATGAAAAAATAGAACAAATCAGCTTTGAGGAGTATTTTACCGAAAATTTTAATTCATCAGATTTTATTAATTTTATGCAGAAGAAACTTGTTTTTCAGTTATTTTATTTATAATCGTATATTAAATGTCAATTCTTGGACAACTTGGTATGCTTATGATTAACAAATTTTTAGGAATATCGCTGCTTATATAGGTAATATAATAATAATAAATGTTTAAGTCATGTGAATTGGAGGTATAAAATTCTTACCGTTACTAATTTGTTATATGAGGTTCAAGAATTAAAGTATGTACAAAAACAGCTGTAACTTATTGATGACAAACATTTTTTTAATGTGCTGCAGCGGTCGACCTCAGTAGAATTTCAGCTACTTTATTTTTCGTTGAATCGTGGTCGTCTCTCTGCATACCGTCCGTCATACCCGATGCAGTGTCTGTGCATCCGTAACAATATGTTTTTGTTCTGTACCTACTTAGGTATATACAGTATTATAATTTTATTCAGAGAAATTAATAAAAAACCAAGGTGTAAGAGGAGAAATTAAAAATAAAAGCACCGCTGTTGGCCGAAGTAAGTATGGAGTAATACTACTCGAGCATCAAGTTAACGACGGAACCGTCACCATCCGCGACATGAGAAATTAATATGTTTATTAATTTTGTCGTTTTATCGAGTTAATTGGTGCTCATCTGAAGTCCGTATACATTATATATATATATATATATATATTATGTCCACCACTACAGTTTTCTCTTTTGTTATACGATAATAAGGAGGGGGTGAAGCGAAGAGACTGTCAAGGTGTGGTTGGGTCTGTTATGTCTCGGGCGAAAATTGTGTATAGAAGAATAGCGGATCTAATTAAAACACTCGTTTTTACCACGACAGAGGTGTATTCAGAAAAACAAACGGTTGTCTCTAGGGACAGGAATGAAAGAGGAAGGGCAGTCATGGATGGAAAACAATATGTACCTATACTATAAAATAATAAGCGTGTGTAATAGGGTGCGCACGCACGTACTCTGGTTCGAGTGGCATGACGGGAGAGAAGGTAAAGTCGTCGACGACGGTGACGACGGATGCTAATTGAAATGGCACAACGGGTGATTTTAATTGTGGCGTTTAAGTGCGCTGTGCAGAATACTTTTGGGACAGGAAATATTATTCGAGTTGGTGGATTCGAGTGGTAAGATGTTATTTGTTTTTGTGGTACCATCAACGATGAACGATATCCATGATGCTGTGGGTGGAAAACATAATATTATACCCGTGCGAGTGACGTGTAAGTATCGAGTGTAAAAGTGTTTATCGTGTCGACAATAATTATCATAAGTGTCTTATCTGGAGTACGTGGCGAGATGTTTAACAAGAGACGCGCATCTAGCTTGTTTTATAATAGTATAGGTATACGCCCTGTTTGCAAGGTTTCCGGTCAATGTCCCATAATCTGCTTTTCACCACACTAATACATGCATCTATCATGATATATAATGGACCTTTGGTTGAGATATACAAATGGTTTCAGTATGCATATCAATTGTTTACTTGTGAACCGTTTGTATGAGTAGGTCGATTGATTTATTCACTTTAATCTTTATACATGCACCAAAGAAGAAAATTATTATCTTAGTCGCTTTATATGCTTGTCGACTAAAATTTGGTTCATTGAGTCAATATAGATTTAAAAGCCTTTATAATTACTGACAACTGGTCCAAAATCCTTTGACTAGTATTTGATATTTAAATACAATTAATACGTACATACTAATGCACATAAAAAAAAGAAAAAGAATTTATAACTAAAATGTTATACATACCTATTATAAAATAAAGTATAACTTGTTCTACTTGTAAGTTTTTATAAGGAGAGCAAAAAACTGTATATATATACTATACTGATTTTTTCGAAGTACGTTTTTCTGAATCTAACACAGCTGGATGAATTGTGAATTTATCAACTGCATGTGTATAAATCTGTACATTATATAAACCAGTGACTCTCTACGAACATGATCACGTTTATTGAAATAATAACGTAAGATTTGGTCGAATTAGTCAAATATATTCGTGTTAAAGTTCTAAGTTGTTTTAATTACACACGTTACTCGTCAGACATTTCACAAGTTTATTTAAAACGCGTTTTACACTACACACACTGGAAACGTTTACTCTTGGGGAAAAGTTCATTTTAATATTTATCATTTCCACTGTTACCAAGTTCCTTGAACGTAATAAAAAGAATAAATCATCGCTGTTTTTACAAATATGACAGGTTAAGGCAATATTCAAAGATTTACTTTTTGCCGCCTTAAATCTAAAACCATTATCTATTTTACTTTTTGTTTCTTTTTATTTATTTATTATTTTTAACTACCTACCTACCGAACAGACAGCAGCAGATTGATGTGATTGAATGAACTAACTGTAATAACCTACATCTGAAGGAATCCGAAAATATTTTAATACCACCTTCGCGTATTTTTCAATATCCGCTGAATATTCTGTTGGATTTTATTCAGCCACTCCCTTTATAATTTTAATGTTATATATTGTACGTGCTATGTAATGAAAATGTATAAAAAAAAAAAATGTTGATTGAAGCATAAAAACCATGTGCGCTTATCATACGTATTTCACCACAGATCGTGTACGTGCATCAAGTATAAAAGCCAAGAGGCGGTAAATCATATGGCGAAATTAAATTTTTCTCACATCGTCCGCCCTTCACAAACGTTTCCGGTTTTGTCATAGACAGTTTTCGGTGTTTGACTATCCGTATCCGGTCGCGTGTACACATCTTGGTTCCTTTTGCGCTGATGCATATCAAATATAGCAATAATAATAAAGGTTATCAGTAGTAGTAATAGTAGTAGTAGTAGTAGTAGTAGTAGTAGTAGTAGTAGTAGTAGTAGTAGTAGTAGTAGTAGTTTGTAGCAGTTGCAGCAGTTGTAATTTCACGAGCAACCCCTCTTGTCAACATATAGCGACGGTGACGGCTGCAACAGTAGAAGCTAGGTATATATCATGTAATATTATAGTCGCGCGTGCGATCTTCGACGAATAAAGCTGCACACACGAGTTCTTGGGGTGCATTCCGCCGGCGGCGCTCAAATCTGCGGCCGATTTTATTATGTATATATGTGTATATATATATTGAAAAACAGAAATTCGCTTCCAAGACGTTTTATTAAATCTCCATTATGAGAGAGAATGACTATATTTTCTACCGTCAGGTCGTACTCCCTCTTACTAACAACATTGCCGTCTATATAAACTGTGTATGTATTTATATACATATAGTACGGAGTGCACAAACTAGATCTCATGTATATTGAATGCGGCATTCGCGAATCGCTATCCCCCCAACATGTGTACTGTACAGCAACCCACGTAAATATAACACGCTAGTTCTAGAGTGTGGGGTGAAGAAACCACGGAGTAGGAGTCAGCGCTGGTGGATCAGCCACACGGGCTATTTCAAAACATGCGGTATCGTTTCCTTGGGAAATTGTGTTTTAAATTTTTTATCCGTAAACACGCTTGATAGCAGATCACATAACTTTACTGCACCACTGATATTGCTATCCCAACGGAATTATTATTTTCATTTTTATGCCTGTTCTTGTCATGTGTGATGTGTATTGTGTGTATAAGCTAATGTTATAGGTAATAACAATGACACAATGTTATTTTTAGACTGTACAACACCACGAATGTTCATAAAATATTAATTATGGCATACAATTCTCTTTTTGTATTATTCAATATTAAATTGTTTTAAAAATAGTTTTTTCCGAGAAATGTATTATTAATTTTTTTCTTTATATAATTATATTGTATTCCCATATTTAGTATCGTTTTGCATTTTAAATGTTCACGAATTGACCGAATGTAACATAGAATATATTATATTTTGTTACTAATTTTTAATACTAATGAAATATAAACTATTAATATAATGCTTTATTCTATCTCCTATTCTATTGAATATATTTGATATTTTTAAAAGCATTATAATGTTAATACAGACATAATAAATATATAGATTACAAAATGTTTGAAAATGTATGGGTACGATTATATCAATCACTGATAAATGTTTCCAAACTCTATAAGTTTTGCAAATGAAAAATTCGTATTCCGTTGTAAGATTAATAATAGCACTCCACTAAAAATGTAATGAATTGATTATTTGTTATAACAAGTTATTTTATTTATCTCTCTATGTATATTATATTGATTTTTATAACTAAAATTTAATGTAGATATGCAATTGACAAAATATTATTCGAAATTAAATGAATATTTATTAAATAATTATTGGTAATATTACATAATGAAGAATTATTTATTCTAAATTAGAATATTTTTAATTTAGGTATATATTATTAAAATCATTTGTACGTTAATTTAATCCAAATGTATGAATGTATATAATATGCAATCTGTCGACTACTTTGTTTTGTTTCTTGGACTGATGTTTGTAACTTAATTTATTATTCTAAACTTAATATTTTAATTTAATAATATTTTAGTTATAATTAATTTATAAGTGTTATAACAGTAACTTTAAGAATAGAATTAGGTATGTTTTCTGTCTTACAAATAATTATAAATGTTTTCAAGGAGTTAACTATTTTTTAACAAATACAAAATAATATATTATATCTATTCCAACGAATAATATTATATTATTATGATATTACATTTGTTAAAATATTTTGTTTATTTAATAATCTTTTGATTCATAATAATTGTATATACGTACTATATTTACTATTTTATTAAATAACATGCAAATAGCTTATTATTATTATTATTATTATTATTATTATACTTTTAAATGTACACGTCACAAAGTTTGTTCTGACTAGGTACTTTTCGTATTACCTTCGTTGCAAACATTACCTATATTCTGTGAATTATTTAATTTAAATCGATATATATATTATAATATTATATTGTGTACTTCGTGTAGTTAACTCTAAAAAGCAAGATTAAAATGTATTTATACTTGGAGGAAGTTTTAAAACAATGTTTCTCGGTAATTTATATTGAGTTGTTTTAATTGGTACGTAAAGTGCCAACATAACAAACGTCTACACTCGCACATTTCAGTCTGCAACCACACATAAGTATAGCGATGTTCTATATTCGAACGTCTTAAGTTAAAACGACCACGTACGAAAGTTTCGTATCGGAGTTCAGGCAACTGTATTATTATGGTCTCGGAGGGTTTCAAAGAAGTGATACATAAACTTCAGTAGAGTCATTTTCGAAAAAAAAACACGTTAGTTTGGCACTTCTGCCAACAAAAACTTAGCGATGTTTTAGTATTTATGCACCAAAACATACTGAAACTACGCATCCCCTTTTTTTGTTCAATACGAGTTTCATAATAAATAAGAGTGGGTGATATTTGATGCAACATAATGTAGGTAGGTACGACGATAATTTATTTCATTGGTGTTTGAAATGTTTGAATTGCGTTTTAAAATCGTTCTATAGCTTCGATATATAGTATGATTTTTTGACCTTCTTGGTGGTACCGACTGCTGTAAATCATATTATATGTCATATAATACGTCTAACTGCAAAATTATGTAATGGGACTTCACATAAATATTTATGTATTTGTTCGGGCCGTCCCTAGAGCGTGATAAATTAAATATAAATTACTTTAACAATTCGTGTGTTATAATATTCATAGTTTCTATTTTCTTTATAGCTTATCACAACTAAATTATATAAAAATATTATATCTATTAATGAGATATTCTATATAGTGCATTATTTCTGATAATTAAAATTAAAGTGAGACACGTAAAATATAAGTTGATAGTTATATCGATTAGACTAATTAACATATAATGTATATTTCGTGTCGTTAATTATTGAGGTATTGATTTATCATAAAAATGTTTTTAAATAAATCAATTATTTAGTACTTAATGTATATATTTATATTATGGTATCATACATTTTATTTGAAAAATACAACATAAAACTTGATGATATTATTTTAATTGTTAATATTTCGATGTAACAGTTTCATATTATATTTTAAAATTTAACTGTAGGTTTGCAGAATACATATTTATTGTACAAAATGTTTCTACTTCCAATTTGTAAACACATTACGTTTTATAATTGTTGGAAATGCTTTCAATAGTGTTGAAATACTTTTACAAATTTTTGTGTTAATTAGTTTTGTATGTATATGCAGCAAACCAAACATTAAACTGCAATAAAAGTCAACAAATATGTAAAATATTATCTCGCCAAAATCGCGTTACCACATTGTGTCCCCCTCCACTTGATTAGATGAACGACGTTGCATTTCATTTCGTTTAAAATAAATGGTCCGAAAAAAATGTGCAACAGCTCGTAACTAATCGAAATTATATATTTTTGTCGTTCTGAAACTAATTAACATATTAATTGAAATGTAAATGCGCAAGATACCTAATATACCTATTCGTCTTTATTGTTTAACAGTTTTCATTTCTCTCTTGAGAATAAGATTACTTTTTATATAAATAAATGCATAGAACACATATTTTGATTAAAGTTGTAAATATTCAACTAATTACAATCTGTAATATAGTAATACAGTTATCTTTTTCAAAAATATTTTAGCTTTTCTCGAAACCACAAAAGGAATTAGTCTAGCGTTAACTACACACGCGACAATTCTATAACATGTTTTCCATTAATATCCATAGTAAATAGTTATGGTAATAGGAATGTTGGTTAGTGCTAGTTGTAGTTATAAAATAATCGTTGTTATAATATAGAAATGTACATTGAGTGGTTTTGGAGGGTTTATTCTTTGTAGCCTTTTCAACCAATCTCAGGAAATTGTCCTTTACTTACCTATCTACCATCTACCTAAAGCTACCTGTTGTACTTCTCTTTCGCCCGTTTTCGGTTAGGAAATGCAAATCCTTTCTTGTGGAGACAAATCCCAGTAATCAAATACCGACAACAATTCGGTTCGCTGTGCCTGCAAATCGTTGATCCTCCTCACACCCTCTATTGCACATGGACCAAAGCTACTCTAACAGTTCCTACGTAACCCTCCTATAGCCGTTACACAGTTGACGAAAACCTGAGGATTTTACATCCTATTGTGGTGTTGTTGACCTCGGAAGCTATGTCGTTTGTAAGGATTTACTTGCATCCCTTCTTAGTTTCTACCCGGACGAAGTAAAGGCCCCATCATCGAAAACGTTTGAAGGTTACGTATAAAACATATCCAATAAATCTTGTTTTTATATTTTGCTACTGAAAAATAATTATATTATAATGAATTATAGTTTATTAATTAATTATTTATTACATTATATAGATATTAAAGTATTTAATATATATAGTTATTTTTTTTAAGAATAGGTATTTTTTAGGATAAATGTCATTTATTGTTATTTAATAGTCACAAATCAAGTTTGTAAATGTAATTGTATATAAAATATGAAATTACTGTATTAAGTGTGTATAGAATAATGTTTTGTTATTTCTATATTTAAAAAATTATATATATGGGTAAACAATACAATACACAGTTAATAAGCTATTTGCATTCACCTCATTAAAACTTTAAGATGCATATTTTATATAACCATTTTAACGAGTAGATTGTGTTTGCATTAATACGTCTCTAAAACCATGGCTACAAAAATAATTTCTTCTAATTAAAATATTTGTTTATTTATTTTTAAACTTTTGAACACTTTATAGTTAAAACTAATTTTACTTTAATTAGAACATCTAACTTTTTAAAAAGAGTTTCATGAACCATTTTGAGTTTCACCTGTTTGAGTTGCAAATATAATTATATTTGTTGTATTTGGAATTATTAATAAATCCACTTTAAGTTTGTTAAATCTAAAGCTATGCACCGTAAGCATATTTTTAAAGCTTGATGTTTCTTCAAAAGCATCATTGAGTAAAAACATCAACTGGGAAGCGCTTTGCAAGCCATATAGTCATACGTAAATCGACTTTTAATTAATTTTTATTTAACAATATATTTTGTTTAAATTATTGAAAATAAACATATTTTTAGTATAGTATACATTTTAAAATTAGATTTTCAGAATAATACAGAAATTATGTTAAAATTAACATCTTAATTATTGAATTAAATACATACCAAATTAAATAAAAAAATAAGTAGGAACTAAAATGGCTCTATTATATAAACAATTTTACTTATCTTTACACTTTTATAAGAATATATATAAAATTATAAAGGGACCTGTGTTATTATATCATGAATTAATAATTATCTATCTTAAAATATTATTTAAGTTATAATATTGGGTACCGTCCATACATGAATTTAGTACATTTATATATACACGTTATGATTATAGGGTTGTTAACCTATTTTTTTATTTTATTAAACTAAAATTTTATTATACTAATAAAATAAATGGATCTAGTATATTTCATCTTTTGTTTAACTATTATGAAAAATATTTATAATATGAACACATAAACTTTTTTATATATTTAAACTTAATCGTTCTTTTAATTTAATTTTCTAATGTTTTAATCAAATAATAATATGATGCTTTTTATTCAAAATAACTAGCAATACAAGCTATTTTGCTGAAAAAAAAATTGTCAAATTATACTGAGTGTAGATATTGAATGTTTGGAAAATCTAATCAATAATATCTTTGAGCTAGTCTTTATTATTAAGCAATATTTTTAGGCTGCAAGGTAAACCGTAATGAATATAAATTAAATTGATAAATTGTTAAAAAGTACTAACTATTCTTTAGTATTATTATCCATATAATCATATGAAATTGAATTTATACAATTATTTATTACTTGTAACTTGTGTCGAGGGTGGTGACTATACACATATGAATAACAAAAAAACGTAATATAATATATAAACCCAAAAACGTTTTAATAAAATATGTCAACTTAGAACAAAACCTTGGCGTTAAATCATTACTTGAAAATAATTTATAGACAATTCATCAATATTTTGTAAAATTCAATTTTAATCAAACCTTAATTTATATAATATGTTTCTAAGTTTTTTATTCAATTAGTGGTAGTTTATCTATTTTTTATTTTTTTTTGGGATAATATATAAAACTGAATGTCAAAAATTGTATAAAAGGAGTATTTTTATCATTCAACTTATAGGTTTAGAAGTTGTAAATTATATATATTAATATATACTATATAATTATTCAGTTATAACTTTAGGAATTGTTTATTATTGACTATGTTTGTGGATGTATGTATTCAATAAACAAATTATATGTCTACAATCCTTACATAAACTAATTTACTGTGTGAAAAAATACTATTTTTTTCAAACTAAACTTATAAATTATTGCTTGGGTGTAATATATTTATACAATAGTTGAAATTTATTCTTTAATTAATTATAGTAATATGTATATTATTTATATTATATATAGTATGTCCCACCCAAATTACTTAATATTTGTTTTTATAATATATAACTAAGTATGGAATATGTCCGATAAAAATGTCATTTTTAATGAATAATAGTGGAATAAAAGTTTAATTATGTAAAAAGTATAAAATATAATATATGTATATTATATTCAATTAACCGTTCGTGAAATAAATATTCGTATTAACTAATTTGTTAATTTAGTGAGAAATTATTTTAATATACTTTATGCATATTAAAGTTATTTTCGTTTAAAGAATATAAGAAGTATCGATTGAAAATATTATATTGTTTTAATACCAATCAGTGAAAATGTAATGCATTTAAGATAATGTCTGTCATTCAATAGTAACGCGTGTCAAAAATGTATTTGAGAGGCATTTTTAGTTATTTCAGCCACGGAAATAGTTTCCGTAAGTATAATATAATTTATAATTTTAATCATGTAAAAAGGTTCGTGTTAGTATAATAACAACACCCCGTTTTTGATTAGGTACTCACCCCTTACCTTCTATGTACACCCTAACCGTTAAGGTGAATAATAATAATAATAATAATAATAATAATAATATGGTAAACACAAATATTGGACAAGACCAGTAAAACAAATTCTGCATAAAATAATATGATATAACAATAATTGCTAATGCTGTGTTTCTCGTTTATAAATAATGACTACGACGGTATCTATATCTATGTATAGTGAGTTAAGGCGTATCGTGCTAGAAGGACAACCATTGCTGATACTAAGGGGATTTTTGAAGCAATGTTGTCCAAAGTCAAATAATAAAATAATTTAATATAATACACCCACGTCCCACACAAACACACACAAACGCATGTTTTACAATATTTATATATATATAATGGTTCTACGAGAAAAGCACTTCATTAAATTTACACGGCTTGTTGGGTGCTAAACAATCGACCGACTTCGTGAATAATTTTTTGTACGTACAACAACTGCCATTGCCACTGCCATTAAAGCGAAACTTAGGTTTTTCTGCCACCGTGGCAGACGTTAAAACAACATGCGAAACAAACATTACGTATGCAGCCGATGTTTACGTATTTCCATTCAAATCCGGTTCCTCTGATTTACCACGTTTGTCGAGATCAAACATATAAACTTGTTCAATGTCTGTGAAAAAAATAACTTGCGGCATTTCAACGATAGAAAAATGTACAAAAAGAGCGAAAGAATTTTTCCGAGTTTTTAATTTCTTTCTCTTTCTCCTTCTTTTTTTGTATTAATTTCAACATTTGTTGTTTTTTTTTTTTTTTTTTTTGGTGATACACGGCCGACAATAATTTTTCTTTCAGTTTTCGCTCGTTTCCTTAATTACGTTTTATAAACTAAAGAATGATAAAACATTTTTTTTAACATATTTTAAATACTTTGAAAATAGTATTTATATATATATATATTTAATGTGTAAATAGTGGCAATAGGTAATTTTTGTAAATTTACTCAATCATTGTTATAGAATAATTGTTATAGAACAAGATTTAAATATTTTTTATGTACAATAATAAAATAATTATATTAGGTTATATAATTTATTTTTGTCTATTATACTGATATATAATTTTGTTTATTTTTGAACGTGAATGAATGTTTCTATAAATACTTACTAGCAAGGTATAAAGTAATAATTTTTTTTGTTCTTTTGGCACTACAAATAAAGTATATTGAATAAAACATATAGATATAAACTAATATACATGCGTATTGTCTGATAGTGTCAATCTTATTATTTTTAAACAACGTTAAAACGAAATAATCTGTAAAATAGTATTTATAAAACTCTAAAGATAAAAACGTGTTTCTATCTCTATTTCAATCGCGTAACACTATAAGACCGTATTGTTGAAAATTTGATTAGGTTACTCAAAAAGTGTCCGATTTTTATATTACTTTAACGTTCTTTTGCACACACGTACACTATGGAATTTTATACAAAAACGTATGCGGAGGAGTCTTCTGTAAACTGGACAAAATAATACTGCCCTTCAGCAAAAGCAAAAGAAACAAAAACAAATAAATATTAAAAAATAAAAAGAAAATGTGAGTGGACGTGATTATTTTTACTAAGATTTCTATTAAAAAATAAAAATACGCCTCGAGGTCACATATCAGCATTACACACTTTAAGAATGAAGTCTTCTTAATATTTATAGGGGTAGGATAAAAATGGTATGCAATAACTATACTCATAATATTTTAAATGACGAATGATATTTTAAGTCTTTAAAATATTTATCATGATGTTCTATAATATTAAAAATTACTCAGATTATATTTTATACTGCATGCTCGGATACAAATTGTACTTACGATTACTATTGAAGATTTAATTGTTGTTACCTACTCATTGGTTTTAGATGATATTCACTAGGTAATTCTTATATTCGACCAAAATGCTTAAAATACGTAGATATATATTGTTTATGAACTACGAATCAAATAGGCTAAATAGACTTGAATTAATGTTATTCGACAAAGCTTTTGTCTAAAGTACATCGTGTGCTTCAGAGATCTAGTGTCACTTTAGTTAATTTATTGTATGAAATGATCCCATTTTCATGAATGCGTCACAACTCAGCTGAGCATAACTAAAATTACTTATTGTACTATATTCAAATATGTGTAGTGTGTACAATAGGTATATGTTAACGATTAATATTCACATTAAAAATCCTTAGGTCGTCATAGAGTAAAGTAATTTTTTTAAATGATACGTTTTAATGTTCCAGACCTACGTGACGTATAATAATATTATTTCTCGTAATTAATTTTATGATTCTTTTAAGTTAATATCAATATAACTTTCCTTGAAAACAATCATTGTACTTGAACTTTTCACTTGTATAATATACACATATTATAACATTATAAAAATAAACCACGCACAGACAATAAATTTAATAACTTGAATATTGAAAATATTTTGTGTTTCAGACATAATATATGCACATGCAATATATATACTTATTAGATCAACATTTTCGAATAAACTTAAAACTTTCAAGGTTTATTAGAAAATATACTACAATATTATCTTTAATTATAATTACCTATTTCTTCTATCTAATAATCTGAAAATGTGTTCAATATTCTTTCCTGCAGACATTTTCATAATATTCAATTATAATTTATAATGAAGTTTTCTCAGTATAAATATAATAAATGCTATTTTAAATTATATGTTATATTTAAGTACCATTGTAACTATTATAATACTAGTACTAAAATATATTTTTAAAATTCACTTTTGATTTAAATATTGATATATCAATATATTCACTGAAAGTATTAATTATTTATAAAAAAATAAAATAATTATCAAGTAATGTATTAGAAGATAAAATAAAAATAAAGCACTGATAAAAAAATACGTGTACAAAAAAAATCACTTTAAAATAAATAAAATATATGAACAAAATATAAAAATCAGTAAAACTAACTAAGAAAATGAAAATAAAAACATCTCAGCATATACAATATATTGTGTTTTACACAAGCTTTTTACAGTTGCACAACTGAAAGTTAAATTTTTCTCACAAATTATTCTATTGTTCTGACTGAATAATAACTATCGTCGGACTTCGTCTCGAGCAATTATATACGGTGGACACAATGAAAAATCACTGACAACGGGCCTACGAAAAGTGGTGTCGGTGGTGACGACGATGGTGGTGGTAGTGGTGATGGGGTTACACCCTATCCTGACACCCGGTGTTTACAATCCGAGAGACCCATGATTGCTGTCGTAATTAATCTGTGAACTTGGTGGTGTGTGTGTGTGTGTATGGGTTGACAAGGTCGACGGAGGCAGTGTCGGCGAATCGGCTTAATCGTCCAGTTTTCTGTGTTGCTGCGCTTTTGTGTATGAATTAATTTTAATATCTCTTTTACATCTATTTTGCACACCACTGAAGCAACGAGACTATTGTACACCACGGACGATGTTATAGTTTTCTACAGGCGCTTAACGAGTTCGGCCCGACCGTATAAAAGCCCACCCTCTCTTCATGATAGCAACCTGCCCCTCGAATTAGCACTGAGTAGGTGGTTGGGAATAAACAGGTCTAATTAATCGCCGTCGACGAAAAGCTTACAGTGCTACGGTGTTAGGGGAACCGTTATACATAGTTTTACGAATGGTATTGTTTGTTCTGTCGTCCCCTATATAATAATATATCACATACACAAGTGTGTATTTTTCGCGGCTAGTAGGTAACAATATATACGAGTACCTACACATTTATACATATATATTATGTGTGTGTGTGTGTGTGTGTGTGTGTAATGTGTATTGGTGAAAAAATAATATTTATTCAAATGCCCTTCCAGTTGACAAGACATCTGACGACATGTCCGCACACCGTTGGGAATATAAACGAAAAAAAATAAGACCATTACCCCACACCGCGCTTAGTGTTTTGTCTACTACTCCGCGACTTTTTCTCTTATCCAAGACATTCCGCGTGGAATTACGTCTCTCCCGGAGCGTAACTCGAAATCGGATCCGTTTACACGCGACCGAATTCAATAATACCGTCGCTGTATGCTCTTCAGCCACTTGTGCCGCTGCCGACACGGCCAACAGTTACTATATATACATTTTGAACGTGCGCGTGTACACACGATATCGTCGGGAATTGTTATTATTTTATTTTCGTGTTTTATGTATATATAAAATTATTTATATATCATACCATATACATTCTACATAATATAATGTATATAAAGTGTCTACGTGACAAATGACGAGTCAACCTCCACCTTTCCGAACGTCGTTAATGGTGAACAAATTTATGCAAACCCAATAATATGCCCGTAAGAATGTATACATGGTTTATGTTTACGGTTTATTTGATTTTCCAGGTAGTCGAGCTCAAACAAATGTAAATTCCCACCCCCGTCTTTCTTCACCAACGCCACCTGCACCACCTCCAATCGTCGTCGTCGGGCCGAACACGCTCCCCTATTGATTTTTTTTTTTATGTTCTCATCACAATTGAACGGCACATAGGTACCCCGAGGTCATGGAGGTAGTGAAAAAAAAAGAAAAACTACTGAATAACTAATTGAAATCTATCCGTCGTTTCGTTTTATCAATACGACCACCGATTGTTTTCAGAACAATACAATGCGGAAGTAGTTTGAAGTACGACGTTCGTTTAACGTTTAAAAATAAATCATAGGCCGACCACTATTATATTATGTTAAACATAAGTTTCAACAATGAAACTTGTTTCATGGTCGATAGTTATAATGTAATACTTTATACGCTGATATGAACAGTTTAAGGAACGGAACTAAATATTTTTGAATCGTAGTATTTAGTTCTTGGAGTTCTCCATTTAATATTATTGTAAACTTAACCAGTTTAATTATTTTCTCTTATACTATAATAGCCACACTTAACAAAATATACTAATTTAAATTATACAAGCAAATTTGGTACTACCTATGAAAATATCTTTTTTAATTTAACAATGTAGAGCTAAAATATTACTTAAGTCTTACAGACAATGAAACTACTACAAATGTATCACCAGAAAGCCGATTACAAAGCTCTATAATAAGTAATATATTATAACAACATTAACCAATCCTTTTTATGTATTCGTTTTACCAATGCTTATTTATCAGATACATATTATGATTATGATTTTATGAGATTTAAAGAGTTAAGTATTAGTTATACGGTCTATAGGATACAACATTTTGCGGCGTTAGCAAAACGACGGGGACTCGTGCGATAGGTTTTATATCCGCTAGCCGGAAAAAGGCCACCATAGAGATAATGGTTTTTCTGTCTTATTATTATTATTTTTTTTTGAAAACGGTGGAAATAAATGTTTATAACGGTGGCTCTATGTACGGCTGAGTGTGGTAAAAACAGCGCTTGATTGGATTACGAACGGACAGAAATCGATACGGAATTCTTTTCCTCTCTTCTTTTTCGTCCTTTCTGTTTGACCACACGATAATTTCGAAGAGGAATTTTACCCTCCGACGCAATTTTGCCTACACACGGGACCACTGAACTACTACCTGTACATGTATATATACGTGCGTAAGTGTGTGTGCATATGTGTGGTTTTCGTTAGGAACAGCCATAGTTTTCAAGACCTGAATCTCAATTAATGCCTTTTGATGGGATTGTTTAAGTGGTGGGACCCAGTGCGAAACAACACTACACATCCAACAATACTCCCTGCCGCAGTGTGCCCTTTCGCGATTTCCTTGTGTTTTTACCCTAGAAAATAACGACTGCCGGGAACATACGTTTTACTTCGGCCCTTAATGATTATTAAAAACCGACCCTTTTGCACGCGATTGAAATAAACGCCTCCTTGATACGTTCCTGAGGGGTAAGGTGTGGTCGACTACGTGGTATATGGAGACGCTACGCAATCAACGGGATTGCATTACAACAGAGATAAGAGATTGATTAAATTTCTCTTGAGTCTTGGGAACAGTCATATCCGCTGCATCACTCTGCACCAACGGTGCTTTTTGTCTTTTGCCTTTTTCCACAACATTTGCACAAAGTGTGACGACTTAAAGGAAAAACGAGTCATTGAATAAAAATAAATATTACACACATACTCAGGTACACGTACATAATATATTATATAATTGGATAGTTTTTTTTATTACACATTTTATTATAAGAAGTACGCAATATTATATATACGAATAAGGTTTCAAAAACGAAATTACATTGGATATTATTTTATGTGTCATATTAGTTTAATAATTGTGATAAATAAGATTTGAACATAATTTAAGTAAAATTATAAATTTGAATATGGCGTATTTTATGTATTATATACAAGTGAATATTACTTTAATTTTTATTCAATGTTTTCTGATTAACGGATATATAATAAATATGAATGGTTGTTGTTATTTAATAGCATTATGTATTATAACTATTTAATGATGTCTACACCTCACGGGAAAAATTATTTATTTTACTATGTTGGATAATATATTCTTTCGAACACGAGTAAAAGTTAATGTGAACAAAAATTATACTGACTATGTTTATTGTTTAGTTTCAATTATGATAAAGCCTGGATTAAATAGTTTAGTTTTAGATAAACACATATTTTAATAATGTATAGATTACTTAGTTTTTGTTACCAAATTGTCGTGAAAAAAATAATTAGATTTGTGTACTTATAAAAAATATTATATATACTTATTGTACATCACGCACAAATTAATACAGATTAATACAAATTAGCCAACTAATATAAAAATATTGAATGCACATTACATAAGTATAAATAAACAAATACAATACTCACATATAAAAACGTACATATTATTTTATTTCAACATTACATAAAAGGCAATACCTATAACTTAATTTTAAAACCAAAAATATCTAAGGTGAATTATTGGAGTCAAGGTTTGTTTCAGGTACAGAGTTACGGAGATCAATATTATACTAATCAATAATGTTCAGTATGGAATGAAATAAAAGCTATTTGAATTTTTAGAATATATTTCACTTATATGATATAGATATTTGGTTTGGTGTGGTTCTATTATGTTTTAGTTTTATAACACTATAAAAACAAAATTTTCTTGACACTAGAGTTTACTTTGCACTTCACAAAATGTGTATAATATAAATAATTCTAATGTAAAATATATTAAAACTACTAAAAAAAAACTATATCATATATTCAGTTTTTTACTTCTAGTGTTTAATGCTCTTGAACAACATACAATGTTATCACTTATTATACACATTTAACAAAAAAAAAAAAATCAATTAAAATCATATATTATAATTTTATTATTGACTATTGCCTAATGATTCTCAAAAGCTATAAACATAAATCCAAAAATATTATTTACTCGTATAAATAATTTTTATCTTATTAAAACAATAATAATAATAATAATAATAATAATAGGTATAACTATAATAATAGTCTATTCTATACTAAAATTATTTTGAGTTCGTTAAAATATATTAGTATACCTACTTAAGTAAGTTTGTATCCTAAATTTATGTTTATAAAATAATTATTAAGTGCTCTTGATCTGATTGTCTATATATGTGTTTACTTATATAGTATAGATTGATATAAAAATAAAACTATTGAGCTTACACTATATTATAATAAAATATAATTGTGCCTAATTAAAGCAGCGTAAGAGACAGACTGTTTTTACAAATTATTAGTTTGTACTTCATTAATCAACGATCTATGTTAAAATATTTACCTAGCTAGTAGAGAGTTTTATTACATATAGTAATATATTAGATAGGTACTGTTTGTAGACGGCAGGTGTATACATACTATGTGTGTGTGAGAGAAAGAGCGAAAGAGAGAGAATGAGTGATTGAATGGGTTAGTGGAGTGCGAAGGTCGAGCGGTGTATAATATGGTGAGCGAGAAAGACGGAAAGTTCCTGACAACACGTCGTAATCGCAATTCTTATATATAGTGACGTTAATCGTTTCTCGAATCGTCAATGGGCAGAAAGGGGCAAAGAAAGGATAGTGGACGACAAGAACAAATGTGACAAAAAAAAAAAAAAAGAAACGACCAAAAACAGTCGATTTGTAGATGGATGAGGTAGCACGCGTGGCGGTAGTGGTAGATTCATTTCCGGGTACATCGTTTCCGGTGTGGTGTATCGATGTGACGTTGGTAGTGGCGCGGAGAGAATAAAGTCTCTCGTTGTCGTCGTTGTCCCGGTACCGTTGTTGGCGCTGCTGTCCACATTCGGCGGATTGATTGTCGAGTGATTAGACGCGCGGGGACGTAATCGCGATTAAATGCACACTGTAAAGTTGTTACCCGGACACATTAATCTTCTCTTAATTCCCGGGTAAGGCGATTTAGCGGCATGCTAAGAGGAGCGGAGGTAAAATTACAGACGGGTAACGAACGGCAATTTGTCGCCGGTTTGAATTTGACAATATATATATGGTGTTTTAGCAGCCAGCTAACTCTTCAATCGTTCTCTATCCATCTCTATCTCTACCTTTTTCTCTTTCTCTCTCCTTTTCATCGATACCAAATCTCTTTTAAACGTATCTCACGCGTGAGGTGTTTCGTGAGTTCAGTTATTGTCTTTTGCCTTTCACATTTATCGATATATTATTTATTTTACAATAACAATTCGAATATCGTTTTTTAAAAAATATGACATTTATATTTTTATTTTTACCGTTTGTTCCGGACCGCTTTGTTATGTTTATCTAAATCGGTTTTCAGTTATAAAGCGATGTCATCGATTTATGTTTATAATAATAATAATATGTACGCGTAATATATAATCCTATACCCCGGTCGGTCGTTTATCGTATGTTTTTAGAAGATTTTCAGGAAATGTCGTTAATAAATAATTCGATTGGAACCCTACTCTAGCGCTCACTTCGCCGACAACCCACCCCGCTTATATTTCCGTGTGCATGTACCGTAACCGAATGTTGTAGACTTATATTTACCATTTCTATATTGGGTTAAAATTCACTCAAAAACATTGCCAAAGACCGTGATGCGATAATATTATTATTGTTAAAATTATAGTTTGTCTCTGACTCTCACTGGAAAATAAGACTTAGTGGTTATAACCATTTAAATTCGATTATGTTTACAATCTTATTATGATGTACATATTATTATAATATATTAATATATAAAGCGTATACATATACCATAGTAGTACTAATAGTACCCTATTTTTAACGTCATCATTTTCTTTTTCAACGTACTGCTAACCTGAAAACATTATAATATTTTATACACCTCGATAGTTTGCGTTTTTATCGATTGTGCTCTTTCTATAGGGTTTTCATTAACGGTGGCAATTTGTTTAGAAGGGGTGCGTGTGTTTTAAGGGGTAAAGATATTTTATAGGGTGGAGGGAGTGGTTGTGCAGATATACCTTTGCCGCCAAAACGGCAACCAGCTATCGATGCTTACGTGTGATAAGGAGTGATTTGGAAGGGGTTGTGTAAGTGAGTGGACTATGACGCAGACCAACACGCAACCACGAACCGGATAAATTCCGGTGAATTTTATTTGTTAAGGGCGGTGGGAAAAATATGCATAACAAATATTATTATTATTATTATATCAATCTATTGTAAAAAATAAATAAATATAAAATAATAAATGTGTTAAAGATTAAAAACTATAGAAGTAAAATATAAAAGCCTATTTTTTAAGTTTTTTTTCTTGTTAGTGGTTATCAGCCGGCATACCGTTTATGCAATTTCGCTATATTCAAGAATTCTAGCATCGTGCACTGGCGAGAATAATATACTTTCCCGTTAAAGTTTCATAATATTCTTTATTACAGTTGGTGATAATATCATATTTTATTTATATATTTAATAAACAGTTGAAAATAATTTAATAATTTAATATTATTATATGTTTTTATTTGTTTTTATATTACTTTTTTTATACCATTCCAATTTTAATTCAAACTTTTTAAATTATTGGTTCTATTCAATTTGTTCACATAAAATAATTTTAGCGTTTAACTAAATAAATAATTATGTATAACATCTGAATGAATTCAATCATTTTACAATTTTTATATTTATTAAGTTATTATAAATCACATTAATTATATTAATTTAAAATTCCTAGTAATGTTTTATAAACAGCAGTAAAATATTTTACTATACTAATATAGTCGATTATAAATTAAATGTATACATTCAAAAGATTTTTAATAATTATATTATACCTAAATTTATTATTGATTTGCTAAATTTTATTTTAAGATAGCACGAAAAAATTAAAAAATTAAAAATAATTTTAAAGAGCAAATTTAATTAAATTTGTTGGCTGTAAACAAATATCTAATACAAAGTATATAGATAATAATATAAAAAATATGAAACTAGTGACGTTTAAATTATTAACAGCTATAATATATGATAATAATAATAATTTGTTCATTGTAAAAATTAGTCCAACTTATTAAGTTTATATTAATATATAGAAATTTATTTTATAGTATTAGTATTTTACAAACGTTGAAATATATTATATTATATCCTATATTCAATATAACCTTTACTAAATATACTTATTCATTATTAAGTATATTTGACATATAGAAAACAGCTAGTAGAGTAAATACTTGATTTTTATTTGAAAATGTTTCAATTATTGATATGTTACACATTTTGAAATAATATTCATAAAATTAAAACTAATAATCACTTATACAATGTAAATTGCAAATGCATCATGAATCGTAAATAATATCATGTGAATAGAAAATATTGTATTATACTTATAATATTATAAACCTAAGAATTTTAGGTTGTTAACAAAAAAATTGTGTTGTTATAAAAACAAATTTTTATTTTTATTGTAAAGTTTAATAACTTTATCAAACATTCACTGTACTAATACAAGCTATATTTTATAATATTGAAATACTTCTATTTAAAATTATTTATAAAAAAAAATTGACTCGTAATTGTTTTATATTTATAAAAACGAATGGGTACGAATATATAATAGCAATTGAAATATGCGATAACATTTTACTTGACCTGAAGCACATGCAATATAATACGTGACGATGTATTATAGAAGTATTGTAATATAAAAAAAATACTTACATGTATTGTATTCAGTACGCTAGAAAAACTTGGAAAAGTTTGTGAAAAAAATAAATTTCAATTTATGGAAACCGTAAGCAGTATAATTGTGTTATGATTTAAAATTAAAACCCTGATAAAATGCTGTCTACTTAGAATACTACGATCTGAATTTTTTTTTAAATATTTGAGTCAATCGGTCTAATTTTCTAATTTATTACGTGAAAAATGCTGAGACAGTCATTAAAAAATCAAAAATAGCCTAAAAATAAGGTAAATGAATTTAAACACGTTTATGGAATTAAAATCTGATCAACTTATGTAGGTATGATTTCGTAAATCTTTTTAAAAATGGTATAAGTTAGTTACTTGTAGTATTAAAATATACTTTATTTTTAATTTTTAATGCAATAATATTTCCTTACTTGCCAAATATATAGATGATATTAGACTCTCAAACAAATTATACATATTCCTTACACAATAGTAGTACGTGACCACAAACGTTAAAATAGATTCATATGGAATAATTCAAAGAAAAATTGAACATATCCTAAAACAAATAGCTATATAAAACTTTGAAAAAAATAATACTTATATTATTTTCAAAGTAAAATTTCTGTGGATAATGTTAGATTTTATTAAAATATAATATAATATCAACTATAATTGGAGATTACTTTCATCAAAATCTGAAAATATAGTTATTGTTTTGGCTATCTAATAAAAAAAAAAATAAATTATAAATATACTAACTAAATAATAATTAATATTACTAAAATAATATGTATGTACAAACGTCAAATAAAATCGATTTGAGGGATTTCAATAGTTTATATTTCATATTGAAATGCATTAATTAAAAAATACGACAACCGTAATTTTTTAACAATATAGTATAATAATAATATTGCAATAAGAAAATCGAGAAGAAAATATTATACACAAAAACCATGAGTGATGTTTAATAACATACATTTCAGCGTTTTCCTGAACAAATATAACCAAAATGATGTTCAAGGACGTATATAACAATAACGATATAATTTAGCCGAGGCCGTGTAATGTACCGATTCGTATTTTGTTCAGACATTATCAACCGATCTATTGATACGTTCACTCGTACACATATATGTGTAATGCTGTATATTACGCCCTACATGTATATATATATATACAGATGCATTCGTGTACAATTTACTTACCATGTTTGTTTCGACCCTATTAAACGGTGACGGTGCGGAGGGTAAGAATATTGCAGAACTTCGACTACTGTACATTGTACATTTGTATGTATCGCGGTTGTTAAATATTTTCTCGCGTCAATAGGAAATATAATGTGGTACATCAATTGAATAATATTCGTGTTTTATGTTACCGACAACTCGAATTACAACACCTTATAGCTGCTGCCACGGTTAAATGGAAGGTACTGCATATCACTCCACCTTACATGTCTAGATTATGGTCCAAAATAATATAGTACAGGGGTTTTAGTGATACCTTAGTTTTTATTCCAACTCTAGTGAACGACCGCTTACTGGATTTGAATACAATTTTTAGGCATTGATTTTCTTAGTTTTTATTCTTTTAATTTAAAAAGCTAAATATTTACCAATAATTTCTGTTGGAACGATAATATTTGTGACGTTTATAAAATACTGGTTTCTTGCCCGTTCTTTATAATAGCTATGATCTAAATCAGAGACGGTAAACCTATTTGTAGCTGTACATCAAATGAGTACTGTATTTGTTGTTTTTTTTTGTTTTTGGCTAGTAACATCTACACAACATTAATATTTATAAAAATAAATATACATCTTGCCTTTCTCAATTACGTTGCTCGAAGTAATTAAAATATACAAGAATAAAATACAATCTTATTAATTAAAAATCATTAAATAATAAAGATAATTTCATCAAACTCAGTTTATCAAAATATGTCACAGATTCACCATCCATCTCGCTCTAAATATTCGTCTCACCGTCACCTCCATAGGTAATTCGAGCGTATATCAAATATATATAATCAATATTATACGGTGTTTTTCATATTATCGGTGTAGAATTCGTCGCGTACGATTCGGTCGACACTGAACGGGTTTGTCATAAATTGGCTGAGCTAATGTGTTTTCAATCGGTTTCTATTGAACGACTGTGTTGGTGAAATCGCCTAATGGGTTCCGGTACTATGATTTTTTCCTCTTATTCATCGCATATATATATAAATGCGTGCGTGTATATGTGATTCGCGTGCCGTTTTATCAATTTTTTTTTATTTATTTATTTTTTTGCTCAATACTGACCCAGCGCGAGAACGACGACTGGAATTCGTTATTACGGTCCATTGGTTTCCCTTATTCCCGCACTACTGCAGAGCAGTATATAATATAATATACGCCTCGTCTCTCCCGTGCGAACCTTAGTCCCCACGTCCAATCCTGCTTGCATCTACCCGTCGAACCCTCACCACTATATACGTCTACGATCTACCCTGGAACGGAGAACGTTTATATTGCTGCCGACAAGAATAACCACAATCAAAATTTCCAACAAGTTAATTGCTGCGGTTTTCGACTCGAGTGGCAATGAGGGCGAATCGCGTACGAAAAACGAATTATATCGTTGAGACCAATTTTGACATGTCACCGCTGCACAGTAGGAAATACGACGGAAAAAAATAAAAACATTTCTTACTCGTCGTGAGTTAATTGCTAAGTCAATTGATTTAATTCCAACTTTTATTCTAATAATTATGTGAAATCATGTAATATAAAATAATACAATTATTTCATTGTGTAAAAGATAAGATTAAAATTACTTCAGGGATCAATGAATTGATTATACTATATGTACATTTTACTTGAAATGTTAATCTATTAACATACATACATGTAGATAATAGTAAAATACCTCATGTACAGTAATTTAGTATAAATATTTTACAATAAAATTAAATACTACTTGAGTTAAAATTAGAAAATGATTAAATTGTTTGTATACCCTCAATGATTTGATTATTTACTTCTTGGCATAAATAATAATAAGTTTAAAAGGGATGTTACTAAAAACAGTTTTTATTGTGTTGCAGGTACGTCACCAATAATAATATACCAATACGTATAAAATATTAACACTACAAAGTTATCAACAAGTCGTAAATATATTTAATACGTACGTACTTAATATTATTTAATTTAAAATTAAATATCAAAATAAAGATAGTATACCTATAGTTTGAACTTTATTTTACCAGTTTTAGTTTACAACAACCAATATATTAAATTATATTTAAAGATAAAAAAAAGCACAATTTAACTTTCATCAGATTCCTTGAACTATATAAATTATATAAAATTGATTTTTATTATTAACCCATTTGTGAGCTTATGATTCTAAAACTAATACCTCGAGAAAAACTTAAGCTTAACAAATTATAAAAAAAAAGAAATAAAAAATTTAATTATAATAAAATAAGAAAATATTATTCATTTTTACTATCTTAAGCAAATTTTTTATTTTTTATTTTTTTACATACAATAATAGAGTTGGTAAGTAGTGATTTTTATGTTTGTTAATAGCTATAGGGTGTAAAAAATATTTTCTCTAGATCGTCTTTATTTTTAATAACAGACCCTGATTCTTTAAAATTTTACCCACACTAATAAGAGAATATATTTATCTTACAGTGATGTGTGTGTATTTTATTTTTGTTTGTATTTGTAAGTACAATAAGTATTTGATAAAATATCTTGATTTTCAAAAATGAAGATGATTTCTAATAGCAAAATGGATGTAAATAGTACTTCGAGGGATTCAGAAATGTTTCAAGTACTTTTATTCTATAAAAAGGAATAACAAATTAAGGAAAACTGGTTATTATTATGCAAATACAATTTTTGACAAAATCGATCTAATTTATTTAGTATAAGTGGAAAACAAATAATCATAGACACTTGAAATTTTCATCAAGTGTTTATATTATATTCTTTTTATTTATAATAACATTATCAAAATATTTTGACTATTTTGAGCTATTTATAAGTATGAGAAATTTAAAATGTTGACAAAATTCGTCAAAATATCAAAATTCTAAATTATTTTGTAGTTAGAAATTCATAAAAACTATTATTTTTATATAAAAGTCTTTAAAATGTAATATAAATTTCTTCACAAATAGCTAACACTGGAATCATAAAATCTAAAAAATGTTAAAAAAGAATTTTTTTTTTATTTTAATATCGTTATATTTATACTATGAACCTAGTTTTACTCGTTTTCACTATTCATAGAAATATTATGTTATTCAATTATCTTAATATTATTGATATAATATGATATACATTTATATTATTTTAATACAGTAATGATAAATTAAATATTTTTGGAAAAAAATGTATCAATCTACCGCAATACTAATAGTAAAATAAATTATTATTTTAATAATAACAATATCAAAAACACATTATTAAATATACTGTTCAAGCTTATTAGTACATCGATCTTCTTTACTTGGAATCGTCTTTTATATACAATGATACAAAATTGAATTAAAATTTAACATACTCATAACAATGACCCACTGGATACCTAATGAATAGTAGATCGTTAACCAGTTGTCTACCTTTTGTTTTAGGATATTTTTATTTTCGAAATAGTATAATAAATAATAATGAACGATAAAATTTGAGCGAAGTTTATTTTTCACTAAGACCTAAAGAATAATATGTATATCGTATAACTTGAAACTATTATATATTATAATAGTTTATTAAATATGTAGGTATCGTATACAATATTACAAACAATTGTAAAACACACGTTCCGTCATGACGTCAATCATCGTTGACTATATCTTCGTTTTTCCCGTACTATACTCATATGCATTAAGTCACAATTTAATATCATAAAGAACATAACAATATAATGTTAGGGCAAAGTACTATTTTTTACTAGTTGAAGCCAACTTTATAATTCCAACTTATTTGGAACAATTATTTATGTATAGTACCTACTAGTACCTAACGTTATCTAGTAAATACAAATAATAAAATTATTAATTTAAAATTAGATATTAATAATATTGGATAATTATTTTTTTTTTATATGTATATTTTGTTATTTCAACATAAAATATTACCTTATTGGTATGTACTTTTTATTACTTTTCTATACCATCATCCCAACGTTGGTGAAATATTTATTTAACTAATATCATTTTCTTTTAAATTTTTAACTATGAACTTACATAATATTTTGTATTATGTATCAGTTGATTCAAATTCCTATACTTTCTACCCGGAAAGTAAAACTATCAAGTGATTCATTTTCCAGGATTATTAAATGGCTGTTAGGTAAGAAATTCTGATCTTAAAATACTATTCATATGTATAATAGTAATATTATTTAAACCAATTGGGAATCTGAAGATTGTTTGGTACTTTTCGTCAAATCATGTACTCAGACGTCGTACACGTAAATTTTAATAGTTTCACGTGAATTTTACAAAAACGCACACCACTGTTGTTAAATTCTATAAGATAACTCGATTTGCACAGCACAGCAACACATTAAACCTATCTATGTATAATAATTTCGGTAAACGGAACAGGAAAAAAAAAAAAAACGGCCATAGGAACTCAAAAACCATACCCCGGTAAAATAGTTTAAAATAGTATTGTACTTAATACCTACTATAAGTAATATATGTTATAATTCAATATTTTGTAAGTTATACTGTAACATAGACTTTAGGAGAATTATATTATCTCAACTACCAAGTGTTCAACGCTAGTGTGGCAGTACATATTTTTAAATACAGATACCCATAATTTTAATGAATATACGATGTAGTTACAATTAATTGCATTTTTATTAATAAATTATTGATACAAATTTTATCTGGTTTAGTAATCTATAGCTTACTTAATTTATATTATTGGGTACCCACTTACATAATTTATACTTATCCATAAGTGAATAGATAAAAATCGTTGTATAACTTCTTTGCGTAACTTGATGACGAGTAAGTTATTTTAATGTATGTATTACATTTATATTAAATAAAAATAAATATTATTATTATACTATATTATACTTTTAAATGTTTTCAGTTAGTGGATTTTCTTACTGTGGTTTTTTTTTAGATGGATATTCATTTCGCGATTCAATAATTTCATTTTCAAACACAGTAGATATCTACCTTATACCAACTGTACATCCATAATATATTCGAACATAATATCGTGCGCCGTAGGCTAATGTGTACATAAACTCTTCATCAAATGGGATAATTATGTTTGCAATATAGTAGTATCATTAGGTCTCAGTGTTTGATCAGGCGATGTCAGATATATACATAGACTAGAACGGCCTTCGATTAACAATATTGTTTTCAGGGCCAAATATATAATGTAATACGTATATTATGTAAATGCGTGAAATACGCGTGGAGTATAGATACATTTTCTCTCTATGTCTATATAATTTTCACGATTTTCTCGGGACTGATACAAAAAAAAAAAAAATAATAAGATTATATACATTTATTATGTAATAATATACATACTACGAATTCATAATTCATTTGACATAACTAACAAATAGCCATTTTTAGAAAGTTTATTTTTTATTCAATTTTGTTCAATTTGAATAATACAATAAAAGTTGAAAAACCAATATTTTTTTTTTTTAATTTGCCAAACTCTTGTATATCTATACTATGCTAATTTAAACCACCAACCGCTCCTGTAATGTAAGATTAGTACGATAGATTTGATTCGTTTTTCTATATTTCATGATTCCTTTTATCCTTTTAGTTGTAAATAAATTGGGGACTAAAATTTTGTTCACCCCGATGTTCAGTTAATTTTTACTTTTTTCATTTGCACTGTGTATTGTGTATACGACGCATTCTTAGTAGCCCTTGTCCCTCGATACTCAACAGAAGTTGTACGTAATAATAATATAATAGGATAAATACAGTATGTTTTGTGATTCAATCATTATTTTATTGTGCACTTAGACGATTACACACACGCCAATTTATATCAATACACACATTAAATAACAATAATAATATTAATCAAAGCTTGGATTTAAATGACTTAAAAATGTTCTAAATATCCATGCATTTATGCACTTTAAAGTTTAAAACGCTATACTAATACTCATTTGTATTTTTTGTTTGCATTTAAGAATTAAATTCTAATTCATAGTATAATGAATATTGTAAATAGTTATTACTTCTTAAGTTTAATTAAAGATTTACAGCCTTTAATATATATGCACGTACATGTTTTGTGCTTCTATATTATCAAAATTTGAATAAAAATAAATGTTGTTCTAAAATAAAGGCTTATCAATGAGATTGGTATATGTTACAATATTTTCAAAACACCATTTAATTACATAAATATTAGTAAAATTCAGTGTTACATATTGTATACATAACAGTACATTAAGTAATCCAAATATTGATTACAACGTACATGCACGTCATATACGGATCTCATTGATAAATCTTCAAATTTAGAAAGAAATAATCCTTAGCATACAATGTTTAGTGATGAAGTAAAATTAATATAATGCACTCACCCTATATGTTTGTTACAATTCAATTTGTTATATTTTAAATATACTATTCTCTATATCATTCATATCTTTATATTGTATATTGTGTATCAAAATATACTTGCTTACTTGTAAAATCAAATAAATCCGATATTATATATACAAATATAGTAATCTAGTATATTATTATAAAAACATATATTCAAACTATATATTTAAAATATCTATAAAATATACATAAATAAAAGTTATCTAAAATTCAAAAAAAGGTCTAGTTTAATAAAATATCACATGCAGTATAAAGGTAAAGTGACTAAATAATTTTAATTTAATACTCAATGAATTTATTATAATTGATAATAATTTTATCGTGTTACGTAATATTTAAATTTTGAAACTGAATTCAAATTTTATATATTTAAATAATTAAAAAACATTCAATGGATTTGTTGTTTATTATTAATTAATAGTTCCAAGTAATAAAAACTTATGAAATCTGGTTGAACATCGTAAAATAAAAATTTTAATCGCATTACAATAAAAGAACGTGTTGTAAACAAAGTTACCTATACAAGTTATATTGTAATAAGATTGAAGGTTTAATTGTATAACAATTCAAGGGTTTTATTGTTTTACTGTTTTAAATATTAGTCAAATTCAATCAAGAATTTTCTTTAAAACATTTAAGAATAATGTGGCAGTGGGGTGCAACTATATATAAGATTATTATTATTTTTTTTTTTTTTTTAGATGGGAATTGTAGCTCTTTTTTTTTTTTTATTAATAATCTATGTGAAAATTTCCCTTTCATCCTTATGTTTATATATTTATAAGTATATTATATTAAATATAATTTTACGATAATAATTAAATCAAAAAATAACCGAGGTTGACTAAATTAATTGTATTTTAATACGCATTTTCTGCCTTTTAAATTAGATAAGTATCCCTATATATTAAAAATGTGTCGTCATTCCTTATTAAATTATATTATAAATGATCTTCGATTTGAAATTATTTAAATTTTAAAAACAATCTTATATCATAATTATTCTTGGTCAATTGTTTGCCTGTTGAAAAAAACATCAATCTGACTTCTTATTCATTATATACTTTGCTTAGCCTCTTAAATCTCTCACCTATTTGAACTTATAACACATTTGAGTTTTCGAATAAAAATGTAAATAATTAACTTGATACATTAAAAATGAGATTGTCGGTATGATGCGTGTTAAAATCAACAATTTAAATTTGTGTAGTATAAAAGTTTATATAGGTAATAATAAAAGTAATATTATCAAAACATCAATCATTACTTGCTTAATGTTTGTGAAGATATATACACTTTATGATAATTGAAGAAACGATTATATTATCTTTAAAAAAAATATTGCATTTAACTTAATATAAATCAAATAATATGGTATAACATTTTTATAACTGAAAAATATATACGGTATTTTAATTTTAAATTAATTAAAGTCGATTCCCTTATATTCTTTAATAAATAATGTTTAAAAAACAATATCGGTGAATTATCAACAGTGTTAGTGAATTGTCCGAGGCTCAATTGTAAGTAGGTTATTATACAATAAAGTAAATAAAGTATTCCCGAGGCATAAAACAAAATATAAATAAAATAAAATAACATTATATATATTATGCCGAGTACTTATCTCCAAGGACTGTAAGAAAATTGTACACGTATACGTTTACCTCATTAAAACGAAAATCGTTAAGCAAATTCAACTATAATACTGAAATGTTAACTGAACATTGGTGTTGAAAAAAAAATATTTTTAAGTTTGTTAAAAAAATTGTAAGCATAATTATTTTATAAATAAATATGTTTAAAATTATAGTTGTTTTCATATTTTTATATACTAATTTAAATATTGTTCTTTCTCTTGCCAACTTGCAGATTTACCAGTTTTTAGTGCAAATTCAGCCACGCCCTATAGAATTATGATTTACTTCCTCTCTTAAAAAAAAACAGTGTTTTTGTCGTTTAATTACGGTGAAAATAACAATTTAATAAATTATACTCTTTCAGTTTTTCAGTTTATTGTAGTGACAGCAATATTTGAGGGGTGTCCCAATATGTTTTGTTACGGTTTCAATGACAGTATTTTTAAATCGTAAAGTGAACAAGTTGTTTTTAAATTTGGACCGAGGTTTTTGTTAGTTGAACAACACAGTAGTGTAACTATAAATGTATTTTGCGTTGAATCTTGTTGAAAACACTAGTGGAAAAAATACGTCTGTGCTGCAGGAATGCATTTGATAGATGACTTTTGTTTATAGGGTAAGTGAGGGAGTGTATGTTGTAAGTAAAGAATACCCAGGGTACCCAAAAAGGTCCTTATGGAAATAAATATTTCTTTTACTCTTATAATATACATATTTATATTTTATATTTATACATATACATTTTTTTTCATCCACCGAGCATGGAAAAACCGTAGGGTTGCGTCATTTCAATACTGTGTGCACGCCATTTGGCCAAGATAATAAAATACCTCTGAACAGAAGGTATAAAGAAACTTCTGAAAAATTCGTTGTTTACACTTATACTTGCAGATTTTTACATGAAACAAAGGTGACTTTTATAGTAAAAAAATGGCCAACACTAACTATCACATTAGAATGCCTGTATCTGCAACGGCATTAGCTTTTAAATAAGTTTCCATAAATTATTACCGAATGGATTACCAAATATGATGTGGGTGTGGATTAAAATTGCATAGTCTTAGAAATGATGAATTTTAAACTAGAAAGTGCTACACCATCTATCGACATAACCTCTGGAGTCACACGAACGCCACTTTATTTTATAACTTATGCATGGGCCATCTACCATTTCCTTCGGTGTCTAATATATTTACGTGCACGTATACGCATTTTAGCGAAAAATGTTGCCGTCTATAATATACATTGCTGTCATTACATTTCCGTAAAAGCTAACTCAATTGTGAAAAATGTACATTTAATCCATAGTTTTGTGTCATACGAATTGTCTACTGTACAAAAATCTCTTCAAAGCAAAAAAATTATATTTTAAAATAAAATTAATGACGTTCGCCTGTTATGTTATATTTTCCCAGTACTTAGTTTTTTCTTTTTATCTTAAAAGGTTGCAATAGTCGAGCATAAAAGATGTGTCAAAATACGTTTACTGTTGTTTAACAAAAGCTTCTTTTTCATATTGCACTGACCCTTAAGCCATCACCCCCTTATGCTTACTACCACCGTCTGTCTAGCAATCAACCCTTAATGCCGTCTGATCCTTTAAAAGGATGTGTCCGCAAAGTATGTTGGAATGGTGTAATGGGACCACCAATGTCCTTACTTTTGACTATAATCTGAGGCCAGGAAGTCATAATGATGGCATGCTTTTATTTTCTTCATATTGAATCGATCTTATAGCTAAAAGGTTAAAACATAATATAGACTAAGGTCTAAATAAAATAATAATATTATTAAAAACATACGCAACATAGTTATTAGTTATAGCCAGAGTTATAGCATACATTATTGTTTAAATCTCAATAATAAGATTGTTACAAATACGACTAACGTAAATTATAGATATCGATAATCACAGTTTCCTGTGAAAATAACTTTGTTATATTTATAACAAATCCATTAAACTCGTCAGATTTCTATTAGATATAATTTGTAGCACATTGATTTATTTCTCTTCAATTTCCGACTTATGATTGAATAGGCTTTTTAATATTTTATATTGACTTAAGATAAACTTCTTATGCTTATAAGATTATAGATAGATAACATTGAATAATGTAAGTATTTTTGTGAATTGAACATTTAAGCTGATCCATCATAAGAACTGATTATATACTTATATCGTAACCACACTATAAATACAACAATACTATGAATGTATAAGGAAAATTTCAATTTGAATGTAAAATATTTAAATATAATTTATTTTTTTATGTCCCAAATATAATAACTACAATCAAATGATTGAATATGATGTATCTGTAAAAATCAAAACAGGATTCCTACAAATATAGTATGGAATACATAGATTTTTTCTCGGATTAAAAATCAATTACAATTTAATTATAAAATTGAACAGTAAGAAAATATAATTAGTCAGGCTAATATATTTTCAAATTCTACAATACAGTGTATAATTAATAATAATAAAATAAAATATTTTTCGTTTTAAATAAAACTACGATTTCAAACATAATAATCATAACCATCGTATCATTTAATACATGACTTAAAATTTGTTCATATACCTAGTATAATTATAACACTTATATGTATTCATTTTTGAAATACTATTGTGAGCGAAATCCTATTATCACATACTACTAACATTTTTACAATCTGGACAATTGTTATCTCACGTTAATCTTTGGTCGTTTCCAATTTTCCCCGACAAACAGTCCCAAGAGAAATTACTGACGATCTGACCAACTTGAATGGCATTCTGGCATCTTCGATTTGTAGACCATTCTATAGTATTGTACTTGTTTTAAACTGACTTCTTGCTATGAAATCAATATTAAACAAACGCCTTTATATTTTTAGTGAGCTTTAAAAAACACTTGAAAATGATTATTTTATATTCACGTTTTTAGTTATTCAAAATAAATCTTTTAATTATTCATATTTATTGGCAGGTAATAAAGTATTTTATTAATTTCAAATTTAAATTTCGTCAATAATTAAAAATTTAAAAAGGTATACTTTTAATTTATTTAGTCATTTGAACAAAAATATATAGTTTATACAATTCGCATAATTAATAAGTATTTAAAATTTAATTTATTTTGTTGATTCCATATTTTATGTATTTATGATAACCTTATAAAAAGTGAATTATCGAGTACTCGGTTAGTCATTAAATGTATAAATTGTACAAAATTAAATAATACTAAATTTATACTTATAAATATACTATTGGCGAATAAATAAATACTGTGTAAATAAGTCAGAGTATAATTAAACAAACATATAACGGATTTAATAGAGTCTAAGATGATTAGGTAACTAATGAACGTAAAAAATACAAATATATTTTATAAACTGATATTTACTTGTAAGTTTATGGAAACTAAAGGTTTTAACTTTAAGTTAAAAAAAATATTAATTCAAATCTAAAAATGGTTATTAAATATTTTTAATTAATTACTACTTATGATCATGATTTTATGATTTTCAAAATGTTTAAACGATAAATTTTTATTTTGATAAATGTTCATTTTTTTCCATGATAACACCTATCTAATAAATATGCCTATACATTCATCTTTCAATATACAGTTAATGTATACCGTTGTAGTGAAGTGGACAGTAGTAGAGAAATTACATGTTTATAACTAATCAATTTAAAACGTGATTACTTTATAAATAATTTTTTATTAATCTATTTATTTATTATAAAATACATGGGCTGAGTTCTATATTATATATTTGTTTAATGTATATAATATGTGCCATCGTTTACATTTTCTGGACTCATAATACACGCGAAATAAATATCCATCGCCTGCGTTGGCGTTTCTTCCACGTCAAAACGCAATACAATATATTATTATTATTATTATTATTGTATATACCGAAATGTCAGGAAAAACCAGTGACGTTGCTGGCCTGATGGTTATATATTATATAATATCGTTTAATAATGTTTGCAGTAGTCTGTCGTTTATATATATATATGTGTGTGTATGTGTGTGTGTGTGTGTGTGTGTGTGTGTGTGTGTATAAAATAATGTACATTATACAAATGCTGTGTTTTTGGTTTTGCAGTATACACACCCTGGGACAGCAGGACGACGAAAGAAGGAAATAAAGGATATAATATACGAATCGCCACCGCACAGCCATGCGGCGCGGAGTGGCTCGTGATTTTTCCATCGTCTTGGCCGTATTCGCCGCTTGTTTTATCGGCCAACTGACGCTCGGCATCCACATAAGTAAGTCGTATATAACAATATATTATATCGGTACACCTCACCGTCATCGCCGCAGTACGGTATATATAACGTCGTGAGAGAGAAACGATCTGAGTCCATCTGGCGAGAGATCGTCATCGTTCCCCGCTCGCTTTATTTGCTACGACCGTCGCGGTTGTCGTCATCGACGTCGCCGGCTGTTGGCCACCCCTTTGCTTACTCACTCTCTCTTTTTCTATCCATCTCGCTCACCTCTCTGTATAGGTTAATAACGAAACAATAAAAACTTTTCCCGTGTAAGTGTGCAGTGTCGGTGGGTAGGTGAGCGTATGAAGAGAGGGTGGATTTTTCACGTCCAAACGCGCCCACGAAGATCGTTGTCCGCACACTTTACTCTTAACCCACAGTTCAGGAAATCCGATTTTGGGGTCGGTCGGTAGGTGGTGAAATTTTAGCGGTCTCCTCATCTCCCCTTTCTAGAATAATAAAGCAGTTTTGCTCCCGTAACCATTAAATTCAAAGTGCACCGTCGCAGTCACTATGTTGCAGAATATCGTATAACGTCCTGTATCCGTTTTCCAGACCGTTCCGATTATGTTTTAGATAGTCACTCGGCGTGTATACATCTTATGTTATAGTGTACATACACGATCGAGCGTTTTGGCGGTACAACGTGGTCTTGGTAGGTATGTGTTTCGTTTTATCTTAGAAACGACCTATATATATATACGACAGATTAGTTATAGTATTGTGGTTTTAATATGATCAAATCAAATCACACGTAACAAAAATTAAATTGTTTTAATAACACTCCGTAATAAATTTACATTAACTTAATAATGATAATTTTCAAATATTTAGGATGAATTATTGTTGTAGTCACTAACCATATTTTATAGTACTTATTTAGTTAAAATTGTTTATGTATTATACTATATTATTATTTTAAATATTTTTAAAATTTAAAAATCATATCACAATTAGTTTTTATTTTTAGTTTAAAAACTATATACTCTAAAATTGTGATGTACTAATAAAATAATGAAATATAATTTTATAATCACAATATTTTAGCGATACTGATATGTAAATATGTATCTATTTTGTACATTGTTAATTATATAATATTTATAATAAATCATAAGGGAACTGATACGATACAGGTTCCTTTGTTTAAAAAAAAATTCATATCAGTATTTATGCAGTATTAAAAACAATAGTTTATTTTGTATGAGCATAAGTTTTTCTCCATTTCATATTTTTTAAAATTCCTAGCAGAATGAAAAATGTGTTGTTCAGGGTTTTATGCAATTGTTCTTAAAACAAAATACTATGTTACTCTTTTCAAAAAAAAAAATATTATATAATATTATACAACATTGTACACGTGTATTATACTCGTACATTTTATTGAAGTAAATAAAACAAATGATGATGGCATATTGTATTTTACTTACATTACCGATATGACGGTTGTATTTGATTAGGTATTTTGTACTCGATCAATAAAAATGTTAATCTATCGTGATCAGAAGATTGTAATAACAATCGGTATTATGATAAAAAAAAAGGAGATTGTGCAAGCAGTGGTATTCCCAATAAGTCGGTTTGTTAATTATTTAAAACATCCCATGACGAGACGTAAGACTATGTAGGCCGATTGTCTGGGAGGACAAAATGTCGAATAATAATAAGCTTATAACTCTTTGTCAGGATTAAAATTAGGGTTTTTCGAAGGGTTGTATTCCGAACGGACACACACACACACACGTATATTATAGTCACACATAATAGATTTCCGCAAACACGAGTTCGTTTCTGATTGTTCGTGCGTGCGTACACGAACGTATAATATGTATGTGTGTACTGCAGAAGCACACTGTTGTGTTTCATTGTGTTTTATATTATCACCAGGCAGTCTTTGAATAATTTAACTGACTTCGTTATAAAGGCCACGAAATATACAAGTGTCCGTTAATCTGATCATATAAGAGGATTTCGGATTATACGAAACGCACGTGGGCGTGTGTATATTATATTGTTTTTAAGTCTGGGAAAGAGTAAGAGCGGGAGGACATATGTAAATGGACACAAAGGTGGTGGTGGGGTTTTATTTACAAAGTATATAAAAAAAAACCAAGAGCTCTTTGCTTTTATTATGCGTATGGGACATAATGAAATATAGGATAGAAAAAAATGTATACATTATGCACTCGCTTTATTTGCCACGCGAATATTTTTTCACGCGCTTTCCTTCCTTCGGGCCATGGCAGTAGTAGATGGGTGGAAAAAAGGCTGGGAGAAAATCCCTTCAGTAGCAGCTGGACGTTCAAAAGCGACTCGGTGTGTGAGGGATGAAAAACATTGCTACAGAAGCAGTAGTGTTGTTGGTGATAGTTAGGGTAGTGGTAGTAGAAGCATAACGGCAATAGCAGTATTAGTATTGGTTGGGTATTCAGTGCAATTTTGTAAATGGTTTTTCACAAATTTAACGTTAAAAACAGTTTATTGTATATGCTGCCCATTGCGGTATTTTTTTTTCCAGTATTATTATTTCAATAATTATTATTATCTTAAACAAAAAATACATATTGGGTTTATTGGTGAACTCAATAATTCACCACGTGGGTAATTGAATTAACCACTCGACTCTAAAGGACCCTGTGACACATGACCCGAAAAAATATCTGTGAGTGGATGGACGAGAAGAGAATGGAAGGCAAAGTGCTTTATCTTAATAGTTTTCTGTCACCCTCGAACATTGTGTCAACTTACTGATAGTAGCTCCGCACAACCATCATGCTAACGTTTTCTCTGCCAACATAAAAACGCTCAAAAGTAAATTTCCCCAACAAAGATTTTCAAAATAAAAAAACTCAACTAAAACTTTTAGTTTTTAATTTTTCCAACTTATTGAACCGCGAAATTTGAGTGGGAAGCCGAGTGCAGATGTCGTAGCATTTACTAATTAAGAATGGGGTGGTTTACTAGTATAAAAAAGTGACATAAAACTTATTATCTTATAGTTCTAGAGATTTTTCATCCCCAATTATAATTTAAAAAATAATTATACATATTCTTTAATAATATTATTGTATTTTTCCTTTCAATATAATGTTTTTCGTTGACGTTTTCATCTATATCAATATATTTATTTATTAGATTCTGAACAGAGTAATTTGATTTTACAATAATATAGGGTGTTTTAATTTAATTTTTGTGTTTTTGTCATTATTTTTTATGGTTGTAAAAATTAATCGATTTTCCACTTTCAATGTGTGATTTTTGATAAAAATTGGATCTAGTTGATAGATTTTAGGAGGGGCGTCAAAAATAAAAAAATTACAAGTATTTTTGCCCAGTATCTGGAATTTTTATACAAAATTGTTTCAACAAAATCATACTGGAACTAAAATATATACAAAAATAATTATTTGGTGCTTAAATTTGGACGAAATTATATATTTGAACATTGAATAATAAATAATGACATTGATTATTTTGTTGTAAATCAAAAACATAATTCGTGGTGACTTAAAACTTTTACGTATACTGTACATTTTACTATATAAAATTATATTTTAAAAATATATAGATTAATTTTTGATAATATTAATGTATACCTAATCTTTACATTGTTTTTAGTACAGTAATATGAACTCAAAAGTTAATGGCAGTAATATAATAATATGGTATACATATATGTATATTATAATAATAATTAAATATTAATAAAATAAAAGATGGAATGTTTTTGGAGAAAAATAAATAAATTTTTCGTAATACCAATAGTAAAATAAATTATTACTTAAATAATAACAATATCAAAAATATTTTATTATGAGATAACATTTTTATATAGACTTATCAGTATATCGACTGTTTTCGTTCAGAATCTTTTTTTGTATATAATGATTATATAGTATTGAATTCAAATTTAACACGTATATTACAGTGATCCATTCGACATCTACTGTACAGCAATGCGATACCCATTTGCTAAACCTTTTTAAACTTTAAAATAGTTTTTTTTAGGTTCTGAACAAAATGATGAATGTATTGATTTTAAAATGATCAGTGCTTTTTTATATTTCATCTGATTCTGGAGCAGTAATACTTCAATTGTACATTTTGAGAGTATTTTTTTTTAGCTATTTGGGTCTATTTTATACTCTGGAAAGTAAAAAGTAACGATTTTTTTGTAGTTATTGATCTCAATAATCACGATGAATAAAAATAAATAATAGAAATACAAAAATATTATGCTACGTAAGTTTTCGATTAAATAAAATTCATTTTTTTCAACTCAAAAAAGAATAAACGTAGTCACTAGAAATGTTTAAAAAATGTTACCTTTTCTTAGATATGTTATAAATTTAAACTTTTTTTTTAGTTTTTAATAGCAAACCGACTTTCCTGTTTTTCGGTTTTGAAACTGTCATAAATTAGGAGTTTTAAATATTTATAAAAAATAGACAAAAAAAATTATTGTTTATCGTTGATGAGGATCATTTTGAATAGGAAACGTTTGAACAATAAAATAATTTATAATAATACATTATTACAACGTACATTTTAGGATTGATTTTGCATTCTTTCTATTTAAATCAAATAGTAATAGTACGCAATATGTATCTAGTTATACTTATTCTCTTGAGCATAGTTGTTACGCTGAATTTATGAAATTGCCGATTTCATGAAATCAGCAACGTTGTTGCCGAATACGTAAAATAGGTAATTTGGCTACCAAATTCACGAAATCGGCAAATTTTGATTGCTGACTTCGTGAATTAGACAGAATTTTTTCTGCCGGTTGTATGAATTCGGTAACACATTATTATAACATAATTACAAATAATGGCTTATAAATAAACAATAATTGCACGTGTGCTTATTGGCATTACCACGCCGTAATATTTATTACCTATGATAGACGCTATGATACGTACAAACATTTTATCTTGGCTATTGAGGTCTTTTTATTGCTTTTATAAAATAATGTAGTAACTACAAACATTAGCTATATATTTAATGTTCAGTCTTCGAATCATCTGGTGCTAATAGTGTATGAAGTACGAATGTTGAACGGTTCTATAAGTTCACTTATATGGCGAGATTACCTAATATTTTAATTATTTTATAACTATTATAACTATGGACTCTAAATGGACAGTAGAAGGAGACGCAGAAGCTGTTACAATTTTAACTGATGATAGTTTTATAAATAAAGATAGGTGGTATTATCATGTTTGTGAAAAATTTGAAATAATTGAAGTAGCTGGCGTTCGACGAGTGCGATGAAAGCGCGATCAACGCATTATGATAGTAATTAAAAATTTTACTAATATTATCCGTGATGTTCCCTGACGACTGCAGACGTTCAACAAAATAAATATTCATTACAACTCGTTAGATTGGGGTTAATTCGGACCGGACAAGGCTATCGACGTTGTACTTGTCACACGAATTGCACATCTAAACGTGTACATGTAAAAAAATAATATGTCTAATTCGGCGTGCCACCCAGGCCATACTTGCCAAAATGTTTAAATATAGAACAATTTTTTTTTTATTTACTTTTTTTACACATTAAAATAATAAAACATATTTATTATTTTATTATATTTTCAGCGTTTTATACATTTATTTAAATTAAATTATGTCTTATAATTTTTTAAGAAGGGTCTTGCTGATTTCATGCAATCGGCAGTATAGTAAAACCTCGATAAGACGGATCTTCAGTAAAACGGAAACCCCGGTAATATGGATAATTTCTTTGGTGCTTTTTTTCAAATTTCATTTTTTTGAACTCCGTTAACACGAAAAAATTACATGATCCCGAGCAATTCTGTCTTATCGAGGTTTTACTGTATTATGCACTTTGAGTTGCCGATTTCACGTATTCGGCGACAATGTTGCTGATCTCAAGAAATTGGCAATTTCATAAATTTGGCGTAGCATATACACTACACTAATATAGTCCTATATACACTAATAAAAATATATAATTAAATTTATTCGAGGGAGGTGTAATTACATTTTTTAACTTTTAGGATATGTAAACCATATAAGTCTGATAAACGTGACAGTAGGTACTGATTTCCTATTAAGGTCCGCAGCAGAACAGGTGTTATAGACTTATATTGTTCATTGAGTTTCTCTTATCAAAAATCGATTTCAAACAATGAATCGATGTTACCGTGAGTGATAGGTTATACGTAATAATGTAATGTAAAGCTAGAATATGGAACAGTATACAAAACGTGGCTTGGACGTATAAAACTACCTGCATAATATAGTAACATTATGTCCAATCGAAGTATGCACATAATTTTTTTAAGTATTAATTAAAAATAAATAATTCATCGTTTGTATTTTATGAATTTAAACACTGCGCATAACAATAATATGTAAGAACATTTAATAATAACTTATATAAAATGATAATAAAATTAAATATTAAAAATTAAAATTTTTTTCGAATAAATAATTGACTGTCATAATGATTTACAATTTTTCAGTGTATTTTTTTTTAAATCGGTCCTAACTTACGCTCATTTTTTATTTTTAACTTAGTTTATCAAAAAAAAAAAAAAAATTATTTGAAATATTACAATGTTCTTTATTATTCTTAAAAAAAAAAAGAAAAGAATAATCACTCTGCATCAAAAGAATATGCTATCGAAAAATAAGATGAAAAAAATGCAGTATTATATATTTATATACTATATATACGTGTATGTATGTGTGTGTATATCTATACATCACGATTTTCTTTAGTAAGAGTATTTATTCCAAAAAAAAAAAAAACAAATCACTTCAGTGTGCGCACGTAACCAGCCATCTTTGTTGATGCATCGTAAATTATTATATGAAATTATTTTTACTGAGATAAATAATATCCATAATATTATACTCTCGCAGTAGTTGTTTATCAACGGTTCCTATATAATATTTTTGTTTTATTATATTATTTACTTCGAATGAATCTTTAAAAGATAGTGTTAAACGAATTTAAAATTTTGTTTTTGAACTTCAATTTTTCATATTGAGTTGAATTATACTTGAACTTATCCCCTGCATATATTTTAAACGTATAGAAAAATTTTAAAATATAACAGTAGTTTATTATGCAGACTCTTTATTTTTTGAATTTAAACTTGTATTCGCATAAATAAAATACCATTACTTTGTATTTACTTTATGTTAGGAAGATATATTTCAAGTGTTTCAGAAAAATATCCGAAAAGTATTGTTTGATCATCAAGGATGACTTTTCGTGATGGGGGTCACATATACTTCCTCGTCATTTTCGATTTATTGTTTACACACTACGAATGAACCGCCTTTAGGAAATATTGACCTATGCATAGACTGTTTACAATTCTTCGTTGTTAAACTCCATGTTTGTATATCCAATTGACAGCCGATCGTCTACAATTGGCAGGCTCCATCCATCCAGTAAAATACAATGCAATTGATGGACATGTTGTGTTTTTGTATTAATTTGATTCTATAAACAGCATAACTAACAAATTGTGTTTTAAAAATATAGATTTAAATTACGTAGATACAATGAGAAATTTTTTGACAACTATGGCTGCATAATAGCTATATCATAGTTATTGGTGTAGTAACGAATTTACATAATTAATTCGATGATTTCGGTTAATTAATCATTAGATTTAACTGAATAGAAACATAATTATTTCAGAATGCTTAAGTAGTTCGTAATGTCATATGATGATTTTATTTTTGATTTATCTTTGCACAATTTTACCGTGATTGAAGTCACAAATTCATTTAGGAAATTTATAGTTAAATACTATTATGTAATATCATACTATTGAATTCCTATTATAAGTATTTACTCAATTATTTCACATAGTTATTGTTATACTATGTAAACTACCGGTTCGTAGCATTGTTACATAAATTAGTTGCTGGGACCACGATAATACATTTATTTGTTAACATAGGTATTATAAATACTTAAAAAATTATTATTTTCTAAACGTTTATTTTATATATGATTTCTAAAATAAAAATCACAATAATCATCACGTGTAAGATTTGTTTGATGTCATTAACTTTAACTTAAAGATAAACAGATAGACAGTATACAAATACTACATAGTTAAAATATTAACACAAAAGTATTCGGAGATTTATATCTCCTACTAACAGAACCTAGAGTTATATTCATTATTTTAGAAATGAAAATTTAATACACCCCAGAGTGATTTTAGAAACTTTGATGACTTACTGATGGAAACCTCTGGGACGTTTTGTTGTTGTACAAAAGTTTCTAATTAAAATTACTACATAAATTATCATACCCGAGTAGGTAAAAGTGTATACAGTAGGTTATAGTGACATTTATTATGATAGAAATACACGTGTGGCTAATTTTTCGTACTATGGCTGTAGTAGGTGTATGGCATGAAACAAAATGTTAATAATTATTAATTATTATGACATTAAAACATTGTAGAATTTTAAAATGAGTAGATATAATACTATACGAGTTAATTTAGCTTTTAGGTAAATTCCGTACAGTGTAAATGAAGTGCCACCGTGTATAATATTGTCTTCTTGTGTTAGGTTAAGTATCGATTGTTGACTGTAACGTCCAACAGGCACGCTATCCGTAATCACTTGTTCGCACCGACATGGGAGTAGGGGGATTATTTATTGTGCTCTATACACTACGCTGAAGAGAGAAACAATTTTTTTTCGCTCTTTTTTTCAATTATTGCTTCAACGAAATGTACGCCTCTCTTGTCGCGATGCCTTTTTCCTTTTTTTCTGTTGCTTTCTTTTATCACCTCAAACACGAATACACACCCTTCACCGTTTTCAGTGTCAAGCGACCAAGAGATAAATAATCTACCCTGTTTTAAAATGCTCATTCGGATTTATCTAAATTGAGATTGTTTTGTGAACTTGAGCTAGAAGGGTCAGAATTAACGATATAAAGTATTAACTTAATAGTAATAATAAAAAAAATAAAAATAAAATTATGGTATTTTGATGATCCTCGTAAAACACAATAAATCTAGATAGCAAAATCTTTCATTATATCCCAAAAAAACGTTTACTAAACAATTATTATAAATTACCTATACTGAAAAATACTGTACACAGATTTTAAATCATTTTTATTTAAAGCAATAAGATATTTAATTTAATGGAAGGTTTTATAACAATACATTTATTTTCAGTGTTCTATATAATTAAATGTAACTCATGTTTAAAATAGTGAATTCTACTACGTAAATTAGATAATGTATTCAAAAGCCAATATTGAAAATAATCGAAATCACGAATTATTTTTCTATATATATATTAGTTAAAACTCTGATCATAAGTATGGTAAATATTTAAATCCATAAAATTATTTGTCCAATACTCAAGGGACGCTTACCCCTAAAATCTGTATTTTAAATTATGTTTGACACAAAATAAACACGTAATTTTCTGAAGAATGTGTTAGTACTTTTTCAGTGCTACTAAATTTGACATTTTATTTTGCATGTTAGTTATTTATTTTTTATCATCCACCCCTACTGACATTATTCTTAGACTATATAAGTACTGTTTCTCATATAGCTACAGTTAATTATACACTCAATAATTTGACATTTCGGTTGGAAGTAACGACGATATAATTTAACACAGAAAATGTTGGTCGATATTTATTTAATATTATTTTATCAATACACGTGAATCTTATGCTTCGTGATGATAAGAAAGACGGTTGAAATCGATTAATTATATTATTGGTTATAAGGGTTGCAATTCAACAGAAGCGCTTTTTGTTCATGGATTCCGACAATAATAATATTATATAACAATAATTATTATCGTGATTATGACTGTAATAACTACGGATGTAGTTGTAGGTGTATTGTTATGCAAGTTCGACGATATACCAACCGTATAAACTCAGCCGATCGGAATTCGAGAACATTTCTAATTTTTCACATTGCGACCGGAAACAAAGGAGATACCAGAGTTACCAAAAAGCTGTGTGCTTGGGGTGGGGAAAGACCTATTAATGACCGTATACCGGATTCCTGTAGAAACCCGTATGGTCCGCAACCGCAGCGCCAAAGATCGAAAAGACCGCCGCAAAATGGTTCGCATAGTTTTAACGGAATTCCGCGGTTGTGGCGGACGGGATTGCTAGCGTATGTATGTGTGTGTACGTATGCGTGTTTACATCTAAACAATATTATCCTATGCATACAGTTTATATTATATTGTATAGTTCTACTGCAACAGTGTTTATAAGATTGAGTGGAGTGCTTGCGTGTTAGTGTACGGAACCTTTGAGGGGGGATAGATACATAGTCACACGGCGATAAAGACCAAACAAAAACGCCGACAACGAAAACTCATAGACCGTCGTCAGCGGCCTTTGACAATGAAAACCGACCGTAAGAAGGAGTACTCGTGGTCCGGGCATTCCACGGAAGTTGTTTTAGTCTTCGTCCGTGATTCTACGAACCGGAAATACAGTAAACCACACTCGGTACCTACGCGCACTCGTATACCTATTATATACATACTTTGTTTTTGAGACAACCGTCAACTGCGAGGTTAACGCAAACAAATCAATTGAACGATCTCCATTTGCAATCTGTACCATCGTTCTTGTGGGGTTTCAAACTTTAGAAAACATCAACGTTAAATCCTCCGTTATAGCTGTATTTGCTGCATCAGAAAGGTCGGGCGTCTATCTATATACGTATAAATACCTTTAAAACACCCACGGAAACGTTACTGTAAATATCATAGATACTTTGACTTTTGTATGAAAAAATATTAAATCAAATACAATACATTACAAACTTAAAATCTCTAAGAATGCAGTTTAAAATGGACTAAAAATTCTGAAAACACGCTAAACGTATAAACGCATTACTATGTCAAACAATTCAGTATAAAATATATTATAAGTATTAGAAAAAATTGCAATTTAATAAAAATAAAATCTGTGTAAACTATTATAAATTAAAAATAATTCCATTAATAAAGTACGACTTTTGCTTAGAACTTCTGAACGTGTATAATTATTCTTATATTTATAAAGACGAAAATTAAAAAAATAATTCATAAAAAGTCTTGTAGTAAATTTTAATAAACAGAAATTATAAAGAGTATCGAAATAAGAAATAGAAATAGAAGATAAAAAAATGTAAATTATCAAAAATTCAAAATAAAACATTAAAAATTAAATTTTTGAATTAATAATTCAAATTATTGCTAAGGTTTTACTATACTTTAAAAATAATATATTTTTCTACAAATTTAGAACTTAACTTATGATTATTATATTGTATAAGTATCTCTAATCTTTATTAATTATGTTGTAAATATAATTAACTGATCTTCTGCAGCTTCATCTTAAAATATGATCGGTTTATTTGTTAGTCAAAATACATAATCGCATCATTTAAACACATTAAAAATATCTTTTCCTTTGTTTTGAAATATTGTTTTTATTTCTCTATAAGTTATAAATGTATCGATTTTTACTATACTTGGAATATCAATTTAGAAAATCATGATTTTGTGACAGGATGAAATATTTTAGTTAACCTTTGCTAACCTAACAGCTTATACATAAATTATTCAGCTACCTACGTAAGTGATATGGACCAAGATTTTTTTTTTTTAATCTCTCGTTCAATACAACCTTCTGACTGACGAAATAATTAATACCAATAAAGAGTATGGGTAATTTTATTACTCCCAAATCTACGAAGTTGTAATATCAATTCAATAAAGATAATATATTTATTATTTAACTAGAGCTGTTTCATTACTTTTTTCAAACAGCATATGTTGTATCCATTTTACAAACATAGTGTAAAACTATGTGTTTAGAAATTCAAATTATCTCTAATATGCTTTAATAATAGAGTGCATTGAGCAATAATTAAAATAAAGGTAGATGATTATCTATGTTTTCTCGTATGTTTTTCGATATTTAATTTTTTTTTATTGTAATATTGAATTCATAATTTACTTAAATATTAAACTACTAAAATATTAAAAAGACTCATGTGAAAGCACAAATAATTGTCTTATCTTTATGTATAATAGGTCAATTTTCTCTATTATTATAGTTTTATACAGAGGCGTAGGGAGGGTTAAATATATTTATGATCAAATTTACTAGTTATTAGTAAAACTAAACGTCATTTTTATTTTTTTTAAAATTGGTATTAGTTATAAATAGTATTTTTGTATTAGTTTATTATAATAGGTAATTCATAAAATAAAATCCATTCGACGTATGTTTGTAGATAATTCGTCCAACACATGCAAAGGTACCACTGATATTGAACGATGAATGGATGAACTCGTCGATTTATAAATTGGTTTTCTTAAAATAGAAGTGTAAACACTCAGATAATTTCTATAACTATATTATTATATATAATAATAATAATATACATGTTAATTTATACTAGTATTATTTAAAATTCTAACCAATATACAAAATATTTTTGTTGTGGGGGGGGGGGGGGGGGGGTGAAAACCCCTTACACCCCCCGTAACTACGCCACTGGTTTTATATCAAACAAAATTGGAGCTGTTGAACACAAATCGTATAAGGCGTTCGCTCGTTAGACGAAAGTCAAAGATAATGCGAGTATTAGTGTCTTCTTGAGAATATTTAAAAGGTTTTACTAAAATGTTTCCCTAGTAATTTTTTTTCATGGGTGTCTTATAAACCAACTGAAATACAATATTTAAATTAGAATAACAATTGTATATTATTAGATCTTTTCATATCAGTTGTTACAAACTTTTATATTTTACTCAATATAATTATTATCACGTGCATTAATCTTTATACTTAAGCTACCTAATCGATTATTTAGTTTAATTAAATTTGTTGATAAAACAATGTTATATATGTATAAGATTTATTTTTGTAAAACAATATCGAAGTATTCAAGTTTCAATTCTCGGGATTCAGGAATGTTTTGAAAGTTTAAAAGCGTCCGAGTTATTGTATTTCCAATATAGAATCTAAAAAAATGTATTTTCATTTTTGAATTTTAAAATAAAAACTATCTTCACCTTTTATTAATGATTTTGACTTTCGTATATGTCAGTTTTTTGGTGAGTGTGAATAAAACACGATATTTACGCCATAATTATTATTCTGTACTTTTGTATTTTCTATTGTATTCCTATTTTTAGTTCATAACTTGTTTCTTTGCATACGTATTTAAATATTATTTTTTCTAATGATAACATTTTTTGATATAATTTATGAAAAACCCCACGTATTTAATGGCATTAAAAATATTTAAATTTAAAATCATAACTATTCCTGAAAATTTCAATATAATATTGTTTATATTCTAAATAAAATTCACAAATTGGGATTAAAATTTAAAACCAACATTTTTTATTATTATACACGCATTAAATATTCTCACAACACATATTTATTCTTATGTTGTCTTGTAACAAATAATAGGATTTGTCATTAGTTTTTTTACTATCAGAAAAATTTAAATATACTTAATTTCCAATAAAATGTTTACTATTGGAATGTCGGGAATGAAATAAATATAAATGTATGCTTTTTAAGAAAAATTACAAATAAATAACACTACGTGTATAATTATGAATTTTAGTTATGTACCTATTTATTGTTTTATAAAAATGTTTAAAAGATTGTTTCATATATTTTATAATATGTTTTGTATTAATCAACTGATGAAATTTGTCTGTGACTATTATTTATTAGCAACATTATAAAAATAATATTTAGTAATTTATACAATAAAATAAATCCAAGTTTTCCTTATTATATTTTTCACAGATCTTAAAGTTATATTTTGTACTTACGACTCCCAAATACTTATAGTAAATAAAAATATTTAACTTTCTTCTCATTTCCAACTCGGTTATTTGAGGGTGATTGAAAATAATTCAAAACAGCATTTAACTAAAATATTTATTTTAAAAATGAATTATAAATAAAAGTATATTATGTTATCATATGTTCAATGTTGTTCCTTTTTAAATTGTATTAAATATTTACTTTTACTGAAAATCTCTATAAAATGAGTCGTTTTATTATTTATTCAAATTAATGACTTTAATAGAAGTACCTAGTTATTATAAAAAACAATTATATACCAATTATTTAATGTATTTAAATTTTTAATTGAATATAAAAAATAGCCTATATTTAAATACACACACACATATGATCTATATATAAATGTACAACAATATTCTATAAATACTTACTGTATTTTAAAAATAGCAAATATCTTATTACAATTTTAACTTTGTAATTGCTCTATTCTCTGATAATATTAAATTATATACAAAACTGCGTGTCGTGCATTGATATTACAACGTTAAACGTAATGGGAAATGTTAATACCAGATTAATTTATATTTTATACCAAAATAATCAAGCAAAACATCAAATAAGTTTATATACATATTATGAATACAGAGAAATGAAACCTTCATTTAAACTTTCTTGATTGGATCTTAATATTACATATTATTATATTAATATATTATCATAAAATACAAACTTAAAGTATTGTAAAGTTGTAGTTATTTTTTTTAATAATATTGATAGTTTTATAACATTTTTAAATATATATATATTTATTTATTTATTTATATATATTATTTTACAATAAATACAAATTATGATTTTAGGTTTAGTAAATAAAATAAATAAACTAAATTAAATTAATTAGCTAAATTGAAAAAAGGAGCAATCCAGTAATAGTATTTTGTGACATGGAGTTAAAAATTTATATTTCCTTACTCTGTGTCCGTACTATTAACATTAAATATTAAAATATTATCAAATTTGAATTGAGTTTATTTTTGTAAAGAACGTTTGTTGTTCAGTAATTGACTTTTAGTTTTATATTTTGCAGGTTATTCATAAAACATCTATTTATGTCGTCTATAGTATGTTTGTGTAACTGAAGTTTACATTATACGTATGTGATTCTGAATGACTCAATCATGTAATCGTGTTTACAAAGACATAGATCATTCTCGGTGTATTCATCTGTATGTTTTCCGTAAAAAAACAAATATAAATAAAATTGATAGTAAATATATCGTATACATTTGACATCGTATACATCAGACATCTCAATTGGATTTTGTGGATCCTAAGTCAAACATAGAAATTCGCTTCTTTAAACCATTTACAACTAGGTCAACATCTATAAAGTTATTCACTTTAACATTTTTACACGGTTCAAGATTTTTATGTAAATGATGTATGATGTTTTAATTAAAATTATCAAAATACGTAAATTAAGCTATGTATTTGTATTGTTAAAACTTGAAATTTCGCAAATGATGGTTCGTGAAATGTTGATTTACGTCAAAGTTTAATTTAGTAATAAATATTGACACATATTATATTAAATTTAAATCATTTTTGAGAGCTACCTATAAGGTACTAGCATGATAGGCTATCCTCGTATTATGTATTCTGTAATGCACACTTAAATGAAAATATTATTAATATTATTATTATTATTATTATTATTTAAATTTAAATTTGAAACATATATTATAATCTTTTGGTTGATAATTCTTTTGGAATCTATAGAATCTAAAGCTTGTTGGTATACAAGCTTAAAAACACTACAAAATAGTCCTTTTTTACAAATATCAAAATTAACTTAAGGATATTTAATTATGCCAGTAGTTAGCACAACCATAATTTATTAAAAGGAGTGAGTCAAGTTAAAAAAAAAATCTTAACGCATCATAAATCTTACCATAATTCATAAATCAACGACTGTGAACAAAAACAATTCAATTTCTAATAAATATAATATACTATAGAATACAAATTTAACGTAAAAAAAGATTTACTTTTTAAAACTCAGTTGTATAACTTTTCTACTAAAATGTCCCTTATATTGTACTAATGAGACTACTTCGATTTGTTTTATCGTTCGTGATTTTATGCAGGTAGGTTTTTTATGTGGATTCCATAAAATTAAAAAATAAATAACAAGCTCTTTTTTCTTCATATGTATACTCCAAATTTCAACTGATCTAATGAATTTTGAATAGCAAAATTAATCATTTTCATGTTAGGTACAACTTATAAACGATTTTTTTTCAAAACAAAAACCGAATATAGTCAACTTAGATCAATCATGTATTAATATAGTATAGTTATTCTAGTTCGTCGAACAAATTGGTGTTTGAGTGGTATTTTTTGATAGATCTTAATTAGGTGCTCTAAAGCCATCGAAATTAGTTGAAAGATTAAACACTATATGGGATCGAAATAACAAATATTTGGAAACTTAAGTTATATATACGTGGAAAACGCAAAACAGTTATTAAATTATATTGTACTCGAACCATGTGGGTATCTGTAGCTGTTTCCGTAGTCGTAATTTTTTTTTACCGTAATTTTATTAAGGGTTTTTTTTTCTATATTTCCCAAATAGAAGATTTTTAATAATTAAATCTAATGACATAATTGTCATGGTTTATACAATAAGCCTAGACTCTAGAATTCCAATTAGTGGTTACATCTTTTACGTGTATATTATGTTATTAATACATCAAGATAAATGCATATTCAAATACATTATAATTTAATAACTGATATGTTGTATGCAATAATATAGCATTGGCCTAATATTAAGGGCGTTACAAAATTGCTAATAATACAATTTGAAATTACACTAATTTTGTTCAACCTCAAATAATCAACTTTTTACAAAAAAATGTTTGCAAACATTTAGTGTATAATAATTTCGAATTTTTTTGCCTTTATTTTTAAGTTGTAATTTTTTTGATATCGGTTCACCCGAAAAATCTTAATCTAGCTGACTCTTCGCATGAATATTTGATTTTTCTGCCAAACCAATATCACACAAATTTTGAGTAAATGCAAAGAGATTAAAATTCATTATGTACTAAATATTTGCGAGAAATAGAAGACGATCGCAGAGGGTTGACATTTGGTATAATGTTTAAATTATATAATATTTCAAAAGAAAAATTAACAAAATGTTTTAAAATATTAATTTTAAATTAATCTTATAAATTTAAAATTATAATATTAAAATAAAATCTTCGATGTCCTTGATCTTTATTATTCTCGGAAAATATGTGTTATTAAAACAAAATAACACCATCTGTTACAAATATAAATAATATATATATAAGTTAAAATATAACTTCTTATAAATAAAAACTTTGTTTTATAAAACAGTGTTTATGATTTTTCTAAAATCATTCTTTAGTTAACTCGGTCAAATTTCTCGTTCGGGTTCAACGAATTTCTCGGTTGTATACTTGTATAACGTCGGGCCCAGCAGGTTAAAAGTGACTAATTGCAACTGTTCCGGGTTACGGGTTGGCTTCGTAATTAAAGGTCGTTTTCACAGAAACGAAATCCCTTCTCCTTTTTTTCCCTTTTTTTTCGTCCCTTACACTATGCACCCATGCCCCACACACATAACTCGGTTCGTCGTCATGGTCCAAAGACTTGTGGTGATCCCGTTTGTTCGGCCAAGTAATTGCTTAGGGGGCTATTAGCCGTTTAATTATCTGACCTAAATCCAATATCTAATTCTCGCAATCTTGTCGCTCAACGATTATTTAAAAAAAAAATTATTTCTGGATATGCACACATGGTGCCATTACTTCTTCTCAATAGAAATGTTGTCCAAGCATATTATTGCGGCTCCGTGATATGCAATATTATTGTAAGCCGTTTAGGTACCCATTACAAAATGTAGTTAATACACATTACATTAGAAATAATGTTGAGTTATAAAGAAGAAGAATTGTTTGGCTATAATAACTATGTTGTTGATCATTATTATACAAATCTAACTCAATGCAGTATTTAAATATAACTTCAGATATAGTTACAGAATAATTTTAATGCCATGTTATTTAGGTTGTTTATTTTGTAGGTTAATTAATGCAAATTGTAATATCTTGTATACAAATTTTCAAACAATGTATGTTGAAGACAATTTTATTCGATAAACCAATTTAACTGTATATGTATTTCACTTAATCCGTAGTGTTTTCTTTAAAATATATTACATCGCTCACCGCCCATATAGCTACTTCTATCGTTTGTTAATCGCATTATATATATATATATATATATATATATATATATATATATATATATATACATATCGGAGAGCAAATTTCCTCTCGAAAATATAAACTATTCACCCTTGTCCGTTTCGCGAAAGTAGAAAAACGTGTCGAATTTCGATGCCAAGTGTACGTTGAAACTTAGTACGCCCTCCTGCCGAATCGGTTTACATCTTCGAGTTCTTTACGGTACAAAATAGAATAGATACAGGATAAACGACCCAAATAGAAAAATCAGACTGAAATTCTCCTATAAACTTTTAGCCGTTAGAAACCATCCCCTTGAGAGTTTAAATATCTGAAAACTTAAAGCAAAAATATATATTTTTTTTTATTATTTTAACGGTGGTACACTATTGAATTTATAGTTCATGAACATTGAGAAAAAAAAGTATAAGTAATATATCAAAATATTTCTGAAAATAAAGAAAAATGGAATTTATTAAGTAAAACAAAATAGGAAATAAAAATAATCATAATTAAATAATAACATTTTTATTATGTAATACGATATACATAATTTATTTTAATAAAGCTGTACATATTAATTTGTAAAGTGATGATTTAATTTTAGATTGTTTATTAATATTTACTTACACATCGGTTATATTTTTACTGTTCACTACCTAAATTAATGGTTTATCTTTAAAGGAAATATTAAATATTTAATAAAACTTATACATAATATATAGTTTATCAGTTATAATAAAATATAATAATATTTAATACCATTATGATTTAAGTATCAAGATTTATAGTTGTAATAGTTATATTATAGTTTCAAACTCAAGTACTTGTTTAAGGGTTTTGATAGTACCTCTGTCCTATTATTAAAGGTTTTCTACGTTAATAATGTTATTATGTTTCTAGTGTGCAACGGTAAATAGCTATAATAGTGTTGGTGAGAGGAAGGGTAAAAACAATATCGTACACATTATAATATTACTATTATTGTAATAATATGTGGTTGGACACTCGAAATCCAGCAAGCGTGACTAATCATCTAGTTATCGGTAGAAGAGGTTTGACCCACTTCACAACCACATCACCCCATCCATGCCCGAATCTCTGTACCTATACGTGTACGATGTCAAGGTTGATGAGTTACGAATTAGTTTGCACACGTCCCGATGACGGCCTTTGATGCGGGTTTTCCTCTTCCGGGAAAGGTAGACGTTTCTGACGCGTCAAGCCCTGTGTGTTATCGTAATATGGATTTCATATAAGCGGACGACAGGGTGTGTTTGTACACAAATGCAGTATTATTGTAATAAAATGTCTGATTTCAAGCGATTCGTCCTCAGCAGTGATGTTAATTAAAAATACATATCAATCCCTCAAGACATAATAAAGGCTTGACTTTTCATAATTTCCTAACAAAGCTTTATTATTTTTTATCGATCAAAAATATAACCTTTTTGAATTATAAATGCCTATGAATTATTTCGGTAATAATTCAAATAAATGTATGAACAATACCTAAATCAACTAACTATACTTACCAATATAATAATTAAGGTAGTAATTTAGTATTATTAATTAATAAGTATAATAATATCTAGGTTTGAAAATTAAAAACATTCTTAACTACATAATATTATAATATTGCACATCAAAAAATAATAATGTATATAACAAATTGATAAAATATAATAAAAGAAACGAATTTAAAATAAAAATCCGTGTCATGTCGATGCGTTAAAAAAAAACAAAAATAGTAGTTGTTTTACAGAATTCCAGAAACGAAGAGAGACCAGCGTAATATAGTGTCCGTTCACGTATACCCATCCACCTACACCACTAACGTTAATCCCTGTCGACGACGAAACAAGCTCTCGGACACGAGTACACGACCACTGTATTGGCCAGTCGTTGTCGCCAGTTGTGGAGAAGGGGAATTATTATATTATTGCGTGTATGTTTGCGTGCGTATGCGTGCATGCGGTGTGTATTTGGGTGCTGCGAGTATTATATTAATCCGATAAAGGCTTCTCACATGCACGGTCGCCTTTGCCGTACCCGCCGGACACGGTATACCAATTAAATCTGTCCGTCCGAGCCCGGTAATAATCAACTTAACGGACCAGCCACTTCACTCTTCGGGCGGTATGTTGTTATTACGCTGCACACTCGTACAATGTTCGTGTAGTCCATTAGTTTGCACACCAACACACACGCACATGCCACATAAAGCTCGAAGGGAGCGAAAGAGAGTGGAACGAATACAACTACAACTATTGCCACCTCCTCCCGTAGGCAATAATACGCTTATTTATATAGTGCCGCCGACAGACCTTGAGGCCTCCGTGCTGAGTCCCGACCTTTACGGCGTGAATTTCCTACACCGTACTCGCCGGAGACGACTCATCGAGGCCGCCAGCGCTGTTTGTTTGGACGTCGTCGCAAACCCTTCGCCGAGACACTCGCATCAGTGGTTATTTGCGGTTAGGTGTGGTATACCACGCGGGTAAGTACGGGGGTAGCAAAATATTGGCTTTCGTCCCGTCTGTTTTGTTTTCGAATTAGATTTGGCTTTATTTTCGAAACACGACCGCTCGATAAATCTGAGAATATTAACTATTAGTAATCATAACAGTATAATATATTATTATATAATATTCATTGTACAATATTCTTGGTCGACGGTACATATCTATAAATGGTCATTTTGACGTAGTGCTTTAGCTGATATAGTATATTATAATGTATAATATATGTATAGTTAGTAGTTACATAGCCATTACGTAAAATTATTTGCGCTAAAACTTGTGCGGCTTTTATGCGATTTTACAGCTAACTATACGCTAATTTGTGTAATACCAATGCAGTATTAACCACCAATAATAATTAACAAGCACGAACGTTTTATAACATCCTAATAATCATACAATTGATATTCTGCTGACTATATTCAATTATGATTCGTTTTCATGGTTTATTTTTACGTATAACATATTTTTTAAAGAATTAATATTAAATTATTGAATTTTAGATGATAATATGATAATATTATTAATGTAAAACTGTTTTTACTTTAAAATATTCGAAAGACTACACTACAGAATAATATTTAATGTTGACATATTCACCACGATGTTATATTTTAGTTTATTATAATTTTGAAATATGATTCTCTGAATCGAACTATCAGACTATTAAATTGTCGTGGGAATTTTAGAATTTTTTAAGTATAATATTTAAATTCTAAAAATAAACCAAATGAGAATTTAGTGTCAACTAAAGAAAAAAAACTATAAAAATATTAATTACGCTCGGAATTTGGATTTTATGTGTGGATAAGTGGTATCGAATGTGGGTAAAGGGGTAAAAAGATATCGAAGAATGAAATGAATCGGGCCTGAACTGCAACTTTTTTCCTCTATCTCTTCCATGCTCATTTGCTCTTTCTGTCTTTTTAGACAGTCGACCCAAGTAACTGAGTACGACGCGCACGTATAAAGTACCTATGTACCTATATATATATATATATATATATATATATATATATATATTATACTCGACAAATTATGTGCTGTCCGATCGATTTTTCACTGGTAGTCCACGAAAACTCTATAAACACCCGTCCTGCCGCCACGCCACACAGGTGATATTTTTAGTTTAAGTTTTTCCAGGAGTGTTTTCCGCCCAGTACGTTATAATAATATACGTGTCCGTTATGTATGTGCGTCCGAGATTCGAACCAATTTTGATAGGTGCCTGTGCAAATATATAGGTATGTGTGTATATATGTATCTATCTATATATACATAGGGATATTTGTATTCAACTCTCGTGTCGGCCCATTTACTGCCGCTCTAGAACGCGGATGAACATCGGTGTCGTGGTGTGGGTAGTGGCAGTGGTGAGTAAGAGGTGTGGAAAAAAAGGTCACATTCCTTTAAAAATAATGCTGTTGAGTGGGGAAAAGGGGAGGGGACCGTACCTCTTCTATCGTCCTGCGTCTTCCTACCTCCCCCTTTAGTACCTAACACCCGTCAGCCGCACCAAGAATCCACACCGTTCCCCTACACCGGAAACGCAACGCGTGAGTGTTTTTATCAACGTTCGAGCGCCACCGCCACCTCTATCGGGCGCGTGTATGAGACGAGACTCGTGTTTTATACTTAGAGCTCCCTCGCGAAACTGCATCGCTCGCACCGCCGCCGCGTGATGGATAGCGACGCGCCGGTGCTTCCGCCGCCGTCTCTTCGCCCCGCCACCTGATCGTTTCAGTCTTATCGGAAATATTTCACGAGACCGTTTCTCCCTCCTCCCTGACTTCGCCACCACAATCACCTCCGTTCAACCACCATATATACTAACTGCTACTCCGCGTCGATCTACCATACGCCTCCCTCTTCCGCCCATACCACCCACCAACCACGAACACCGCGCGCCGTTGCCGATTATTATGAGAGCCGCCTGCACCCGTGGCGTATAGTGTGATTGATGCGAAAGCAGTGGAAGTGCACCGCTGCCGCCGCTAAGTCCCGGACTGTATAATATGTACTACGATGGTAAACGCGCGACTTGCGAATGCGATTATCGCGGTCGGCTACTTTTTTTTTATCATTCTAACACGTAAACGGTATAGTGAGTTTAATACTGTTGTACGCGTCAAAACGATGGTAAATTAAGATGATAAAATTCGTTTAGAGACACCAAAAATAACAAGCCGTTTTTGATGCTTGAACTTCATTTTAAAAATCAAATCGTCGTGTGTTTTTTATTTTTAAATATTCAAAAAATCTTGAGAAAATTATTTTAATAAATCATCGTAGAACAATAATTGTGTATTTACAAAGATGGTAAAATGTCTTATATTGTTCAAAAATACAACCAGTAACGAATATAATAATATAATTACAATTATATTGATAGGTACTCGTACATAGTGATTATTGATTTATTATGCACGATGATAAAATATAAATTAATAATTATATAATGCGCATCCTAGACCCTATAATAATATTTAAAAATCAACTGTACGCGTATAGTGTATACATAACAAAATATATATTTTATAGTAATCTTTCAGTACGCATTTAATTGTTTCGTAGTTTTTGATTTAATTTGACATTTCTATAAAATTAAATTATTTTGTAAGAGGAATGATAAAGTATATCTAATACTTAGTATACTAGAACATTTAAAAAACTTAAAGTATTGGAAAATCATAGGAAATAATAGATCACAGAAAAAAAATTAATTTTTCAATTATGTTGTTATTTGTTTTCTGAATGTTTACCTTTTAAAAATAGTATTATAATATTATCACTAGCATATACTGTTCATTTTGTCTACGGAACTGTAAAGAGCTTGCAATTCGCATAACTCGTAAGATATATTTTATAATAACTAGATATCCGAGGTATTGCCAAATATTTTATCCCAAATAATATAAAATATAAAAAGTAGTGTAAACCATCTTTGACTAATCTGCATATATAATAGTAAACTTCAACTATAATGGCACGTGTACGAATTATGACTATTCGCACTGGTCGGTAATAGCAATTTTAGAAGGATGCAACAGCGAGACTGTAGATGATTTATAGCCCCTCGGGTATAGGAGAAGAGGACCGAAGTAGCTACATGTAAGGAAACCCTTAGCACAGTATATTCAGATGTATTAGAGTCATTGAATCCACGTCACCTTTACGCCTCGCACTTCTATGCACTTTACAAAACTAACTTGTGCTAACTAAATAAACAACGTTTTCAATTGCAATTGATTTTAACAATCTTCTCAAATTAAAGGCATAAAAAACGGAAAGTAGGTATGCTATAGTGTTAATACAAAAAAACCACACCTTTATTTAGAGGTAATAGCTTGGCTGCAAACGAGTTGTGTCTCAAATACTGAATTGTATTCCTCAGTTATTTTTGGGTTACACACAAGTTTGACTATTTGACTAATCTAAATAAAAATTAAATATAATTACATAAATAATTTTAATAATATTACATATCAGGGAAAAATTTAAATGATACCGTTTTTATAAATTGTATACTTATTTTATTCTTGTGTAAAATATTGATTTGAATTTAACAACACAACTTGTATAAAACTTAATAAAACAGTTGGAATACGATTCGTGTACCCCGCTTTTATCATTCGGACACGACTCGTGTACGAGAAATTTCGTCGGGACACAACTCGTTAATTGTGAATATTTCACTTTTTAGATTTTAAATTTTTATTATACCTAGTGAATGTGAATAATATTAATTTATACAAGTTTTATCTTGTTATTAGCGTGTTGTCCGCAGTTTTGTGTTGCATAAACTAAAAACAAAAACGTCATGTTCCACATTTGAACTATATGCTCATTATTGTTTTTACGAATATTGTACAAAAATAATTTTATTTTAAACATTTCGTTAAATACTGAAATCGATAAATTATACATATAGACAAACTTTTTCATTAATGAATTACTACATATTATAATGTACATTTAATTAATATTCAAACAAATCATATTATTATAGTATTTTTTTAGTAGTTATCATTATGAGGAAACAAGTTATACGTTGAGTTATGATGTAAAATATTTTTCAATTATATCAAAATGTTTATTTAATTCGAAGTTCAATTAATTTATAATATACATATATAGTATATTTATACTAATTCTGACCATAATGCAATGGGTAAAAAGCAATCAATAAAATTTACAGTTTTAATTAGTTCAAAGCTTTTGTTCGTAATTTATATGATTATATGTTTTAACATATTGACATAATTTATAGTAAATAAAACGTTATTACTGAAGATATTAAAAACGGTACATGACGTCTTATAAATAATAAAAAAAATTCAGCTTTTAAGAGATTATTTATATTATTTTTACTATATTTGACATATCAAAATAATTGTATAAAGAATACATACAACTCTGATCTGTGTAACTTATAATGTTTTTTAAACTATTTACTCAACGTTAAAATTTAATTTATTCTATTTTTAAAGCTATTTCCCCCACACTACTACAATCATGTACTTATTTATGTAGGTTAACAATAACGTAATATTTGTAATTTGTCAATATATAGGTACTTACTTTTTTAGATATTCCTCGTTTAATTCACACTATTGCAATTTTAATCAGATATACGCTTACTTAAATTGTAGTTATATTACTAGTTTTCAAAAAATGTATATAAAATGTTGTATTTCATAATATATTTAGATTGTCTGTGTTAAATGTTAAGTAATAAATAGTATCAATCGACATCATTATCGAGCAGATAGTATTTATGATATCGCCCTGGGTCAGGTAATGACACTTTTTAAATAATAAGGCACGTGTCGCCAGTCCAGTCTCTACGACTCGTCGGATACATTGTCGATTATTGTGCGTCGTATAGTGACACCTAAAATCAATCGTTGTGTAATAGTGTGTTATTTAATTATGAATTTGTAACAATAAATCATTTAAATATTCTATATACAGTCCGCTAGTATTCTTTATTTTTTACTCAAATTACAAACTGAGCCGAACTAGTCTGTAAATCATAACATCGACTGGAATACACATAATGAAAAGTAACTGACTAGAATTTGATAAAGTTCTAGAATCCACACGATATTTTATCTACCGTTGTTCATCGATTAGTAGTGTTCGTAGGTTGTTTGTGTCGTATAGGAAAAGACAATTTTTGTTTAATGTACGTAAAACCGTACTAACGGACTAAGATATCTTTTGAAACATTTTATATTTTCCCCACTATTCTTCTATATACAACCGACCGTATTTTTTTCTTTTAACTTCGGTTAACGATATCCTTGGAAGACGGTGGCGCGGCGAGCCTTTTTGTGAACAGTTGCTCGTTACTAATCAAGAATATACGTCAAAGCGTTTTACTTCAGAGCTCCGGGGTTTTAATCACGGTACCGGCACAGTATTCTTAAAAGGACCTGAAAATGATTAGAAGTGAGTCTCGCTGTTTGTGTGTCTATGTGTATAATATAATGTACGCGCATCGTGGAAAATATTTTTTTCAGAGTATTGCTGGAAAGCTTTTTGGTCCAGAAATCATCTGGATTTAGATCGAATATGCGTCTAGTTGTGATGGGGAAGGGTTGTCTTTTGAGCTGTATCTGCCGGTCGAGTGGATGTGGTATGATGGCAGAGACGGCTTGGCAATCTATCATTTGGCCGACGGACCGACAAATGGACCCGATAAAAGCAAAAAGTCCGGTGATAACGGAGAAAAAAAATTAAATAAATAAATAAAAAGAATAGAGGTATTTTTTTCATCGTCTATACATATATATACGAGACGTGCACCTTTACTTTCCCGACACTCCTCCGGGTAAACGATTATATGTGACCTTTTTGGTGCGTAACGAACCTTTACAAAGGGTCCGTCGTCGTTGGCTACCCTATACAAAATAAACGCATTAGTCATCATAGCTGTACATAATAATAATAATAATAATAATACGATGACGCGATATACCCTTATAATTCTTGTCATCGGACACATTTTTTTTCGTTTCTTTCTTATATTATATTAAATAACATTTGCCACCGTTGCCTGTTGCTAAAAGCATCGGTTTCCCTTTCATAAGTTTACTGCTACCCAGTTGGTTTGTAATAATATTAACCCCAACAAATATTCAACAGACCCTGAATACAAAAAAAAAACAGAATAAATGGAGTGCATATATAGTGACTATCTATCGCGACTTATCGGTTTGACCAATACGTTTTTTTTTTTTTTTTTTTTTTAATCGGATTCCGTCACGTACACGACGACGGGCGTGTTATTATTTATATCGACCAATCAGTTTTATTTTTTTTTCATCTTTGTGTCATTAATATTCCTTTACGTTCGAATTGCGAGTACGGTTTACAAATGATTTTTCATTCTTGAGTAGTGCCCGCCGCCGCTAGAGAAAAAAATATGACAAGCACCCGTATAATACTGTTGCTGCTTCTGCACCAGCTAACTAATGGACGCCGATTTGTCAGCACGGAGTTTTGACTCTTCTGACGAGATGACTCTTTAACAAAGGACCTTTTGAATTATTACTCGCCCTAACTCCCTCAAAATTCCAATGTTCACCATTGCAGCTATCAACTATGAAAACTCATTGAATTTTCAACACGTTTTCAGTTTTCTCTAGTGAAATATTGAATGATTTTAGTCACACTACGTTGAACGGCTGTGCCAATAAACTTCAATTACAAAAGTCTACGCGAAAGTTTACACAATTTTCGAGGCGATTGGGATTTCACATGGGAAATCTCAAAACTCTATATGTAATCAAATTTAAGACAAAAGTAAACTTAATGTAATTCTCACCTATATTATTACTCGATTTCGCATTATACTGTAAATTGTAATATACGATGAAACATATAGTATGTATGTACAATGTACATATATAGTATGAATATTTTGATAGTCAACTTAAATCTAATAATGTCTCAATAAATAATATTCATATATTTTATATATAAAATCTATAGACAACAGGTATTTATTTAGTATGAGTATCTCATAGCATTTGAAAAAATATTAAAGCACATAATTTACTAATAATTTAACAAAGATACATAATTGTTTAATTGCAATTTTTAATCAAATAACAAATTCAAAAGCTGATTTAAGTGTATTTAGTACTTATTATATATTATTTGCAATATATGCGAACGATACCTTTGAGAATTCTATAAGCTTAATTTACCTTATTTTATGACCCAATGTGAATGCTTATAATAATGTCAATTGTCATTTTGAATAAATCTACATACTTGATATGTAAATGTTTGCAAAATAGTTATGAAAGTTTAAAAATATGTTTTTTATCGATTGTCATGAACATTTTATTTTTCCAAATAACACTGAATTTGTATTAGTTAAATTGTATCGGACAAATGTTAAATTACCATATTATCAGATAATCAAAAATAAAAAGTTATAAATGATCAGTGGAGTTAATAAAAATTGCTGAGATATACTTAATATTTATATGAAATAATTATTTTATTTTTGGTAGTGTTTTTATTATTTATATCTAAAAAAAAGATAAATATTATAATGGGAAACTTCTGTAATTTGCAAGGATGAAGTGTAATAAAAATTCTATTTAATTTCTGACAAAATTTGATTTTTACAATATGTTATATTCACATAATCTAATTAGTTTAAATAATAGTTTATTTGAACATTGTGTTATATTTTTTTATATTCAAAAATTCAAATTCATTATGCAGGGTTAGAACTATAGATTTCTGTTATAAAACTAATAAAAACAAAAAAAAAAAATGTAAATAATGTCTTTCAAATTATTTAGTATTATAATACAATTATCATGTGAATTGTAATACATGAAATCATTTAAATTTATCAATATTTTTTTAATAACTGTTTTTACATTTTAAACGTGTATCCGAAAAATTGGCTAATTTATGTCAAATAGTTCACGTAAATTCATTTTACGTAATACATGACGCCGCACATAATTGCTTGACATTTCAATTGAACTGTTCAAAAAATATATAGATTGAAACGTTTTAACCGACCATATAAATTACTATCAATAATGACTAGGCGCCTTTAATAAAAATTAATAAATTATATGTATACTAACTAAGAATAGACTGCAATTATTATTAATGCAGAACGTGCTTGAAGCCGACAGAACATCGACATCGCAATTTACAAAGTGAATAAATTGTAGATCAAATTTACGAAAGTCTAATGTGTACCATTAACCCAGTGAAAGTTCATTAAACGGTAATGGCACGTAATGGTGGCAGAGGTAAACGCGTCCACAGTGACTGCAGGATAAAGTGTAGTTTCTCGACGTTTACGGTTTACATAACAAATGCGTTTTGTGTTTTCACCCAGCAAATGTGAGAGAGTAAAACAGTTTCAAGTTTTTGACCGGTTTTTTGGCTGTGAGATGAGGTTAAGTGGTAGCAATTTAAATCGTTTTCCAAACATGAGCTGCATACCGTTCAAGTTACCAAAAAACCTCTATTTGTACTGTACGTGGTCAATAAAAAAATTAAACACTTAACAACAACTAAACTATTTTTTATTCAGAGAATTACGCCTGAGTTTTTTAAATTTAAATTCAAATTACTGATATAATAGTAACGGTGCGTTGCAATTCATAATATTAAATTTAATATATTTTTTGAAAATCATAATTGGATTATCTAATACATAAAATTATTTGGTAAAATACATCTAAACAAATGTAAAGGTTTAGCAACTCTAAAGTAGGATTGAAACTTGTAATTTAACATAGTGGTCAGTGGGGTATTGTTGTTGCAAATACTAAACTTAAATGTAAAATAAAATATGAACAAAAGTAGTTATTTAGGTTTTATTTTGCCTGAAATGACGTAACTATCAATTTATATATAATATTTATGTTGAAGTTAATTATTCGAGTGCTTATTTTGAAAACAGTTTATAATTATTTACAGTCGAAAAGCGTATACCTGGTGTTATTATAATCCTGATAAAATATTCATCCATATGCTTTTACAAACTCAAATATATTTTAAAACTTGTTATACGTTTTTAAAAACAAGTAATTATTGAAACGTCAATAAATAAATAATTGGAAATCGAGATAAAATAATATATATATTACCTAAAGCGGTATAGTTTTAAATACGATGTAATCCCTGTAAATTGTATTGCTCTAGCTTTCGAGGATATTTTTTTTAAATACATTTTATATTAATCCCTGTTTGTACATTGCAAAGCATTAATCATTTTGTCGATTTGTATTTAGGAATTTAAAGTCCGGCTTTCATAAAATTGATTTAAGTTTGAAATAAACTTTTAAATAATATCAGGATTTTGTGTTTTACATATTACTTATATACTCGTTCGAGGTATATGTATTTTATTATAATATGATACCTATCAATGCATTCCCATACTATAACTTATTCTGTTAAACGATCCACCCGATAAATCTAAAATAGTATAAACTTGAGTGGATTTCTTCGGAACGTCCTTACCAACTTAACTCGCAATATAAAATTATAATTGACGAGTTACAAGGCAATAAAACTGGCGTGATCTGTATAGACACTGAGTTTTGAAGTAAGCCTACCAATATAATAAATGTGTTTATGTGCTGAGAAACTGGCGTCATTATTCACGTATAAACTATATTTTTACATTATATATATAAATACGTATTTCGATCACGCATGAGACGTCATTACCCGGACCAGTATATATACGTCAAATCCGTTCAAAACCTCACGAAGACGCAAGTCGAAAACCTCGACGCGAATAAAATTAATATAATATATTATTTATATAATAAAATGACAGGAACGGTTGGCCTCTTTCGTATTCCCTTCTCTTGATATACATATACATAGCGAAATAAACGTAGGTGAATCTCTCTGACCTTAATGCCACAGCGTGTATCCCTCTACCCTCGCCACTACTCATCCACGCGTTCGTTGAAAAACCACCTCCTTCCGATCATTCAACGTACGATCGTAAATCGAAAAACCCGTCGGGCGTAGTAAGTTTAACGTGAGGCTATTTTTCGCAAGACGGTTGTATGTGTGTAACACTGTAACACGGTATATAATAATAATAATAATAATATTATGTGTACGTGTTACTTTTTTTTCTGCCTTTTTCTTTTCGTACACCAACACACATCGCGCACTTAACGTACATGTTTTTGATATACGTTGCCACTGATTTTACGTAGACCTCTTACACACTAACATCAGAATTTTAATGCCGAAAGTAGCAAGAAGAAATTATTCTTCTCACCACGAATATGGTCTTATGAACCGCGTTGATTACCTATTTAGGCAGAAACTATAATATTAGAATCAACATATATAAATTATACTAGTTGTCCCCGTGCACTTCGTTGCCCGTACAAAATGCATCCGTCTTAAAATTGATTGCCTAAGCTCGAACGAATATTCGGTAGACATGTTGTCGGGGTACGTACAAAATGTGCGATAAACTTCTCGGAAAAATTCATATCTACACGCCGATATCAAACACACACGATATAATTTGACGAACAAATGGTCAGGTTGCAGGTAACTGGAAACCCGCGGGCCGCACAATATGTATATATAGGTATACAATTTACTCGTTTATTTTAATTAGTAATAAAATAATTATTAATTAATTTTATTGAACTAAATTTATACCATAAACCTTCCCTGTGATGTCCTCTTTAATTTAAAAAAAAACTGCACGACGATTGAATGAGTAGTTTCGGAGTTTATCCCGAACAAAAAAAAGCGACTTCATTTTATATAGTAGTATAGATATAGATAGGAGTATTGGTATACGCGCGATGCATGAGATTATTTTTATCGATAAACTTCTCGGAACAATTTTATTCTCGGAATCATTATTCTTATCTACACGACGACGATGACGAACAAAAAGGATAGGTTGCTGGTAGCTGGAAACCAGCGGGCCGCCGTGCCGCACAATACGTATTGGTAGTGAATAATTATAATCGTTAATTACTCCACTAAAACGCAACATTTTTGAAAATCTTTCTTATTGTACGGTGAAAATATGAGAAGAACCTCTATTCCAAATTTCAAGTCCGTACGTTGAGTAGTTTTTTCGATCAGTGAGTCAGTGGTATTTGGATTTTATATGTATAGATAACTAATTATTGACTGACATTATCGGACTTTATTTATGCCTAAACCCTGCTCCGTGATATCCTCTTTCATTTAAAAAAAACTGCATGACAATTGGATAAGAAGTTTTGAAGCCAAACCGTAACCAAGATTTCCTCTTTTGCTTGATTTCAGTTTTATATATATAGATAAATATAATATGTGTATTATATTTACCAAATAGATTTTAGTTATTTTATTACATTATTATATTATTTTATTTTATTCACATAGTTTTATATTTAGAGATATTTGATCATTTGATTATTAAAGTGAAAACATTTTTAAAAATTTTGGTTTACACTTTTATATTTCAAGTTTGTTGTGATTATTAATTTTTGTTTTTCAAATGTTAAATAATAGTGAACTACAATTTTATGCCATCGAGGTATTCAATGTAATATAGGCTTCCGATACAAGGTATCCAATATATCCTACATAGCTGCTTTTCAACAGAATGTATTAGACGGCGTATGGTATAGGCAAAATAGGTACGATTTACCACGTATGCGCTCAATACGTAAGCTGCTATTGATGCACATCCTTTATTATAATATCATTAAATTATTTATTCGAGTTAATCAAATTTAATTGCTAGTCGATCATAGACTAAACTTATCTGATTAATCGTAGCGTATTTTCATTAGTATAAAGTAACGAATATAAATCTGTAGTTATGGTTCAACGACCGAAACGTTATTGAAAATATCGTCACGTCTTCAGTACAACTATTAAATAGTTTTGTCCGTGTTTAAAAAACGAACAGGGCTTAATTAAAATTTTCATCATAAATGTTTTTGATTCTATATCTCGTTTGAGAGCAAAAGTGGTGAATATAATTATATTTTTATTTGTATTTTCTGGTTTATAAACATTAGGTTTGTTTGACAACATTGTTATTATTTATGAAAACTACTTAAAAAAAATGTTACTAGATAAGTAGTAAGTTATACTATGATTTTTCGTTGTAATCTGCAAAAGGGAGATAGAAGACTTTTTTAAGTGAATAATCACTTAACCAGAGTGAAAGAGAAAGAGGTTTCAATTTGTTGGAAGGGTTCAAAATATTAACAGTTCGCATTACCACCGACGCTTTATTCGGCCACCACATCCGCTAAGTATAATATACTATTCTTAAAAACACAATTATCGGAAATATAATATTATTTATAGTTTAGAATATTTAAATATTTAGGTATTCACATACTACAACGGCATCAAATAACGAGTCATTTTATAACAAAATTTGACTCGTTCTTATACCTAGTTTTCGTATAAATAACCGTCATTATCTAGAATCTGTAGCACCTTGGCACGCTAAATAAACAATATAATCGTTTCATGCATACTGCGTATAAACAGCTGTTACGATATGAAAACTATTGTATTGGTGGTACTGTCGTATATCCTAAAAAAAAAAAAATGTTTGTTTTAAATTTAACGTATGTTATATAATAATATACTATTGTATAACATTATATTGTTCAATGATTTTATATTAATATATTTTTTTTTGGTACTCGTTAATGTCATATATTAAATTATTCATGTTATTACCAAACTATAATAACCGCGTAAACCATAAATTCACATTTGCGTGTTACACAACTCAATCTCGACGAACCGTATATTCTAATGAAAATTTTACGAAAAAAAAATCGTATAAAGTTGAAACTATTATACACCACAATAATAATAATCGTTGTAAAGTTTTACAAAATTTATGTCGATATGGTTTACGATTTAAAATCGCGTGCGCTTTCAACGTTTTAGCACGCGGTCACGTGCATATAGGTATGTGTTTTGCCGTTCGGAAAGGTCGTATAAAGTTTAATTTAGAACAGTAAATGTTGTCAAATAGTATTATATTTTAACGTGATCAAATATGTCAAACCAATAATACAATACAATATGTACAACTGAGAAATATCCTAAAGCCATATTAATTAAATTTTCCCATTGCAAAAGAGGTAACCTCCGCTAATAAGCTCAATAACAATTGCAAACCATATTTTAATTAATTTAATTGAAAAAAAAATATACAGAGTGATTATTTTATCAAACAAAATTCATTATTTCAAAATATATAAACGTTTTTACACGTTTCAAAATATTTATTTTACAATTTCAGTTAAAATAAATTAATATTTAAAAAAAAAATTATATGTTAAATATTTTTGTATCGTTATAATTATTTTGATTTTTACTTTATTGGATGAAAACATATATTTTTAATTTCATATTCTAAAGCAAAAATAATTTTCAGAGTATTTCAATACATAAAAATCGAAATTTGGACAAATATATTTTATTAGTTATAAATATTTATAGTTTCGATGAGTGAAGTAGTAGACCAACATTTTGCGGGGTTTCTATCGTACCACTGCACTCTGTTCATCGAAAACTTTAAATATGTATAACTCATAAGCTACTCATCTGATTTTCGATTTTTATGAATTAAAATATTTTGAAAAATATTCTACTTCGAATATGAAATTAAAAATATATATTGTGATTTTAAAAAATGAAGAGTGTAAACGATAAAATAAATATAAAAATATAATTTTTTTTTTTATGTTTTATATTTTTATACGCTATACTGCAACACTAAAATAAAATTCTACAGATTTAAAATACAATTAATACTATATAATATAATATACATAGAAATAACAATAAAAATATATAATTTTAAAACTTAAAAATTTTATAATTTATAGCAAACATGAGAGTCAGATTTTCTTACTATATAAATAAAATGTTTAATTCAAAAAGTATCATATCATAAAGTGTATAATATCATATGAATCGTGTGTATACTGTTTGTAAAATGCATTTGTAAGTCAAATTTATGATGGCATATCATAATGTAATCGGGTCATTGAAGATTCTTATGTATGCTTTCCAAATCGTTAAAAATTAATTTGTAAAAAAAGTAATTTATTCAGATCAATAACAATAAACCGTTTTCATAAATTTGCACTTGATTGACTCCTCGAATTTACTCTAATCTAATTAAAAGAATAATACATTACGAATTTAAATCCATTGACTGGAATAGGTTGGGTATATAATATATCTATTAGCAGCTAACAATAACAAAGTATGATAAAATGAAATTATATAAAAACTAACTAATTGGTTGAAAATGCTCGGAAAAATACTATTATTTACTTTTGATCAAAAAATAAATTATGATATTTAACATTTATAGAAATACAATAAATAACAATAAACAGTTGTAAAAAATCACATCATTTGTATATCATCATTAGTTATTTAATAACTTAAATCAAAAATTTCTCAATCTACGAAAAATTGACATTACTTTTATCATAAATTAATGTATTAGTTTTTGTCTGAAAAAAAATATTTCGGAATGTATTAATTAAAATCAAGTAGAAACTAATATCCAGGATTCTGCATATTATAATATATTTCAATTTCTATTTATTGTATAGAACGGCAGCTTACTATTTCAAACATTATTAATTCCATAAAAATAATCATCTAATACACTAAATATGCATAATATAATGCTTAAATTACAATTGTGATTTTTGTAATCTATAGATTTCAGTATTTCTCATATTATTATATTTGTAACCATTCACTTGATAGCGTTGATCGAAAAATGATCGCCTGCTAACTGCATCTATATATAATAATAAAAAATTTACATGGTACGATTATATAGGTATGTTTTATTTTATCACCACTGAAAAAAAATCAACATAAATCAAAAGTGGAGGACTTATAATAATAAATATCGCCGATGAATTACACTGCACTCTATAATATTACCATTACTATCGCGTCTTCGTTTAAGACGTATATTATTACAAAATTGCGAACCGGTGGTAAATCGTTCGAACCTATCGTCCCGTAAAATAAATTTACAATAGTAATAATAACAGTAATAACGATATTATGGGAGTACGCTCATCGTACCGTCGCTTTAAATGTAATATGATAAAATTATAATAATCGCACTAGTTCACTGTCGCTGCGACGGTGTGCACGGTCGACGGGTCCAAAGAAAAGCTACTTCGCCGCTCGCATTCGCTCAAAATAAATATTCATCGACGGCGGCGATCGGCATAATAATATTACCATCACAATATTGTATACAAGTCAGAGCGACTGTACTATACATAATATTATAAAACGCCTCCGGCAAACAGTTATCAGCAGTACCGCCACTGTTGTCGCCGATATCGTAATTCCATTATTATTATGATTATGATTACGACTGTTATATTATTATTGTCATTATCTTCATCATCGTCGTCGACGTAGTGTGTATATGTATATTATGCATGATAAGAGAGGTCCACAAAATCAAAACCCCGAAAAGAGTTTACGCCACTCGGAGACGGGATGTTGTTATTATTATTATTATTATTATTAGTATTACTATATAGCCGGGCGTGAACGACGTCGACGGGATTTGAATTTAAATCGAGCACGCCGACAACGACACGCGCGTTGGGTGTAAAAGAACAACAAGACCAAAAATCACCGCCCACCCCAACCACCGGCCTACCCATCGCCCGCACACCGTCGTTTGTCGACCACTATTGGATTCTGCCGGAGGGCGGACGCCCGTATACATAGCTATGTATGCAAATCTTCCGGATTAATTATTCATAAAGGAAATTAGAACGTAGTTTACAAACGCGAATGGCAAACCGGTGTGGATAATAAATAAATATGTGCTGCACACCTCGATTCCAGCATACCCGCGGTGTTGTGGGCATTACGACAAACGCCTAGTGGTTACACCACTCTAGTCCCGTTTACTCGTTTTTCGTACGACAACGAACTCGCGTAGATACGTTCCAAAGACATCATGATATAATATAGACCTATTTATAGACTGTTATCTGCGAACGATGAGATGCGTATTGGTATTACACTTTAATGTCATAATAATTATATTACACATAATAATATCACAATACCGATTAATATAATATGTTGATCGTGCACGAGTAGTATTTTTTTATTTTTCTGATCGAGATTCACGCGCATCGTCAATTAGTTTTTCAATAATATTATAAAATTGTACGTTGCACCATCATTTTCAAATTTTTAAAATACTGGTCGATCATCATATTTTAATAACCTAACCACTATAACCGTAATTCTAAGATTTTGAAATCGTTGAACGACATACTTTTTTTTTTTCATCCAATTAAAGATACATTTTTATAAAAATACATGTTATGATTATAGATTATGAGTTTTGGATAATTATAATTCAACTGTAATATCATATCATAAGATAATATTCATCACCGAGTTTAGTCGTTTCCGAAAAAAGTCTAAACGCGAATTTTATAAGCGCGTTTATACATCGTATATATAAATATATATATAGTATATAATAATGTAGAGATTGAAAAATAAAATACCAGAAAATACGTCCGCGAGTTTAACTATTATTCCGTCGTTGAAAACTATTAGATTTCATTTTCCGACAGAGCTTCCGGCAATGATGTTACATGCGCTGTTGTGCTTGGGTGCGTGCGTCCGTGTGTGTGAATATACAGGGTGATTTACCAAGCATGATCACCTTGTTCTTTTTCAATAACAAAGTTATTCAAAATCTGATTTTTGAAATATATTTAAAGACCATATTTTTTAAATTTTTGATATCTGTTGTACTGTTTAAAAAATATCCAGTGTGGATAAAAGCTCCTGTTTTTCAATCAACAACACCGCTTTTCTACGGTATACTTTGTGGATATTTTTTCTGAACATGTTTGTGTATCAGAACAAATATTTGAACAACCAGTTTTTAAGTTATTTAAATGTATGTACTTAGAAAAAAAAGGTTCATAATAATGGATTTGAAAAATCCACGAGGGCTAGGGTAATTTGAAAATGTCAGTGATTAGTATTAATCTATCAATATTAAAGATTTTTAAAACCATTTTAAAAGCTATTATTATCATTAGCTAGTAGAAATATCTTAATAATTGAGAAACTACTAAATAAAATTATTAAATATGTTCTTCAATCAAAATGTTCAAAATAGTATCTACTTAATAGTTTATAATAAAAAGTGACGAGGAGTTTGTTTGAAAAGGAAAGTTTAAATAGCCACAGGAGATCACTCTTTGAGTAGTATTTAATTTTTAAAAATTTGAAAATAATTTGTTCTTTGAGTTACTATATTTACATAATAATATATCGAAATTTAGAATTTGAATTATAATTAAAAGAAAAATTGGGGGTGGGTGAATACTGAATATACATGATGAATCACTCTGTATAACATTATCATCGACGCGCGTCCTCACGTCGTATCGATACACACTAAAAATAAATAGCCAATGACTTTTGATCAAAACCGCATTTTACCTCGAAACAGTCCATTTGATTTCAATACACTCACCGTGTGCTTATTTATTTTCACTACACTTTTACACAATATAATATACAATGTATATATATAAAGATGTGCATAGTACAAAAGACTTTTTACACGGTCCGGTGGGAGTTTGCTCTGAAAGAATTTCTCTCTCCCTATATACATCTCTTGATAAATGTATTGTCACGTATATTAAAGTTCTTGCGTATAGTTTCATTTTGTCGGTAATATTCGGTATCATTTTCGTTGAAACTGTACCTGTATAATATTATAAACATTGACCACAAATCATTTGTGTCGATTCCGTGAATTATAGGTGTTGATTATTTTTCTAACTCTAGTCATACTATACAGTATATTATACTTAAATAAAATTAAGTCAAATATTACTGCAAGCTGCTATACAGGTACTTACATTTCATGAGGGTTGTGGGTTTTTGGGCATTTCTGAATTTCTGTTTCAGGTGGGCAAAGAGGTGAATTTAAAAATGAATTATGTTAGTTTATGCTGGATTATCTGCACGTTGCGTAGATATTTTAATTGAGTTATGCAATTCTTTAGTTTTGGTGAATTAAATAGGTACATTGTTCAAAATGATCGAGCCAAACTTCAGGTAAATTTAATTCATAATTTTAAAACGCTTAACGTTATTCATAAATACATAATTTATTTGATTTTTGAGAATTTTGTGCATAATTTAGCTAATAACTCCTACAACTTTCGAACCCTATTATTATTATAATTAATTCTTAAACATTTTTAAATTAGACTACCCTCGTATATATTAAAGTAAATAAAACTTAAATTCTACTTAATTATATGACTTTTTTAATACAGTTTTTAATATTATTTCTATTTTTTGTAACATTAATTTTTTTATCATATTTATTGATATCGAATTAAACCAAAATCAATATAATAAAAATATAACCGTCAATTTATTCGAATACATATTAATTATTTATATTACCTTTTAATAGTAGTACCTTCATTATTTATATTTTTTTAATTTTATAATGTATGATATGCACCACTATACGTTATTTATAATATAAATATTTAAGCATTTTTATTTTTAATCCAACAACGTTTCCAGGAAACCTTAAAAAGGTCAACCTTGCATAATATTAAACACTGTGAAACGTTAGCAACATTCGGGTAATTAAAAATATATAAAATGCTAATTAATCTGACCATGTCATGTTGTACTAAGCACTATAATATGCAATGGCATTATTAAGTCGTAATAATGGAAATAAGAAAATTATTATCACGTACAAATGGATTTATTGTTCAATAACACGTATGCATGAATTTAGTGGTATAATACATGTTACACAAAATGTTCGAGTAGACTAACATGACGCCAAAAACAAAAAATATAATAATATACATATATTATTATTGTTAGTAAACAACCATTATATTATTATACCACAGTTAGGGCAAAGTTTGATTGTCAATTGAAGTAAATTTAAACGATTTGTGATGTATAAATAAAAATCATATACCTAAAACCTTCGTTTATTTACTTATATATGTATTTTATATTTATTGGCATTCAGCGAACTTTTCAAATAAAGACATCGAGTTGGCATGATAATATTATTGCTTTTTTAAATTACTTGATGACAATAGTAATATTATAATATGACATTTTAAACAATCGATAGCGTTGTGTTGACAAACATTTAATCATTCATAAATAATTACATCGGTAACCCCAAAATACCAATGTACCTTTATAATAATGTTACTTTTTTTAAACATACCTTACAGCTCACACGCCCATATTATTATTATTATTAGTTATTGCACAAAAAACGATAGTTATATATATATTATAATATCTTGGCGTTTATAAAAAATTCAAAACCATTAATACGTCATAGACTGCTTTTCAAACCCTTCTGTGTTAACGTTTTCATTTTCAATGTCCATTTATTGCGTTAGTGTCATTTAAGTTTTTTTATAATTGGTGTAAAAAAGTTTGAAGGCCATTTATAAATCATTACCGGCACATATATGTATTTTTCCAATATTTCATTAACTAATTAAATTTAATAAGATAAAATTAATTTTATAATAAACTCTGTACTTATAAAATAAAATAATATAGTTTGTTATCAAAAAACAAATTAAAATATAATTATATATTATTCTTTGATTATCAGATTTAATTTTAATTTTTGACATTTTTATAGAAATAATTATCAAGTATTAATTGTTATGATTTCTTGTTTGGGCTATTAGTTCGTATTTCATTGGTGTAATTATTACAAACTACAGTTGTAAATAGAACAGCGACTGTTTACACCTGATCTCTAGTTGTCACAGTAAACGTCTATGATAGTAAAAGGTAGCTAATAGTACCGATAGTATCTATAATACCTATAGTGTATACTGTATATATATATATTGGAAACCATGATATAAAAATAGACGTATAAAACTTATATACGACATTTATGAGTAAAAAAATAACATTCTACCATATACAAATTATAATAAATATTATAATTTTTTATATTTTGGTACTTGGCAGTTGGCTAATATTCTCAATAATTTTCGGACTACGACAAAAATATATTTTAAAAGTAAAAAAAAGAAAAAAATATTGTTAGGTAGTTGTGTTCGAAAAAAAGGTTTTAAAAAAAATGGTGTAAATGTACCCATAAAAAAAAGTTACATTCCTGATTTACTGCAATGGTATTATTTAGTCATAACCCATTCGTTTGATTATTACGCAAAAGATATGAATAAATAAAAACTAATATAATGCTGCACATTTGCAAGTATTGTGATAACTGACAGTGACACGAAATCGCGTTTGTGTAAACAATTCTTTATTTTTAAAGAACAACATGAACCTGCTGTTTTCAATGTTATTAATAATATCGTATTGAATGTATAAAGACTATAAAGTAATAAATAGGTAATGGTTTTACTACCCATACACTAAATTGTCTTATATTTTTTTACTTCGAAATTGTTTACCATATTTACCTACCATAAAAGTAAATACGCAGTTGTCGAATAAAAAGCAGTAATAATTATTACCATGAAGTAATTACAATTTTAATTTAATATGTCAAATGTTCTAGAAAATAAAACGTTGAAACAAATTTTAAATCTTTTGGTATATAGTATATAATGACACACTAAATTTATTATGGTTATTAATTTTGATTAAATAGTAAATACAAATAATAAATATAATATTATAGCAACTGGGAAAATACATTTATTAAATTTGAATAAATTATCATATTATGAAAATATTACAATTTAAATTTATAAATATGAGTCAGTTTGAATTAAACATAATATATTAAAAATTGAGAGAGAACTCTGTCCTACGGAATCTATAGTGTATTCACATTTAATGGTATGAAATAATAATGTTTTAGTATATCTTCTGTGTTAAAATGTATATAATAATTATTAAATATTTTATTTAAATATTTTTAAATGTTTAATGTAAATAAATAATAATTATTGATACTACAGTATAAAAAAAATTAAAAATAAAAGACAAAATTCGATATACAAATATACGACGTGCAGCAACTTCTTACATAATGATCGTCACTATGTATAATAATATAAGAAACTAGTGTAGTCAATTTATAAAATAGCAAAAGTAGTATCGTAAATAAATTATAACTGTTTGAACATTTCCGTGAGTAAGTGACGAACAGGAAACATTATTTTCAAAGAGTCGAATTCGGAGGGTGGCTCTTATAATACGTGCGTGGAATGCTACTTACAGCTGCACCTTAATTTTTGATAAGAAATCTAAGACCAACAGCATATTGCAGCGGTCCTATAAACATTTTTACGTGATATCGTTCGTAAACCTTATCGTTTATATAAAATATAGTATAGTCGTCCATAAGGATATGTTTACCGTTAAAATAATAAAAAAAAAAAACATGAAAATAAATAAAGAAAAGTGCCGTGCCACGTTCCTCTCTATACGCGTGCGACGACCGTTGTAAATCACATACAGACCTATACAATATTATACGTACAAGTGTAGTAGGTATTTTTGTTTTTACGAATCGTATAATTTTACGACTTTTTCCTCTTCCTCTCGCAGCAGCGTGACGTGATTTGGAGGGTAGTTTGGGGTGCCTAGTATATGTGTATATTGTATAATATATATAAATTTATAATATATAAATATATGTATAATCGGACCTCCAAACGAGAGTAGGTTTGTGACATGCAACTAAAAAACGACACGCAAGGCATATTCTATAAAGTATATAGAACTATACTTCCCTATCCGTGGTAAGTTATTATTACTATTATTATTATTATACACGATATGATATGGCTCTAAAGCTGCATAGTATGTGTGTGTGTGTGTGTGTGTGTGGAGATGTATTTTTTCGCCTTTCAACCGTACCGTACGATTTACAATCCATTTATTTCGCCATACATAATCACTTCGAACCTCGAGCCATACAACATGGTGTATATTTTATAGTCGAGTTATGCGCTTACACCGGTAATGTAAATGTTAACAGTTTGTGTATCTATCTATTATATATAAATATTTATGTATGCTCGCATAAATTATTTGTTTCTTGCCAATAATTGTGCATTTGTGCCGACACAAGTGTAATAGAATTAAAGAAATTTAAATAGAAAATTCCACAATGCATATATCATTATTATTATTTTTATGTACTTATGGAGTAAATACACGTAAAAACAAATACTGTTAACCAGATAAGTCAACATTTACTACATAATAAGAGTGTGCGGAATACATACAATTATTATATGATGTAGGTACAAATCAAACATGAAATTAAAGTCTAGTTTAATTTCGCCACAATAAGTCTATGGCTAAACGTTAAAAAACAACAAAATATTAAGTTGTGTACTTTAAATTTCATGACCTAGTCGCTTTCGGCAGTATTTAGGAAGGATCGATTGGGTGACATTAAAATTATGGGTCCCAGATGTACTATATTTCATAGTAGAAACGCTATTATATAAAGTACCTTCCACAAGGAAGCCGTCAAAAAAATTGTTGTAAGATTGTAAAGAACGCGTTTAATAACAGTTTGAATAAAAGAGAAAACTTTGTAAAAAATTATCCGTTTTATTTTATTTTAATTTTTAAGTAATACGCAAGACTAATATTGGGGATGGTAATTATTCAATAAATTTCTTTTGAAGCTTTGAACGAAAGTTTTTATGTAGGAATGACGTTATTATAATATCGTTAAGTTTATCAAATATAAATACCATTAATTATTAGGGGCAAACGATTTTTTTTAATTTATAAACGTTTACAATACTTTTACGAAAATAATACATTGGTACAAATCAATGTGATCTCAAAATTATCCATACGATTTGATGTACCTACGTGATATTTACATCAAAACTCGAAAAAAAATAAAACTTCTCCGCTATAGTGTAATTAATAATTTCTCGTTGAATTCAAAGGATTTAAAAAGTTTATGCCAAGACGGGGTAATTAAAAAACAATAGAAATCATAATAGGTTTCACCCCTGAAAAAATGTTCAGAGAACTCCGAAGAAACGTGAAGTTTAATTTATTTGGTCTTATGATAAAGGACCAGTGGTGAAGGACAATAGCGAATAACTAGCGGTGGAAACGAATATTTGTTTTTCCTCTTGAAATTACCAACACAAAGAGGATCATTATACGTTCGAGACCTTACAAGATTTCGAAGCATTTTCACTCATAACCACGTAGATAGCCGAGTGGCATTCCTTCGAACATTGCAGACAAAACACTTCATTGCAGTACAGTCTGCAAGATGTCTACCTTGACGCGTTAGATGACGTTCTCGATGCCCGAAACTTTTCAAAGCCGCGTAATTATTCAAACAACAAGATTTTCAACTTGGACTGTAGTTTTGCTCCAATCAAAATCCCTATCACACACCCTTACTTTATAATAATAGTTGTTAATTATATAAAAGAAAGGAAATTAAAACAGAAATCCTAATATTTACCAAACCCACTAAGATAATATTACTAATTTATTGAAGTAATTCGATTGCATCAAGTACTTACTTAGTTAAAACCGTATTTTGATTTGTTGCTTTACTAATTATTTTGATTTAACAGAAAGAATTGCAATTAATATAATATGATCTTCAGAAAAACAAATACATCTAATACTAACAAAGTCATAATAATAATTCAATATTGAATTTTTTTTTTTTTTTTTTGATGTCCACCAACAATAAACTCTTTAACTAGGTATATATTTAACTATAAAATCGTAGTTCAATTGATGTTTTCGATAAACTGATAAAAATATGCACAACGTCATAATATGAAAAAGAATAAATTAATAATTAAATAATATTGAATGTTGTATACCTATATATGATTAAATTATATTTAATAGTATTGAAATTATGAAGTATTTACACTCACTATGCTAAACATTTTTAACACTATTAAAAATATATTTTTATAACTTTATGTCATGATGTAATCGCAAAATAAAATATTTTACAGTTTTTTATCGTTATTTTTTTTAATGCCAACGTACATTTTTAATTTCATATTCCTAAGCGTATTATATTTTTGAGTATTTCATTAGACAACAATTTCAAACAATTGATTAATTAGTTTTGAGAAATATTTAAAGAATATATAATATAAATAAAGTTGCAGAGTGGTGATTCTTAAAATGGTATTCACTACTACGATCATCTATAATTAAAAGTTAAAGTATTTATAAATTATAACTAATTAATAACTTCTTTGAAATTTTAATTTATATGTATAGAAATAACTACTCTAAGAGAAAATATTTTGTTTTGGAATATAAAATAGTCAGAAAACCTTATACTTAATAATAATTCAAAACCGAGGAAAATATAATATTTTTTTTTTCAAAATTGTTGATATACAATGACACAATATCATGGAAAAATGAGAATTTAAAAAAAAAGTGAAAGTTTAACTTTTTGAAATAATGATTATAAAAATTGAAACGAATTATCTTATATGTTTTGGAAAATACTTATGGTATTCTTGATGTTCCTAATCTAAATTAAATACTAAATCCAAATATATGCGTACCTATATTATGTACTTGTAATTCTCTTATTGTACGAGATATACAAACATCGTTCATAAAATTCATTTTTATACAAATATGTACATTGTTTATTATATTTATATAAGGAAAATATTATATAAATTGTATTTTAATATTATTATATGTTTAAACATATATTTTTTTCTTTCATAAAATATGAAAACAAACTTAGTGAACAATATGAAACTTAATAAACAGTGAACGACATTTCTATCATTCGACGTTTATAAACGATGAGCATTAGTTTATATTAAATTTTCAAAAAAATCAACCGTGTTTCTTATTTGCTCACTGTCGTCTGTGCCACGAAGTTGTAAAAACTTTTTTGACGAACATTATTCTGGCAAACTCGTGTCTTTCGGGTCGAGTCGAGCCATTACCAGAATTCGCAAGTTATTTACAATGTTAACGAAATTAAAAGTTTATTTTTTCCAGACTGTTATTCTTATACACGCCACGTGAAAGTTATATACAGTACTCTTAGGCATGACGTGATTTGATAGGCTATATTTTGTGAATCTGTAAAAAATTTTAAAAACGATTATTAATCATTTTATTTTTTCATTGTTACAGGAGAATGCGATGAAGCTCTAGGTATGGAATCCGGTGCCATCCCGGATTCAGCGATCACCGCTAGTTCGTCGTACAACGTGCCAAATGTCGGACCGAGCAACGGAAGGTAGGACCATATTATAATGTTATTATTATATAATAGTTATCAAAATAATAATACTTTAATAGCCTTTGTTCGCGTTTATTCGAAACAGAGTAGTACATGTTATTTATAACTAAAACGTATAAAACCATTAATTTCACTACGTAGTTATTTACAAAAAAAAAAAAAAATGTATACACACGTCACGACGGTAGATAACTTATTTGAACCCATTGCCTTGTACATAGTATAATATATACATATAGGTAGTCAATGTATGCGTAGGTCTATAAACCTAATGATATATGTGTATGGATACGAGTTATACTGTACACTGTACAGTATTAGATTGATCACTCCGAGAGTACCTTCGAAACGAGTGATAATAGATACGTATATATTTGTATTCCAAAAACGACATCACGGCGATCCCACAAAAACGTGTCCTCTTAGTGATCTAGTTTTTTTCTTGTTTTTATCAAATATAGGTATTCGTTATCTCCTCTATTTGAAACCATCCTTCTTTCAGCACCTATATAAATTATTTCCCACAATTTCCTTATTGCCAACCATCGTCTCCTATTATTACACAAACGTGTGTGTTATCTTTTCTATTTTTATTACATTGTTATTAAAGTTCACTATTTTCTACATATTCGGTATGCTCTGTTATTACTTTTATTTTGTATCTAGTTTATTTTCCATAGAATTCTGTATTTCATTTAAGTAACAAAGTGCATTTATTGTGTATAATAATGTCTACTATGTCAAATAAATTAAATTACTTAATCAAGTACACAATATAAGCGTTCAATAGAATATCGTTACATTTGTGAGATATTTAAAATATATATTAATGAAATGTCCAAGCATATTATCATTATATATTATGATATCGACTATGGGATAATAGATTATGTTTGTTGGCTAACTTAAAAAGTTCTAAAATACACAACCAAGAATGCTTAACATAATTCGAAAATATTTTCCATCACATAATTCATTAAACTTTAAGTAGAATCGTGGGTTGCAATAACGTGTTTGATTTATGTTCACGAAATAAAATTCGTAAAAGTCGAGACAACTATATTAGTTTATCAGGTTGAAAATAAAATATTACTTGAATACTACAGTACTTATCGTAAAAAATATATGATGTCATATAAAGTAAAAATGTCCAAATTGACGCACAGTTTTTATAAATACAGCTATAACGTCAGTTAATTTATTATTGTTGTATAGTTATGGTTGTGTACAACAAAGTCAAACAATATGTTATTCCTTTTTACTTTTGAAAAATTAGTTCGTTGTATTGTTGAAATGATATTCAATCGATACTTCTAGAACGTTTTATGAAGAATTTTTGATTACTTTTTTTCATTTTAGTTATATAGTCATATTACTATTATAGTTACGGTTACGAATTGTAATAAGATTAACAATTGTTAATTATCTCAACAATATTATGATAATGAAAGGCGTATGAGAACCTAATAAAACAATGTCTATAAATACATTATATACTGTACATATACATTGTGCATTGGAAGAAAATAATAAATTTAAAAGAAATAAATGCGAACGTATTATCGAAAACTGTAATAATATATCCTTATATATATATATAAAAGAAGAACATGCGTTTTTTATGTTCCAATTTTGTGACGACACTATTTAACTTTTTTCTATTTTTTTTTTTTACAGAATTGTTCCAAATACTTTTCTGGGTGTCACCACATTGTCAAATTTTTCATTATTTTTTATCCGCGGGGAGGGAGAGGGGGTTTGTATTTAAAGGTTACGGTTTTTAGCGTGTTATTTAAATAATTTAACGATTTTATTTTCACAAGGGTACATCAAATGGGCCTATGAAATCACTCTTATTATTTTTAATCTCATTTTATTTGATATTTCAATTATATAATATTATAAATTAAGTTAAATTATAAAAAATAATATATATTATGTGACTAGGCTTTAAATAGTTTAATTATAATAAATAAACCAATTTATATACCAATCGATTATTTAACATACGAGCGAAAAGTTGTGAGTTTAGTATGGTATATATATGTATACATAATTATGCACATATTATTTATAATTAGTCTATCAATGCTTAAGATAAGTATAATATATGTAATACTTATTGTGTGATTTTTTTTAACACATATCGAAATATTTTATGGCATTTATAATATGATTTTATACGGCATTTTTTTGGGAAATACAAAATTAATGCCTGACTGTAAAAATGTATCTATTTATATTTTAACTATAAACCCAATAAGTATAATACCTATCCAATTTCATTTATTTATAAATGTAAAACATTAATTATATTTTGATTATCTTAAATGGATTGTCACATTCAAAACAATATATTGGTATGATTATAACCTCTTTTTTGCGTATTATTTTATCATCCGCTTTTGATGCATATACCACGTATTTGTATTATATACTTCATTGTTTTTACATACTATAAAAGTTCAATTCCTATAAGCTATCCATATAATTTAGATAATATATATATATTATACACAGTATACGTATTTAGTGTTCATCGACGCGATAGCCTCTCTGGTGAACCATAGCGACTCGACCACTTCACGCCACTCAGCAGTACCCATGGAAATATAATAATGTAATCTATGTAACCTATATGTGTATGTGCGTCTAATTGATCCTAAAACCTCGCAAGCCACACTGCATCATCGAATGCAGTTTGCACAGTCATGTATATATAATGCATACAATATAGAGCTTAATATGTTTGGTGATTACATATTAGTTATTACAAACTAAAGCTGTTCAAACGAACTGTTGTGAACGACCGCTTGGTTTTTAGCACCGACCGAGATATATTAGATGATGGCTACACATTGCATTCCGCCAGACAGTCAATTTTCAACCACCACAGTCAGTATTGTGAACAGAGGCGTTATGTTATTTATAATAGCACCTTATCCTAATAGTTTAATTTTACATTTGGGTTTTCCGCGCGTGTCATATAATTGGCTCGCGTCAAATGTATAAGTATTTCTCCACGCATACGTCACTTATATATGAATCGCAAACATTTATTGGCAGATGATTGTCGTCCTAAAACTAAACCTAAACAATTAAAACTGAATTTAAGTTGAAATTTGGATAACAAATGGCCGGTTGATAGATAGAACGATTTAATTTCCATGGTTTATTTTCGTTTATCCTTAGACCGATTGCATTTAAAATGTTGAAAAATATTTGGTTATATATAAATATATAATATACGTTACGATAGTATTCACTATACTAACATATTAATCTACTACCGCACCAAGTTTGAAAATAGGCGCTGACAGGCGTGTATTATAAGTATTTTGATTGGGAATTTTTCGTTTGCGATATTCATTATTATTACACTAATCTATGATATTGGATATTGTGTTAAATTTTTATTAAAAATTAAAACGTTTTTTAATACGCACACATATATAATATGTGATATAGTTAAAGTGTAAGCAGTGTTCCTATTAAAAATATGTTTAAAGATCGAATGCGTCAACCCCGTGGCCTATCTCTCGACGGTAAAAAAAAAAATTGATCCGGCCCGAATTACATATAATTATATATAATACATGGACCATATAAATTTCTGTCAGGTTCTTCTAACAATACATGGTTTTCTCCTGAAATGAAATGGAATTTTGAGGTGGCGTGCACAATATTTGGTACACATATGTGCTTCATTAAAACTACCACGATCTATGTAATAATAAATATATATATATATATATATATATATATATATGTGTGTGTGTGTGTGTATCTAATTATATTTATAAGGTTCTTAATCGCGTGCATGCCATAAATTGCGTTTTAAGCATTATTATACGCAGCCCATCACTGGAATGCAGCCGACCGTGAAACATATACGTCGAAATACGTATATATTAATTAACCGCGTTTTAATACCTGCAGTGGCAGCAGTAACGATCGCCTTACGTTATTATAATACACCATCTACAGCAGCTGTGAGCTAGACGACTGGCGAAGTCAATTTGTTATAATTAGCCGTGTACGCATAACCATGTATTGGTTTAAGATGTAATTTTTGAATGAAGGAAAAAAATGAAAACGGCGAGCGTTTTTTTTTTCATAAAAATGAGCGTATATTATAAGGGACGATTCCCTAAGTATACTCACTCAATTTTTCCTCTAATAACGAATTAATTTAAATTTTGATTTACAATATTTCTAAATATATGCTTAATACCATATTTTTAAATTCTTCAGATTTGTTATACTATATATATAGATATTCTATTTTTGGTTTTTCATAATTTTTATGTCACTAAACAACAATACTTTAGTGTATAACTATTAAGTATTATTTTTTAATAGTTTATATAATCATTATTATCTGATGAGTAGTGTGACACCATAGAATACTCTAAAATGTTTTTATTTATAATACATTTTTAAATAATTAAATTCTAAGTGAAATATTCAGCTATAGAATATTAAATTAAAAATGTATGCTTTAATTTAAAAAATAAAACCACTTAAAAAATTATTACGATAAAAAATAATTAAATATATTACACTTTTTTCAATAATATAGTTTTGTATGGAATACCCGTACTAACTCAGGACTAGTGACTTACAATTACGTTAAACAAATATTATCAAAAACATTAATATTTTTCAAGATAATGAGAGTTTACTGTTATAATCACCATGCAGTATATTATGTGTATATGCGTGTGGTCTCATATAATGTAGTGTTTATAATATATATATATATTATATGTACAGAAGAGATTAAAAAAAAAAAACACAAAAAATACAATGTGCTTATTTATATAATTCCGCGGGGAAAAACAACACCACATGACTTTTATTGCTACCGGTACCCGGATTTGATTAAATTAAACGACCTTCCTGGCATTATTTCATAATTAGCAGGGACTTGGCCACGGCAACAATACAATCTTCTGACTTGCACAGCTTAAGCACGTCTCTGTCTGCCCGCTGTTTTTAAGGTCGGGGTTATACTACGCGTTGTGGATGACTTCCAAAAAAAAAAAAAAAAGTAAATAAAATAAAACCATTACAAACAATAATTAACCTAGAAAAAAAAATCACCAACATTTTGATACATTATAATAATATTATTATTACGTGTAATTTAAAATAAGATCAAATCGACTTAACATTCGACTGATATATAATTATAGTTATTAGTGTTACTGTGCAATATTTGTTCTAAAAGCTAAGTATTTTATGGCATACGATGGAAATGAAAAATTACCGATTTGAAAGTGTAATTTTGCGTAACAGAAATGAATATAAAGTTACAGATGCGCGTGTCTCTAATATTTGAGACCAATACGAAGACACCCTCAAATAGCTTACAATAAAATAGTATGTATAGATACATTTTTTCTCGAAGTTAAATTTTGTAAGGGTTTATTAAATCGGATATATTTATCAAACATATCTACATAAATTAATGATGATAAAAAAAGTATTTTATTGAAATTATAAATCACACTATAATATTTATTAAGCATACTACCTACTTTTTAATAATGTGATTCGTGTTTTTACACAATTTAATTCAATTTTGTTTATAAATATAAATACATATTGATGAAAACAAACCATAATTTTGAAGAAAAAATATTAATTTCTTATGACATACTCGTAAATGAAAGCGCTCTAGGTTTAAAAAATTAATTTGTTTACGATACCTACACTCTTTCTAGTAATGGGATTTTTCTCAAAAACGTTTTAATCTGTAAGAGTAGACTTGTGTTTACTTTAAACTTTACTAAAGACTTTGGTTCATATTTAATTTAACATTATTTATTAAATTAACATATTAAAAACTTTACCTCGTAAACGTTATTATAGCAATGACTTTGAGCATTTTTAAATATTACTATATTTAATCGGTGGTTTATGTAACAATAAGTTGATACAGAATGCACAATTTTGTCTTACATTATGTTGATGTGTATCTATTTATGGAACCTAATTATAACTATTATAAATAAACTTTAAGTTCCAAAATTAAATAAATGTAGGTAGGTTAATATACAAGTATTGTTATTGAATAAATAAGTGTCTTAAGTTTATAAGTCTATAAGTTTTATTTTAATTTTCAATAAAATGATCATATTTAGTTCTTAATTATAATAAATATCATGGAGTGGTATTTAATATACAATATATAATATATTAACTTGAGTGTATGTGTCTGGCGCTTAATATTTTAAAAGATATTGTTATATTTTACGTATTATTTTATTTTATTTTTATACAAATAAACGGGCTTTGCCTTTAGCATTAAAGTAACAATACAATTAGAAGAATAGTAATACATAAAATAACTTATAAAAATATTAAACATAATACAGTAACAGAGGTAAAAATATTAAACAGTATATTAAGTTAATACAGTTAAATTAGTTATATAACAGTTTATTAACAGAATAATTTAATAGTAATTATAAACAAAAAACATTGGCGAGTGACATCATATGTCTTAGAGACTCATTTTGTAAATGATTTGTGTTGGCGCTAAGAATATGGAAGGTTTTTGGGAACGAGTTGCATACGAAGGGACTTTAAAATTTATTTGGGATAGCAAACATGGGGAATCAATTTGGTTAGCTATTAAACCACGAATAAATTTTATATTTAATAGTCTTCTACGTTCTGCAAGGGTAGATAGGTGAAATAGGTTAGTAATATTTGTATAATCGTGTATTATAGTGAAATTACGTGATCATACAATATTATTCCTACTAAACTAGTAACTAATGTTAATAATAATGAATAATTAATAAAGTTTATTTAATTTTAGTCATGAAAATCAATACTAATCACGTATTAAATTTATTAAACATATAAACTACACAATATCAAAGTTACAACATTATCAAATAGGTTTATACTTTGTATTTTTACCAAGAAATTGCGATTTATTATTTTGTAATCCAAATAATTTGATATCACTTTGAGATTTCTTGTAAATTCTATGAAGTATTATTATTTTTTCTTCAATGAGTTTAAAAATAAACACACAAAACATCTTTGAAAGTTATTTTAATTTTAACATTAAAAGCAATCGATAATTTTATATGATTTTATGTTTTTAGATATATATGATTTAACACATAACTACCTCCCTTGATGCAGATTATAAAAGTTCCTTTTAAGGTTTCAAAGTAACACCGCCTAAAACTTATTTATAGTTATTATTTCATTTGGCTTCAACGTAAGATTAATTTTTAAAAGCAATATTTAATATAATTGTAATGTTTATTTTTACGTATTCGTAATATATTTTATCTCTCGTTAGTTTTTATCTATTAGGTATGTTGTTATAGACTCTACTCTAATTATCTGTACATTAAATCATTATTTTTACATGCAGATTATGTATTAATTTAAATAATTAAAGTACGCCACTACACGATGAGGGACCATAAAACACGAATCCTGAGTAGGTATACGTGTATTATAATATACTATAATACAAATATATATATATGATGATATTACATATTCGTATATGATAATATTATATTATTTAAAACGAAACTAGTCGGATACGGATATACTGTTGAAAATGCGAATATATTATTATATTATAAAAGAGGCATAATATAAAGAACGCTGGTGTATTATAGATATGTTCTTTTTTTATTTCATTTTTACCGGTTAAAAATAATATTTTGCATATTTCCATAAACATTTCCACGGCGCCCAATGGTTTCTCTTACGCGGCGTCTGTGTGCGTCTATCTGTCTTGTTCGGTTGACATTCGTCGCCTGCATACTCGTTTTCTCGTCCGCACAGACTCGGCTACCTACTAATTAGACCAGTGAATCGTATTATACACAACGAGAGAATACACATGCATTCGCGCAATATATATGTGCTATTATATAATACGTATTATACGCGAGTGGGTACGACGCACTTAAGATTTACCTTTATCAGAAGCTACACATATATACACGTATATGTGTGTGTGTGTGTGTGTGTGTGTGTGTTTGTAGCAGAGGGACCGTATAATATGCTAACGAGTGTAACTGGGCCACTTTGTAGATATTCACCGTTGATGCAGTCACCGCACGACCGTCGTTGTCGTCGCCGATCCGGAATATATATTATATGACATCGTATAAGCCTCTTTGCGCACACCTAAGTGATATTTGGTGTAGCCGAGAGTAATTGTAAATTAGACAGACAGCTCGCAGAGACACAATATGTGTGCCCATCACTGTTAGTTTGATACGGCAGCGTATCTATATATGATGAGAGTATATTATTCGGATAAATAATAATTATATAACACTAATAATAATATACAGAATGATTCGCCAAGCATGCTCACCTCATTTTTTTCTTAATATAAATATTTGAAAAACTAAAAAACTAGTCGTACGAATTTTGAATGTTAGGTTCTTTAAAACGTTCAAAAAACATGTCCACTAAATAATTTACAGTAAAACGGAGGAGAGAGGTTTTCATTTGAAATATATATATCCCCACAGGACATTTCTCGAACAGTACGAAAAAATCTCAAGAATTTGATAAAACGTATTCTTCAACAACAGGAACAGTCTTAATGATTACAAAAATCAAAAGAATCACCCCGTATACGCATTTTTGAGCGGGCGTTATGTGCCTCAGTATATTTCGTGTGTCACTCTCACATATTATCGCGGAAATGTCTGTTTACGCGACGACAGCTATTATAGAAGGACTCGGAGAAAAGTTTGATTGTGCGAGGCGTCCGTCTGTTCGGGTGCAACAGAAACACGCGTGCCCGCCACCGAGTTTAATTTCCCGTCAACATAGTTTGTTATACGACTCCGCATGATTTTTCAACTGATGGTTACACGCGGGACAACGGAAAAGTTCGTCCGGAAACTTAAAACGCTTTTCTCGCGTATAAGACCACAGATTATTTTTTACGGTTGTGGATGGCATCGTTTTACTGTAAAATGTTTATTTTGCAAGAGTAGTCGGGCGGATGTAAGTATATAACGCGCACGCGTTATTGTAGTGCATGTACCTATACCTATTATAATAAATTATGCATGTACGACGGAGAAGAGAGAGTGAGAGATAAAGAGAGAGAAACAAAATTATCCCGATGAGTCTGCGTATTTCACCTTCCAATTATTGCAGGTAACTTTACCTGCTGCGAAGGTAAAAAATGTATAAATTTAAAACGAGCTCTCCACGATATTCGTTCGAAATTTAATTCGTTTATATTTTGCTATAGATATACGTTCGCTTATTATATTCGTTCAACTACAAATTATATAGTCGCGCGGGCCTGGAATATACAATATCATTGTATATCGCAAGCGTGTATGTGTACATTTATTATTCATTTTCAATTGAATAAATTATGAATTAATATCATATTATACCTGCTGTGTCGACTACAGCTCTTCTCGATTTCACATGTTGAAATTTTAAATTATGATAGCAACCGTTATAAACCTAGGTAAGGTTATATTGTAATACATAAATCATTTGAACACCAGCTACACCCTAAGTCATATAATAAAATAAACCTATTTATCTATATGAGTATCGATTGTATACGTATTATAATGTATAAGACAATAGTTGACCAGTTGGTCCGAAACAATGAAACGATTTATATAATATATGCGTTTAGTGTCTTTTTAAGTAAAACGAAATAGATTTCTTTCATAGTAAAGTTTACGTTTACTTAAAAAAAAATTATGTTTTATTTTTAACATATGATTACAATAGTGAGACGTTTAATAATGTTACTTTTACAATATACGTCAATCGTAGTACGAATTAAAAATGTATAGGTAATGAATACAATATTAAAATGGTTTAACTTTCCGTTATATTGTGTATTATATTGTAGTTATTCTATAATGTATATCACTATACGGTATACCATATCATATTGAATGTACGACATTCTATAGAAAACTGAAAATATCTACCAACAATTCAATGGTCGTTGTGGTGGTGGTGGGGGGGGGGGGGGCTAAAATTGAGATGAAAAATATCGCTGAGTACTCGATACATCTTGACATATATATACCGTATTTTTAATATAATAATATACCTATTATAATATTTTGTAAACATATGTTATTTAGTATGGATTTATATAAAACAATTTTCGTTCTAGATGAGTATTTACGCATGTATTGCGAGTATTTTTTTCTTCCTAAATGTTCTTTTCGGCATACTGCTATATTTAATTTTAACAAAGCCCGTGATATCAGAATTAGAAAAATAATTAAGCTATACCAACGAATTGTATGGTATCATCCCCCTCCTTCGGGAATTCAAATAATAAAAAATATTATCGTACTTATATATTAATAATCACACTACATTATTAATATGAATATAATATTAATTACTATTATGACTCCTCATATAAATAATTTCTATGATGTGTTCGTGAATTGCAATAATTTATATAAACATATATTATAAATTTATAACATAGCGCCCGAATAAATTCTCCGTTCACTTTAACATAGTAACTTAAAATCTTCACCAATATTTTGTGAGTTAATTACGATAATTCATGAAATTCACTTTTAAAATGTGTAAGTTAGCCACAATTTTTTTTTGTTTATGAGCTACAAATAAAATAATAATTAGAAGTGGGTTCAAACGATATTGTGTTATTTGCAAGTAATCAGTTTGTAAAACATTGACGAGTGGACTAAAATCATGTAACCCACCCATGCCATGTTGCTCTAATCTGTCAAAATGTATACGAAAAGTTGCATCGATATATTATTATAAGTAATATAAGTCATAATTTATGACTAACTCGCAAGTTCTTACAACTAATTCGCAAAATATTGCTGAAGATTTTGAATCGCTATGGCAAAGGTGGATTGCCCAACTTCACGTACGTGCGCCCGTATAATATATTTTAGATAAAATCATGCATATAGGTGTAAGTCCTGTATGGCTGTATATATATATATATACTATTATATATTAATCTTTCAATAGTATACCAGTATTATGTAATAGGGAAATAATATTGTTTATATATTGTATACAATTGAATAGCGTCGCAGTGAAACATTTTATAGCCTCTATAACTATATATATATATATATTTATATATTTCATACTATAATATATACTCACACAACATATATATATATATATAACTCAAGCTTACCTACTGGAACACTGATGCATTATATAATGTATATTATATATACATTTTACACGCCTGGACAACTTTAGTCGATACGTACTCGATATTACACTGCTGCAGGCTGAACACACTGGTGCGTACTGCTTGGCTACGTTTAAAATGCCTGTTGAATAGGCCGATTAACTGAATAAAATCCCTCAGATTGTATTTAGCAATGCGTTTACTAAACCTCGCCTGCATACCCTCTCAATCCTTCTAATTCTTTTCGTGTATACGTCACCTCGCCACCGCTATTTTCCAAAGCTTTTGCACTTTAATTAGGGATTTGTACAATAAGCATACTATGTATTAATAGAGAGCGGGTCACGTGTTTGAATGTCATGTATTCCAATGACGTCAATCCAAATTTTTATTCAAATTATTATACATATTATCTACAAAGGTCACATAATATTTGAATTTTAAAACATAAAATAATAATAATTGAAGTAATCTGAACTTAAAATTAATTTAAGCCCATACATGTTATTTTTCAATAAAAAAAATTAACCTGAGTTAGTTAGGTTAATCAAAATTAATAAGGTTAAGTTAACGTCAGTCAATTATAATTATGGAAAAAATTATTAAAATAATTCGTTAAAAAGGAGTTAATTTTTAATAACCTAAAAATTCCCCTGGATAATATAAATTGATTTTTAAATATTTTAAATAATATCTACCTAAACATTTCATTAAAAATGCATCCAACTATTCCATTTTATTACACACTATTGCTGTACTTAAACGCTTGTGAATTTATAGTTTTCATTAAATAAATGTATTCCCTTAATTGTATTTAAAATTATTTTGTACAGCGTGATTAAAAAATAAAAATAATCAATAAATTAGTTTTGAATACAGTTAAAGATTTTATATAATACCAACATAATTTTAACTCATGTACAATGGTGAAATTAACAGAACAATTTTATGACAATGAGTCTTCTTTATCTAATGTTATCTTACTAAGTTTATTAGAAAATTGATGAAATTCTTAACTTTTTAACTGCTTTAACCTTCATTTTAACTATTATTATTTATTCCCTTTACTAATTTTAACAATTTTCAAATATACATATTAACAATTTAATTTTTTTAGAAAATTTTTAAACATATATTATTCTAACACTTGATATTTGAACAGATGTTCCCTATATATATTAATAAATTCGATTATCAGGGGTATGCAGATCACGATGACTGTCGTATATTATATTACCTCAAATATCATTTTATAGTCTATGATGTATTACATAATTTTATAAAATTCTAGGATTTTTTTAATGATAATTTATTATAACTGAACTTATCTAAACTAATTTGATACATCTATTCAACGAGCGTGGTGGTTATTGAATACAGTTTCAACTATCATATTATGTTCGTGTTTTTGTATTATTAGCCTAATATCGTAAAATATATTTTGATCATTAAAATCAAAATATACATCTCAAAGTTTATCAATTGATAATATCGCGATAGATAACATCATTACGTGTATTTACTATATATATTGTAAAACACCACAGTATCGAAAGTATAATATAACAAGGGTCCATCTCGAACAGTCTGATATTATAATAAGTTTAACGCTTATATATAAATGATATACAAGGCAGTGACTGATATTATGAAAGATGATCCATAATCGTATAGTTTGGTAGTAACTTGATCATCTTAAAGAGGAAATGAAAAGAGTCGAGTTTAAAAGGTAGGCCAACCGGCTATTGTTATATCTTATTAAAAAAAATATACTCACCTTCACTCTTCCTAGTTCCAATACTTATACGATTACACTGTATGGATATTCATTAGGACAGAATCAACCTTATAACGCCTTCGTAATAATAATTAATAATTATTTATAACAGAATACAATACTATTATAATGATATGGTCGCGTGGGGTATTATAGTTTTACATTCACTACGATATAACGGCAACGACCGCGACGGTTTAGAGCGTATACGAAACTTCTAGGACACGATGAAACTTTAGTTTTATCTATTGGTATAACAACTACTGCTTATCCTACTCTTATGTCACGGTAAGGTGACGGTATTGTGTGTGCGGGTAAGATGGGTGGCTAAGGTCTTCGAATAAACTATATGCAATCTATTATAGTAAATACGAAAGTATATCGGACACAAATTTAACTATGAACAATATATATATTAATAATAACACACACACACACACACACACACACACACACACACACACACACACACACACACACACACACACACACACACACACACACACACACACACACACACACACACACACACACACACACACACACACACACACAAACACACACACACTTTAGATTATTTTTATGGCTGAATATAAAGTAATATTCTTGTTAAAATGTTTACTATTCTTTTGTACCGTCATATTTTGTTTTTTTAAGTTAATTACTTTTTAAATGATATCTTTTGTATATTTTTAATTTCTTAATCCTCATCAGAATATATTTTCTTAGGACTTAAACATACCTATCTATAAAAATAATGTATATAAACAATTAAATAGTTATATAATTATTTAAATGCTTAGATGAATTGTGTTTTTTCCACGATTTACATTGCACATTATTTACAACAAAAATATTGACTAAATGAAGTATCTACGATATTATAACTGGAGTCAAAATAACTACTAATACTGCATTTTAAAATTTCAATACTATGCCAGAATTTGAACATGTGGTATTCGTTTAGATAGGCGCATATTTGACTGTAATTTAATCTTATTTTATTATTTTTATTTTATTTTTTTTTACTTTGAAACGAACAACTCCCAGTTCGTCGTTTCAAAAATATTTAATCTGAATAATGGAAAGATATTCTGTATCTACTTTAGTCCATTGCGAGTTTTAAAAAATATTCATAATTATATATACATAAATATATAAATATACTTATTCAAACGTATTTTATAGTCATCTTTAATAGTAAGATATCACGGTATTTATGCAGTCTGGTAAAGGTTTATCATAATCACAGCCTAGCTGTGCATAACCAATGTATTACATTTTTATTACAAAGGCTATTATAATCAGCTTAATAACGCTGATGGGCTGATGAGATACTTATTTTTATAATAGCACTGAATATATAATATTATTATACTTTATTATTACAAGCAAGAGAAATTATATAAATATTATTATACATCACGAATTTAATGTCGCATGAAATAAATAATACTTATAATATCAACTGATAAATGTGAAGCCTGTAGGAAGCTTACGATTTCTTTTATTATTATAGAATGGTTCGTTATTTATTTTAACTGTTATACTTGTATTTATTATCGAATTCAGATAGTTTGATATGATTTATGCTCAAGAATTAATTACAGTGCATTATTCTTTATTTAAAATGAATAATTATTTATTTTATTTTATCTAACACAACTATATTATAATATTATAAGATTTTATAATAATCTTTTATAATCAATATATAATAATGAATATTGTATTACGTAGTCACGTATCAATTTATAAATTTAAATGATAACATATTCTCATCTATAAGTTCATATTTCTATCAAATATTAACTATTTAAAAATGTATATAAGTTATTTAAATTGCAGAATAATCCGAAAATAATGATTGCACATTTAATTTTTACGTCACTGGACGGTTTATCTAATAACAAAATATATTTTTATTATTCTATTAACACTAATGGTTATTGCACCTATATATGAATGTTCTATGACTAAAATGTAATATTTATTATAAATCCAACATTATTGTACTGAGAATGTTTAATATAAATGCCAATAATAAAGATTTTGTTTCAAAAAAAAAAAAAAATGGGTGTAAACATAATATAAAATATTCGATTCAATCTTATTCTACATTTTGAAATGATGAAGGATTTTTTTTTACTAAAATACGAAATTATAGAAAAAATAATTTTATCATTAAGTTAAAAAAAAAAAAAATAATTTAATATAATTTTTGTTTGTAATCTAATGTTTAGATAAATATTTTTTTTTCTAAAGGGTTTGTATAAATTGAAAATTGGTTCTTCAATCATCTTTATTTAATAAAAAAGGTACACGTTATATGCGTTCTTACTCAATGGAAATAATGGTATTATATTTATATAAACATAATATGCATACATTATAATATAATACACGTATAATATGAGTATATTATATGTTATATAAACATTTAAATTTAACTTGTTCATAACTGCGGGCGAAATGAAGAAAAGTCTTCCAAACAAATTGAGCTTATTCTGGTGTGTTTGGTTTATAATTTTCTTAAAAGAAAAAAAAACTATATACCCCTAGGTATGTATACTCCGAACGAAAATAATAATAACTGTACAGAGATCGAGTGTGATGTATATTTTTATAAGTTTTTAATATACGTGAGTGTGCTGGGAAAAAATAAAATATTTAAAATCCAAACTGTTTTGTTTTATTGTATACGGATTCCTGCGCATATATATTATAATATTTGTTTTTCACACTCATTCTATCATTAACGTTGCGCTGTTGGATTTATTTGTCAATGGCACTTATACAAGACTCCTGCATGCGCATATTGAATATTGCATATTATGCCAACTTATTTTATATAATTATATATCTATATGTATATTGTATATACAGATATACGGATTTTTGTATTGTAACTATTTAACAATTTATATAATATGTACATAGACCTATATACAACGTATATACATTTAAAAATTTATACGTATAGAATAAAAGAGGATGTGCGGTGGCATTTATTCATCGGACGACGGAGCGAAAATGCAAATGGAAATGCAACACGAATTCGCCATTAAAATCACCGTACAGACGTTCACACGTGGGTACACAAACAAAATAGGCTCTGGAGACGAATGCGTCGTATTAAAATATGCGTTTACTATTTTACCTGCGATACGCGAACGATCTCGTGCATGTGTTGGTGTAAAAGGGTGTAACATTTGGGATGATATCAATAAAACCCTGTCTGGCATTGTTATTGTTAAGTTTAATATTATGCATATTCATCCAGAATTAAAGGTCACAATAAATGTTATTTTGATATGACCTTCATATGGAATGAGATTCCTTTTTATAAGATGGGTGACAATGTATTTTTTATATAGTATATTTTTGACATTTGCAATGCAGTACGAGCAATAAACGGCTTGTTCATAACGAAATGTGTCGACGTTAATTTTTGACTGTATAGACTAATTAGACGGAGCTAAAAGAACCGATTTGTGCAGTTATTATCACATGACATCCGAATCTGATGATCAAGTTTTTACTCCGAAGTGTCTGTTATTCTCAAACACTGTCTTTAGATGTTACAAGCTTCTTTTTGACTACAAAGCGCACGTATAAGGGCGCTATCGGTACACGTGAGACTGTGAAAATAATGGACAAACCATATGAGCTGGTAATTAATTTGAATCACGCCGATAAAACGTGTAAGTATAAAGATCTATTTTACGTGTACGGATATTATCACGAAATAGCGTTTCATTTTATTTTACTATCTAACAACACGCATATTGTGTGGCGTTATACGCGAATATCTCCCGAATTAAAATTATGTACCACGGTATATACCAGCTCGACGTACCTATAATACACCGTCATACCACACACGTTGCTGGGAAGGTCCGCGGTGAGATCGATGTCGCGGGAGAGAAACTACAACCAACAACATAATATAATATTATAATATTATCTATTATCCTCACCGTGTTATAATAGCGTTCATCGTTCGTCTCATCCGAAGAGCTCGCGTGCCAATCGAGTTTTGACGGTGACGCGTGCTTCGGCGACCGTGTAAATAAACGCCACATGTCTCACGGATAACAATGACGACGACGACGACGACGACGAAAACCAAGACATTGTGCGCGCGCGAGGTTAGACGTTAGAAACTGTTCGGCGGATAAGCCCCGAGACATTATACACGCGGTAGAGCGGAGATTTATATATATGTACAGTATACACGTACTAAGCCAACCGCTGGAAAAGATAATAATAGGATTCCGAGGAAGATCGCAGAATATGTATATAATAATGTATGTAATATCTTCGTGTGTGTGATGAGGGTAAGGTGTAATGCACCTCTGTAAATGCCTATATCGGTTAATATAGTATAATATATTGTGTATATTATATTATAATATTGTACGGTGTAATATCGATTATCGTCAAGACCGTGCACTGCACATACCATTGTAATATAATAATATGTGTAGGTACGTATTATATTATCGTATAATACATAGATAGTAATCCATCTTACTTGTGTGTATTATTATATTTTATAGTATCCCGATTCGTTTTGTACAATGGACTTGGATCAAAAATCGCCATAGTTTCTGGCCAATTAAATAGAAATCCCTGATAATTTTTCAGCACACATGCGAATTAATTTTTAATAATTTACAAATAAAATGCAAATTTCAAACAGTTGTAAATTTAATTTTTGTAAAAGAAAAATTCGAAATAACACGTTATATTTAGTTATGTTTCAGATTATCTAATAATCTTATTTCTACAAGTCACATGTTTGTGTATATATATCATAAAAATTATATAAATATTCGCATGAAAATAAAAATAAAAATATTTATATTCCTAACCATACTTATTAAATGTAGATAATCCTTGAAACTATATAAAACGAGAATAAAAATTTGAATATCAATTAAATATTTACATTATATAGGAACCAAATCAGTCATACCTCTTGTAACGACCCGTAAACCAATTCATATATTCTGAAATTCTATAAGATGACATAAATTTATAATACGTCATTAATTCACCGTCGAGATCGGTTTTAATAACAAATCTTCAAAATTATGGCACGTCTCGCATTCCAGTGCTCCGTAAATTATGATATTACAGCTAAAGTCAAATAACATTATTTGTTATCCACTTGTGTTTTCTATATTTTTGTTATTAATACCGAACTTAAAATACTCGTTTGTTCTGTCTTATTATTATATTGTAATTTCGATCTACAAATATTTGAGTTTGAAACAATATCTATGTATATCTTAGAAATTTAAAACGGCGTTCGTATAAGCTTGAGAAATTTCATTGTATAAAACATTATAATATACTATCATTTGAGAACAATAATTTTAGCAACATCAAACGATATATTATACATGATTTGTTTTAGTTTTACATCAATATGCATAGCTTCACTCGTGTATTTTCACAAAGACGACACTAATAAATAATAACACATATATTATGACATACCCATTCTATATATGTGTGTTTTAGAAGTATAATTGTATTATAATAATAACTAATGAAGAAAAGCCAAGAAATTTAAATTAATACAAAAATATATATATAATTTATATACGTATATATTTCAAAGTAAATCTCTTTGACACTCGTCCTTTTCTATTTTTGTAATTATTTACCTTTGTGGCTTTTCGACTAAGTAACATGCTATTTTCAAATAATGTAGCCTCATGTTGTTATTATTGTCACGTATTTATTTAGTCATACATTGGTCGCAACGGTCGGAAGCCTAGGGTACCTATAAGGTCTGAATAAAAGCAAGAAATGTCACGCTATATCCACTGTATTCATAATAAGCAGAGATAAGACATTTGATTAAGTATTTATTACTCTGAAATCTTAAATAATTAACATTTACGAGAGGGTAAAAAAATGAACATTTAGTCTTCGAGAAAACTTAGTAGTCCCAACGCGCAGTGGCGGCAAAAACAGCGAGTGGGTAGTCACATATTTTATTTATAAGATATTATTAAAAAACGAAGAAAAAAAATTTATGATAATGTGCTTATTATACTGAAATCCGTGAATAATCGTACCAATAAAAACATCGTAATGCGACTATAAAAGCAAAAGTATGTTTATGAATACATAAATATTGTATCATTAATATTGAAGCAATACGCAGCCGAAGTTACGAGGACACGAACGTTATTTTATTTAGTTTTTACTTCGGTCTGGGCGTACTTATACTAAAAAAATTTAACTGGGCATGCTATTATAAATTAAAATATGTATACCTTTTCGTGAAATATTAAAATGTGCATGTTTCGATGATAGTGTTGCACGCACACGTCATTGACTAGTCACACAATGTTACAGTCATACAGCTCGCACACACAATACGATAAAAATATAATATAGGTAAAACCAACACGAAAAATACGTTCATGTTGCATCTATTGAACTCCTTGAACCGTTTTCAATCCAATATTATAATATTACCATATCTGTGGTCGCTACGGTTTACAACATTAAATGCATATTATTGTAATAATATTTCGGCGGTCGACTTCTATATGCATTATGCAACAATTCCATAATAATGTGCCTTTTGTACGTATCTAATGATAATATTATAATATTCGTTGTTGCTACAGTGTACCAGAAACGCTTCGAATTCGCAAATAGATAATAATTCATTTGCACCTATAATGTTATTTGATAGATTCGTACTGGAAACCGTCTCGACTCTCGAGTGAGTTGTATCGCGAACATTACACAAACTCATATGCGTTACATATGTATTATCTATGTGATACAATGTTATGTCGTACAATGTATCGTGTTTACCGTACGGCTAAATTTGTACTGTGCACGTCACATCGCGTTTTACGACAAAATTGAATTATTCTCCGTGTGTGATAACAATATATATATATATAGTGCACGATATACAGATAATAATATGTATGCAGTGCATAACGCGTGTGTCTTCGGGTGGAAATTCTATAGTAAAATTATGCTATTTGATACGTCTTATTCGGCAGCAGTAGTCGTTTTGTGCGAATTCAGCGTATTAAAATTAAATTACAAAAATTTCCGATCACACTTGCGCTTATCCCATTATATTCTTTTCCAGTGACAGATAAACTTCCTCGCACCATTTTCTCTCACTCTCACTCTCTCTCTCTCTCTGTCTTCCAAGATGGCATAAACGTGTCGGAGCGCTTTTAGTAAACTCGATTTAAAACACGTATGTGACTGTATTACGTATGTATATAATAATAATATGTACAGTTCAGTATCGTGTACTGCAGTGTATACTGTATAGTCGTTTTGCGTGTACGCGATCATGTCCTACAAAAAAAAAAAAAAAATATATATATAAAATGAAATAATAAAAATATCGTGCACGCCATACGAATACGATTCGGATCGTTAAAAAAACATAATATGTCATCGCTGTCGTTAGTACACTATATATGTACGTACGTATGTAAAAGCATGAAGATACAGGACCCATCCAATCGTCCACCGCCTACTGAATACAATATGATATATAATATAACATTGTTATCACGTGTATACTATTATTATTATATTGATACATGTGGGTAATTATATTTTCACGGCGATCAACTATATTTTTAGTAGTATTATGTGTCATAAAACTATAATATTATTTACTTATAGGTAACTACTGGTGTGCTTCAAAATCTCGGGTCAGGTTAGACTGAATAAGGTTGGTTTCGCGAATAGGTACGTATTGGGCTAGGATTATCAAATCATTAATGTATCCTTCACTGAAAGTATGTAACTATGTAAGTCAGGTAAACGTTTGGATCGGGTCGAGGTATATTACTATATCAATAATTAACAATATGTTAAATTTTTTATGGTTAATATATTTAATGCATAATACTATTATTAAACATTGTTTTATTGATAGTTAGAATATAATGGCACTGGTATAAGTTAGTCAATATTAAAAATTAAAAAAGCTGTAAAAATGTATATTTATTAGACAACAGTTTATATGCAATTTTAATACGAAAAATGTATATTCGTTTTGAATATTGTGCCTTGTACAATTAAATAATTCTAAATGTACACAGGAAATGCTGATATCAGTTTCTATAATTAAAGTCTTATACATTAACATAACAATATAAAAAGTCAAGTTTGAATTAGATGTTTTAATAATGTATTACACTTGTATACATTTTTGATGAGAAATGCAAAAGAAACGTATATTTTACTTATTTTTTGTTTAATAATTTTGGTTACTCGACTGTCAATCAAAACAAAATGGAAAAAGTTATTATTTTTAAATGATAATTGGGCTTGTAATTTGTATTGTCTTCATAAATTGAATTTATTTATTTTTGGCAATAAGCCCAACGTGCATTTGTTTATGGACTAATTAATAATCGTCTGTCGGTTTTTGTTCGAACTTAAACAATAATTAATATGATTATAATGACAATTATTAAATATTTTGTATTCAGAGGACTGATGTAATAAATAACCGTGAAGCTAGAAATTCACTGTTTATAATCAGTTTATTTCCATAGTTGATACTAAATATTTACAAACAATAAATTATTTAAAAGATAATGTGTATAATGTATTTAACCTCAAACTAGTCAAACTTGACAAATACACAGAAGGGAAATATTTTATGTATTATTTTTAGTATAGTAGATAATCTAGCATATTATAGCTTAATTGTATCTTTACCAATAGTTTTATATAATAAAATAAAATTTAATGAATTAATTAATACATTTAAAGAAGAAAAAACAAGTAGGTACAAATTCAATTTTTAGTAAAAAAAATAAAAATAATGCTTAATATCATTTTTATAATTATCTATTCCAGTCAAAAATTACTTTAAAAAATTTAAAATATTTAGATGGTAATTTTTATTTCGTGATTTTTAATAAAAATAATAATACATTCATATATTATATTATGAAGAAACAAATTCTACTCATAAATATTTATAAATACATTATTTTTATTTTTATTTTTCATTTGTGCTTAAGATAATTATTTTTTGTACCGAATAATATAAAAGATAAAAGCTATTTAAAAAAAAAATACCAAAAAATGTTTTGTATATGTAAAGAAATTTAGATTTAACATACAATTTAAAATCAATATATTATTATTCGTGTTATATTAATAATCAGATGAATAATATTATAATTATTAGTAAATAGTTTAGTGTATTAAAAACAGAGTGTCATATTTTCTGTCTGTATTTTTAACTTTTGTTCTTTATACAATACAGACAACTTTCTTCTTGACTGTAAAATTTATGAAAATAAACCTGACCTATATTTAGCTTGATATCCTCGATGAAAATGCGGTTACGAATATCCTTCAAATTATACAGAATGGTTTTAGCATAATAATATGGCATTGTTATATGGACACCGTCATGTTTCTGGTGTTAAATGCATTCTATTTAAAAGAAAACATAATAATATAGTTACTTTGTATACATATAATGCATAATAAATTCCATTCGTACAATACAATTATATATTAATCTCAAAACGCATTTAAACTGTTGGTAGTGAGTTGTACATTAAAAACAATATGAATATGAAACATTGTTCACATACAAACACAAAAACCATTCTAATTGTTGAATGAACCACACTACTTACGTACTGAATGTACCTACATGTAGGGGTATTTTTCTTTTTAAGAGTTGACATTCATTATTTCTGTCAAATGTTGTGTTTTCAAAAAAAAAAAAAATGGTTACTATTAATTAAATAATAATTTAAAACTGTATACAATTTAAGAAAACTTAAATTAATTTAATTTTTATAAATATTTTCTTACAATGGTGTCAAAAATAATTTTAAAACCATACAATTTGATCAATTCAATTGAATTAGCTATTAAATTAATTACTTAGAATATACATAACACTATGAACATTTTTTTTTAAATTTAACTATTTCTCTAAACATGTATAAAATAATATAATTACTTCGTGTAATACGCCCTTGAAATTCGATACACACCAAAGACTTAATTGAATTATTACATGCTACCGTGATGTGCAAATGACGTGCGTTTTGGTTGTTTTTGTACGTTCGTCGAGAAACTTTTTGACAAAAACCCACTAACAGTGGAGTGGCTGCGTATTATTATTATAATAAATACCGCGGTAGAATATAACTACTAAAATAATAGTATGATAATTTGATTATATTCGATATAATATCGCGATTAGCTTATTAATGTTCAGATTAAGTCACAATGAAAACAATGAAAGGAGCTGACCTGTACAATATATTATTGGAAAGATATCCAAACAGAAATACATCCGCCACTGTAATAGTTGCCTCTTTGTGTTGTCCACATAATAGTTTGTCGATTGTTTGTCCGAAAACAAAAGGGTCGAAGAACTGTTAACCGTTATAGTCAGTTTAGGTACCGAGAAAGTTTAATTAAAGTAGCAATTTTTAATTTAAACACTTATAGCAAGCCAAATAATTCTCGAGGATAGTAACAAAAACCACGTTTCATTAAATTCATCAAGCGGGTATACAACGGTTTATGTTGGTTTGAAGCCATGGTTAGACTGACGGCTTTACTAATCGCAACTACTTATTTTTACGTAATTTAATTTAAACTTGTTTAATTCATAAATTGTGTATGACGATATTTAAAAATTTGTAACGAAAACACTTTTAGCGATAAAAAAAAATATATTCATATTTCATCGTGCTTAACAAACTTTGAGATATTTATTCTTTATACAATTTTGTCAATTTACAACATTGAAATTAATTATTTTCAAATTCTTGTACCATTTAATTCGTAATAAATTAAATATTATTTTGTTTTAATTAATATTTAATTATCAAAAAATATCTGGACACCTTTAATAAAAATGTAATATAAAACATTAGAGTAGCTACTAGATAGTAATGTAATAATTAATAATGTATAAACTAAACTAGAAAAAATGGGACCCATTATAACATGAAAAAATACATTGATTTAATAAAAAAATAAAAAATGAATATAATTAGGTATAAATTATGTTTTAATATAGTAAAATACACGAATTGCGTTTCAAAATATTCTGATTTACTAAAATAAACGACAATTTATTTTCCAAGTCGATAATTAATTGTTGGACGTAGCAGTTATGTATATTCAATTTCTCAAGAAAATTATATTAAGCACGAACCTTCAATCATGAAGAATATGAAAATTATATTATTTATAATATAATATTAAATTTAATACTTATAAAAAATACATAATAATATTGATTTTGACTATCCTATTTTATTATACTTATTTTCAAAGCAGTTTTATAGAAATGGAGTACATTTGTTTTGCTATAAATTATTTTTTCAACAAACAAAATAAATAATCAATAGTTAAAAGTGAAGGAATAATTAAAATTGTTCATCTTGATTTATATTATTGGGCAAAGTCATACTGATAACAATTAACTGTTTCACTACTGGAGTAGGTATGTATTATGGTTTAGTTGCGCTAAATTACACCATTAGCCGCTAACCGTTATTATCAGTAATCAGCTGCTATACAATAAACTTATAAGCATTTGGCCATAAATGTAACCCATTGTACAGATATCTAATATAATATTATACACAATATCTCACATACACATCTATACCACCAGATCCACAACACGTACAATATTCGTCTGATCTGTCCACAGGTTAAAAGTGGAACGTGCCGGGGGTGGTTGGTGTCCCAAGCCACCGGTAGAGCAAGGCGTCCGCGAATGGCTGCAAGTTGATTTTGGGTCTGTGCACATGATCACGGGAGTGCAAACTCAAGGACGATTTGGCCACGGACGTGGACTTGAATATGCTGAAGAATACACATTGGAGTACTGGAGACCCGGGTTGGCAGAATGGAAACCGTACAAAAGATGGGACGGAAAACAGGTAAGAACCGAACGATTGAAATTTGATTATTATTTGTGTTGGTATTATAAAGGTTAAAGCTATTCAGATTTTTTGAGATTTTTCAAAGTTTTCTTTTATTTGACGTATAGACATTTTGTAGAAGTAATTTTTACATTGTTACTAGTTTAAAATATCTACACATAAGGATTGCCATTAGTTACAGAAATAAAAGACACTATTATATAAAATATGTAAGTTTTTAGCTTATATACTTAAAACTTACTCGACTGGTTTTGACGGAAATTTCGGATATTGTTCTTAGAGATATCAAAACAGTGTAGGAAATAATTTAAACTACCTACATTAAAAAATATACCAAGCCTGTATCCAATCCAACACCGGAGAATTGTTAACTTCAGTTGAATTAGTTCAAAAAGCGGTATATACCGACTCCAATAGTCCACGACTATACTGTGAGATACAATAAAACCAAAACACACCAATACAGCGTCAAAGTTGAGTTAACATCTAATAATATTATAAAATTTCATTTTGTACATTTATACCGTAATACTTTTATAAAAACAACAAGTTTTTTTTTTCTCACAAATATGTAACCATAAATAAGCTTATCAGGACGTGCCCAGAGTATATTTCATTGTTATTATTATGTAATTCATTCTGTTTGCGATAATCGCGTTTATTTTTATTACGCTGTTGTCTGAGTGCAGGTTAAATTCGTTTAAAAATATATTATAATATTTCTAACACAGCTATTAACATTGCCAAATCGATGAAAACAATAATTTATAGTCCACGATCGATCAATAGCTTGCAACAAGTAGACGCATTGTCGTCGTTAATAATAGAGTTATTAGTTGTATGTGCGACTATGATAATTTTATTAATAACATAATAATGCCGACTAATAAGAACTTTACTTGGAAAAACACTCATTCAGCTTGCTTTTGAAAATAATTGCCAAATTTAAAATATTGTATTCAACATATAATCTGTTTATGAAGCGAAAACTATAAATACCAAATCATAATAAACGTTTTAACATGAACAATTAAAATTTCTGACAAAAGTGACATTTCACAGTCGTATAAAACCACACATATTTCAGCATATTATTGTTATATTGAACAGTCCACCACACATTTCTGTTTCAGTATTGTCCTTCAAACGATTAAAATAAAAATAAAAATGGCTTTCGTCGACAATATATTCAACAGTCCCAGACGTTTAACGCATTATTATTTTAGATTTCAGTAAGCAAAGAGTAGTTATTTATTCGAGCCAAAAACAATGAGGACATTGAGAACATGGTGAATACAGCAGTGGACAAAATGTTTTACGAGTTTCATAAGGAAAGTTTAGTCCGTGATGGCGATGTCGGTGGTGGTGGTGGTTCTGGTTGTGGTGGTGGTAGTTATGGTGGTGGTAGCAGCGGCAAAAGACTTAGGGACCCAGAGCACGTTATTAAAAACACTGGGAAATTTATGGAACGATAACAATAATATCGACCTGCCCTGTTATCTTTCCTCTGCTCTTGGGGTCGACGTTAGCGGACAATAGTTTCGAAACGAAAACTTTCACACCCTGAGTACAGTTACACTGTCGTGTGTTTCAAAATGTTGGTAACGTTTTTTTTTTGCAAAGTATATTTAAGATGTTTTTATAGTTTTTACTGAAGAGCTATGGTCGTTTTCTGTCGTACATAAATAAAAAACACAACTTTAATATGTGACTTGGCTTTTAATTTATATTATTTATTGTCGTTAATTTTAAGTAATCAAATTGTATCAATATAATATAATATCATATCTAGATAAGTATGTCGTTCACTTTATAATTAATTGATATTTTTATGTTTAATAATAATACATAATATTTAAAACATTGAAAAATTATTATTAGTAGTAATTAATGATATTATATTAAATACATTTATTTTATTAACAATTTTTTAGATTTAGATTCAGTTACACGCGTAAAATATATATTTATTTGATTTAATAGAAATATTTTTTTTATTGTCATTACTTAAAGCTTTTTATAAACTAGAGTAGTAGGATAATATGAAAAAATAATTATTACCATAACAACACTTCTGTTTATAACTCATTATAAATGAGTTATAAATGAGTAGTTGTGTCAACAACTTCAAATTTGTTTTAGTTTATAAAATTATCCTAAATACTTGACATTTCCATAAACTATTCTGCAATAACTAAACAGTACTCGAGTATAAATATAGAATAGTATTTGTTCAAATGTTAATCTGCTTACACTATGCTTATATTATGTACAATTTTAAAACTATTTAACTAGGTACCATATACATAAAACCTTTCGGTTAATTAAACTGGATTAGTTATTTTTAATTATTTTTGAGAATCTAAGGAACACCCGATCGTTGTATATTATTATAATATTATAATATATTATCTTAATTAATTTTAACACATTAGTAGTACGGTACACTGTAGCAATATAGCTACATTTTTCTATATAATATTTTGTTATTATTATAATATATATCATTTTGTATCACCTTAATACCTTACATTAATCTGATTCTGAATACAACATTATTATTATAATATTAATAACAATAATTAATTAAAGCATATATATATATATATATGTATATATATATTAGCATTTATAATGTACCAATATTGGTATTAGATAACACATTTTATCAAACATAATCCTTTAATAGTAAATATTTTAATACTATTTTTTTAAATTACTATTTTATGTTTTTATTATTAAAAATAGTATAGCTATATCATTATACTACACACAGTTTAGGTTTATTTCAGTAAATTAGGTTCAATATCTGATAAAAATATGAAATATTTTATCAAAGTTGGTACGTGAGCGTCAATGTGTTGTGTGCTTTACGCATTATGCTTTAAAATAATTGTAATAATATTTATAAAGCAATATATTTATATATTTCACTTTGATTTATATTGCAGTATATTCATTAAATTTTACTTTATTATTATTATTATAGTATATATTATATATTGTTTAGTAGATAGAGATAAAATTAATAAAATAAAATAAATATAGGTTAGTCGAATATATAACTATTACTTTCTATAAAGGATATTATTTTATAGAAATAAAATCAATAATAGAGGGAAACTCGGTAGGGGGCCAAGACAGACGTTTATGGACCTCGACGAGTTGACAAAATAAGTATTTCAAATTAACTCTAGAGGATAGAAACCAATGGATAATTATTATTGTGTACTAATAAAAATACAAATGATATATATAATATATAAACTAGATAGATACTGATGGAAAATTAATAAAATGGCAAATTTACTTCCATTTTATTCTACTATATAAAATTGTATCGTACAATATGAAATTAGATTTTTTTTCTTAAATCTATACAAAAAATAATAAAAATAAATAATAAATAAGTTATTTTAAAACGCTCTTACGACCACCATAATTATTGTCAAACACTATATTATTTTAATGACTATAGATAAAAATAATATATTATTTATGAAGAATCAGATTTTTTTGTTTAAATATTCGAGTGTTAAAAATATAACAAAATGTTTATTTTCGTTGGTGATATAGCCATTGATATGGTTTCCTGTGGTGAGATGCTGTAGGTATTTATATCATAATCATAATATCGTACAACAATAAACGGTGATAATATAATATACCACTACATTGAAAACTGCCTATGTGTACAATACACATTAACAGTCAATACTGGTTTATGGTGTACGTTAACTTTTCTATTATCCTCGTGGACGTGCCCACTTGACCATTTCGAGCGGAAAATATTAAACTCCCACGTTCTCGCTTTCGGCGATTATATATTGTGTGTGCGCACGGTCGAATTAACGAAATTCGATGTAGCCTGTAAATATAACATGCGAGTATACCTTTCCGGAGAAATATGTTGGCTAAATGTGTTTGAAAAAAAAAAAATATATATATATAATATATATATTTACAAACAGCAAAATGCTTTTTCCTCCAACACGCAACAAAGGTTTTTTGATGATTTTATAACTCGTATAAATGCTAAACCTTGTACGTCTGTCATGCGTCGTTCATCGTCATTCGGCTCGCTATTTGCCCGCGACCACTTAACGTTTCGAAATAGTATATATATATATACATTCATATATAAACGTGAGCCCAGTCGTCCTTGAATGAGTTTAAAAGCAAATCCAAAAAATAATATATTATTTATAATTTTCAATAACATCACACATACGTACATAATAATAATAATAGTATATAACACCCTTATACACCTTTTTGGTGTAGTCTATGACATATATATGCATGGGTGTGACATAAATTGCATTAGTACGACTACTACATTACTGTAAATGAAAAACATAATTTGAACACGTTTACCGCACATTTTAAATTATAATAAAGTTACACCAATACAATATTATTATAAACTAAAATGTGTTCATATAACAGTTATACATCTATAATATACACAGTTATGTATACGATTTCAAATAATAAATAACTGTCTAATATCTAATTCTAATGAGTATTTTAGGCAACTATCCCGTAGAAAAAAAAATACAATGTATATATTATATAATGTAATATAGGGTGTCTCAAAAAGAACGCCGGATTTGAAAAGGCCGCCATTTTTGATTTTTTTTGTTGGCTGCGCTGATTTTGATAGTTTTGTTATCTGTTATCATTGAGGTTTTGTGTTGAAAAGGGGTATTGTGGTTCTTAGTCATTGTTTATGCTGTATCACAATGGAAAGGTACACTAAAAAACAATAATCACAGACACACTAACCTCGTTGCGTGGAGACCAAAGCTACCCACCTCGATCTTGCGACTTGACGCCGTGTGATTTTTTTCTTATGGGAATACACTAAGTCACGAGTTTACCAGAACAAAGTTCGAAACGTCTTGGAGCTTAAGCAAGAAATTAGTCGTGTCCTCAATGAACTTAATGGGACAATGTGTGATCGAGTGGTGGTAAATTTTATGGAAAGAATAATCGCCTGTAGGGCTAGTAGGGGGGGGGGGGTCATATGCCCGATATTGTTTTTCACTGTTAAACCTCAATTTATCCTGAAGAGTATGATATATTTGTAATGTTTTTTTAAGAAAAATAAATTTAATGTATAGCAAATTTAAATCCGGCGTTCTTTTTGAGACACCCTATATTTACTGTGCAGTTATAAATCCTAAATTCAAAGTATGGAATAAGTAATAATTAATTTTTAACATAATCCCATGTCAAAACAAAAGTTCTATTATATTAATATAGTTTTCAAAGTTAAACAGAAGTGGTTAACTCTTTCGATTTTTAGTTTCGTTAAGTACATTTTACGCATCTCGCTAAGCTTAGTATAAATCTATTTAAAAAGCTGTCTGTCAACTTTTTACCCGTAATTCCAGTTCGAACCAACATAAACTTTTCTAGTGACTTCCAATAGTACAAACGCACATGATTTACGTATTATATACATATCGAACTGTTTAAACATTAAATAACGTTAAAGTCGTACTACTTGATATTTTCAGTTCTAGTACACTAATCACAAATCATTAGAGAGTTGGACGTATTATAATATCAATATAAGATTGTCTGGGATTTATTTTATAAAAATCTATCGTTCTACATTTACATCCATAGTCGACAATATTAAAATATAAAAATCAATGCTCTACACGACTCGTCAAAAACAATGCCTATTTCTATAATATACCTATTTATGTTTGATCGATATAAATATATACGAGTATATATAACAAGTAAACTGGGTATCATATGGCGTATTGTTGGTCACAATCCCTGAATGGTGCAGTAGTCAGAACATTATATTATATTATGCTCGTTTTGTACGACAAACATACAAAAATGTATTCAGTTAAAATTGGTTTGTTTGTGTCAAAAATGTATTTACAATTTAAGTGTTTAAAATTCATAAATCCCATAGGTTTATAACGTTAAACTTTCAAAAACATTGGATTCATAAACAATGGGTTATTTTTAAAAATAATGTTCGTTGTAACTTTATGGCACATAAACTGATACAAATGTTTCACAAATATGTACATTTAACTAAATGAATTTTTATATTTCTTTGAAACGAAAAATCACTCGATTATTGCAAGAGTCAAAACGAAATATAAGACAGTAGTTATAATATATTTATATATCGATATACTGTTTAGGAATAAAAAGATAGGTAGGTAGAGAGAGAGAGAGTGAGAGAGAGATAATATATAATATTACAGTTCGAAAGGCGCTCGCGCCACTCCAAGCTGGCCGACCGACCCAGTTTGTTTCGGAATTTATCGGAGAGTTCAGATTCGAGTCTGGGTTGGGTGCCCCGCACCGGCCTCATCTGGTCTCGGAACCGTCGTTCTTTCCGATTTATCCGAGCAATTACGCAGAAGTTGGCCCGAAAGACAAATCGCCCAGCACTCTCGGGCGACCCGTCTGCCCGTGTACATATATATATATAAATATATATATGGAAATCGCGAAGTGTCTTCTATCCCCCGCCAACATCCCTCGTGGACGACTGGAAACGCAAACTCGCGGGACGTATATACGCATATATCTTGTAATTGTGTGTGTATGTTTTTTGTTTGTGTGTGCTGTGTATATATGGTCTTATAAATTCACATTGAAATAGTGGCGGCGTGGCACACGCGACTATTACGTTACACCCGGAAGGCACTACTTTTGTAATTCCAGAAACTTTGCAACGATCTCAGCGGGTATAAAAGTGCGACGTTTACGTTTCAATTGATCATCCCCATCACCGTCCGTTCCACATCGCGGCCACCCTTTCTCACATACGCGCCTTTTGTGTGTGTGTGCTGTATATACATATATATATATCACTGGCGACAAAATTCAGTAGGTCAATATCGGTTTGTGCGTAACAAGTGTGCGAGGGCGACCAGACTAACTACACGGCGTTCAACCTACTACGACAAATCTCTAATAATTTGTACGTTTTACGCCACAACAAACTTTTTTCTCACACTTTATCGATAACCAGAATAACAGCTATAGAAAGCTTACAGTTTTCAATGATTCCCGATCGTTTTTACCAATATTTTGACAACATCTTAAACCAATACAACGCATAATATATATTAGCGTTATCATGTTTACTACTATGTTCAGCACACGATAAGAGCAACAGATCTATTTAGCTATTCATAGTTATTTCGGGAGTTATGTACATACAAATGCCCTTTTAACTCGTATTAAGCTATAATGTGCATTTAACTATTCAATTTTATTGATAAAATTTAATTAACTCCAACTCTGGAATTAAAAAATGCATATTATAAACAACTTATTGTGAATTAATATTTTTGGCGGAAATTTCAAAATACCAAATTTTGATTTATACAAATAACTTGTTACTTAAAAATATTTATTCGTAACATGTTAATTATTATACCAGTTGTTTTTAATTATACAATGCTAATAAATAACAATAAAATATATAAGGCTTATTAATTTTTTTAGTTATCAATTTTAAAGCATTATTATAGTTTTAAAGTTTAACGTTTAAACTAAATTAGCTTTCTTTAATTTATTTAAATCTAAATGTACCCATCGTTATTTTAATTTTTATGATATAGGTTATTTTTAATGACAATTTAACGATTGCAGAATATAAATATAATAAATAACTTAGACGCAGAGTTGCAATAGAATATTAACTAATTTTTAGATAGCCACGAAACCCTAATGTATTTTGAGTTATAATAAATACATGTTATTACTTATTAGTTCTTAATCTAAATGATAGTAAAAAATTCTAATTATTATACCTATTCATCTCAATAATACATGTACAGAAAAATTTTTTGTAAATAATTTAATCACAATACGGTAAACACACGAGTATTCTTGATACCCGCAACATGCATATATAAGCTATAAATTCTGTGTAACATCGTTATTATTTAACATTTTATTCATGATTTATAAATTGAAGCACGCAATTAAAATTTTTTTATATTTTTATTATACTATCATTTACACGCGATAAACAATAAGCTTAATTGATATTATTACTTATTAGGTCAATGATGGCGAATCTTTTAAACTTATTTTCGGATTATCTGTGGTAGTTACTATTGATGAGAATTGAGTGACAAGTTAATCGTAAACGTGAGATAGTCGGTTATTTAAGCACTTCTAGTAAAGTGTACTATATTCAACTAGACACTTGTCTCCTAACTTAGTGATAGTATGTATTTTTAAATTTGAATGGGGCTGATTATTGTAAGCTAATACTTACAAATACAATTGTACATTTGAGATGATGTGAAGGACTTAGAACTGCAATCTTTAAATATGGTTATTATTAAAGATTTAAGTAAGGACCCAAAACTAGATGTCTTAATATTACTACATGGGTCTTTTAGTATTATATTTGTACATCAATAGTTAAGAAGATAACTTTATATTTTTAGAGGTAAGCATAAGGCGAAAAAGAGCAGTCAATTAAGTAATATCAAGTAGTTTTTTATATGACATAACCGAATTAATGGTCTGCTATGTGAATACCAAGATATTATATGCATGAGGTATTGATATTATTGGTTTTTGAGGAGAAATATCTGACATAGACTTCATTTCATACTCTCATTTATTTTTACTCTTCGATCTGTATTTTAAGTTACAAAAAAGGAAAAGTTGTCTTCGGAAATTTATTTTACGATTAGGTCTCTATTAAATTATATACATTTTGTCAAATATAATTGATACACCTAAACCTTTACCGTGTATATTTAACAATATTATTTGAAATACATTTTATTTCCAACTAAAACAATTTAAAGTATAATTTTAATACTTAAAATACTAATAGTGTTTTTGTAAAAAATGTTGCAATATGTTGTGCTTTATCTAACGTGTATCAATCCGAAATATTCCGTTTATGTAATATTATTTTGTTCTGAGAAAAACATAAAATCTTAAATTTCTTATAAAAACCAAATTATAAAAATTGAGTCTGAACAGACTACTAACAACTAAAATCTCTACTTTTTAAAGTTCAAAAAATAACTCATTTAAGACTCCATTTTAATTTTCTGCCAACCAAAATTAACGAATTATCCGACTTGGGTCATACTGATGATGTTTTATAGCATGCCCAAGGGAAAGACCGCAAATTCCAGTCATGAATGCAAAGTGCATGGACTTTCTTTAGTATTTTATTAATATTATTCAAATTATAGAAATAATCAGATGTATTAAATTAAATTTTAAAAATCGTATAAATAATAATGTAAAACATAATTTATTTTGGTCGTAGCATCTTTTAAAAATACTTTTTCTTTGAAAGTTACTATAGATATTTACCTCCATTATAAATATTATCTAATATATATTTTATAATATTATAATAATGCGGTGCGTGATCCAGCTACTTATTTAGTTTATTTGTATGATAATGGTGTATATGATGTGTTATTTTATTTGGGTTTTTTTTTTTATCATTCAATTCCCAGTGATGATATAATAATAATAATATGCACCGTTGACTTCGCTTCGGAAAAAAAACCAACTCTGACCGTAAATAATGTTATGCACTGTATAATATATCTGCTATGGCTGCTGTATGTATTATATTCGTATTCCGGAATAGAAAACCGAGTGCACCTATTGAAAATTGCTGAAGGTTATATGCCGTACGTTTGATTTATTTCAGATAATGTCCGGCAACACGGATACCTCGACCGTGGTCTTGCACCATCTGCTTCCGCCCGTCTACGCATCGCAAGTACGCATATTGCCGTACAGCGTTCACCGTCGCACCGTTTGCCTGAGGGCAGAGATCAGAGGATGCCCGTCCGACCGTGAGTAATAATCGTAGACTTCTATTATATCAACGACGGCGCAGTCGTATAATAATAGTACAGTGACTGTAGTAGTACATCTCGGTGTGTGTTTGTATATAAATATATATATATGTATATATTTATTTATATATATAGAGAGAAAGAGAGAGACTTTGCTAGCGCAAACAACATATTGTGTACACATATATATGTATAGAAACGAGCACCGTTTCGTACATTCAAATCGATATCATAGAAATCAAAATCACGAGGGAGTACATACTGAGTCGTCTGTATATATAACATATATATATATATGCGTATTTGGTATATAAGTATATACCTTATAGTTATTTCTCTTTCGCGTATAAAACCGAAAAACGGTCGAATAAAATATATTATTTAATAAAAAACCTGCAGAATAGATATAACCTGGTGAACTACTCCACATGATGAGTATAATAGTAGTTGTATACTCACAACGCCCCAGCGTATTATTGGTGTAATATTGTTGTCGACGTATTATTATTCGTACGAGATAATTTAATTATAATCTTAATATATTTTACGATTTTGGTTGGTTCGTGGTAGATCGTCGATTGTGAAAGACGAAAAAAACGCGATTTATGTTGATTGCCGTGGACAAATCGGGGTAATTGTAGATAATAATATGGTATCGAATAAAAACTGAACTGTGTGTAGACTGGCGTCCTACGTGCACGGAATGGCGATGTCCAGTATCGCGCGATACGTCTTGTTTGTGATTTTATAATAATAATAATTACTTTTGGCGTTAACAATCCGCTCAAAAACGCAATTATCTCGACACTATCGGAAACGACGTCGGCGAACGATGAAGCGCACGCATACACACACACACCATGTACATATTAATCATTTTCGAGCGTACGAAACGTTCGTCGCTCAAATTACTCGGCGTTCACCGTGTCACTATAATATAACCAAGTCGTTGATTCAAACGATCCAGGTCAAAGAGATATGACACTGTAAAGTGTGTGTGTGTGTGTGTATTACGTACTTTTCCTCGCGCGACTCGTAGAATAAACAAATAGGCGTCTTGTTGAAACGCGCGGTCTAATTAACGGGTAAGACTCCTGAGTTAGTGCACAAAGATGTAAGTGAATTAAGTGATAGCATCGAGTAAAATTAAATTACCTACTTAAATTATAAATTCAGTACACAATGTCAGTCGTCAGACTTTAACCGTACGCGCACTATTATACGATTGTTTTGACCGTTGTGATGTATTGAAACGACAGGTCAGGATTATCATAATATTATTACCGTATATGTTAATTTTTATTATTTATATCATCTTAATATTCGGTGACTAGATCGGTTCACCTGGCGATTTCCGGGGCTCTTTGATATTTTTCAATTTTGAGTGCCTATAGTCAAATGGAAAAATATATATATTTAAATCAGACGTGAGTTACGACTATAACCTTTCATATTCGTTTCGAACCAATTACAAAGCTTGGTTTATGCCACGCATTGTGCATATCATATAAATACATTCTTGTACTTCTCTGCACAAAAAATAAAGTGCCACCGAGTATTTTCAAAACATAAAATGTTAAAAGCCAAACTTATATTTCGATAAACTAACAATATCAATAATCAATAAATCCTTCAATTGTCTATTTGTTGAATAAAACATCCAATTTATAAACAAAAATTGAATTATTGATATATTAGAATCTTTCAGTTATTAATTAAAATAAACTACTATTTTAAAAGTAATTTATAATTAATTTAATTAATTTATGTTTATTGAATATTTTGTTTTTACAATAAGTTATATTATATGTACAATTGTAAAAATATATATCTAAAATATTAATTTTTTTTAGTAATCATAATAACAAATGATTTTAATGTTTTAAAAATAAAATAACTTTATCACAATATATCAAAAATAGATAAATTTTTTGCAAAGTATAGGATGTCGAAGTCCTTTTAAAAATTACTAGGCCAGGGGCCCAATCACAAATCAGCCAACACTGAGCGTATTACAATTTAATATAATATATGTCATAATAAATACAAGTATAAATAAACAAATCGTTGTACTTTCATACTGTATGAACTATTTAAAATCGCATAAAAGGACTCGATAATTATGTGTAGTGTGTACATTGCAGATAATTGTATATGTAATAATGTTTATAACAAATAATATTTGTTCAAACTATGTAGGTCTAAATGTACAGCAATATGAGAATGTCGATATAACCATATTATAATCACTGAACTTATATGACAATTAATTAAATGTACTATTAAGCTGTATACTAAAATTCAGAATATTGTAATCGATTATTAATTACATGTAAATTATAATTAACCAAATTATTTGAGTGTTTGAAATAAGTACTCGAGGGGTCTCGCGTGCACAAAAATCAATAAAATGATATATTATTATTATTAATGAGTTTATGACCCATTTAACACGCGCATCATGTGTATATAAAAACATTTAAGTTGGTTTTTTTTTTTAGTTTGCTTATAATACTAGTCATCCATGTGAATTCAAATATCGTAAATAATTGTATTAATTATATAAAATCTATTTGAAATCAAATTTATAAGAATATTTATATTTTCTCTTGATTAGAATATAATATTATAATTTTGTATTATATGTTCAGAGCATGTGCAATATAATATTCAAATTTAATTTTTCCATACCCGTTCTTTACTATGATATAAAATCAATTTTATCATTATTTTAGAGAGAAATAACATTGAATAATACAATAGTATCGTCGTTCATACTTGAAATTATTGATGTAAGAGTTTTGGTTAATATCGATAATAATAAAATAAAAAATCGGGATATTTTGTTTTCATACTATAATTTATATTTTTTGTAAGCGTAAAGTTTAATGCATTTGTGATAAATCCTTATTATACCGCCTTTGTATACTACTTACATGAATTCCTATGGAACCTAACCAGACATCGTTACCATCTGTACCATCTTAATAAACATATATTTTTTTCCATACAAATATAAATCGATTTTTTTTTTTAAATAATAACAGTTTAGTCTTTACATTTAAAATTAAGCCATATTGTTATAGAACTCTGTACTATATTTGAACAATACGTCGGTCGGTATTCTTATACTTCAAATACATTTCAATGCAAAGATTTAATCATATTTCAATGTGTTTTTCTTATTTATCAAAAAATAAAAATAAAACGTATGTACACTTTACATATGCACTCGTATAATAAATATACTTTACAAACCTAGCCCATTACAATATTCCATGCAATATTATTTAAAAACATAAGTTTAGAATCGAATTTGCTTGCAAGAACGAAAAAAAAAATAAGATGAAAACATGGCATGTATTGATTTTGCAAGATTTACTTATACAAACAATAATATGCAGAATACAAAAGTACTTTAGCAAGCGTTGTTTGGTGAATCAAAACTCAAAAATGTTATTGTTTGTACTGTCTATAATATAAATGGATGACGCACGTGTCTCGGAGATTTTAGCTTCTATTCTGTTGATATTTACCGATAGATACGTGTCGGTGGCTGAAAGAGAAATACAAATGGAAAATAGGAATTGGAAAATAACAGGTGAAAGGTTTTTTCACCCCTTTTTATTTTATCTAATAATTTTTTTGCCGAGAACATATTGGCCATTACCAAAACCCGGTTGAATTCTTCCCACATGTGTTTCGATGTGTACGGCATCTAAAAGCCTTTGGTCTGCAAAAGACTATTGATATAATAATATATTATTTTCCCGCTACATTTACCACCAGCACCTTTGATAGTTGTGGCTAACAAGAAATTGTACCCCCAAAGGCTTACTCGTTTTAACAAAAACCCTTTTTGCGTTCCTTAGCGTTCTTTTTTTATTGCACTTTCATAGTAAGTATATCCCTTCTGTGCGTACAGCGTGGTGACTGCTTTGTCCATCTTATCAATATAACTATAAAAGATTAAAGTGTATTGCCCTTATTTTCAATTTGTCTGAGCTCCCCGAGCATATATAGGATTCGTTATTTACTGATTCGATTACACATATATATATATAAATAAAACTACCGTCCAATTATATATTAAATAATTTAATGCACAGACATTGTACTTAGTAGTTACCCGTGTTTAATATTGTATTATTCTTATGACTATAGACTTTTTATATGATATGCACATTGACACCAAACGAAAATAAATTATTGTCCCATATAACCGTGTACGTGTAAAAACAAATCCGTATGCTACATTCAAAATTACAATAACTGATTTTAAAATAAGAATTTATTGCAGTTTCTATTGCCCAGTGTTTCGACTTTACAACAAGAGCTGGCAGGATGTTCATTTAAGTTTGTTGATTCTTATTGGTACGGCAATAATTCATTTTAGAATTTATAACCTAGAATAATACCAAAGAGGGGAAAAAATTGGCTCTTAATGCAATATATGGATACGAGATTTCCGTACGTGACAGCAATATTCTTCTTTGGTCTAACCGGCTGTCTGTGTACCACTACAGCAGTCTGTAAATAATATTGTAGAGTATATTATATACATACTATACTGGAACAAAAACATAGGAAAATATGGACGGCCACACATTTTCACCCCGTAACAAACATCATCTACCACTTCCCTCACAAACACACCGTGGTTCGCAATATTCTACTACCGAATAACCGACTGGAATTTCGATTAATCACGCTGGACACGTTTCACCATGCGGTGTACACTACTCGGAGTACCAAAGTTTCAGCAAACGCCAAAATAATAACCAGTATTCGACCCCTAACAGTTACCTGGGGTTAGAATTTTTTTTTCTCCCTCGCCTGGTGCATATATCTGATACAGTCAAATCCTTAACGGATTATAATGCGGCTCGTGTTGGCTTATATTAACCGGACGTTGAAAAGGGTCAGTTGGTTTGATATTAAACATATTGAAAATAATTGAGATGATCCGGCTAATTGACTCCGAATTCTAATGATAAATAAAAAAAACATCATAATTCACTTAAAATATCATATTGTATGATAATACGTTTAATTTGAATCAAACTACGCTATACTATTATTACTTTTTGAAAATTATTAATTTATATGGTTTTATTTTTATAAAACAATTCTGCTTTAGTTTTTTGCTATTTGACGCTATCAATCTGTTATTTTCGATAACTTTTTCTTAATAAATACCTTTCTGAAACATTCGAATATTACAAAATATTAGAATATAGCCTATATAAAATATATTAAATATTAAAAAACTTTAATATTTATATATTATATATTAGATATAAAATGTATATAATATTTTATCTCGTATTAAATTTAATAAACATATAATTCCGTTATTTAATTTATGTATAAGAAAAAAAGTAATTAATTTTAATAATATCATTGTAGGTACAGCAATTATGATATAAAATTTAAATTAAAAATATATTTCCATATGAATCTTATTATTATTATTATTCCTACCATTTTAGTGGTGTACATATAATATGATGTATTATTACATCAATAAAAAATAGTTCTTTGTTGTTGCATAAATTATAATTGTTGTAAAATAATTTAATATACATTATTATTCATTGCTTTGATAAAAGTTGTGAAAATCTATCCATGTTTTAACTATCTTAATTTATTGAGTAGCCAGTTAGTTGTGTTTAATTACTTAAGTCCCGCAAACCACTTACGAAATTTATAACTGTACTAATGTAGTGCAACTAGAAATATGCTTAATCTTCTATTAACAATTATAGCTCACTAGAACGTTGAAATAAAATAAAAATCCTCGAGTAGAAAAATTTGGTTACACCAAAGCATATTGCTAATCTATATTGAAATTATATTTTTGATTGGCCTTTTAGAAATTTTAATTAAAGATATCCGCTATTATTGACTTGATTTAATTTAAACTACAAATCATAATCTGTGACTAGAAAATATTAATATTATAACAGTAATATATTAAGTAAACATTTAATTTTTCATTCATAAGTATTTAAATAATACATCACAGATTTAATATATTTTTATAATTTTAAACAAATAGCGTAGTATAAATTAACGTTTTTTTTAAATAAATTATTGGCTGAATAATTCTATTTCTTAGTAATAAGTACAACCATTGGATGTAAACAGAATCCACTATATATATATATATTCAATTATTAAAAACACATCTACGATAACTTCTTTGCATAAGAAACGTAACTTTATTTTTGCTAAAATCAGCATATAATTTACATTATTGTGTATAGTGATCAATTCGAATATACTATACTTTATGATGATGAATTTCAAAACCAATATTAATCGTTAATTAGAATAAACAATAATAAAAAGAAGAAGAATAGTCGCAAGTCGAAGAAAATAAAGGATGAAAAACTTAGCTATTGCGTGCAAACGTAATTGAAAAGTTTCCTGTTGGTGGACGGGTTCTTTTTCTTTCTCTTCGTATTTTTTCAATCCAGTGTTATTGTTTCAACGAATGCAAACTTTTAGGCGACTAATAGTTTATATATATATATAAACCATTATAATAGGTGTGCATATATATATTATATACATTTTTTTGCTTTTAATTAATTGGCAACAATGGTAGCCATAATCAATAGAGAAAGAATAAGACAGTAGTTTTCAATTTAAATTGTAATACTAACAGGAAATTAGCGATAAAAGTGTTTCGTGTTTCTTTTTAATGACCGGCGTAGATATGAACAATTTGAAATCGTTTATCCGCACGTAATTTATTAATATTTTACTTTTTAAAGAAATAATACGATTACATTTTGAGTGAATATAACCAATTTATAAAGCCGATCCAAAAGTATTGCAAGCACTAATATCCATTGTCAATAAATATGTAATAGAATTTTGTAATACTATGTAATGAATATCATCTAAATGACTGAATGAGTACCATAATATGCCGTCCAAATGAAGTAATCTGAAACCAATTCGACAAAAATCTACATATATTACAATTACTTAACAGGTCACTTAAAAATATTATTTTATTAGCAAAGGCATACATATAATGATGAAAATAATCACATCATTCAGTTGCCGTAATTCGATAATCGAAGTTCTTGACGGAGAAAGCCCCCTAATTAATCGATCGGCTAATTAATAAACTGTGTGGGAAATTTAGGTGATCGTCGGACATTTTGACTGTGGTCCTATTTGCCAGAAATGGTAATAATAAAGTGAATAATTGACTTAAGCTTGTCCATTTTGACGATGAACACAAATTGGTTTTGTCGGGTAACTTAATATAAAAGTCCGTGTTTCTGGTTCACGACCGTGTTATGAGCCTCTTAAAGCAAACTCTATTGTTACTGTTCAATACACATACAATTACCAACTTATTGACCTTTTGCAATAATAAAAAAAACTGTGCGTGTTTGTTCAAAGTTATTTGTATTTATAATTTACGAACGTTAATATCATACATAAATCTCAAACGTTGTACATTTAAGTTCCAACGATTTTAATATAAATATTACATTTATCTTCAAATAATGATTATATAAAATATAAATACTATAAAAATATTATATTATCATATTATTATTATAATATTATAAAAAAATATAATATTCCAAAACGTATTTTCCATATGATATTTGATCATATAAAAGAAAAGAAAAACTATTTAACAAACTTCGTGCTGCAAAGCTAAAAATGTTATTAAAAAAGTTGCATTGAAATAAACTCATTAAATTTGTTGAAAATATAAGAATATAATATATTCAAGAAGGTTAGATATATTGGTATTTTTAGTTATTTATCAATATTAGAATTTAATTTAAAAATACGATGGCGATAAACAAATTGTCAAAAGAAAATTACGTTGCAACGTACATGGATTGACAATTCAAAATGATTGAATATTCGTCAAAATAAATATAGATAAGATTAAAGATAGGTATGTATTAAATAAACATTTGCCATTTTTTTACGTCAGGGTCGTAAGTACAAAAATAAAATATATTACTGTAGATTTTTTCCAAATTGAATGTATCAAATATTTAAGAATCTTCAATTCAGTAAAAATATAAACCTAATGGAATTGTAAATTTTAATAATTTAGAAGCCTTCCACAAAGATATAAACAAAATGGTGAATAAAAAAAAAAAAAGATTGGCTCGATAATTAAAATTTAAAAAAAACCATTAGTATTTTGTTTATTGCTGACCTTTAGTAAACTGTTGGGCTCTAAGCATTATCTTATAAAGATGCCAAAAATATTTATATAATAATATCAAAACTTTACAATTGACATTTTTCTTTATTTGTAATTTTTATTATTATTATTATTTTTATTTTCAGAAGGTACTTAAAGAATTTATATTAAACCTTTATAAATTCCTGCTTCGTTGCATTCAAAACTTGTATATTATTAAATTATATATATATATTAACTTTTTCTATCTGGATGACTCGGAAATTAAACGCATATTGATTGACATTTGAAAATTAAATTTTTTCTACCATTATCATTAAAACTGGAAGTTAAGAGGTTATGTTCGATTTTCCATTCACTAAAGCTATTGGGCTTAAGTTTCTGACAGTTTAATTATAAAGCCACACCGTTAGTGAATGATATTGTTTAAAATTAAAGAAAAATATAAACAAATATAAATTTAAAGTTAAACGTTGTAACTTTGCTGAAAAGCCTACATGAATTTCACGAAATAATATATTATTAATGACTATAAAATCATTCGGGTATATTAAATTTTAAATAAATTTTAATAAATTATTTACTGCGTAACTCAGTATGTAAATAGTAATGACTAGAGTCCGGATTTGTATGCATTCAAAAAGGCCAAAATAGTATGCATTTATGTATCAAAAAACTTCAAAATATGCACTTGATATACTCTTATTTTTTTTAATAATATGCAAAAATACGCTCTTATACCCATAATATATGCATTTTAATACTTTTTTTTAATTTCTTCCATAAATAATAATTCAACAAAAATAGATAATTTTTTAATTATAGATATCAACTTTAAACATTTATTAAAGAACACTAAATATTTAAAAATATATTCAACAAATAAAACAAATACTTTAATTAAGAATAATAAAAAATAAAAATATAATTTATCCTTTTATACCATATCTTTGGTACATATTTATGAAAAAAATACAAAATAAAGACATTTTATAAAAAAAAAAAACAATTTAAACCAATAAAAACATAATTTTGTTATTAGTGAAAAATATTTTGATAAATAGATACAATGTATGATTTTTAATTTTTTTAAAAGGAGTTGACAATAATATATTTTTCCATGTCATATTTGTCCTTCTATCTCTCAGTATATGTTTATACAGACTAAACGACCTTTCTACATCTACTGATGTCAGTGTTGCGACTTGCGATAATCGAGATATAATTTTAACATAAACTGTCCAAAAATATAACATACGGAGAATAACATTTATTTCCCAACAATACGTAATGAACTAATAATTTCTACGATGAAATTGAAACAAAATAATTGACTATTATACAAAATATGCTTGAATATGCAAAAATTTTCAAATATGTAGTCATCTCTAAAATATGCATTTATATGCAAAATAAACTTCTTTCTGTGCATTATCTGTTACACAAATCGTCCACATTTCTTACTCCCATCGAAATGCTTACACTCATTACAAATATATAAATGCATACAAATCCGGACTCTAGTAATGACCATGTGCCATAAATCTAAAGTTAAAATATTTAGCTAGTGCGTTAGTGCGTATGAAAAAATATAATCTCGTTTAATATTTTATTTGTTGTAAACTACTTTAGTTATTGATTATATATTTTAATATAATATATGATGTACGTTAAAACTATAACTGTATCATAAATGCGTATAATCCTAGAGTACGCATAACCCTGTACCTATACAATAATCAAAATAATTAATAATAATAATAAGAAGAAGATAAGTTAAAATATAAAATTGATTCTTATTATTATTTAAACAAGTTACAAAGCCGAATATTTGACTTAAGTTATTTATGTTTTTTGTCATACATACAAAAATATTTATTTTTGTTAAATTTAAAGTGTACTAATAGAACCAATATGTTTAGTTAATAATTATTATACAAAGATATGGTGAACTTGACATTTTAAAACTGTAACAAAGGTGATCAGATTAGTCATATAATAGCTAATTTTGAAAACAATCATGCTATTATTTTTAGAGCTAGGTACATCATTTTGAATTTTGGTTGCATATAGTCTTATTCATCAATAAACTACTACTACATCATGTAGAAAAGCTTTATCATATTGGCTATTATTCTACAGTCTACACCTATTTATTAAATTTGATTGTATAATCATTTCAAATATAAGTAAATCCGCCATTTATTATAGATTTGATATAAAATACTTAGATTTATCAGTTTAGTTAATATTAAATTCGCTTATTATTTAATAAAATATTGTTTCTAATTTTATTTACATGTGATAAATAAAAATAATGTTACAATCAAATAAATTTAAAAAATAATAATAAATAATGATTTAATTATTGCGAAACATAACAGAATACTTTTAAATATGAAATTAGATCACGGCCTAAGTTATTATTAAATAGATGATACGATTAATCTTATAACAAATACCCTTAAGCACTACATCTGAACCTTTGTCGCTTTAAGTTGACTTGTTTCTGGTTTCGAGTGTTTTGGATATTTTACTGGGGTAAACTTCGTCAAAGACACATAAGTTTGAATCACAATCAAAACAGTTTCTCCGATAAATGGATAATCTCTTGGCAGGTTTTTAAGACGTCAAAATATGTACTCACCTATTTTGTTCAGAAAACTTAGCTTAAGATAACAACGGTAGTTTTCAGAAAACTTAGTAGTAGATAAAAACAACTTGACGTATACTTTGAATGTATATTGTGCATTATTCGTGATAATAATCGGTTTATAGCGATGGAAGTCTCTAACTCGTTACACCTATAGTTTCTTAGGAAATAAACAATAGAAATTTATTTGTAGAATGGACAGAAAACATTTATTAAGTAAAGGAAAAAATAATGTCACTATTATATTTTTTTTAACTCGGTCCTCAAATTAATGTACAAACTTGTTTATATATTATATAAATTAGACTCAGATATGATAATTCGATAGGTGAGCTTCAATTAACTACAATATAAGTAAATTCGATGATATATAAAATATATATTTTTTTTGTGATAAAATAATGGTTGACATGATTTTGAATCGATGTTTTTGCATATCCACAATATTGTGTTTAGCTATCTAGGTTCGTTAATTGTTTTTCCAATGATACCAATTGTATTCTAACCAATAGTTTTCTAATATATCAAATACATCATAAAACAAGGTATCAATATTTATTATACTAAATTATAAAACGTTATTCAGCTAATACTACTAAAAATATCCGTTTTAATTTTAAAATGATTAATTTCATTTCTTTAATTGTGTAGAAATTATATAAAACTTAAATTAGTCATATTTTCCAATTAATATATTTATATTCTATTATTAATTTAGAATTTTAACTATATTAAAATCGTCTAATTAAAAATCAAAAAAAATTCTAATACTTATAATAATATCCACTCATCGTTAATCCAAAGTATCAGATCACAGTGATTGAAACGTTCATAAAAATCTTTCACATTTGATTAAATATTTTGAAATTAAAATCTTTAATACCACGCAGTAGTTGCCATTTAAAATTCAATCATCCTACGAGTATTAACTACCCTTACGCATTTCCACTGTATTCAGATAATATTACAAGCACTGCAAAAATATTGTTAAATATAAATTACCGTACTTCTGTATTTCTGTGTACATACATACGTATGCCTTAACTTATGGAATGGTATATTGAGATATGTATGTAGATCGTGTAGGTTATTTAATAAGTTTTATAAAAATGAAATAGATACCTACGATAATGTATACTTATAACTCTAATGGGGTTGGTAATTTTTATTTAAAAAAAAAATATTCGCACAATGGTAGATTTTTTAATTTTCTCGATAATGTGTTTTAATATTATTATATACTAAGACTTAATTACGAACATATTTCCCATCGAATGTTTATATATTCCATTTGAATATTTTTTTGAGCAAGTTTCCATAAGTCGTATACACTCGACCACATATAATAACATATTTAAACGAAGTTTTCAAATGGTATAAACTATAATAGGATATTATTGGAACCAATGAACCAACTATTTTAAATACTAGATATATGGATCTCTATCAAGGTTAGGTGGAATTCAAATTATATTCAAAAGATAATTATTAATAGTTATAAATATATGTTTGTGTGTGTGTGTTACTGACCACAGATATATTAATATGTGGTTAATACACGTATTCACCAAATGTTTGTACTTACTCAGATTACAGTTAGGTTTACTATAATATAACCACGTGGGGTTTACGCATCTAGCTACGTCGAGATTATTGCTGATGGTATATCTCATAATAAATTTCTTTTTCACTAATACATAATATTATTATATGCATAAACGTACAGATTAAATATGTTAGAATTTGTGAATAATTTAATCTAATGAATGTAGAGGGGCATGAAACCTTTTGCTGGTCTCTATGGCGTAAAACCTAGTAAAGGTTTTGTGGTGATGTGACAGTAGGGGTGGCGTGATTCTGTGGTATTTAAAATATTATACAATTTCCCACAAAGACTGAAAAAGTTCTCGCTGCTGCCACTATAGAGCATTTCTAGGATACAGCTACGTCGGAGGTTACTAAACCTTTCTATACGCAGTATATACTGTAACAGCTGGTGTACGAGGTCGAGGAAAATTTGAAACAGCAAAACCACACCAAAATTACGTTGCTGGCGATGTATATTATGACGTGCCACAGAATTTGGATTTTATACATATAAATACAATGGCTTTGAAGAATTTAATATATTATTACATATACCTACAACTGACCAGCGGCGTCGGTTCTATTACCGTTTCTCAGTCCTCTCCTGGACGTTTACAACACACACTCCGCAACGGAGTCCAGTTATCCCTCAATCCACCAATTCCACCGTCACCTCTCTGAAATTTCTCGCGCGGCGACTTCCCTACAGTGATAATTTGCACCACCACATTGTTGCATACCGCCGTTACCACGAAATACGTTCGTATATACTTATTCAGTTTGCCATCAAAGAAGTCATGCGTATTCTTACCGTCGGTTAGGGTTGGAAGTACTGGCCAATAAACCAGTTTTATATTATATTATAATATATATACTTTATACCTTTAGAAGGACCCATATTTACATGTAGATAGTATATTAAGATAATAATATACTTACGTATAACTGTTATTTATACAACCCGCGTTCTACTGGTGAAATACTTTCCGAAAAAATAAACGAAAACTGTTCGTAGACCACGCTCGTGTTACGTTAATAGATGAATAAAACAAATAACATTAAATATTTGATATTGTAATAACTATTAAATAATAGTATATTTTTATACTCCGGTTCTACATCAGGTATATATTTAATACCCAAATGTATTAATAATCTTATTACAATGTTATTAAAGTGAATAATATACTATAAATATTAATAGATATAATGTGAAGTTAAAGTTTTATGTTTATTTAAAATGTAATTTATTCAAAAGCATTCAACGGGATGTGATGGATGTTAAATTTTAAATTTAAAAACACGTTAAGGCCAATATAATTGTAAACACAGAATACTGTATGTTCGTGCTATGTACAATTTAAAGTTATGTATATTGTATACACTATAATACATACATATTGCGCCCGTCACGAAATTTTAGGAAAATGTTTCCTCGTACCAGGCGGATCTGCAATATATAGTATATAATATACAGTATATAATGTTTGTATGTGTATTTCCTCTCAGTAAAAAATACTCATCAAAAACGTAACACCTCTACTCCTTCCCCCACCACAATAATCTGTTATAACGATCATTATGTAACCGGACAGCGCTGTGGAATGTTCTCTTTTGCGGTCCTGTCACGCAGCCTCACGACCTTTTTCCCGCTGACGTGCATATACCATATATACATTATACATATATTTGTATAGTGTAATTTTGCCATTTGGACATAATGATGGACGCGCGTTTGGGTTTTGGGTACTAAATCATATTGACAATACTTGTTAATTTATATTTACCGTTTGGAGATACAGTGTCGAATTTTATGTAATTATATATTTCATATAAGTTTGTTTTTCTGAAGAAAAAAACTACCATTATTGGTCCTTCCTTTTACTAAAAACTTTTCGCGTGAAATTTTCCCGCTGTCCGGGCAGTTTTTCGCGTTTCTTTTTTAATAAACGAATAACGAACTACCTATATTATATGGTTTGTGTGTGTGTGTGTGTACGAATATATATATATGGGTAGAGACGTAGTTATACACGTACGCCAATACTATTTATTATTTTCATACAAACATTCAGAATGTCCATCACTCACGGATGCGCCGCATTTCCCTCCGTTCCCTGTATATTATTTAGAAAGGTTTTAGCTAACCGTAAAAATTTCAAACCCATCATGTGCATATTGTTATATCCTCGAACTATCTTTTCACCGAAAGGTCGGGACCGTTTTTGGCGTATGTGACGTATGTGACGTGAGCCTGGTGTATAAATACATATATCTTCTTGTGGTTCGAAATTATTATCTTTATGTATAAAATATCAAAATCTCTTTTGTAAAAAACCATAACGCGATTATAATAACAATGTACTTCCACCACTACTACTACAATATATTACAATTATGTATTATAATTTAATATATTTTTGCAGACGGTATAACTAGTTACACGATCCCGTTGGACGGACCTGCGAATGATAATACGGACGTGGCGGACCTTTCGTACGATGGTGTGGTGCGTGACGATAAAATTCAAGGAGGTCTCGGACGTTTGGTCGACGGTGTACGGGGAGAGGACAACTATAAAATGGATATTGGTTACGGAAAAGGTAATACAATAATATTATAAAAATGTTAAGTTTTATATTGAACTATTCAGAAGCATCTTAAAAACTGAATTGTTATGGTAAGATACTATGGAAATAACAAAGTATAACTTTTATGATTAATAAATGATTTTATAATTGTTCCATAAAATATTTCAGTTATAATACATATCACTTAAGTCTGTGTGATTAACAAAACAATGGTTTTTTTATTATTTTAACCATTATATTATATTGTTTTTAATGTTTATATTACATACAAACATTAAATTTATTAATTAAATGCTCAACTTTAAAGTAATAACCATTTTTGACTACGGCGCACCACTGGTACTATATTGTGACTAATACCCGTATAATAGAGTTAATTAATCTAATCTGTATATTTTATGATACAATATAATGGCATCCGTTTAACCGATAAAATATACCAAAAAGTAAAACCCCATCTTCCAAAATATATTATCCACGAACGGTAAGCACGTATTATTAATCCAAGCGACAGCAGCGTTCTTATACGTAATCGCTCACGAACGACCCATTGTTATTTATATATATATATGTATTATATTACGCGCTCTTATATTATATCTGTCTAATTTTATAGCTCGTTGTCGAATAATAATTTTACTTCCTCAGCTGTACTGCGTTCGACGGCAGAAAGTATAAAATAGTTATATTAATAACAATAATATATTATTATATTAGAGTTAACTATAAAGAACAACAGTTCCGATGGTAGTGGTGATGATGATGATGATGATTATCACCATGATAATAAACACTTATTTCAATATTGATATAGAGAATATTTTACAGTATAAGTATACAGCATATTATTCGCATATATTATGATTATGATTGTTATTAACATCGCGGGCATCTGCGGGAGTGACGGCAACGGACCGTTTTATTCAATTAATATTTTTCCCGCGCGCCCAAACTTTCGGAGCGCAGCCGGTTTGTGCTCGCGGAATGTGACGTTTGTAAAAGCTAATGATATGGACGTTTTAATAAGCCCCGGGAAACTTGCACACGTTCTGCTGCAGTCTCCGCGTGTATATAAATAATAATTCATGTTTCAAAATCCCCGGCAATAACAATAACAAATAAACGTGCGTAACTTCGGAAAACGAAAGCCTTATAATATTTTCCGCAGTGACGGGGTGTAAGGGATCGACGAGAAGTGGCGAGAAGGGTACGTTGCGGGTGAAGAAGTAAGCGACGGCGGGTAGTTGGATGGAAACGTAGGGGTTCATTATAACGGAATGGAGGTGAACGTATATATTGTATGCAATATGCATGTATATATATATATATTGTTATATGCGTATAATTTTGAATATTACGACTCTCCGAGCATGACATGAAATACGATAAAGTAAATCGGGGAAAAACTATACTAATGGAACAACGGGTAATGACTGTGGGCTCCCTTCTACTCCACACCCCGTCCAGCCACATTCTAAGAGTTATTTAACTTTAACCCTTGAGCCTTCTATTACATGCCTCCCCATTTTTTTATTATATTTTTTCTTTTTTTATACATAATATAATTATTATTATTTATTTCACTGACAAATATTTATATGTATATATATATATATATATATATATATGAGTTACGTATATATACACCATTGAAATTTTTAATACAGTATATAATGCGAAAACCATAATAACTGTAGCGGGGCAAGGGTCATAATAAATTTACACAGTACAGTGGCATAGTATAAGTATAAACCATCGTGACTGTATCACACACGAGCTCCCTAAATAGTTTATACCAAAATGTCCGTGTCGTGGAAATAAAATAAAATTTAAATTCACACTTATACATAATAATATAAAAATAACAGTAAATTTTATCGTTACTTTTCTAGTGCTGTAGAAACAACAATAATAATAATAATAATAATAATATAGTACCTATTATAATTTAACGCATATAAGAAAAATAAAAAGCGACATGTCGTTAAAATGTAGTGAAAAGTTTTTTAACGACTCTAATAGTTGAATATCATTGATTTTTACTATATGCAGTGAGTAGAACCTATGACAAAGATGAGCAAAAGGATACAAAAATGTTTTTAAGATATCAAATTTAAAATAGATTTAATTACATTTGAAATAAATCATGTTAAATGGATTACCAGATAAATTTTAAATAGAAAATAGAAAATTGAATTTTAAACAATGAAGTAAAATAGAAAATATACGACAAAAAAAAATGTTATCATATTTTAACACAGATTTTAAGTATTAATTTGTGAAATAATAATTATTTTAACAATATTTAAAAATATTAATAATAAATCAATTAAATATAATAAAATTATTATGATTCATCTAATTATTCTTGTATTTTTAAGTAACTCTGACTTATATTTGATACCTATGTCTTAGAAGAATTATTTAAGTATTTATAGGAAAACAAATCATAAGTAAATTATTATTGATAAGATAATAATTATGTTTATAAAAAAAACAAAATTAATTATGGTATAATATTTAATAAATTAAAAAAATATATCTAGAAAAAAGTATTAAAATAAAATATTTTGCAATTTGAATTTTAAAAAGTTATTTTTCCTCTTACTATATATTATGTATATTATATATTCAAATTTATGCATGTATTATACAATAAGCAACCACATAATTTTGACATACATTGAAATATTATATTTAACGCATTGATTAAAATATTAAATATTTTGGAATACTTTGGATTTAAAAAAAATGCATAAATATCATAATCTAATATTAAATATCAATGCTACTATTTATAAATAACAATTTATAATCATAATACCAAGATATTAGTTTTTATATATAACACTATTCACTATATCTACATGATTTTTTTTTAAATGTTTGTACATGATTTATAGTTATCAACATATATTTGTATTATAAAAGTATAAAACAATAGTATAAATTGAAAAAATCAGGAATTAAATATACCACTTGAGTGATTATTATTAAATTTAAAATTAATAATGAATCATTTAATTTAAAAAAAATAATTCAGAGAGGAGTGGTCGGTCATGATCTTAGAAAAACTTATATTTCACTATAATTTTTATGTGACTTTTTTTGATTTTTTTTCTGAAAACTACTTGGAAATTCGAAAATCGAGTTACTTAAAGTATATTCTATGTTCCATTTTAAACTCCAAAGGTTTAAACTGTTCGACTTTTTTTACTGCTATAAAAAAATTTAACAGAAAATAAAAAAAGGTAAAAAATCTTGTTATAGAAGCAGTAGCCTGTGTCATCCGCTTAGAACCTAAATTAATCATAAAAAATATATTTATTTATGTCTAAATTATATATCTAATGTTGCACTGTAGTCCATCAAATATAAAATATTTTTATTTGTCACGTATTATATTTATAATACTTATCGTAATTTAATATTTCATGATGGTTAAATTCTTTTAAAAATGTTCGTGTATGCTATTAAAGAACATAGTCGTTTAATAAGAATATTGATAAATAAAAATCTTTCATTTTTGTCAATTTTCTTTAAATTTTAATGATATATAGATACTATATATTATTGTAATGTAGTATTATATCTTTAAATTTTAAACAAATCGGTTGTTATGAAATTATTTTTTAAAGAAATTTGTTATATGAGCTACTAATATATTATTTTTTATTACATGATACCAATCTCAAATTAAATTTCATTATTAAATAATTTTTAATAAAATAATCTCATAAAAAATAGTCTAATAATTCATTTTTTTTTTTTTTTAGGTAACGGATGGGTTGGATGGCGTAAAGAATCTTTTTCAAAGGGATTTGTGGAACTAGTATTCGAATTTAGCGAAGTAAGAAATTTTTCGGCTGTGCACATATTCACCAACAATTTTTTCAGCAAAAACGTACAGGTGAGTTGTTTTATGAAATTCTCAGAATATGTTTTTTCTTTTTTATGTTGTTATTTGAAATACACGTCAGTGTTATTTCATTTTATATTACAAAGGGGAATTTTCATAATAAATCCTAAAACTAGTAAAAACCTGCCGGCTATGGCTTAATGATCTCTTAGAAATAATATAAAAATCGTAAGTTTCAAGTACTGTTGAAGTGTATTGTACAACTTCTTCATCCTTAAAACGGGATAAATGTGTATGTGTAAATATATACTTGTAACAATAAAAATTCTGAGCTTATATGTCTACGTTTTCATACACCACATTTTAACATGCTAACTTAAAACAATGGAGAAATCACAACAATAATATGCTAATGAACCTTATAATATTATACAAAACTAATTTTAATTTTTACTTTTAGTTATTTAAAAACATAATCAATAGAATAACTCAAAATTGATCTCTACAAATTATTTTAATTTATTTTGGAATGCTTTAAATGTGTTTACATAAATCCGATAACTTCGCATAGTGATATTTGAGTACCTATGTTTTATGAAAACCCAATATGTTTTGTCAATATGTCCCGAATAAAATATAAAGAATAAAGACACTATTCTCGTCACAATTATACAATAAGAAACTATTACGGCGAGACGTTAACCTTTAGATAACTATTACGACTAAGGTATATGTAATATGTTGAATAATTCAAAATAAAGATGAATTAACCATGTATCTTACGAATATACGTATCATAAGATATATACACATACGCATTAAATAGGCAATTATCATCAATATAAACTTATGGTAATTGCATGTGTATAAATCACCGTTTAATATCTTGTATTCACTGAGTGCGACCAGCTCAATTAAATATTTTAACTTTGAGTTTATAGCTTTAGAGGTTTATTATTACTATATTGAATAAATTAAATCATTATTATAACTTTGTAAAAGCAAGTATAATATCTACATTACGTGCTCGATACTATAAACTGTTTATACCTATCAATTAAAAATTATGCTTTTCCTATGTACAATAATAATGTTTTAAATAAATAAATCAATTAACATTTTTTATTTCATACAAACCATATAATATCGTGTTGTCTGCTTCTAAAGAATAAATAATAAAGATGTAATAAATTGTTTAATACAATTAAAAATACGTTAACATTGTTATTATTTTCGACGGAATAACACTTTTATTATTATAAAGAGCCGTAATAATATTAATTCATAATTCCTTTTACATAATTATGAATGTTTATGTAACCTAAATTAAATGGAATTATAATATTATATACTTTTTTAATAACATTTTTTCATATACTTTTTAGTTCTTAAATTATTTTGAAGGATTAATTTGTCATTAGCCATTAGTTCATTACTTACTTACTAATTATAGCTTTATATATTTATTATAGTGTTAGGAAAATAATTATTTAGTTTTTAAGTTATACTTTGGATTATTTCCAATTTATTTTATTCCGCATTATTCTTATATACATAAGTAGGATTCAGAATTTCAAAATTAAAAATTTTACTTTTTGTAAAAAATGTTAATGATATTAAAAAATTATATCATTTTTTTTTTATCACTACTATAATAATCATGCAAAGGCTTGACGTATAGAATAGGTATCTTGGTTTCCGATTCCTAAACCGTCAAACAAGTAGTATCGAAATCTGCGATAAGCGCTTACTCAATAATCCTTTGGTGACCACGATAATAAATATTGCACAAAGAATAATTTAATAAGACCTCGTAAGGTTCATACTTTATAACTCTAAGTTTGCTTTACTTTCAAACAACTGACCACGATAACGAGTACTGAATGTTTGAAAGTGAGATCTCTTTAACCTTAACAAAATCGTACTATTTCTCAACTAACCACAAAAACGAATACTAGAAGAGAAATTAAGTATTATAGTGTCTTGCTATTTTTTACTTAAGTGTTTCCTCACCACAAACACTTTGATGCCTGACTTGATATGAGAAAAAAAAACAAAATACTAATCGAAACAAAATAAACCTATTATAATAGCACAAAAAAATCAAATAATTAAAAGATATTAAAATAAACGATTGTTAATCACAACACACCACGAGTCCACGACTGCCTGATCGCTCCGTTCTTGACGTCGCCATTGCCAATTTCATTATTAAACTTTGGTTAATTCGGCATTTATTGGTTCCGTATAATAATATTTCGATTTTCATCATTCATATGTACAATGTTACAACACCTGGTTTTGACAATTATTATTGTATTAATACATTGATAACCTTAGCACCTTGCTAATAGTTGTAACTTGTTGTTTCACTATTATTTATTTATCAATGAACAATTAGGTTTTTCTTTATAATTCTTTTTTTTTTAATTAAATTATAGCGTTAAGGTTTATAATTTATACAAATTTATTAAAGTATATACGTATACAAATAATATTAAGTGAAAAATATTAAATAATAAATATAAAATATCAAACATTTTATTTTTTTATTATTATTATTTTAAAATATGTTGTGATGTTAGAAGTATTTATAGTACGATATATTAATATTATATATATTATTTAATTAATAACTAGTTACAACAAAGTGTACTGCAAGTAAATTATATAAATATATAATAAAACTTTGATTCACTCGTAGGGAAATTAATTGAGCTTTACACTTAAATGTTAAACATATTAAATTCGATACTATATCGTGATGACCACTCACTACCTTAACACCAGAGTAGACATTTCATAAATAACCCATACATGATGATATAATAGTTGATAACCATTTATAAGTTCTCACCACGTTCTATTTGTCATAATTAAAACTCTGACAATTATCATTTCTTAGTTTTTGGTATAGTATAACAATACAATAAGTAGGTATATAACATAAATTACGGAAACCATAATTAATCAAAACGTACAATGCATACATTTCGTGCTATACAAACTATGATGCCAAAATTATTTTAAATTATTATATTACTAACCGCGCCATTTAGTAAAACAAAAAGTTGAAGAATTCAGCTGAAAAATGAAAAACAATGAAACGTCTACCTGACACAATAGTTACAAAGATAAATAAATAGAATGTTAACATTTTTTACTATTAATAATAAAGTATAAAGTTCGTTTATAACTTAAAAATATTTACAAACAAATACGTACAATGAGAAATATTTAAAAACAAAATGTTAAATACATTTGATATGTTATACGCGCACATTATCCAAATTACAATAGTTATTGTACAATTTTAATTGGGCTGGCTTACTTCAATAAATACACTAATTTATTCGAATATCGATTTACACAAATATACCAAAGAGTATAATATAATAATATAATATAATTTAAGAGTATGATTTAGTATAAGCGTTTCATAATTTCAGATTAGCAGTTTATTTTTGTTTTATTGCCGTTTTCCAGAATTCAACCCCATGCGTAAATACCCACTCCGTGGATTTTCTGTTTATTTTTAATATCTTTGCAGTATACGCTATTAGTATATAAACAATTCTTTTTTTTTTTTAATGAAAAATGTATATCAATTATGTTTGATGCCAACTAGTGTATATTATTTTTATATGTTGCCTGTGTGTGTGTGTAAAAACGATATAGGGCGCTGAAATAGGGTCCACGAGACTCCATTAAACGGCCGGTTTCGTTTTTTTTTTTTTGGTTTTGACAAAAATTTATAGCCTCGCGGTAGGTAAGACCTTTTAAAGCCTGACCGCGTAATGCTAGTGACAGATTTATGAATCGTATATGTTTCATTTACTCCAGAAATATAATAACAACAATAAACGGTTACTAGGCGAATAAAACATGCCGTACATGACGTGATATACGGTATGCCTGTGTGTATACGCTTGCCAAGAAGAGATGGTACCAACCTTAATAATATCGCACGACCCGTTGATTGTATTACGTGGACACAATCTATACATGTTACAGTCACACATATTGACCATAATATCGAACTTTTTTTTATTTTTTGGATGTACTATATCCATATAACAGTACACAATTTAACCCTACGATGTTTGAAGTAATAATGAAGATTACAATAAATGCATTAATACCTATAATATTATGCTCTAGCGATGATATCAAATACGTATAGTAAATAATAAAAAACAATGCATTAAAATATTATTAAATAAGTTTTCCAACCGAATCAAACTGTTGTTTGTAGGTAATCAAAAAGTGCAATCGTGTAAAATCTTTCGCGAGGTTTGGGAATTAGGAGTAACACACGCATATTACACGTTATTATAGTCATTAGTGTGTGGCAAATTTTCATAGGTACTGCTTGAAATAACTTGAAATTTATATACCTAACCCGACATTAAGAAGTGTACTGTAACAACAAAGGCATTTACTACGACCCTTGTATATAGTAATTATATAGTATAGACCAACAATAATGTATATTTAAACACATTTTAAATAATGAGAAACATAATGTTACCTTGTGTTCGGATATAATCTACATTTTTTTATAACAGAACGTCACGAATAGGAAATTGTCCTTCAATGATGAATATTATTTCGTTGTCATTTTATATCCATTATATTTTTAACAATATATTCCAATCAAAATCAGTGAAATAATATTCGAAATTATAACGAAAAACAATTCCAACAAAATTGTAATAATGAACTTGACGATCGAATGGATTAAAATAATTATTTAATATATATTTTTTCTCCAATTATTTAAAAGTTTTATGTTTTTGCTATTGTTTATCCATTTAAAATATAATATAATATCCAGGTAAAGTAAGTTATATTTAAACCTTTAAATTTCACATAGGTAGTTGATTGCATGTTTGAAACTTTTGTATGGATATTGGATAACTGTATGTCCGTGTTTGTGTAATAAAAGATCACATTATAGATAGGTATAACTGACCGATAATCATCTTTAATCACTTGTAATAATAATAATTATAAATACGTCTATTGCCATAAAATACAATATTGTAATCAAAACCGACACGAACAGACACATCATACATGATATATAAAAAAATAAAAAAATATATTAAAACATTATGTAACAATATATAGGTACAATAAACCACTATAAAAATAATATAAACTACAATACACATACTATTACAAACGAATTTTATATATTATTTTGGAATGAAAACGCGTAGTTTATTAGTTATAAAAAATATAATACGTAGATAAAATAATTTTATTCTTTAAATTTAAAATTCTACAGATATATTATATATACTTAACTTTTATTATTATTTATTTACTGAATATAATAAATTGATGTTTAATAAAGCATATCAACCTTTGAAAAAAAAATGCTTAAAAAATGTTAAAAGATTATTTAAAATGTAGATGCTTTTAACTTTAACATTATTTTAAAGAGTTTAAACGTATTTGTATAAATGCTACAAACAAAAAAATATATCATTATTAGAAAACCTTTCAAACAAACATCAACAAATATTAAATAACATGTTTGATTTTTTTTTTTATTAATTTTAATTTCTTCTCGTAGATTTAACTTTTTGATGTTTTAATAAATATAATTCCACATGTCATCATATTTATAAAAGTATATAAAAGAAAAAAACATTTTTTAGTCATAGTTCATAATTATTTTTACATAAATTCTAACGTAGGTATATTGTCATTGTAAATGTATATCGTTGCAAATTATATATGAAAATACTAACGACGTATAGACAAACATTTTTTACTGTAACAATTAGTTCACTATCATTTTACTTAATTTATTTTTGTAACAAAATTTTAATGACAGCAATTTAATATTTAGTGGTAGACGATATGCGGTCTATAGAAAAGGATGCTTAAAGTAAAATGGCTTGAGGCGACGCAGTATAAATTCGCTCCTGGTATAAATATTTAAATAAGCATAATTGAATTATCACTTTTCTCGTGCAGTAACGTAGTTGTTATTACCAAAATAATAAACCTACTTTCAATGCTAATTTTTTCTGAAACTTTTAAATATCTATTATATCAAATAAGTATGCCTATTCTGAAAATAATTACAATCATTTTATTTCAGTATAATTGATGAAATCATTAACAAATTTATTTTACTAACCTTTAATCAATTTTCATATATCTTAAAATTATCAACAATTTGACTGCGTATATACAATGCTTCGTATTATAACAATATTCAAATCTAAAACCTCGACATTCAACATTTAAACTCAAAATAAAATTGAAAAATTTCAGTTTGTTTTAATCTCATTTAGTTCTTCAAATTTTCAAAAATAAAATGTTATTATTTAATAAATTTAACTCACGTTAAATATAATAAATAACTCTTAATAAAATTTAATGTAGAATGCACTACAGTTATGAGATAAGAAATTAACTCACATTATCTTTTTATGATAAAATGAAAAATTAGTAAAAAATAAATATGTAAAGTTTTTTTGTATAAATATTTGAAATTCAAATTTTATTAAAGTTATTTATTTTAAATAAAAAATAATGATTTTATTTTGTTGTTATCTCATTGAAACTGTTTAGCATTAAATATAATTTATTTTATAAATAAATCATAAAGTATCCTTAGAAGTAGAGACTGAGTTTAGGTACACTTCAAATGTATTGCATAGTAGAGCTACTTCTTCGATTTTTAATTATTATTATAACTTTTTAGTCTGTTTTCCATATCTAGTTATTTTTCAGTCAACATCTTATCTGCATTATTTTTATCGTTTTTTCTTCCATAGCTATAGTTTTAATAAATATTTTTTATTACGTGTCTTTTCATCTATCTGTATTTTACAACTTATGTTTTTTTTCAAACTCACAAGGTTTTCTCAAAAGCGAGGGTACAATTCAGCGTGGGTGGACTACACTATCACGGACGATCGGTTTGGTATACGTACATGCCGGATACTGTATTGGAAAACGCTAGAGATGTTGACATACAGTTGCATAATCATATTGGGAAGTATGTGAAAATCCAACTTTACTTCTACAGCAAATGGATAATGATTAGCGAAGTGAAGTTTGATTCCGGTAAGAACTACATAAATCAAAATTTATTTTTATTTTTTTTATAGGCAATAAAACGCTGAACTCCGTGAAAAATTAATTATATAATCTATATACGCAATGCATGCTTTTGACATTGAATTTTCCTTTTTTCTAATAAAACGTATAATATTATTTTATGCACCTCGGTAATAAAATAATTATGACACAACATGGAACCTGGCAATTTAGCTACACCACTCTCGTTTACACATTTTCCGGTATAGGTAGATTTTCTTATCCGCACCACAGCTGACGACTTTTATATATTTCATTAAATTTTAATAATAAGTATATCATTTTTTGCTTTGACCAGTGCCACCCCCTTCCCTTGGGGATGCCTTTACCACCAAACCTACGTGTGTAAGTGGATAACTCAATTGTATAATTACATATTATATGAAGTAGTATTCAGTTAGCATTTTAGTTACATATGAGTATTTTAAAAAATATTTTGTAGTTTTACGGATGATAATATACTATATAATATATATATATTAGATATCGTTAGATATGTCCATCTATTATACAGTATTAATTCGGACATTAACAATTTATACTTATATTTCAAGTATTATATTTACACACATAAAGGGTAATCCAAAAATAATATCATGCATGACAATTTAAGTACATGAAAATTAAAATAATTTGAATTATATAAGCATAATAATAACTGAATTTTGTCGCATTAATGCGAATGCAGAAGCAAATTTATAGTGCATATTTTTTTCATCTAAACTACGCTTAAATCACTATTGTCAATTTTTCTATATTTTTAAATGCTGAATATGTTACAGAATACTTTTCAAATCAAATTTACGAATATATTTCGTATATTGTATGATATTTTTATTATTATTATTAGTTATTTATAATGACTTATTACTAAGCGTTAAACGTTTACATGAGTAAGTAAAGTGGATTTACGTCAATTTTGTAGAGTGTACCGTTTGCTCTTTTTATCTGGAATTAATGGAATACTTTTCAAAATAACGAGTTTTCAATGTTAAAACAATCGACCTATAATTGTATTAACGGTCTTGCAACGCGTAAACAATGTATTATTTTAATGACAATTAGAACTTTAACCGTGTAAAACACATGTAAATCAAACCCAGACACGTCTGCCTGTGACGTTAATATACGATCAAATAGAATCCAATACAATATTATTATCACATTCTTAATAGCGCTTGACAAACAACTGACATCTGCACGAGGATTGACGTCGTGCAATAATGTCGTGAGCATCGCGACGACGTCGTCGTATACCATTATGCATGGTGAAAATCGAGATTAATTATTATTCTAATGATTCCAATAAGAATACGAATAGTTCAAATATTTTTTATAACGTAGGCCAGGAATTTAAGTACTGGTTAAGACAGATACTTTTAATATATTTTTAAATAAAAAACTACAAATCTATACTAATTTTAAAATACAAAGCCAAATATACAATTAATTTTTTTATTCTTGATTCAAAATTTATGTATACCTTATTATTTAGTAATATTTTTAAAATATATAATGTAGTTAAAAAAAGTCTTTAAAATAATTATCTCCATAACACATAAACTATTAACTATATTAAGAACGATATGTTTTATACTACAATATAAAAGAAATTAGGAATGCACCATGTATACCTAATTATGTTTATATGTATGCAATAAAACATCAAATAATCTTTTCGTATTTAATTATGTAGAACTAAGTATTATGAACAATAATTTACTTTATATTTTTTAAAAATCATAAATAGACATATCGACAATAAGGAGCATAAACGCATAATAATGTCAGTATAATATTATGATAATATATTATACTCCCAACTACCTCGGATAAAATGTATATTTTTTAAACTTATTCAAATACACGGGTTTGTTTGAAACATCGATTTATTTTTCACTCGAATAATTCGTTATTAAAAATGTAGAACTTCGATCCAACAATAATTTTTACTGAGAAACCCTTCCGAATACACACTACGTTTATTTTGTACGAATCGTGTATTGCCGGCGGCAAAGCTTATAATCATGAAATTTATTACGTCGTTTATCAACACATAAAAAGTTTCGCTCCGCGTGTCATATTCGAAACCACGCCAGCCGTAACTCCTGTAATAAGACTATATGCATTTTCCTCTGGACATTTATACACACTATATATCAATACAAACTGCACGAATAATAAAGATGCGTATGCAACGCGGATCTCAATGTTAACAAAGTAAGATCGAGAGCCGTATTAATTTGAAACGTTTTTATATTTATTTATGTATTATCGGGTAAACACACTTAAAGTAACAAAGAACATTATTATACATTTTATGTAATCATGGTTTTATTATTAAAAATAAAACCTTTGTGCAACGTTCTGTGTGTACAATATTTGTACGTAAATATTTTCTCTGAAATTTAATATCCTTTCGTTCGAACGTACAATAACATCATACAGAAATTAATTGTACACGTATAATCAAATACGCTATTTATGCAACTCGTAAATACATTTGAGTAGTGAGAATATTTGTTTTTCATTTTTATATGCTATAACAGTTAAAAGTATCTATCGATCATAAAATCAAAACGATCAATGAGCTCTAAACCAAATATATTTGGTATTGAATATAAAATCCACTCTGGACACGCGTTGAAAAAAATATTAAATCTTAAGACTTTTAATAATGATTCCAATTTTTAATTTGAATAATATTATTATTATCAATGACAATAATCGCACGTGTTTGATAAGAATAAAACCATTTTTCTCTAGACTTTTCTGGAACACGAACGATCAACGTGACAACGTCGCCACTAAATATGACTATAACGGTATACTATATTATATTTTGCACGAGCAGTATATCCATAATAGAACCCAGCAGCAGCTGCAGCGGTAATGGTTAACAGTCACAATATTCCAAGACCTTGACAGCTGAGAGACTTCACGCGCGCGCGACACGCGGAGGTGCGGTGGGCAAGTTTTTTAAGTCTTTCGTCTCCGACGGAGCAGGCACGCCGCTCGCATTTAGGTTTAAGCGGTTTCATAAAATACATATATTATACACAATAATATACATGTATGTTATATTATATGCATGCCGCCACCGCAGTTTCAAAAAAGTTTGCGATTTTTTTTCTTTTATTATTATTTTGTCTTTCTCTCCGCGCACATCCGTCCCACCCGGCACCGAGTCGCGCACGCACACACAAACGTACGAAAGCTGAATCATTTATTCGACCGCTGAGCACCGTACACACACATAATATCTACATACACATACCACGCATATATGTAAGTGTGTGTATAAGTTATGACCGAGTACCGGGTATACCTCTCTCGTTCTTTATAAGCGGGTTATTTATGGAGCGGGGATTATGCGAAAGTATATATAGGAACTCGTCTTATGAAGCTATTTATTTCCGGCACAACGGACTCGGTTTTATTTAAATTCAGGCTTCCCACCACCCCCACCTTCCGTTCTACCACCGCTTACCCCTAAAGACCGCAAAAACCCGCAAGCGACGACTGGTCGCGAACGGTGAATGTATATGACATGTGTGCGTGTGTTATAAGTTAGATGCGTAATTTTTATTTTTTACAACAATTACAGCATCGTAATGTATAGATTTCTCCTGAAATACATTTGAAAGGATGAGCAATGAATACGTCATGACGTATCAGCTTAGATAGATCAAAATAATTAATATAGGTAAACTAAGAAAAAAAAAATTAAACTGCTTAAAAGTACGGCGTGTTTGACTTAGTTTAATGGTGAAAATAAAACTATTAAAACTACACTATAGGTATATACTATAACACCCTTCTAGTTTACACTATTACGTTTATATTGGTACACATTTTTAATTTTAAAGCACGTTACTAATAACAAAAAGGATCTAGTAATTTGGTCTTTAAGAGGTCAGTATTTTTCAAAATAATTAGGAAAATATATAAAATACTTACAGAGCTAATTACTAATTAATTGGATCATGAGGTGAATGCATTTGTTACAGTCACTCCCCCATCCCACTCAAATACTCCACTGACTGCTCGTCACGTAATTTAATCATTTTGAAATTTTGGAATTCAATATTCATTCTCATTATTATAATTATTACTACTTAGTGAGCGTATACAATTTTTAATTCAAACTAGCCGTCGTGGAACGTCTACTAAAAAATTAAAAATAATTTAATTACCTAACCGCGATGAACAAAAACCAAAAACTCGATCTACATCATTATTCGTTTACTGTTTTTGCATACAATTTACTGTTTATTAAAAGTTAATTACTTTTTGTCGGTTTTTTTATCTTTAATTTTATTTTTTCATACTACAGCAACTCTCTAGAACAAGTTCAGTTTAATACAATCACTGACAATTTAATACACCACGCCGACAATATAAAGAGTTGTTGTTGTTTGTTAGTAAGCCATGTCAGTAATTATATAATTGTAGTAATGTAGTGTACTTAATATATAATTAAACTAAATCACACGCGTTGTCGCATACTAATTTCTCGACAACTGCATATTATGCGATTTTGTTCATCGCGCGTACAATTCACAAAATATTCAATGAGTGCCAATATGTTTTTCCTATCCAAATTATTTGTCAAACAATCCACTACCGTCAAATATATACACATTAAAAGCAGGTCATGTGTGTAATTTATTGCCTTATGTTTATTGTATATATTATATAATATGAGAAAGATAAAAAAAGATAAAAGAAGAATCAGAGGATTGTACGCAATGATTTATGGTGTCCGTCGCGTTTAAGCGCGTGCATAAATCGCCACAAATCGCGTTCGCGTTTTGGATTGAATATTGTACGAATGTTTTGTAAATTTATTTCTCAGCTCTCGGTTTTTATTTGTTTTTTGTTTTTTTTTGCAGAGCCATTGGCTCAGAACGTGACGGTGGACGCGGACGCGACGTTCGAGGATGAACAGCTAGTTGGAGGAGCGGTGGATCCGCCTTGGGACTCGCCCGACACCAGTAAGTGTTTTTAATATATTCATGTGGCTGTTGTTGTTTTTTATTATTTTGTATTCGATTTACCCTAGGTGGGGTGAGGGGAAGGGTAGAAGTAGATTGGGTGGCATCATTTATTAACGAGGCACAATCCCTAGAGAAACGACTCGCTCCATATTCGGACTGGAAACGCAGTTATGAGATACATATATATTATATATGGGAATACCTGCTGCAAAACGACTGTCGTTATATTATATCGCTTCTTATTTATTCATTTATCTTGTAGTGTCCTTAAAAGCAAGCCACCCGTCTTACGCCTTTTTTGGTCTTGGCAGGAAATTCCTATATACTACTCTATCACTCATACCTATTCAAGAGGTCTACTGTGATCTGGGGTAAATATTTTAATTTTTAAAAAAGTACTGTAAAAACACCCAAAATAGATGTCCATTTAGACGTGATCTTACTATCAGAGATCAAAGAGTAAAATAGTCTTACTACTACATTCCTCTCTAAAAACGAAGATTTTTTTTAATCAGTTTATTAAAACGTAATTATTTTTCTACTAAAATAATTATCAGTCCTGTAACCTAATCTTAGCATATACATTGTATAGGTGGAATAACTTAAAAAAAAAAAAAATTATTTATTTGCACTTTTGACCATATACATTTGTATCCAATTCCAATTGACCAATTGAAAAATAAATGTGCAATTGGATTAGAATTTTTTTCAAATCTGAATGCACTTTGAATCTAACCTTTTTAACCAAAGTGCAATCGGGCTAAAATAAGTTCAATTCTATACCTTTCTTCGAGCGAGAGACAAGAGAGATGCTATTGACGGGTGGTTCCATTATTTAGACGGAAAATCCCGCAGGGACAGACTATTCGTATGCTATCCCCGTGGGAGATACATCTATAAGAGATGAACATTATTTTCCTTATTTCGGGAAAATGCAATAAATATCTATAAATGTGTAAGTCTTACATACAAAGCATTGTACACTAAGTAAAACACGTCTGTGTTAACAGCTGCACACAAGGAAAAGGACGACAGAACTGGTGGTGGGTTAGTAGAAGTGCTCATCGGCGTGCTGACGGCCGCCACGCTCATCTTGCTTGGCATATGTGCCATTGTGTTAGCTTTGAGTCGCCGCAAGAAACATCAGACAATCAGCACTTCGATATTTAAAAAGCCATTTGGAGTAGCCATCAACATGAAGGACATATTCATGAATCTATCACCTCACAACAACAACACTACCGCCGTTAGCAACAACAAAAACAACAACCACAATCATAGTTTGGTCATCGGAGGCGGTAATCGGCACATCACTGAGAACCCATTGGCGGTCGGCGAACAGATGCGTAGCGACAGTTTCGCATCGGATGCTTATGAAAAATCACAGCATGTTGTCTACGAAACGCCACTATTAGCCCGCAAAGACTACGAGACGATTCGGAGTAGCAAAGGTATGTAGTATAAACATAGGATTTATTTTATATTATGTATTATACCTACCGAGAAGTTAGCTCATTTTCTTGATTAATTTTTAACAGTTCTATAATTTTGTTAAAAATCAATACCCTACGATATAATAATGAAAACAATAAATTTGCTTACATTGTGAGTTATAATTGTAAATAATTTTAAATTTTACATAGAACCGAGCAAATTAGAAAAAAAACAATGTCTTAAAAAACGATAATAATATATTATATTTACAACGTCAAAATAGTTATTGCTTTTTTTCTCGCAATATTTATCTCCGTTTAAACAACAAATAAAAAGAACTTTCAATAACTATTACTATATTATCAAATTATCGTATTTATTTTTCGCTAAATCTATATAAAAACAATGTGTTTGCTTGGCATTGGCTGTAAATTAATTAATCACGTACGTGACCTTAAAACATCACACGTCATTATTATTTTATATAAATACATAAAGTATCAAAACAGTATTTCAAAGATACATAAATGCAAATACGCGTAACTACTAGCTGCTACTCTGCATAAAACTTTCGAATTAAACAATGCTACTCGTATTTTGGAAACAATATAATAATTAATACTACCCGGGTAAGTCTCTGTTGTTCATTTGTTCTACGTAGGTAAATCGACAGCGAAATAAAGTGTAAAACCGTATGAACAATTGTATCGTATTCTTAAATACGGTTATTATCAGTACGCGAAATAAACGGATTTGAATCAAAGTACAACGAAACCTGCTTGGGTTACTACGAGACCACTCGGTATTATTTTGAATGGTACACAAGGGGAAAAAATAAATTTATTTTTATAGGTTTGTTGGAAGAAGGTATACAACAGCATTAAATAGAAAAGATTAGCAATAATAAAATTAAAAATTAACCTATCCTAACTTAATTAATTTAAAGAACTTTGTAAAACCTCTCCCACCAACCAATCTTATGCACGAATAAGAATATCATGTTTAAGGGTTCTGAGTGTGACTTGTTTTTTTACTAAAAAAATATGCCTTACAGGAAAAACTCTCGCACCTCGTAAATTAATCCGATTTCGATCACTTTTTTTTTTTAGAAATAATACACCTTCTTACTTCCGATAATGTTAAATTTAGATTTTCAAATTTCTAATTCGAAGCCATATAACAGGATTTTGAATATGACCAATTGTTCAAGTTTTGTTTTATTATTACTATTGTTATACGGAACATAATTCAGAATATTGAATCCCAATACACTCCATAGAAAATCATCCTCATAATAACAAGATAAAAATTAATGAAATCATACCACTCAGTACTAAGTTTTTCCCGTAAATAGTATAATTCGAGAAAATCACACTTTTAATTTTTGGACGATGGTGCTATTGACATGTGTGCGAGTGCGGCATATGTAGATTGCCCGATACCTGTAAATAACCACACTTACACGAATTATTATTAATAACTAAAGCAAAGGCCACGAGTACCCTCTACAAGAGATAGTACATTTTCTAAATATTGCCCTTTACTAAATAGATATGAACCAAAAGATCTCAAAAAGGCATATTTAATTTTTTTTATGACTGATGTTAAAAAGGGAACAAAATTTAATAAACATTTTTAGACTTGCTCGTTTATTACCAGTGATGCTCGTGGAAAAACTCTGGAAATACAAGTACGTTATAAAAACGTGCGTTTCGGTTTCAGACGCGAGGAGCACGATTTCCGCAAAAGAATTTTGTCGCAGCGACTCGGAACGCGGATCGCTGAGCAGTCTGGAGATCGACGTTCGGACTACCGAATATTCGACGAGAGACAGTGTCACTTCGTTGCACTACCGAAGCTTGCAGAGCCAACCACCACCTCCGCCTGTGCCGGTTCAGGTCGACGCCCCGGTCCGACCAAAACACCTCCAATGCAGTACCACCGACATACCAACCACCCGGAAAAGGTTCCACACGGCACCCCGTGAAAAGCACAGAGTAAGTAAAATTTTGCACACGCGAGCTATAAACGGTGTACCCGACTCCGCTTTTTGCTGTTGTACCTGACCGTCGATAGTGGTGGTCGATTGAAGGTTAGATTAGGTGATTTTTTCTCGTTAATGAATACGAAGTTCGTATTTTATTATTGATTTTTTTTATATACCTATATATATTGCATTCGTTCAGAAACTTTGACGCAATTTCATAGATTAAAGTTACACTACGGCATGAATATACGACATCGGACTTCAAATAAAAAAAAGTTCAATATATTAATACCATTTGATTGATCGCCTATGTTATAATATTAATATAATACCGAGCATATATAAATTTCAATCGACAACATCAATATATATATATATATATATATATATATGTGTGTGTGTGTGTGTGTGTTGTGTGTGTGTGTGTGTGTGTGTGTGAGTGTGTGTGTGTGTGTGTGTGTGTATGTGTGTATAGCGCTAGTCTATAGTCTATAGCTTGATTAATTTCCCTCTGTTATGAAATTTATACAGAGATATTTTTTATAAAAAAGACGGCTTAATTCAATAATAATGAAACATATAATGTTTGTTAAAATAGATACCTACCTAGTACACCCACTATCGAAAGAACGGATTTAAATCAAATAACTATAGACATAAGACACGTAATTTATGGGATAAAATTGTAATCTATATTATTTTTTGAACAGAAAATTCCTCGAACAATCTAATAACATTTAACTTCCACAAATTATTACCATTCTGTGTGGAATACTGTTCACCGAAAGGAATTTTCTATTTTTAAATGATTTATACTACAAAACTAATTGTATGGTGAAACCACTTTATTTTTATAGAAAAAATAAATAACATATTCGTAAATAAATAAATAATAAGACATAATAATTCTTGTATTACGCATACTATATATAGGTATTTTGAAAGTTAATTATTTAATATTTAAAATAAATATTTATTTAATATACTATAGACATTATAACATTTGACAGCTAATAATTCACACTTTACCACCAAAATATAATGGTTAGTGACTAAATTATAGTTAATTTGACGAAGGTACAATACTCACTATCTCGACCATACGAATATACATTGAAGTATAGTATCGATTTATCCTCTATCGTTTTATTTGTATTATAAACTCGTAAATACAATAATTTGCTTTCGATATAGTTTGTACTCATATTTGTCACGTAGATAAAGTAATTATTATAATATATAAAATATAATTCACCAATATAATTTTTGTGCAAGTAATTACCATATCAAATTGTTATTGGAATTCATAGATATATTTAATTCCGGGTTATTCATATCATACATGATATATTTATAATAAAAAGACTCGTATAGTGATTTATTGTTATTTAAATAAGACATAATATTGATGTTCCATATTTCAATTCGAATGTTGTATATAAACAATTGGAACCTATAATATGTTTTACATTAATATATGTACAAATACAATTTAGTAGGTACATAATACATGTGCAGCTATAAAACTGATTATGTTATGGTTATATACGGATTAATTACCGTTGAAACTTATTAAATCTATATTATGTGTATGCAAGTCACTTAATTGGTATGCTAAGACGATACAATATCCAGAGTATTCGAACAAAAATAAAAATATAATTTTTTATTTCAATTTTTTTTTTTTGTCAACATGACGTGTTGTGTGTACCTCGCAAGTTTTGTATAAAATTGGATGAGGTTCTTTCTTTGCCGTCGGATAAGCCGTGTGCCATTGTCGTTATTATTGTCATTGTTTTGTTTTAAAACCGCTTAGTTAATTTAATATTACTTTTTCTTTCTTATTAAAAATGAGATTTAGCTATATTTTACTTTAAATACCCATCTATAACTCTATGTCATATGGCCGTTTTCAGATGGCACCCCCATCGGTGTCGTGGAACATTAGTCCTAGCATGGGCCAAGTATACAAGTGCCGGGAAGCGGAAATTGTTCAGATACCACGGTACTGTTTGAACGTGGTCAGCAAGCTTGGTGGTTCACATCTGGGCGAAGTGGCCGTGTGCGAGACAACGATGGATATCCGTATGACGGACAACGGACGGGTGGCAGCCAAGACTTGCAACTCCGATTCGACCAGAGAAGTCAAGTTCCTGTGCAGCCTGCTCGACCCGAATCTGGTGCGCGTGTTCGGTGTGTGCACTAATGAGTCACCGCCGTGGTTGATCACCGAGTACCCAGCCGAGCTTGGTGACTTGGTCATTGTGTTAAGAACACACTCTGCACTCACGTAAGTCGATTACCGATTTACCAATTGAACAGTTAATATAACATGTCGATGTAATAATATTGTACTCAAACTACCCTTTTATACTGTAAGCTATTTATCAAATAATTTTTCTGAAATCTGAAAGTATTGAAGTATTAAAATCAAAACTCGAACGAGAAGTTTTTGAATTTTTTCATTTGTGTACTAAGAATAAATGATAATAAGTTTACGATTATAACTTTTAATACTAAAAAAGGTCTGTAAGGGGTTGAAATAGGGAATGGTATATATTATAACACCGTACCCGCATAGCGTTGCCTTCAACATCGGTGTCAGCGGTGACATGGAAGGGGAAGTTTGGGCGGCAAGATATGGGTCGCTGCCGTACCACGAAAATATAGATATATATATATACATACGCCACTATGACTGTTATCGGCGTCGTGGTTATTAATATAATGTAAAAAAATCTCGATTTTCACCTGAGGTAACTTTTGCCCGGGCAATGCCGGGTGGGACAGCTAGTATTATATAAAAGTATACCACTAGTTTATAACACGATAGATAAGTGTTTAATCATACCAACTAAAACTATGAAATACCTCATAGATATTTTTATTTTTACTGAATAAAATTAAAGTTGATTACATTTTTAAATTAAGTAGGTAAGTTAATAAGTTATATATAATACATATGACTATAAATCTGCATATTTCCGAATATTTAAATAAGTATACACAGAAAAACTCTGTACTAATTATGTTGCAATGTTGTCTGATATGTCTAATGAATTTAGTGGTATATTCATCAATTTCCCAACAATATTGTATAAACGAACACGCTAGAAAAACATTCTGAACCGATTTTTATAAAACAAATATTGTGATAAAACATATGTTTCCCTTAAAATATATCATCGATATTCGATGATTAGCAGTTAAGTACTCGAAAATAAAAAAAAATCGTAACTATTAAACTGTTTTAGACTACATGCAATGATCAATATAACCTTTAAACGATTGTGTTCTTGACGTAGTTTTAAATAAAAATGATCACGTTTTATAGTGTGTATATTTTTACTGTATAGGTACACGACGCTAATGTTCATGGCCACACAAATCGCATCGGCCATGAAGTATCTAGAATCCAAGAACGTGGTACACAAAGACTTGGCGGCCAGGTAAACTAAAATCGTTTTTTGTCAGAGCTTTTAAAATATTGTTTTCATGCTTAACATTATATATACATGACATTGATTTATTATACAAATACATGCCTGCAATCTACTTAATGTGTATTGGTTCTTTTTTCTCGGAAAACAGAAACTGTCTGGTTTCGAGAGGCTATTCGATTAAAGTGGCCGACGTGGCGGTGTGCAATCCGGCTTACAAAAAGGACTATAGCGAAATCGGAAACAGACCGCCGGCACCGATCCGATGGCTTCCGTGGGAAAGCATATTACTGGTAATATTTTATATATATTAAAATAAAAATTAATTATTATTACGATTGTGTAATAATGTATATAGAACCTAAACATACCGATGTTGTAAATTATAATGATGATTATCGATGTTATAATTCATTTTTCGTCTTTAACACTTATATACTTAAAACTGCAATACCAATAAATATATAAAAAAAAATATGAAATCGATTCATGTAATCGTGTACCATAAAGTATTTATTATATATTATATTTTAGTTATATTTCCGTTACATCTTAAAATTTGTATTTATTTTTAAATAATGTTCTTATTCTTAAAACTCATGGTTGTCTATCAAATATTAACCTTTATTTATATTTAATAATTTTAAACTGTAGGTAATGTATGTATATATATATATGCATGTGCCCATCATTATACTATATACATTTAGTTAATAGATACTATTTTTTAACAAAGATTTCGCATGAACATTACTTTCAAAGTACAAACCTCGAATTACGGTATTTTCTTACAAGAAGATTCGCAGAACACTGTGATCTTATTGATTTAAATAACAATTATATATGTGCATAAATAAAAAATGCAATTTCATCCTCACTGTACTTTTACATATTTGCGCACTTCTTGTTTAACGCATTTTAATTATATTTACTATAACTTATACACTTATACAACGTATTCAATACAATTTTTCTTACTTAAATTGCATTATATTATTCTGATATATATTATTCCCACTGCAGTAAATTATTATCATTTACTTAAAATAAAAAAAAAGAGGAATTTAGGTAAATGTTTGGATATTATCAAGCAACAGTGCAACCCATAAATAATATACGATTGTCTGGATATAACCAGATGAAATTTTACCGTAAGAAAAATTTCATACTTATGCTTCTTTATCGAAATAGGATCGATATACGTGTCCGAGCACGGTATGGTCATTCGCCGTAACAATGTGGGAACTGTTGAATATGGCTAGAGATAAACCATTCCCACACCTCACCAACGAACAGGTCATACACAACGCTGAACAGATGTATTACGGAGGAGAGCTACAAGTGAGTATAAACTTGTAACTAAATAGGTACTTTGTGTATGCCTAAACTATTAACACGCAACACTATATCATATCATATAAAATATGCAAAATTAAAAACATATTAATTCGTACCGTCTAAACTCGGATTACGGCAATAATTCAGTATTTATTATCATATCTTTTCATATTATTATAATAGGTGGGATTACTGATAATAATATTATGTTCATACAGAACAAATTATAAATTATTTACCAATAAGTACATCACCGTTTCAGTACTCCATCAAAATGTCTGGAATTTAAATAAGCTCTCGCTCGATCATTGGTCTCGTTGTATTTGTGTTTTTCCCTACAGAACTCACATGTCAATCTAATCCACTTTTAGTATTTTATTTTCTATTTTATTATAAGATTCGATTTATTACGACATGCATGTGGGAGTGTTCGTGGCACATTGACTTATTATAAACGTCCTTCATTTATTTCGTTTAATGTGCCTTTATTATATTACTCTATATTTTACGTGTTCGTTTTTTACCCGAAATTCCAAGGACCGGAACCCATCGCGCCGTGTAGGCGGTAAACTATACTGCTATTATAATAATAGTGATAAACTGATAACCTACGTAAACGTCTAGGTTTTGAAAAAATATATATAAATTTATATATTGGTTGTGTACAATATTTAGTTTGTATCTATTGTCATTAATCCTCAACACACAGATACAATACGCCATAAAATATGTACACTAATTACTAAATATGTTTATAAGCTAAAAAGTATGCTGGTAAAATTTAAAAGTTGAGTAAAACAACTGAAATGAGTGTGTTTAAATTTTAAAACTATAATAAATCATTTAGTTTGAAAATGGTTCTAAACTGAGTATGGTTTACTGAATTTAATTTAATATATTATAATATTAAATGATGACAAACGTAGCCTTGCATTAAAATGTCAAGTCTTAATAATACTAAAAACTATACATTTTATTAGGAAAGTCCAGAAATCGTAAATATTTCGTTATAAAACTAAATTTCTAAATCTTTAAGAGTGCGTACATAAAATTAAACTCATCAAGAATGATAAATATTGTTCTCGTAATTAAAATCTCATAACGTGTTCGTGTAAAAAAAATAAATGCGTACCATAATAAACGATGTTTTGGATATATTATAATATACACATTCAACATTTCTCAATTATTCTTCTTGACAACTCAAATTTTTAAGTGGATAATAATTAATTTGTAAAAAATCAAAATTTGGTATAAATGAATAAAATATAATATAAACCATATGAATATGATATCATTATATTTCCGAACAATTCCTGCGTATAATATAATTATTATTATTGCGCATGAAATGTGTACCTACATAGTACGATATAATATACATATTTTCCAATGATGAAATTATCAAATAACTCACATTTACAGGTACTACTACCCAAACCCAACCTGTGCCCCACCGAGATTTACGAGCTTATGTGCCAATGCTGGAAACGTGATCAAAACCTAAGGCCCACGTTCAAACAACTTTACCATTTCCTGAAACGCAATCACACAACATACTCGTGCGAAATTGACAAGCAACTGCACAACGTTTCACCGATGTAATAAATATTGTATTGTTAAATTATATTATAAACCATAATAATAATATTTATTATTATTAATATTATTAATTATTACTATTATTGTTTGTAATCATTTATAATATTTGAATAGATATTAGTGTATTCCATATGTATTATGTATTGTACGTATTTGTTTATGAAAAATGTACATTTTCTTGTTGAACCTATTTTCTTTACCCGCTCTGTTCAAAAAAAAAAAACCTTTCGATTTGTAGTATTCAACGACATAGGTAATTGTGATGTATAGGTTAACCGTGTAAAGTGAGAACAGGGTTTTGCTTCGTCTACGACTTTGTGATACGACTTTTTTTGAAAAATCACATTTTTTTTTTCTAACTTCACAACCGGCCGGGACCGCCGGACAAACGCTTCGTGACAATTTATTTCCATAAACTATTTCATATCGTGTATTTTTCTAATATTCATGTATACTTTTATAAAAAATAAATATAATATATATCTATATTATGTAATTAATATTAATATTATGTTGTATAATCGAAAACGTTGTTAGCTAGACAATCAATGTGGTAGGGTATGTAATATATATTATGTTGGAATGGGTTGTAATTTCGATGTCATCTATTTGTAATATATATACAAATTACATATATTATATATGTGTGTATATATATATATATATATATATATATATATCAAAACCGTTTTACTATTATAGGCCTATAATTACTTCGGTAGGGTCTTATTATTATTTAGCCATAATATTAATTATATAATAATAAACTGTATTATATAGTAATAATTAGTATTATAATAAATAATATTAAATTATATATATAGTATGTTAATACATAAGATCGGCTTGATGTGCAATAATGAACATTATATACACTACTGTTTAGTTAATATTAAATTCTAATGTTTTTTTTTTTTTTAATTCGTTAGTTAATTTCATTAAAACGACCTGTAAACATGTTTCTCTGTGAGTGTTTCTTTGATTTTTTTTTTTACATTTTATGATAAAAATATACGTCTATTATATTTTTGTTTATATACATCTTTAATACGCCACGTTCGTGTCTTCGCAAATATAATTGACACAGTGTTTTCCCAATAAAAAATATATCTATAAAATAACAATTATATATACAATATCATTATGATACAAATTAGTTTCTCCATAGTTGATATTTTAAACGTTTTCACTAAAAAAATTACATATTTATAATACTTAGTAACTTATAATAATAATCAATAATGATCTTAGTAATCTATATAAGAATAATCAGGGCCAGCGAGAACTTTTGCGAGCCCCGAGCCTGATCGACTCCATGATGCCCCCTTTACTTACACTTATTTGTTCACCAAGATATACATACCTCTCAAACTATATCTCAATTGTTTTCAAATTTCAGACATAGAAATTTAATTAAAAATAAATAAATAATGTAAAACTAATTATTAACCTTTCGTAATAAATAAATACAAAAATAATTATAACATATCTTCACTGATAGATAATATAGTTTGGGTTCTATACTGATCTACATTTTAAAATTTGATTTATAATCATTCGTGTCTATAATTTTTAAATTATTATATTTTGCCAGACCCATATCGAGCATAATATTGCCACCAAAACAAAAATCGATTTGTAAATCAATGATAAATCATATTTTTCAGTAGAATAGATACAATGTTATATAAATTATAAATACATCTCGTTAAGTAATGATGTATACAATCGTAGTATTAATAATAAAAATATATAATTTTCAATAGATTATAAGTACAAGTAAATTTCGCTTTGAGCATATTATTTATCAATTTTATCAATATTTAAGTTAAGATCTATTTTTTTCCGCCTAAATTGAATTACAGACCACTGCAGTGATCATCGTATGTAATAGAAATCATCGACATGGACATTTTAGATTCAAAGTTCCATACAGTGAAATTCTAATATTTTTATTCATAATAATGTTATTAGTAAAATAGTAGATAATGTCATTACATTTCGCATAATATTATTTTGGTTCGCTCAAAATACGTAATTAGTTTTACCTAAATTCGTGCTGCAGAATAGATTAAAATATGGTAGTTATTCCGCATTATTATTTTCCATGAAATATAAATTATAAAAGTATACAACTCAATTTTCAATTTTTTAGCATCGGTATGTATAGGCGTTCGTCGTGATAAGCTTCTCTCCGTATTTGTTAGTACGATTTACCTATATATACATAATTTAGAATAGTTTTCTCGTTTATAATAAATCATCATGTTGGGCGCGTACCTCTAATATTAACAGTTAACACTGAACACATTATACATATTATTAATTATATACCTAATATATCTACACATTGCACGCGCGCCCACCCGTGTGTATATGTGTACCTACGTGTGAGTGTTTGTGTGTTTACGTGCGTGTCGAATTTTGAAAACGTTAAACAAACAGTACGATGGGCGACCGCGTTGTAGGCCATAAAACCGGGGCATGGCTACAATAATATAATATTATTTATACTGTATAAATAACATATACAGGTAGGTACCATCGAGTCTAAAATCGATCCTACTTGCAGAAGTTTCCATGTAACAAATGGTGAAGTATATAATACATACAACTCTAGCGGTATTGTACAACTCTCGCGCGTGATCAATCACAACAAATTATCAACAAAATTCAAATTGCAAAGTAACCCGAATACATATAGGGAGGTATAGATTCATACAATACATAATACAGCTATATATGCGGAGGTTTACAACGTCAATGTAGAAAATATTTTACCCGTTTAATTCGACTTAATAAGGTCACTGCGGTAAATATATTTCCTATACTATTATAAGCAGGGATGTATACAGAAAAAATTTTTAAAATAAACAAACGTTTTTTTATAAAAGTTAGATATACTTACAATACTTTTTTTTTAAGTATAACCATTGATATACAAATTTAACATTAAAATTAAATAAGTAAATAACCATAAAAAACCCAAAACATCCCATTGTGTACGTGCCTGATTATAATTACATACGTCATACACATATATATTAGATATTATTATAAAAAATAATTTTAAAAAAATGTCTGAATGAAAAGTTAATTTTGTTTTTAAAGTTTAAAACTTAACATTTAACAAGTTTTCATTTTCTAATTAATAATTTTTGTTTAATTTACCATCATTGTAATCACCCTGCATTTGAATCTAAAAAAAACAATTATTACTTCTAAAATTACAATGTTTCTTAATAAACAATAATAATATAAATATCAGATATTAAACAATAAAAACATTAAAAACATAGGTATAACCTTATACCTATTATCTACCTATATGGCTATATATGACTATGTGTACTTGAATGATACATCATAGCATACGAAAAAGGATTCTGACTTCTGAGAATAGTATGTAATATCTTAAAATTGTATAAGTATATTATAATTAATTCAGATACTACGTATTATTTTTTCTTAATTTATTTTTCTATTAGTAGTGTGGTATTATAATCAGAATTAATTATTGCCAAAAAAATCGAATATGTTATTTTATTAAAATTATATCATATGTCGTTGTTATTAACTTATGTCAAACGTACCGCAGAATTATGTGAATTGAAGTTTGTATTATAAATAGCTTAAAATTTGTCAAAATATTTTGAAAATTTCATTGTGTACCTATAAAAAATAATAATAAATTTTATTAATAGTGGAAAGTTTTAAAAGTCTACGATAAGTATATTCTTTTTTTTTATTAATGAAAAATAACAAAAATAATTGAGAGTAAATCATTATTATTCCTTTGAATATTTAATGTCATTAGAATTTTAACTTCAAACACTTAAAAAAAAATGTGACTGAGTATTTTCGACTTTTTTTAATTGCTATCAGAAAAACGTAGGAGGAACTTTTATTAAATTTTAAAGCTCTTTGACTTACAAATAAAAATGTTAAATATTATAAATAAAAACTAAAATACGGAAATATAAAATAAAAAGGAGCCAAGATATTCTGAAAATTATATCATATCTAGAAAATACTAATATATTTTGGTGAAAGCTTTCTACAGTTATTTATTTTGGTATGCAACAAAAATTCAAAACCAATTTTCAATAAGTATTTTCTGTAATTTTTGATTTTGAATAGAGTAATTCAGCATAATTCTAGTCTAGCAACCTATCGATATTTTTGATTTTTTTTTTTAATGTGTGATTTTGCATGCTTTATAAGAATGTAAAAAAATAGGTCAAACAAATTTCGTTTTGAAGTTATCGGTGTAAAACTTTAAAAAATACGGTTTTTCCATTATTTTTGTAACAAAATATACGCAGAATTGAATATTTTCAAATTTTATTTTCAAAATGTGTGGTTTTCAACGCTCAATACATTGGTAAAATCAAAACTGACCTATCCTACTTATTTTTGAAATTTTTGCAGGTATACCTTGAAAAATAACATTTTTAAAATTAATCTAAAATTTGTTTTAAAAATAATTGAAAATCAATTTTTTAATATTTTTATCGTGTATCAATGTACAGTTTTAGATTTAAAAGTTTTTGGTGAAGTCAGCATTAGTATATCTGGCTTAATTTCAGAGTTACAGATTTTAAAAGTTGATAGTAATGTATGACATGCTGCAAAAACTCGGCATAACAAATCGAGGGATATTTTCGATTTGTAGAGTGGAAAGTAGTGACGAGTGCCGATACACGCGTAATCACTGCGAACTAAATTTTAAAAATAAGTAGGATAGGTCAGTTTTGATTTTACCAATGTATTGAGCGTTGAAACCATACGTTTTGAAAAAAAAAATTGAAAAATTCAATTCTGTGTTACGGAAAAACAGTACTTTTTAAAGTTTTTCACCGATAACTTCAAAACGAAGTTTGTCTGACCTTTTTTTTTTTACATTCTTATAAAGCATGCAAACCCAAACAATAAAAAAAAAAAAAATCGATAGGTTCCTAAACTAGAATTGTTCCAGTAATTCTTTTATGTATTTGTCACCAGTGGCGTAGCCAAGATTTCTAATATTTCTATAAAGTTAAATATTGTAATAAAAAAACCTTGTAAAAATAAAATTTGAATTGCTTGTTCTAAAGATAGGTATATTTTATACTTATTAGATGACTTGATATATACCTAAATAGGCCTGTCCATCAACATCTTTTAAAACTGTACAAATACCTACCTCAATCTTCAACTTTGACTTTTGAGAGTGGTTTCTGATAGCAATAAACCTTACGAGCAATAATGTCCAGTATATTTCAAAACAACTGTTAAAAATATAAAGAAAAACACATATTTTCACTTAAAATCAAATAAATATAGCAGTCCACAAAATAGGAAATAAATAATTATTGAATATGCATTGTATTAATTATTAAATAATATATATATTTATATATAATTTATGTTATATGTATAATATGTATTAAGCAGAAAGAAGACATAATATTATTTTAAATATAGTAGTCTAATAGTCAGTAGGTTGTTCTGTGGTTGTAGGTAGGTACCTATTCTATGTTTTGAATTTAATAAAAAACAGTGATAACAAATAAGATTAACTGATAGTACAGTTACGTGTTGGGTACTTGTCAATTGTCAGTTGCCGAAGAATTTATTTTGTGCTAGTTATATTACTTAATATACTACTGTTATTAGTTAATAGCTTATTACTTTTTAAGTTCTTTCATATACTAACGACCTACCTATATTTTGATGATTTTTTTTTAGGTAAGTACCTGATACCCATTTCACCAATCGCTATAATATTTTACCAAACATTAAAATACTCACTTATCATTTAAATTCTATTTTTGAATACAATTAAGTTATTGTTCTGTGGTTTAATATACAATAAACTTTTCAGGTTGAAGTAGAAGGTATTTACCTCTGTATTGTAAAAATAAACCAATAAACTAATTAATTGATCAATAACTGGGACTTTAACATCAAACATTATCATGGCTGTAGACAAAGATGCAATATCAAAAAGGGTCACTAGTGTACTGGAGACACATTTAGAAAGTGAAAAGGTAAATTATTCTGTTTATAATAATATAGTTTAACTGTATTTTGTTAAAATTTCATACTTATACCAAAATTAAAAACATTGAATAATATTTCTTGTGTAGGTACTATAGATGGCTATTGACATTATAATATATATATAGCATAGAATTAAAATATTATAATATATGTTTAACATAAGTAAGGTCCGTGAAACAAAATGTGTAGAGACCATGGAATATTTTTTTATTTGAAGCTGCCTTAGTATGTTGTTCGAGAAGGGTTTTGTTTCTGTCTTAGAGTTTGCCAGAAATATAAATGTATAATGATTATGTGTGAAGAGGCGTACTTTAAGTACTTTCCTGATGTTGTTTGTTTAATAGCTTTTATTCTTAATTTTTCTAGAAATGTTTATGATAAATATTGATACTAATATTTCTTTATTATATATATATAACATATTTATATACCTTATATGTACTAACTGACATAAACTTATTTATAATTCATAATATTATTGTAAAATATTGTAGGATGCACTAGAAGCGTTAAAAGAGATATCAGAGTTTTATACTGAAAATACCTTAGAATGTAGAAGAGGCTTAAGAACTAAAATAGAAAAAAGAAGTCTTGCATTGAATGAAGTAAGTTTATTTGAATAAAAAAAATATTATGCAAAAAAACTAAAGTTTTAATATTTATACTTATTTTTTTTAGATAATATTATTATAATTTACTATTCTATTTGTATTAAATTGTTATTATAATTATAGTCTTCTCCTATTTTTTTTTTTTTTTAGAATTTTTTAGCATCTTTTGAAAAAGTGAAAAATGCCATTAATGCTTTACATGATAATGTGAATTCTTTAAACGTATCTGTCATGTCAATGTCATCACAATTAAAAGACACTAAAACAGACACTCAAAACTTAATTGAACTCACAAAGCGATTGCAACTTGAAAGGTACATTTCACGGAATAATCAAAAATTAAATATTATTTCATTGATATGTTTATATTTAGAAAAAGTGTATCCAATCAACAATTATTAGCAAATGCATATGTGAAAACATTCCAATTGAGTTCTTCAGAGGTGGCTTGTCTGCGGTCTAACAATGTCACTCCTGAATTTTTTACAGCGCTACGCAAAACCCAAAATATTAGCAACAATTGCAAAGTGCTTATGCAAGCAGGTCATCAAACATCAGCGCTTAGTTTGATGGAACAGATTTCCACCTATCAAGTAATATTTATTTTATATTTTGGAGTAATAATATTTACAAAGGAATATTATTTAATTAGTTTATTTGTCTCCTGTAAGTTTATCTTGAGTTAGTTGTAGAGAGTTACAAACAATATACAATACAACATTAAATTCAGTTAAAATATTAATTAAGACTTAAGGAGTTATGTAACAAAAAAGTTAAATATGTCATTTTAATATTATTTTTAAGAACCAACAATAAATATATCATTTTTTTACTTGTATTTACATTTTTAAGTGTTCTTTTTAACTGTAGCAAATGGCAATGGAAGTATTATATAGATGGACCCAGTTGTATTGTAAAGACATTGAGTCCACAGTTACTGGTCCTCTACTCGTCTTTGCCATGGAAGTGTTGCAAGATCGACCAGTATTATTTAAGTAAGTTTTAATCCTGACTACTTGTTCTCTGAACTCTTAATATGGTGATTTATTACAATTACATCAATTCCTACATAATATTACTATAAATAAACTAAAGTATTCTTTTTCAGATATGTATTAGAAGAGTACTGTACAATTAGGCAATCTGTAGTGGCACAAAGATTCATAGATGCTCTAGCAGCAAACAGTTCAAATGATACATCATTGAAAACATTTTCAAAAGACATACGACAATACATTAACAACATGTTATCATGGTTAATTGATCATGTTCCAATTGAAAGGAAGTATCTTGCTTATCTGTTAAAAAACTGTGATAAATTAAGTAAGTATACTGTTATGCTTTCATCTCTATTATATGATTTATTATCCAACATGTATTCAAATCAAAATATTGCTGTTCAATTTCATTGTTGATATAGATGTTGATGAAGAAATAGCATTATGTATGAGTAGCATTACTGAAGGATTATGCAGTCCTTTAGCATCACGTGTGGAGAGTATATTGCATATGAATGAAAACCCAATTGATCTCTATGGTGTTGCTAGTTCATTGAAATTCTATCTCCAGATAGTAATCAAAGTAAGTTTACAAATAAACCTAAAATAATGACTTATTAGTTACTATATATTTGTGAATTTGAATGATGAATGTCAGTAATTGATTTAGTTTAATACTATTGATTAATAATATTTTATGATAACAAAAAAAAAAAAATACTTATAAAATTACATTTCCTAGTCAAAAAAAATATATTTAACCATTTTTTAATCTAATATTATGAGAACATAGGTAGTAGTATGTACTAAGTATTATGTATACTACTACTGGTCAACGGTCTTTGACTAAAACTTTAAATGTCCTGCCTAGTTTAAGCTACACAATTAAGAGACTATGATTAATAAATTAGTTATTTAGTATTTATTATACTTTTTATAGAATTAAAAATAAAATAATATATTATAAAATCAATGATATAAAAAAAAAACAATATAAATTTTTTTATGGTTCTTATTTTTATTCATATTTTTTATATTATTTATAATATATGTTATATTTTATTTAACTAAGTTATTAATTTATTGACCATGTCTTTTATTCATCATTTTCTGCTTGGCAGGGCCAATACCATATTACTATTTTTGGTACTTGTGTGTTATCGTGTCTACTTCGATATCGAACACATGATATTTTTAATACGTTTACCTATAATAATACAAAACTACTCAAAGCCAAAGTCGAAAATAATATGTAAGACAAACATTTAAAACAAATACCCACTTGCCACATAATTAGTTTACATTTTAAGTTTGATCAATGTTTCTATAATACAATAAAATCATATATTCTCCCAGATGATAATATAATATTTGCATAAGACTCGTCTTATAGTAAGAACCCACCAACGATTTTATATGTAGGACAATTATTGCTCTACATTAACATAGTGTTTAGCGCCACTGCCCAAATCTAATGTGTTGCAACTAAATATTATGCCGTTATAGCTGAACTATCAAAGTCTACTACCCTAAAGGCTAAAAGTTACACAGCCAGTCTACTGAAATTGGGATAAGTAAAATTGTAATAACACTGGAAAAAATAGAATTAGAAACAAATCACTTGCAAAATGCAAGATTAGAGTGGCATACGGGCACCCGACATTGCTATAACCCATAATTTATGGTAGTCACGATAATGCACAAGTACATATTAAATTTAAGTCATACAATTTGTTAATTAAACTAAAATGTTGATTTTAGACAGTACCTTCTGGACAACTGTGTCAAACAATTGAAGAATTGCATAAAACTATGGAATGTGTATTTTTAAACAAACTTCAAAATTTAGTACGGGATACTCTTTTGGAACGTATTGAAGCACCGCCATTAGATTTATCTCCATCACCTGGTATCGGACATTTATTAAATATCCTTAGGCAAGTGTTATCAGTGGCTGCAGTTACTGAAGACAAACAAGAAGACACATCTATGGTATGATTAATAATCAATATTGTGAATTTTTTGTTCAAACTTTTTTTAAACTTTTTAATTTCTTTTTAGATAGTATCTTGTGTCTTGGAACCATTACTTCAAGCAATCAATTTAAGTGCTTCTCGGCTAACCGCATTAGATATGGCCGTTTACCATCTCAATTGTTTGTATGACATACATGAAACTCTAAAGCAGTACCAATATGTTGAAGACAAACTTGAAAAATTGCAGGTGTGTTAACCAAAAATGCATTGATAGTTATGTATCTTGATTGCAGTATATTAGATCTAATATTGTTAATCATGCTTCAAGGCTCAAATGGCTGTGCAAATAGAAATTGTTTCTACTGAACAAGCAAACTATCTTGTTACACATTTAAATCTCGAGGAAATCCAAACAATTTTACAAGGTCCTGGAGCAAATATTCCATTATCTCAGATTCAAGGAATGGAAGCTGAAAATCTGATCAATTTTTTGGTAATTGTACATAATTATCAAGCAATCAATTTAATATTATGTGGTGTGTAACCCTAAATGTATAATGAGGATTACATGCAATAATAGTCACATAAAGCTAGGTTTGCACAGAAATAACAGAATAGTATTTTGTTTTTGTTTCTCCTGTTTTACAATGTGTGAACCTAGCTGATGGATTACATTAAATTATTTTCTGTCCAACAAGAGATCACGCCAACAAATATTGGTTCTTCTATACATTCACATTTGACACCATGTCATTGATGACACATCAAATTGTCATGTTCTTTCATTGAACAAAGCAAAAATGTCAATCTTCTCTATAAATTGAATGTTCTCCAACTTAATTTACTGCTGCTTAATTTTAATACCAATTAACAATTATCGTGTTACAGGGTAAACTGGAAAGCATGTTAGTCATGCCTCATACTGTAGCAGTACCACAAATTGGTTATCTAAAAAATCCTTTACATTTAAGTAAAGTTAGGCGGCAATCAAATGAAGTGATTTCTGCTGTTTATAAACAACTATATGAACATGTACACAATCCTACTAATGAATATGATAATCCATCAGCATTGATGTCTAGAACACCAGATCTCGTGTATCAAATGTTAGTCAATGATGAAAATTCATCATTAAATTAATTTGTGTATAATACATAAATTCGTTAAATTTTAAAATAAAACAACACTCTAATCACAAGTCAAACATTTATTTATTTAAAAATACAGAGGAATATTACATTATAAAAATATAATTACAAAATATTATTTCTCTAGCAATGTACCACGCGCGTGTCTTTTTATATCTAATGTGATTTCTGGTTCTACAAATTCTGCTGTCTTGCGTTTATTCATGCCTTTCCTCTCTAACTGTTTTTCAATTATACGTGCATTGTTGGCATATGAATCTGCTACTTCCCTCTATTCACAAAATAATATATTAATAGTATCAAACATCACAATATAATATTAAATATGATGAACAATCACTTACCGCTTCAATTTCATCTTCTTCTTCGTCTATAGTAGATACTGTTACTGAACTGAACTTGCCCATGTTTTTAGTGTGTTTGGTGACCATGATTTTCTTCGGTTTTTCAACAGCCACTTGATTATAAATGTCCATTTTAGGACCCTCACCTGTACATTTGACCAAAGCCCCATTTACAATAAAATAAACATTATTATTTGGCTGGTGTTTATAATATAAAAATAAACCACATCTGTAAATTAACTCTTCTTAGTAAGTATTTAATTACAAGAGATGATTAAGGTTCACAAACTTTTTGCACTTCAATCTATGTTGTTTTTCAATGCCTTCTTGTCGTTTCAAGTACACAGTTTCATCTTGATCGTAAGTCATTTTATTAGCATGTTTAGAGCCATCAACTACTCGGGCCCCATCGCGTTTGCGTAGTGGTAGTTTTTCCAAAGCACAATCTGAAATCAGTAAACATTAGTATCATCATGCCACGTTAGTGAAGAATATTATGTAAACATAAACAATATTTCACATTGAAACTTTTGGGTAAATCTAAAACAGTTAACTGTTAGAACTAGATTCAAAACTTTTATATTTTAACGATCACTCACCCAATATCAACGTCATCTGACCGCACAAACAGTAATACGAGTGCAATGGCTTCTCCTCGTTATATTCTTCTTGATCTTTGGTGTCAGAACACACTATACTGCGAGAAACTACTTTTGGCATTTTGAAATATTAAACAAGTGCACTCATACGATAAACCAATAATTGGAGGCTCTTAGTATTACACTAAATCAAGTTAATTACTTTATTTAAACAATAACGACGTTATAAATTATAATTAATTTCAGTGTATAGATGCAACTTAACATGTTATTATCAGTTATTACGTTTATTATCATAAATTCATAAATCGAAAAAAAAACGATTATCTATAAACATTATTATATCTAAGATAAAAACCAAAATAGGCACCTTATCGGTTTAACAGATTCTGTTATCGCTAGTCAGTCTCTAAAATCATGTAAAATAGGTGTAGGATATTTACGTCCTCGGACTTCAAACTCGTTTGTTTTAAAAAAAAATGTGTTTTGTCTAATGCCAAGTCGAATATAATTAACAATTGTTTCCTTTTCTACTTTTAACGCATAAATATCGATATACAAGAATTTAAAAATGGCTGTGTTACGAGACAACACCAATGACAAAAATATGCCGGATTATATTTTAGTGTTAAATAGAATTGACATTAAAAATATACTAAATTTACCTCTAAAAACCACTCAAAGGATAAAAGTCAGTGAAAGTTTTTTTAAATTATTATGTGATAAATTTATAAAAAATGTCTTTCCTGCTTTAGTACACTTGTTTTGAAGTATCTCAGAACTTTATCATTTTTGGGGCTTCCAGTGGTGGACTGTATGTATTTCGCAGAGAACCTTGTGAGTTTATACAATTGCTTCCAAATAAAGTGAGTACATATATTATCAGTAGACTGAAAATCCTATAGCCAAATATATTTTATTTTTAATTATAAAAAGTACAAATTTTTAAGGGAAGGTGGTATTTTTAAACTGATTTTTTGATAAATAGCTTATAGTTAATTAAAGGTAATACATTTTAAAAATATTCTTTGTTGATACATAAAATATATTTTATCAATTAACTACTTATAAGTATAGTCTATATTAATTATTAATTAGGTACTAAAGTTTAATTTACATTAATTTATTGTTACCTACCTAGTACCTACATATAGTACCTAATAGATATATTTATAAATTAAGGTGTATGTTAATTTATAGTGTTAAAATAAAATCTTAAGTAGTAGTCATTTATCAATATGGGTATGAAGTACTATGAACATCTTATTAAATATTGTTTACTTTGATTTTTATATTAAATTATTAATAATCTTTTGATGATTGGACTTCACTTAATTTTTAATGTAAATTTATAAATTAATGTAAAGGAAGGATCTGTGACTCAAATTGCTGTATCTAAAGATGAAGATCTCATTGCATTTGGTACACAGAAAGGCATTGTATGTATTTTGCAAAGAAATGAAAATGGAATTGGTGCAAAGTTGATAAATAAGTCTACTGAACATTTAGGACACGAAATCACTACTATGGAATGGACTTCAAAAAATCAAGTATATTTTGGTGATTGTAATGGAAAAGTCACCTCAATTTATGTATCATTATTTGTTGTAAGTACTCATATAAAGTCATGTATTAATATATTATACATAATATGGCTTAAGACTTAAGCAATGCAACCTTATAGTTCAAAAATACTAAATAGTATAATAAATTTTCTACTTTTCAGAGAAAGGCTATTTTCCAAACTCCACCATATACTATGATTGAACTGGATTCAAAAGTAATTCAAATAGATAGTTCTGATGATATATTAGTGATCTCGACATTAACAAGATGTTATGTTTGTGATATGTCTAAAGAACAATTTAAACAAATTGGACAAAAAACTAGGGATGGTGATTATGGTTGTTGTATTGTTACATGGAATGAAAAGAAAATCTTTTCTGCACGACCAGGTTCAAGGATTTGGGAAGTAGAGTTAAATGGTATTGTAAAAAGTACACATCAACTGAAATACTGCTTAGCCATTCCGCCAACACTTAATGTTTGTCCACAAACTCCATTGGATTTATCAAGAATTTCTGGTAAAAATTGGCCACCACAGTCTCTGAATTTTAAAAAACTATATACAATTTGGGATAATTGCTTACTTACATACACATCAAATAGTATATTTATACTGGATATGTTAAAAGTTAATGTTCTATTGTGGTGTGACGGATATAATAATATACAAAATGTCAAATGCATTGAAGATACTGTATATATATGGTGTTCAAATGGTGAGCTTATTGCCGAAAAAATCACTTCCCTTCAAAATTATTTGGTTAATTGCTATGAATCTGAAGATTACAATACCTGTATTTCATTGATAGAACATTATTATGATAGAATAATAAATACAAAATATATTTTTGACGAGTTATACCCGCTTGTCAATATAGATCAAAAGATAGACTTGCCAGTTAACACAAACAGTTTGATCTCAAAAATTAAAAAAACTTATTATTTAAAACAACAATTTTTTAAGTTACCATCCGGAATTTACTCTTTGAAAAATTATGTATATGTTAAAAAAAATTATAGATTACAAAAAAGTTATAGTTTAATTTCTATAAAGTCTGATAAACCTGTATTATGTTTCAAATCTATGCCAAATATACATATAAATCTAGAAAAAGTTAAAAAGTCTGAACGGTATCCATCTTATGATTATTCCAAGTTAAACAATAAACAAGTTTTTGATCAGATATATATGGAGTTAAATATTCCTTCAATTCCATTTGTTTCATTGGCTACTTCTGAAGTATTTCACGATACTCTAATGGAAATAGGGTCAAATGTTACCAATAAAATTGCCAAAAGTAGTAAAACTCTTAAAGATACATTAAATCATTTAACTGCTAGTACAGGTAAAAATGATTTAGTACCATATGAAGTATTAAGTATTAATCGACCAGAACCACCACCTGTTGATGAGAACGAAGTGGATGTTTCCAATTATAAATTGGACCTTGAACATCGCGAGAAACTCAATTTACTTCCTATTTTAAAAATATGTAAACAACTTCAAAATGAATATAAGTTAGATGTAAACTGTTTACAACACTTATTTAATGGTGTATGTGAAGTGAAATCTAATTTGGAAAATGTTATACATATAAAACAGCCAATGTTTCCATTCCAACAGTATTTGAAAGAAAAACATTTGAACACTATTAAGAAAGCAATAAATGATAGTTTCATTAGCAATTTAGTAGCAAAATGGGCTGATATGCGTGCAAAAGATACTTCGATTGTCAATAAGTTTGATTATCCAGAATTTTTGACTTACTATTTAGATGAAAATGATTTTAAAAAAGATATGGAAGTCAGTGAACTAATTACATTATTTGGTCAAGTTATGGAAGTAGGTAGTATTTTTGAATTTTTGCTCAATAGTAATTTGAAATGTTCTTATGCTATATTTTGTAAGATTTTGAAAATGAATTCCAACAATAATGGAAAGACCGAAGAACCATTATTAATGTACTTAAATTCAATGTATGTGTTTTTGAAATTAGACCAAATTGAATCGTTTCGTATACTTGGATACAAAAGAAACATCAAACCAATATTTGTATTTTATTTGTTAATGAAGTTTTCGGTTCATTTAGAGCCGTGTCATCGCAAAAAATGCAATACAATATTTTTATCTTATTTATCACATTTTAATAAAAGTATATTTACTGATTGTAATATTCTTTATTATGCTATTTATAGTTTTTTGATATTAAATCAAGATAAAAACCATTTATGTAATTGTGGATTCCCATTGGATAATATTGATGGTAAATTCAAAAAGCTTGGACAAATACTTATTGATTATTTATCTAATGCTGATGTAAATTTGGAACAATTACATATAATTTTACATAAATTCACAAAATGTAATGTTACTACAAACTCTTTGGAAGATGTAATAAAATGTTTTTGTAAACAAGTGCCTCATTTTTGGCCTGTTGTTTTAAAATCGGTCTTAAATCTAAATGATTTGAAGCATACAAAAATTATCCTTGCAATCCATTTAGGTTTAGTGGATCAATTAGATGTACATTTGATCAACAAAAGTGAATTGTTGTTTGACAAAATGTTCACATTAAATCATTACTTTAAAAATGGCCTTTGTTTGAACTGTGGCAATATTGGAAAAAAAAATCGAGGACTTACATGGACTGATTTAACATCTTTGGCATTTCAATATTTAAGTCAAGAAGAAATTAAAAGATTACTCTTTAAACATAGAAATAATATACCATGCGGAGATATTGATAATTGGTAGTTATAAATAATATATATTATATTAAAATAGACAAAAACCAGATTTAATTGTTTTATTATTTTAGGTTTTATCAAAGTTTTATTTTGACTCCGTTGGTTGGTTCAAGCTCAAAGAAGGCTTTGATCAATACACTAAAATATCATAATAATATATCAATGATAAGCACAGAGGTAAGAGTCAACATTTTCCAAAAAACATTCTACGAATGATATTTTATTTTATACTTAGTTTGTTTCTTGACAGAATTTTAAAAATATGTTAACAACGTTGGAAGAAGAAATAGGAGATCCTATTCGGTTAAAAAATCAATTATCAAAAAAATCACACTGGGGTATACAAATTGATATTCAGAATAGTTATTGTATTTGGTGTTCGTTACCATTGAACTCTGATCCTTTAATTAGAGGTAAGAATAATGGACTCGTATCATTTAGATGTGGACATTCTTTTCATACTGTATGCATTCGTCATCAAACTGATAATATTCAATGTATTGTGTGCCAAAGAAAATATTAAATATGTTAGAGACTAGAGTTAAGGTATAAAAGTAAGAAAAATGTTTATTTTATATTACTTAAAAATAATAATTATATGCTGTATGAGAAGGTATTTCATGTTTATGAATTTATCAAATGTTGAAACTAATATGTTTATGTACACATTATTTTTAAATGTATTGATGTGGTTCATAAATCATAATTATAATAAAATGTTAATAATTTATTCTAACATAAAGAATATCTTAAGTTTAAAAAACAATGTGATTATTTTTATTTAGTAAAATGTTATGTATTATTCTAAATTATTGGTTTATTATGTTAAAATTTGTTAATAATTATTTTTTTATTAAAAACTATATTTTTGTTACATGGCTATACAATAATATCAAATCAATTGTCAAATCATCGAATGACACCAATATGTGATTTAATTGTTTTAATATTGATTATACTTTTATTTGTTAGTTTTGGTAAATATTTACTTGATTTCACTCATTGATATTTTAATTTATTCATACATAGTTTGAACATATGTATTTATGTTGTTAAAAATTGTATATACCCCATAAAATCAAGAATTTTAGTTAACATAAAGAGTTATGGGAGCAGAAAAATATGGATTCTTTTTTTTTTTACTATCAAAGGTAATGTATTATATTATTTTAAAATAATAAACCATTTATATGTATTAATATTATATGTTACTTAAGATATGCTGAATATGCTGAAGGTCTTTTTAAATATTGACCCCAAAAAATATTTCAAATATTTACACAATTTTTTTTTTAAATCTTCATTATAATTATTATATAATTTTATATGAATAAAAATGTAATAATATTCAACTATCTAGTTATCTAGATTCTGGGAGTATTATCTAGTATTATTATTAGCTTATCTTTTTCGCGATCGAATATATTTGTTTTAAAAGGTTCATATTGTGTAGATCTTATTAACAAAAAATTGTATGAAAGTATTACTTGTAAAGGAAACCTTATTATTACATTACCTATTGGCTATTGCTTATATAAATTGTACATATATTTGTTAAATTTACGTTCTCGCCAGTTAACACGTGTTTTTTACATTGCTTAAGTATGTAACCTTATAGAAAGCAGTAGGTACCTAAGTATTTACTAGATACTGTCCATCACTTCGGGTATGATAATTCATTCAACTACTGGGCGCTGATCGTTTTAGCGAATTTTCACTTTTTTTTCACCTGAAAATAGATGAATTATTAGGGGAATTTAATTTAATTTAATTTAATTTTTTTTTCACCCGTTATAGACCGAAGCCAAGTTTTAACCTATTTAGCGTGGTCCGTGTTTCACCGTATACGGCGCGTTGACAAATAATTTAATTTCACAATATTGTTACAATAATTCCCAATATTTTATTGTACATTCGGTTTATTTTTAGTTATCTCAGTTATTTGACAGACGTCGTGAATGTATGTATGCGTCGGTCGTCATAAGTGGCTTACACACTAGGTAATTACTGATTAATATCAATTCACATAATTTAAACGTGGCGACGATACACATCATCAACATTGTAACATGCAGTGTCGTACCCAGGATTTGTTTTCGGGGGGGGGGGGGAGAGGCTAAGGGACTTAAATATTCATACTTAACTCTATAGGGAAATAGGAAATAATTTAAAAACACATATATACACATACTATTTAAAATAAAATATTTCGGGGGAGGATTAAATATGGAATTGTTGAATAGTATATTTTGTACCTTAAGTGAATATTTAAATATTATGTAGGTATTTATTATTTATTTCCAAGCATACAAACATTTATAGGTACATTTACTATATATTAATACTTATATTATACATATCGTAATGAATATAATTAAAGGTGGGTACCTACTTATTTGATATATAAAAGAATTGTTTAGTGAGTAAAATGTACAAGTATTTCATAACCCAACAAAAAAAAAAACACGATTAAATTTCGCTACTTTAATAAAGTAATGTTACCATTCGAAACTATGTATCACGGTTTATGCTTTCGCGTTGATTAATATACCTTGCTGACTTGCTACAATCTCTCTATAATATTATTCTATTTTAGTTATTTTAAATCAATTTAAGAAGACGTTATACCCGCATGTGTTGTTAATGTCTCAGGGAGACCGCACACTGGTAAAGCAAAATTGACTGAAGGAATTTAAGTCATATTTAGTCAGTTTGTTTTTAGTCATAATAAAGCATTGTTGTCGCACACTAGATAAAACATTGTCAAAAAAAAAAGTAAATCAATAGTCGTCAAAATGTCGTCCGACGAGGAGGACGTTGCTATTCCTATTTTATGGTTTCTTTTAAGAGAAATTGAATAGGAAGAAAATAAAAAAAAATTTTGGGTTCATCCTTTGAACTTGAAACGAACTGAAAATAATACAATTAAATGTTTTATTCGTGAACTTCGAAATGACGAATGTAACTTTAGAAATTTTACACGAATGAGTAGAAAATAAAAAAATATAAAGACTTGGTATTTTTAGAATGTCCGATATTTCCGTCCATAATTGTTCCTATATGTTTCTGTTGCTATAATTTTTGTTTTTGTAATCATAAAGAGTCTGCCGTTCTTGGACTAATGCTATTAAATTGTCGAGGTTCATTTCATGCTCAATCGACATTTTATAATCCTATTGAATAATAATTAATTAAATAATATAATAATAATAGTGCAATGTGACACTTTATGTAAACTTTATGTGAAAATCCCAGATTAAAGTAAGTATAATGTTTCAAATAAGTTTTTTTAAGTAGCTTAAACGTATTTTGAACTTGAAAATATTTAGTTCGTACAAATATTCTAGATATTAATATTTTTTTACACAAATTACTACTTAAAAATAAAAACAAAAAATAAAATAAATGTTTTTCAATGCGAAATTACGTATTTCAGTACTTGTAGATATAATATATAATATATAATGCATAAATACCTTTATATTGCAGACAATTTAGCGTTAATAATTTAAATAAATAATATTTGGTATAATTTTGATATAATTATCCATTGACTGCTTGACAATGACTAATGAAAATAGCGCACGTTCTATTTCTATAAAATACGATTAGTCATGACTTGAGTTGACTGAAGAGCAAAAATGTTTTGTTTTGACTATGACTTATTAGTGTGCATGTTTTCCATAAAATATTTATGTTATATTTTTGATTAGTCATAATAAAGTGACTTAAGTCACCTTAAAGCAGTTTTGCTTTACTAGTGTGCGGTCACCCTTACTAACACATCCCATAGTAAATTTGCGTTCAATAGAACACATTTTGTGATGTTAGCGTTAATTTTAGAGTAAAATTACCTTTTATCAAATTTAAAGCTAAGAATATTCTTTAGGAAATGTCATATTATGCTTTTATTAATATGATCATTTTAAAATAAGTTATAACTATATTAAATTTTACAATTCTGTATACACAGACAACTCAAGGGAACCACCAAAACCTTATTACGTTTTAAGATTAAAGAAATTATTGGAATTACTATTTAATATTATAATACAATTTAATATAATTTTGAAAAGAATATAATATAAATATAGTAAAGATAAAAAAAATGTTTACAGATTCTATCTCTTAAGTGTTTAGAAAACAATCCTACAGCATCAATACCATATTATGGACAAAATGTAGGAGCACCTAACTCTTGGACTGGTCAATCAGACCAATCAGTACCTCAAGGAATGACAAATTATTTGAATACAATAAATCCTAATCTTCCACAAAATGCTTATTTGAATAATAATAATCAACAATACAATAACTATCATCAACAATCTTCTGTACCACAAAACTTCATTTCGCCACAACAATTTAATCCGCTACAACAATATAATTCACAGCAACAATTAAAACCGTCACAACAATTAAATCAGCCACAACAATTTTATTCACCGCAACAATTAAAATCGCCACAATTAAATCCGACACTACAATTTGGACAAAACCAATTGCAACCAATACCTCAATCAGTAAACCATCATAAAAATACCGTAAATACATTTCAGCCACCCTTGAATATAAATCAGAAAAATCAAAATCAACAGTCTCAAGTACTACTGCCATCCAATTTACATTCGCCATCACAAGGTAATGGACAAGGAGTTTCTCATACTTTTGGGACAATTGGACCATCGCTAAAAGAACACCAGAAGCAATTACCAACGAGTATGGACCAACCAATAACACAAGGTTTACCAAATTTTGGCCAAGTTATAAATAACGCTAAAAATCAAGGAAACATACTGACATCTCCTACTCCAATTTCTCCTATTCCAAATCAATCACAATCACCTAAAATTCCACCAAAATTGCCTCAAATTCCATCACAATTGTCTAACAATCCATTACTCAAAGGCACTTCAACACCTAATGGAAATAATATTGAGATTAAAGAAGAAGAATCACCTGATTTTGTCCAAGTTATGAATAACCCTAAATACCCAGAAATATTACCGGCATCTCCCCCAATTTCTTCTATTCCAAATCTATCACAATCACCTAAAATTCCACCAAAATTGCCTCAAATTCCATCACAATTGTCTAACAATCCATTACTCAAAGGCACTTCAACACCTAATGGAAATAATATTGAGATTAAAGAAGAAGAATCACCTGATTTTGTCCAAGTTATGAATAACCCTAAATACCCAGAAATATTACCGGCATCTCCCCCAATTTCTTATATTCCAAATCTATCACAATCACCTAAAATTTCACCAAAATTGCCTCAAATTCCATCACAATTGTCTAACAATCCATTACTCAAAGGCTCTTCAACACCTAATGGAAATAATATTGAGATTAAAGAAGAAGAATTACCTGATTTTGTCCAAGTTATGAATAACCCTAAATACCCAGAAATATTACCGGCATCTCCCCCAATTTCTTATATTCCAAATCAATCACAATCACCTAAAATTCCACCAAAATTGCCTCAAATTCCATCACAATTGTCTAACAATCCATTACTCAAAGGCACTTCAACACCTAATGGAAATAATATTGAGATTAAAGAAGAAGAATCACCTGATTTTGTCCAAGTTATGAATAACCCTAAATACCCAGAAATATTACCGGCATCTCCCCCAATTTCTTCTATTCCAAATCTATCACAATCACCTAAAATTCCACCAAAATTGCCTCAAATTCCATCACAATTGTCTAACAATCCATTACTCAAAGGCACTTCAACACCTAATGGAAATAATATTGAGATTAAAGAAGAAGAATCACCTGATTTTGTCCAAGTTATGAATAACCCTAAATACCCAGAAATATTACCGGCATCTCCCCCAATTTCTTATATTCCAAATCTATCACAATCACCTAAAATTTCACCAAAATTGCCTCAAATTCCATCACAATTGTCTAACAATCCATTACTCAAAGGCTCTTCAACACCTAATGGAAATAATATTGAGATTAAAGAAGAAGAATTACCTGATTTTGTCCAAGTTATGAATAACCCTAAATACCCAGAAATATTACCGGCATCTCCCCCAATTTCTTATATTCCAAATCAATCACAATCACCTAAAATTCCACCAAAATTGCCTCAAATTCCATCACAATTGTCTAACAATCCATTACTCAAAGGCTCTTCAACACCTAATGGAAATAATACTGAGATTAAAGAAGAAGAATTACCTGATTTTGTCCAAGTTATGAATAACCCTAAATACCCAGAAATATTACCGGCATCTCCCCCAATTTCTTCTATTCCAAATCAATCACAATCACCTAAAATTCCACCAAAATTGCCTCAAATTCCATCACAATTGTCTAACAATCCATTAGTCAAAGGCTCTTCAACACCTAATGGAAATAATATTGAGATTAAAGAAGAAGAATTACCTGATTTTGTCCAAGTTATGAATAACCCTAAATACCCAGAAATATTACCGGCATCTCCCCCAATTTCTTCTATTCCAAATCTATCACAATCACCTAAAATTCCACCAAAATTGCCTCAAATTCCATCACAATTGTCTAACAATCCATTAGTCAAAGGCTCTTCAACACCTAATGGAAATAATATTGAGATTAAAGAAGAAGAATCACCTGATTTTGTCCAAGTTATGAATAACCCTAAAATTTTGGGAAATGGAGATATTTTAATAGACAATTCTCAATCAGAAATACAAACATTTTTGAATTCTGAAAATAATGATAAATTAAATCCACTCAATAATGTGTTTGAAAATCAAGATGATTCTCAGTTTGTATCGAACGATACACCATTACAATTACCGATGGATGTGCAAGTAGAAAACATGATAATTAATCCACAACCAGATGAAATAATAAGTGGTTCGAGTTTCAGTGATGATACTGAAAATTTACAAAATACATTGAACGATAGTTCAATACCTTCATTTTTTGAAGATAAAGAATTCAATGAAGAATCAAAACTGGAAAAAGCAATTTCCGAGTCATCAGTTCTGTCAGGTAATGCTAGTAAAGAAAACAATGGATTATATTCATTGGAAAATTTAACATTTGACGAACCACCTGCAGAATGGGAAAGTCTATCCAAGTACGATAAATCATATATTGTTAACACAGAAAATTCCAAAAATTCGAAAGAGAATAACGCTAAATTAACTGTCTTCGCCAATCCTAATGATATTCATATACTTCAAAAACCTCCTAAGCAGTCGACATCTAATATTAATAGTTATCCAAATGATAATTATTTAATTAATACTTTATCAACAGACATGCCATTATGGTATGTACCCTCATTTCCAAGTAGTGTTGACTATGTTCAACCTTTTAATTCGAATGCTTATAAACAACCACCTAGTTCATTATTAAGTGTTAATCAAAATCCGGTAGTTTATAATCAAATTCCAATGTATCTGGCAAATGGTAATTATTATAATCAACAAGTTGATTCTACACCTGTTGATCAAAATCAGGTGACATCTAAAATACAATCACTCGATTTGTCATTAGATACTAATCAACCAAGTTCTGTTGACAACAGTGGATCTATTTACAAAAAAGTTGACTTAAAGAACCCTCCTCCAAATATTTATAATTCATGGTTTTTACCAAAAAAAGATTACACAAAAAATCGACGTCCAAACCAAAACGATAGGAATACAAATTATGATGGTAATACACGTACAAGTATTTTTGGAACACCATTGTCTTCTTACCAAAGTAGTATTCAGGGAATTTTAAATTCACCTTCAAACGATATGTTTATACAAAATATGATATCCGTAATTTCCAATTCGGTTCAAGCACCGTTAGATGGAACCAAAGCAATATTTGACATAACACGTGCAAATTTCCCACGTTCTCCAGTGAGTCATGTAGTTCGTTTAACACATGCTATCGTACGATCTGTGATGCTAAATCTTCGGCAGACTTTAAATACAGTCATGAACACTTTATACGTAAGTTTCTCACTGAATTTGGGAATTTAATTTTTAATTTTTCAAAAATTTTTAGGGCCGTCGAGCTAAACGAGATTTAAATCCTTTCGATATGTTACATAATTTACCGGGTGCCCTGGTTAACAAATACTTTGACCAATCTACTGCTCCGCAGAAGATGAAAAATACAAATTTGCCATACTATAATGAGCCAACTACAGCAGGTATTTCCGTAAAATCACAATTCGTATTATCTGTACCTACAAACGTGTTCTCTGTAAAAATCACACTACAGTAGCTTTATTCATAGGTCAACAACCGACAGTAGATTATTCTGTAAGTCAACCTGCAGCCGAAAATATGTTAGGGCAACAACAGATGTACTACAGTAGTAAAACCGACAGGAATTACTACGGATCGCAAAGTGATAACACTGGAGTCATACCACAATCGGTGAACACTCAAAATTATGTTTTAAATTCTTTGGCCAATGCGATCACATCTGCAGTATATTCAAATGTACCTGATTCCTATTCAATCGACTCTCCAGAAATAAAAGAATACATCCAGCAAGTGATCGTAACTGTTGAAATAGTGTTCAAAAATCAGGTAAGAGAAAAAAATTGCTCCAGTGTTACCTAATTGTTGAAATTTTTTTATTAATTATATACATATATATTATACCCTCAAAAATAATGCCGTGAAACCTAAGTGTGTATAGGTACACTGTCCACATAGAAACTACTGAATCGCAGTTAGCATAAAAGAAAACGGAAATAATTCAAAAACGCATTGAACTGTAAAATTATTTTTGAATATTCTTTAATAAAATATTTTTGGGATGATACGGATCGGGTTAAATTTTATTGACTCCAAATGTAGACCAAAGAACAACCCATTTAGAAATAATTTTAAAATAAAAAAATACTATGCATGTTGAACATAAAAATTAATTAGGAAATTGTTTTAAAGAGTTATGTTTTAAACAGATATATTAAAATAATATGGTGTTCATTTTATTTTTTAATAAAAATTAAATCAATATACCTATAGTGGAATAGTAAATAACAGATATATCTATATGACTATATGTTCAGCAGTATACACGTAGACGCAGTCGTAGGCCATAGATACGTTTTAATATTGTCCCACCTCTCACAATTATTTGATAGGTACTTAATAAGTAGGTCGATGTATATACCTGGCCGCCTCGGCCTGGCTTAATTTATTTTTCGTTTCGCGTTTATGACGGTATTGTTGACGTAATACTGCTTGACAGCTGACAGCTCAAATTGCCCTACACCTATGTAAATACACCCGAAATGGTCGACACGAGCAATTCGAACAGACGAATAATTAGTCAACAATTTATTTTTAAAACGCTTTATATTATGTTATCAAAGTTTATCAATTTGGATAGGTATATTTTTCCAAACGTTATAATTTTTATTTATAGCGACTATGAAAATATGTACCATTTTAAACAAAAGTAGGTACATGAGTAAGCACATGACACTACTTATACTTGGTGCTTAGATACGTATTTAGTAAATTTCATAGCATTTTAGATTCTGATTGTCAGCGATAAATCATAAATGTATTAAATGTAATGACTAATGATGACGTGTTTTTACTAACTTTTTTTTTGTATCTATATTCTGAAAATACTGTTTCTAATAGAAAAAAATGCTCTGATCATTGATAGAAGATTCTGATATCAAATTGAACCTTCTGATAGATCAAAAATGATTTTTTTTCTTACTAGGAAAAAATACAAACGTTTAATATCTTTAATACGATAATTCTTTAGCAAGCTTAACTACTAAAATATTAGACAGTTTTCGATTTTTTCCCATACGCGTCTATAAACATATTTTTGCATGATCAATAGATACACTTAAAAATGTTATTACAAGGCTCCTTATAAAATATATTAGTATTTAGTATAGGGATTAATAAAATAAAATTGAGCGTAAATACATAATTATGTTTTATAAACGTTTAAAGATAGAATTTTAACAGAAGTAAGAAAGTCGAATTTGTCAAAAATTGGGTTTTGCTTAAAAATTTCAATTTTTTTTTGTTTTTTTTTTCTCAATTATTTAAGTGCCAAGAAAAAGAACTTAGTATATAATAATATATGTACTATTATAATTAAATACTGATATAAAAAAGGAATGCAATGTTTTCAGCAAAAATTAAATCAACCAACCGTAATAATGTAATATTAATAGTAATACAAATTATTTTAATATCAACAAATAACATTATGAAATTATACTTATATATATAGTACAATTTATTATGATCTATAATATGCCGACAAGTGATAGTGATTTATCATTGAATTAAAATTTAAAATATGCATTACAGTGACTAACCCAATCACCAGATATATCTACTCTACATGTACTGTATAGCAGAAAAGATTTTTACTTCTGCCCTTTTATGCTTAAATTATGAATGTATTGAAATTATAATATCTTTCATTTTCAAGTTTAAAGATCACATTTTTAAGTAATTAGTTATTGATTCCTTATAGCATTTAAGGACATCCTTCCTTGTATAGTATTTATTTATTTTAATAAATTAAGTGTCCTCAATTAAAATCATTTTATTAAGATATAATATATATATTTTTTTAATTTCAGATTGATAACATTCTTGGACAATCACCAACATTGAATATGTACTAAATAAAAAATAATAAATCAATAAAATTATTTTTTCTTAAATTCTTTTTATTTATTTTACAAATTAACATTTACATAGAAAATACGATGTATAATTTTTAAAAAAAATGTACAATTATTTAATAATGTAAGGCACAAGTGTAAGGCACTTTTGTTTGTATTCACAATAACCAATTAGCCTAATATAAACTGTAGTTGATACAATTAGTGCAAAATAGATATGTGATATAAAGTGATTTGAGAACAATTACAAAAATTAAACATAACAAAATTATTAATTAATCAAAATAATATAATAATACAACTGCCAAAGTTTACATACATGTATTAAATAATAAAACATTACCTACAGTTTTATAATAGTGAAAACAAATATTCAGAAATTGTATAACATTCATTTTAAGTAGCATAATAATAATTTAAAATTTGATTTGAGGAAATTAGAATACTTAAGTAAACGTCATTATTTAATTTAATATAAAAAGAATAGAATAAATGAGTATACATAGACTAGTAAAAGGTAAATGAACTAATAAAAGTAAATATTTTTAGGAACACAAGGCATAGTTATTTTTTGAATTGAATTGGCAGATTTATATGGGTGTTAAAACTTATAATCCACAGTATTTCTGTGGTGCACCTATACTTTTATAAGTGGAGACTATTTTCTTTATTATTTTGTATAAACCAAATAATTTAGTTCCCATTATTTTTATGCTTTAACCAGCCAAATATAAACTGTAAAATATCTTGAAGATGAATCTTAAAATTAATTAATAATTTAATTTGAATGAATTAACAACAAAATAAAATATCAGTTTTAGTAAGTTACAAATTTAAAGTAACAATAACATTAAGAGGTTTTTAATAAAAAGTATAGGAGATTTAAAATTATTAAAAGATGAAATTAATAATATTAATACAAAATAAAATCATAATACTCATATTAATATCTTTATCCAACATAGTATAATTTTAAGTAGTAAATATTACACTAAAACAACTTTTATTCAAAACGTTTCAACTCATAATGTTAACATTATTAATGGCAGTGTTCTAACAATCAATGTAAATAAACATCATAATATTCTATTAAATAATAATTTAAAACAGGATTCAATTTTTAAATAATAAAATTACTTCATGGCATACATTCAAAATTATAAATTTAACTTTAACACATAAAAATACTAAAAAGTAATATGTAATGAATAGAGACTAGAATAAATTGAAATTTTTGGTGCAAAAATATAAATAAGTAGGTGAAAGGAGATAAAAGAAATAAAATTAACTAAAACCATTAAGCATGAGATTTAAAACCAAAACTTAGATGACTTTTTAAATTTTTAAATTGAAATAAAATGTATTATAGTTATTCACAAGCTAATTTGCTATCAAAACTACTCAGAGTGATAGCAAATGCTTGCATTGCACACAATGGATATCTGTAATCCATTGTAAAGAGATCATCTGAAATTCGACCGAATTGCAAAACAATGTAATCAACTGAAAAATAATAAAATACAATAAAGTAAATACGGTAAAGAAGGTTTTAATTATACAAAAATGTATTATTTGTTAGATGATACAATTCTTACACAAAAATTCTAATAAAACTTTTATGGTATTTAAGAAAATATATTCGGGCACCCCATTGATTAAATTTACTATTATTTTGACAATTGGTCGCAGCCAAAAAGTTACTTAACTGTGTTTATTTAGCAAAATGTGCAATTATTTTAATAATTAAGTAATTAAGCAAAAAGAGTTTGGCAACTGACACACTTTAATCACATCCATTTCCTGCCACTAAGTGCAGTATCCTCAGTATCTACGGTTATTATTAAACAAAATAGAGTATAATTTCAAAAGTGTAATCTAAATACATTAAGCATATTCTAAGTATATTTTAAATTAGATATTGTTATTAATACATATGGTATCAATTATTATACATTTGTAATACATATTTACTTTTAAAAATAAGTTATGTAAAAGAATAAATTATAATTTTTGATACCTTCCTACTTAAGGAATTTTATTACCCAATTTGATTAATAATAAAAAGTTCATACATTTAAGGGTTGCACTTCAGTATAAATTTAGTTATTATTATGTATATCATACTTAGTAAAACATCTGTAAATTAAATGATGAAATTATGTGTATTAAATGTATCCTAATTTTAAGAACTTTTTAACGTATTTACCTAGTAGACATGATCAGTAGCATTAAAATATATTTTTACTAAGTTAATTTAAGAAGTAGGTGATCACTTTTGTGATTGAGTGTATAAATTTATATTAACTTAACCCAAGTGGGTAACATTTTGAACTTCTGAAAAACTGAATATGAGGAATACACAGGTTGCATACTAAATTGATATCTAATTTTTCAAGAAATGATATCCAGTGAGGTAAGTAAAAAAAATATAGCAGTGGCACGACAGTGTACATTATCTCAAAGCAAAAGTTACCCATTTACAGCATAAATTTTGGTGTTTTTTTAAACTGGACTTAACTAATTATTTACTGATTCAATAAATACCTAATAAACTGGAAAAAAAGTAGATAAATTGTACAGATGAATCTTTTGCAAAATTTATTAAAATTGTACTGTTAAAAATTAAATTATTAAAGGAAATGTGCAAACTTTTTAATGAGAAATTATAATGAAATCTGGAATCATGGCGACTATATGTCATGTTATCGTGCCAACTGGTTCTCCCACTCCAATTTGTGTATGGCAATAAAAGATCTTGATAGCTTAGGTAAAAGAAAATTACGATACATTTCATTATCGCTATTTCATGAAATCACATATTTAAAATTTCATTATAATATTTGTTTCATTCTGTTATCAATTATTGCTTCCACAAATCATTGATATGCTTCACTGTCACACATGTTCTCTGTATCTTAAATTTATTATATTTTATTTAATGTAATTTGTTAAATAGTAATTATTAATAGTATTAAAAACCATTATTCAAGTTTAGTAAAAAAATTAAATCTTTGGTTTAGATTACTAGTGAATTCAAGGGGGAGAGCGCCCCCTTGATAGTTATATTATATTTGTAAGGCTTAATATAAAATCTTAAATATCATGCTTACAAATTTATAATATGATATGATAAATAATAATATGAAAAATCCTATATGCACCTATGATTTAGATGTAATGACCTCAATAGTAATATAGAGAGATGGCCACAAGCTGGCCAAATTGATAAAAATTGGCAATATACAACAAAAACACTTTATTGAACTCCATGTAAAAAACAGCTGAGAAAAATAAAATAAAATCTATAAGCACTATAAAAATGTGATAACATAAATAAATGCTAAGTAAATTGAATTAAAGTACACTTTTTTTGTTTCAACAATTAATTTACTTGACAAGAAGTTATATGCTTTATAATATGACACGGCACACAAAATAAACAAAAAATATTAGTAGTTCATTATAATTTAAAATATTACAGCAAATTTTCACTTAAAATAATTTCTCACCAAGTAAATAAATTATTAAAACAAAATAAATGTACTTAGCATTTATTTATATTACATTTTTAAAGTGCTTAAAGATTTCTTTTTCTTTTTTTTCTTAGGCGTTTTTTAAATGGAGTTCAACAAAGTGTTTTGTTGTAGTAATAATTTAGATATTCCAAAACTACAATCATTTAATAGTATTAAACTCACCATCATTATCGTGAACAATTTGAAAGTTTTTAACTGAAGCCTGTGTAACTCGTCCATGGAAATTAAGAACATATGATTGGGTTTCTTCATTCCACTGTGGTGTTTTGTTATGTAATTCTATCAGGTCGTCCATATTTTTAGTACGATAACATTCTAAACACATTTGTTATTAAATAATACATCGTTTTCATGATTTCACTAAAATAAATGTCAAAATTAAATTGTTACCTAATAGTGAACTATAGTTATCAGTTGTAGCGACTTTAACTCTTTGGTGGTTTTTATTCATACCCGGTATTACGACAGTCATTTTACGGGGTCCTTTGAATCCTAGCACATTTGTTTCCTATAAAATAATGTATTATTTATAAAAGATAAAATTAAATATTTTAACAATTGGTTTTAGACAGCAATGTCTTATAAAATGATTTATTAACTTACATATACTACAGCTGCTAATTCTTGTCTTTCTTGTACTCCTTCAATAGATGACTTATATGGTGACGTACCATTATCATATACAGTGAACTGAGTACCAATTAAGTTTGATCTAAGTTTACCAACAAATGAATCACCTCCTCTAGACAGATCAGTTGGATCTGTTGATATTAGATAATTTGATGTTCTACTTTTTTTGCGTTTACGAGCAGCCAATAAAAAAATCTATGATGTTGAAACAATATAATAATAAGATAGTATCCACTAATCAATATTTAATGTTTTTATTATTAATTTACTTTTGATCCATTTCCTTTGTCTAAATGTAAATAATAAGTAGGATATAACCCTCGATCCATGCCTTTTTTATCTCTAGTTATACGGCATTTAAAATGAACACCTTGGGCAGCAGGTTCCAAGACAAATGTATCTAAATTTCCATATACATCTCCTTCTAATTCATTAGTCTATAAAGCAAAGAGATAAAAATAAATATCATGATATTTAGATATTTGGGTAACTTACATCAGTAATTGTCGAAGAAGGATAAATAAATGGGCTGTTTTCTTTTATGTGTATTGAACTTAAATTTTTAACTGGAGAAATGGAGCAAGATTCTTCATCTTCAGTATCTTCAGATATTCTATGTTCATCAACAATCATTTCAGCTACTTCTTTTCTCATATCTAAAAATATCAAATATGAATACAAATTACAATAGTTATTATTTAATCTATTAAACTATGCATAATTAAATTTATATTTATTCAATATACTAGACAATTGGCATTATTAACATAGAATACAAAACTTCAAGACCACAAACATAAATGCATTATTTATTACTATGCTATACATGACTTAAACTTGTATAAATTATAATTTTTGGAATTAATAGAATTTAATGATAAATTAATGAATGCATAAAAGTGGTATAAACTACACGAAACAGTATGAAAAATCTAACTTTAATCAAGATTTTTACAAAGATTTCTTTTAAGTCGTTTTAAGTAGAATATATCATAACTATAAATATAACTTTACAAACCTTCAATAACATCATGATTAATAGAATGTCTTGATACACCTAAAATATCACTGGAGTCTGGACTGCAATTCATCATAGCATATGTTAATGGACCATCATAACCTAATAATTAATAATGTAACATTAATTTAACATTTGAAACATTTATATTTTTATTGTCTAATTAATACATATTTTCTGAAATTAGAACTTGCTTATTATACTAGTGAATAGGTGTAAGCATAACTTATAATTTCTGTCGTCTTTTTAGAAGACAGAAGAGTTAAGGTATAGATTACCAGATATAGAAACAATAACTTGGTAACAACCTATAGTGATGTTTTATACTAAAATCTAGAATATAGATGTTTTGTAGTTTGAAATTAAGTAAATATATATTAACAACAAATAACAATTTTATCAAGAAATAAACATGTTAGACTTAAGCACTTAAAATAAATGTTGTAGGTTAGTATTTATTTGAATTTGACTTTATGGATATATGTAATTTTCAAGTAGAAATTAAAACAAAAATATAAAAATGTTATTACTCAGTTAACATTACTTACAATTCATCTCCAATGGCCTAGCAGATTTAGGTCTTATTCTTGCACTTGGCATGACATTGTCTGATGCTTTTATTATTTGCGGAGTTTGTCTGACCTGCCTCATTTTCATTTCCAATAGTTGTTTCTATGTGAATACAAATAATTAGCAATGGCATGACTGAAGAGAGTTTTGGTAATATAACAATAGTAGATAAATACTTGTTGTTCCAGCGTTTGATGACGAATGTTTCGAGTAGTAGCCGACATAATTGAATTGTACGTATGTCACAATAATGCAGAACACCAAAAAGGAACCAAAAATCGTAAGATGTCACACGTTCTACAAGAGTAGAAGACTCATGAGCTGAAGTAAGAAAAAAACCTTGCCAATAACATCAACCTGAAAACACTAAACTTTTTTACCTATGGTTTAATAATCTCTATTGAAAACTAAAACATTCTTTAACTTGATGGAATTAATACATGAAATTATTTTAATTCGTAAATAATCTTAAATCGTAATCATATCACAGGACCGGACATTATGAGAAAACCTGTTTTTTGTTTTGTAATCTATAAACAACATTTTATAATGAAAATAACACAATATGTAATACATTGCCAAGGAGTACCTATAAATATTGTTGTCAACTTAGAACATATGTATATGATTTAAAATAGTCGTGATTGGCTCAGCCGGGAGGCGGGAACACAGATACAGATACTATTATCAATAGTTGTGGCGGGAACTCGTAAGCAAAAATGGACGAACTAAGATAAAAAATAAAATGGTCTAATAGTCTATATTATAAAGAACTTCTTTACAATCGTGGTTCTATAATTTATAAATTCTACCGGTTACCGACTACCATTCGCTTAGTAATGGACTCGTAGTTAAACACGTTTGTGTCAATGTAGTTTGATAGTTCATTAGTTTTCAATAGTTTCTGTATTTTTATCTATACCTCAGTGCTTCATAGTTATTCATATTTTAAGTATTTTCCAGAAACTCAACTATGTAGTTTATCTTCGTTCATTGTAGAAATTAGTGAATATTTAATAATATATTCTAAGTCTGTGGCATTTGACATTATAGTACACCTATAATATACACAGTGGCACCTATATTTAATTTATACTTTTCGGTATTAACTTATTAATGATTTGTGATTTGTTTTTTTTGTGGGCATCAGCCACATTCAGTATTTAATTTTGTTTTTAAGACTTTGAGAACAACTAATAAGTGATAACGTGTATTGCTTCGTTTTGTTAGAATATTTTAATTTTCAGTAACATTTTATCTTTTCTAAGTTACTAGTATCAATCAATACCATTATGTTGTTAAAGAGTTGCTTTTATTATGTAATAAAAGTAAAAATTGGCATCATTTTGTCAATTTCATTGATGGCAGCTATTTGTATTGCATATTGGTATATTACAAAAAATAATTGTTTAATTTATAGTACTCCGATGGTAATCAATACGTGGGCGTTTACTGATGCAACAACAAAAAGTAATAAGTTTTTAATTACTATTTAAAAAAATATAGATACCTTTGTACTGTAAATGCTGATTAAAAAGTATTTAATTTTAAAAATCCAGTTTAAAACAACCTCTAAATTAGTTAATTTGTATTATTCTAATAATTTGAATTTCTATTAGAATTCAATTACCTATATACTATATTTACTACTGGAAATTGTATCGTATAGCTGTTTTTTCATAGAACTATGTTCTAGTTTCAATATCATTCATTGTTCTATAATTTTTTTACTTATTATAAGTACCTAGTAATATTTTATGTATTTTAAGTGTACCGTGTACCCATATAAAATAATCTGTTTAAAACAACTATAAATCATTTAATACAAAATTCTTTGCTCTACGCCATAAACCAAAAATACAGAAAATATGAACATTCACAAATAAATATGATTATGACTTATTTGTCTAAATGATTGGAAAATTCACATTTTCCAAGTTCCAGCCCTTTATTTGTAGAAATAAAATATTTAAATAAATATGATTCTTACAAATTATAGCAGTTTAATTAACATTTATATTTATTACAATAAGCTGGATTAACATTTCTTTTATCTGGTAAAATTAATGTCGTAAAATTGTATACTGTTTTTATTTAAAAACAAATTTAGGTTGGGAAGTGTTAAACACGACAGGCTCTGCAATTGATGCAGTTGTAGCTGGATGTACAGTTTGTGAACAAGATCAATGTGATGGTACTGTTGGATATGGTGGAAGTCCTGATGAAAATGGAGAAACTACTTTAGATGCCCTCATCATTGATGGGTTTGTTAATTATTTATTATTATTATTTTCTTAAAATATTAATAATTTAATTGAAACAATAAATCCATAGAGCTACAATGAATATGGGTGCGGTAGGGCATATGAAACGTATCAAATCAGCTTCTAAGGTTGCAAAGTTTGTGATGGAAAACACAAAACATACTCTCCTTGTAGGTGATGAAGCAACTGAATTTGCTATACAGATGGGCTTTAAAGAGACTAATCTTAGCACAAATGATTCAATGAACTTGTGGAAACAATGGAAAACTAATAATTGTCAGCCAAATTTTTGGACTGTATGTTGTTTGTCAGACATTGTTAAATAATCAAAATGTTGACTCTTTAAATGGACTAAAAAATCTATGTTAAATGTAGAATGTCAGCCCAGATCCAAAAAAATATTGTGGTCCTTACAAATCAAATTTGTCTAAACAATCAAAACCCGAGTCAAATCATGTGGATACAAAAAATCATGATACTATTGGAATTATTGCAATTGACCAAGAAGGTAATATTGCTGCTGGTACATCTACAAATGGTGCCAAATTCAAAATACCTGGGTAAATAATAAATAAAACATATTTCATATGTATATGATTCTTCTGTATGTATGTATGTCACTGAACTCTTAAATTTTTATGAAACTGTGTGTAAGCAGGTCCTTGAATGGCTTATATTCATAATTAAACCCAGTAGGTGGTACTGTAAACGGGACATTTTTCTAGGAAATTTTGACATGGCTAATATGTCTTAAATAACACATGCGAATCTTAAATGCCATAGATCTCAAGAATCACTTATCTAATTGTCCAATAAGTTTTGTTTAATAAAAGAGTATACTATAGAGCAGGGTATAAGCATAGTTTTATAGAACAAACTCCTGTTTACAAAATATTGAATGATAAAATATAAATATTTCTTAGGAACATAAATTTTAAATGACAAAGTTGAGTTTAGTAAGACTAGATGAATTTCAGTATTGTGTTAACTTAAAATTTTCAGTTAATTTTAAAATAACAATAGTAAAAATCTATTATAAAAATTAATAATATGTCTTATAACCAATAGGAAACTAAATTACAACGATGTGGCATTGTGTGTTAATTTAGGCAGAGAAGTTTTTAAGCCAAAATTTGATTCTTTAAGCTATTGAACAATCAAGTTATTATTTGGCAAATATATATATAAAGGTATAAAAGAAACCAGTGGCGCCGAAGTTAAAAAAAATATGTAGGACAAACATTTAAAACAAACCCACACACCATCTAATTAGTTTACATTTGAAATTTGATCAATATTTCTGTAATATAATAAAATCATATATTCTCCCAAATAATAATATAATATTTGCATGAGACTTCATGATGATGGGGACCCGCCACCTACCCACCAACAATTTTATATGTAGGACAATTGTCCTACATTAAAATAGTATTTGGCGCCACTGTAAGGAATACTGTATTGACTGTGAACAACTAATATAAATAATGGATTGAACAAAGACTGAACCATATAAGAGGTATCATTTTAACAGATAACAAAATTGCTATTTTACTTACTCAGAAAACAGTTTATACATCTATACTCCTAATCGTAAAAACAAATAATATAATTTATAAAGAAATGTTAGAAAATTGATAGGAAGCTTTAAAGAATAATTAAAAAAAAATATATTTAGACAGATATTGGCTTCCTGAGCAAATGCCAGGCAGGACATCTATGTAAAGTTGATATATTAGAAAATATTGTTTATCCACATAATATATTACATTAAATGTTAGTATTAGGCAACCTAATTTAATATGCATGTATTTTGTACGGAAAACAAAATACCTTATTATTATAATGTACAATGTTAAAACTAAAATTAATTAACTATTTTGAAGTATGATTTTCCTAAGATCTTATTTCATTGTGAATTATATAATATTATAAGTTATTATTGTTATTTAGAGAAAATTACATAAAGCAAACCTAGAAATGATTTTAAAAAGTTTGAAAACTTATAGCAAAACTGATTGTCATGAATATATAATATGAATTAATATGTATTATATTTAGTTTGATAGACTAGCTAGTATGGGTTTTTATCAAAGTTAGAATTACATTTTATAATATGTAACAAAATATTTTAATTTCAATCTTATTTATAATTAATCAATTTATTTTAAGGTACATGAATTATTTTTATTATAGTTTATTTGTTTAAATTACCATAAAATGTGTATAAGATTTTGAGTCTTAAGCAATATGCCTCGTATTGTGATTAAATTTATTTCGATCATTTTTAATATAGGTCTTCTATTTTTAAAACAACACTAAATAAATAGTAAATATATTGTTAGCTATAATTATAATTGATATTATAAAAACTGCAGAAGAGTTGGTGACTCTCCCATTCCTGGATCAGGTGCTTATGCTATGAATACATTTGGTGCTGCTGTAGCAACAGGCGATGGAGACATACTAATGCGTTTTTTACCAAGGTAATATTAATATTATTGTAAATACACTAAAAAACTAATAAGTAAATTCATTTGTATGTTTTTTTTTTTTACTTCTAGTTTCCATGCAGTACAAGCAATGAAGCATGGCCATCTTCCAAAGAATGCTGCTCAATTAGCCATAGATACGATTGTCAAATATTATCCTGACTTTAGTGGAGCAGTTATTGCTGTCAATAGTTATGGACATTATGGTGCTGCTTGTCATGGATTTGACAAATTTCCATATTCTATTGCAAATTCTGAAGAAAATAACGTGTCCATACTTTATATCACATGTACCAAATCAAAATAATGAAATTATTATCATTAGCCATTTTTATATATTATCTATTTTAAATATTCTTGGATAATGTTTTAAAGGTGCAATGTTTCGATCAGTGTAATAATTTAAATATTTATATTTGCTGTTTTCAATAACATTTTATACCTATTTTAAAAATAAATGTTTTTTTGTACTTGTTAAACTATAATTAATAACGATTTAGATAAACACTATTATTAGAGTAAAGCACGGTTTAGTATGCATTAGCATATTTTTATTGGTTAGTTAAAAAAATAGTTATGCAAGACATAAATATGTATCTGAGCCTAATGAGTCTGTAGGTAAAATTAAATTTTGTATATATTGATGTCCCTTTATCCCCTTCAACAGCTGTAAAACAAAATCCCAATTATTATTATGAATTTTGCAATCATATATTTAATATTTTATTGTAGTTCAATTCTGAAAACTGTATAAAAATCATGAAGGTAAAAAAAAAAAAATATGGAATTTTATTACCAACATTAACAAGTTTAGAAATGCAAGGACTTCTGTAAGCTGTTTTATTTAAAATTGTTGAAAATATACATAATATAATATAGAGGATAAATGTATTTAATTTGTCTGTTTGAAGATTTAAAATGTATTGGTTTTATTACATTCTGTTGAAATGCCTAGGAGAATTTTTAATTTATCGACCACTGCGGAACATAAATTTTAATTAATTTGTATTTTAAAATTCAAGCGTCTAACATGTAAGACATTGCTCCGACTAAGATTTTTCACAGGTCAGCGGCAACCACTATCAAATTGACGGCCGGTGGGTGTTGAGGCTATTAGCGCTTGATTGATATGTATATACAATGTTTCGAGCATATGCAAATGAACGTTTACCATTTAGTCCATGATGCGATTTCAGTGATGTCTCCACAGTATTTTGATATATAAAATACATATCTATCGTCATCACAGCCACAGTCAGGATATATATATTACATCTTCTAGATGTTTAAAAATGTAGATTAATGATTAAAAATGTCCACATTTGTTGTTATTTCAATCTGTGTAACATATTATAAATAATAGGAATTATTCATAGATTTTATATTTTAAATTATTTATAAATATTATTTATTATATAATTCATAAACATTTCATTATTGAAATGGTGTGAATAATTAAATAAGCTATCCGATATTACTATATCAATACTATGTCTAAAGGAAATAAAAAATGAAAAAAATAAAATAATTTCAGTGCCTACCTATAGGCTATAATATATACTATAAAAATTGAGAAAAAGAAAATGATAATTGATATCATAAAAGTCTTAAAGATTATTAACAAATAAATTCTAATTATAATGGATATTTTAATAGTTTTTAACTATTATAACATTTGTTGTAAATTGTTTAACAATAAAGTTCCTCATAAGTTGTTTTTATTGCAATTTTAAGATATCAAAATTATATTTGCACAACTTATTATTAGGGTATTATAAGGTATGATAGAACAGAAACGCGGAAGAGGTAGGCCAAGAACGTGTTATATAAGTCAAGTAATCAAAAATGCAAGAGTCGATTCGTACAAACAACTCAAAGACAAAGCACAAGACAGAGAATCATGGAGAGAACATTTATTGTAGACCAATCTACGGATTGAATACTAAAAAAAAAACATATTATTACACAATACACATGTACAAGATATTGGTACATACCAAATTTAAATATTGACAAAACTGGATATTTTAACGAAAAATAACGATAATAGTTATCTATTTTGTTGTAAGTTTTTACAAAAATATCACTTAAAGACAACATTTCGTGTATTATTGTAGTGGATTAACCAGCAACTGATTACTGGAGCGGTATAAATCGTGGTAAATAAATAGATTGTGCAGATATTTTTATTAGTGTGGATTTATTTGACAATTAAAGTATACTGTAAATTATTCTAAGAGTATTTAAATTAGAAAATTAGACTAAGTTACAGGGACTGAATCGTGATGACATCTGACGTGAAGGTGCTCGTGCTGACTCTGGTGGATCACATCTGCTGGGGCTCTCCAGGACCCCCTTATATAGTAGATTTCCCCCTACCTATTCTCCTGCTGTCCCTTCTGGTCAACGGGTGTGACTCATTTGTTGTTCACACGCTGTTTACGCGGTTTAGGATTCTGTGAACGTGCGATGACCTAGTTAGATACCTACGCGTTACTATTGCTATGTGCTCTGACATCCTAGATAATGATAGTAATAGTAATACACAATAATTATAATAATAGCGCTAAGAATAGCAACAACACTTTACAAAGACTAATGGACATAACGAGGTATTAACAGATGTCCACTAAAAGCACTCGAATTCTATAATATGTATGCCGATACATACTTGAAACATAGACCAAAGACTCCAGCCTACCAAAATACACCAGCTCTGAGATATAGTAATATCAGTCCCTTGTTTAAAACAAAAAGCTTAATACAGAATAGAACTACGCCGTAGTAATGTAACAGAGAATACCATATATAGGCATGAACGGAAAGGGCTACATCCTGCCGCGTATCTAATTAGGTCATTGCACGTCACAGAATCCTAAAACATGTAAACCACACGCGCACAACTGAGTCACATCCGTTGACCAGAAGGGACAGCAGAAGAATAGGTAGGGAGAATCTACTATATAAGGAGGCCCTGGAGAACTCCTCGGCAGACGTGATCCACCAGAGTCAGCACGAGTACCTTCACGTCAGATGTCATCACGATTCAGTCCCTGTGACTTAGTCTAATTTTCTAATTTAAATACACTTAGAATAATTTACAGTATACTTTAATTATCAATAAAACTACACTTATAAAAAAATATCTGCACTATCTAATCATTTATCACGGCTATACCGCTCAAGTAATCAGTTGCTGGTTAGTCCACTACACTATTATAATTATTGCGTATCACTATTACTAGCATTATCTAGGACAGGGATGGCAAACCTTTTGAACACTGCGTGCCCAAAATTGCCTTTTTTTTTTTTTTTTAGAGCGTGCCATGAAAAAAAATTATATTTTGTTATATTATAATTCGATTGTATAATTAATGTATAAAAAGGTTAATTTAGGTACATAATAATAATAAATAATAATAATAATTATAATAATATTGCTTTGTTAATTATTTTTTTTTATGTGATTTTTGTTGTTGAACACTTGATGCCAATTCATTGAAATTTGGTTTATAATTAGTAATTTTTAATAAAGTACATGCGGCATTGTGCTCATCAGTTAGTCGGTTTCTTAAATCTTATAAAATTCATTTCTGAAAATAGTGACTCGCATGAATAAGTTGAAGAAAAAATAGATAAAACAGCTAATGCTACTATTTTTAAAGTGGAATAATCTTTTGGAATTTCATTCCACACTTTCAAAATCTTGCTCCCTATGTTTACGACCAATTTGCCTATCGCCCTATCACGCTGAATTTCTTCTAATTCATTTCTCAGTATAACGAATTTTTCTTTCCATATGGTACTCGACTGAAAATCTACAAGCTGCATTTCAAAATCATCTTAATTCAACTATTCTAACACTTTTAAGTTGAGTTTTTCTAATGGCAATGTGTCTGGATAAACAATAATTTTCACGATTTCTTCAAATTCTTTAAACTGAGTAAAGCGTATAAAGAACTCATTCATAGCTGTCCCAATAATATTTGAAAATTCTTGGATAAGATGAATAATATCAGGTTAATTGAAAATTTCCAATTCCGAAATAAACTTTTTAAAGTTAGGAAGATATTTGAAATTTTTGTTTATTATGTCACGGTTAAATATTTTTAATTTTACCTGAAATGCTTGTATCATATCAAACATACAAGTGATTATTTTATTATCACCTTGTAGTTTAATATTCAATTCATTTAAATGCTGGGTGAAATCTGCAAAGAACATAAATCTGGCTATCCACTCCAAGTCAGGTAATTCTTTATGTATTTGATTTTGCTCATCCAATCCAGCATATTTGCTTTTTATCACAGCGACCGCCGAAAACCCAGCTTCACATAAATATGAAGTAGAAAACGGAATTAAAACACGTAGGTAGAGCTTTTTCACATATAAGGGGATATTCATATTTTATTGAAATCCAAAATTTGGTCAATTCCACATTGGTAAATTTTGATTTCAAACTACTGTCGCAAGACAACTCAATTAGACTTTCTTCTTCAGTAGAAATAAATTCTGATGGAACAATGGAGTTAAATGGATCTTGAATCCATGCAAATTTATCAGTGTCTTCATTTTAAAAATATTTTTCAAACCATATCACTAGCTGTGATAAGTGATCTTCAAAAATGGATTTCATATCTTGAGAAATCTCAACTCTATTAGAGGTCAGAAACTGCTGCAATATGGAAAAAGAATCTTTGTTCGTACCTTCATTAATTTGTCTTCTCCATAGTTTGAGTTTTTTTATAAAAGCTGTCATTTTATCCATCAACTTCAAAATGTGCGTATTATTTCCCTGCAATGAGGTGTTCAATGCACTCAGCTTTTCAAAAATGTCACACAAGTATGCCAATTTTATTAAAACATTTTCTTCAGAAAATTCATCGGCATATTTGTGCCCTTCTTCTTAAAGGAATATATAAATTTCTTGCCGTAGTTCAAACGTACGTGATAAAACATTACCACGAGAGAGCCACTGTGCACTGCTGTAGTACAACAAATTTGAGTGTTCAGCTCCCATATCGTCACATAATTTTTTGAAAAATCTTGCTTTCAGTGGACGAGTTTTTATAAAATTGACTACATTCACTACACATTCTAATACTTGGTTCAGCGCGGGACTCAGATATTTTGCCGCAAGTGCTTCTCTATGGATAATGCAATGGGTCCAAAGTGCATCAGGGGCTTTGCTTCTAATAAGTGACTGTAATCCTCCATAACTGCCAGACATGGAAGGAGCGCCGTCAGTACAAACACCGACGCATTTAGTCCAATGCAACATATTTTCTGACATAAAATTATTAAGAATATCAAATAAGTCCTGAGCCTTAGCGCTTGCTGTAATATTTTTACAAAAGAGTAGGTCTTCTACCATGTTATTACCATCTATAAACCTAACATAGCTTATCAAATGAGCATCCTTATTAGTAGGACCCGGAACTTGATGACCTAAAAATCTTTAAACAATGCACACAAAAAAAGTATTAAAATGACTTATAAACATCAAAATATGACTTAAAATAAGACTCTAAAAATACCTAAAATGACTATGAAAAATTCTAAATATGTTTTTATTAAATTTAATTAAAGTTATATAAATACTTTTAAATAATAAAGATGTTACACTGAACAATTAAAGTGTGTTTAATATTTTCAAATAAAAAAGATCGGCGATTGTCCGATAGTAAAGTTTTATAAGTTGAAAAACTTCTTTCCACTTCCACAGATGTGATTGGCGCATGTTTAAAAAAAGTGATGTCATCTGCATTCAAATCTTCTGGCAAGCCTTCTTTTGTCACTTCTTGTCCTTCCAATATTTTTGAAATAATCTGCATTATTTTATAACCACTATTTTTGTCCAAAACAGTTTTAAATTTTTTTTGAATTTCACGCCCAACTATATTTTGCGCTAGTTGAATTTTATTTTTTTCTTCTACAACTTTTATAGCATCGGCAAGACATATTTTTGACGATTCTAATCTGGTTATTGAATATGGTAGCGATCCAAAATTTGATTTAATGTAAACTAAATTTAATTCTAAATCTGGATCGGCGATCAAATCAATAACTTTTTCAATGGAAGTCGCATCATTTTTATCCAGTTTCGTGATTATATTTTTAATTGTACCAAAACTCTCACAATAATAAAATGCTGCCGTTAACCATGTTCCCCATCTAGTTAGCACAGGTTGTGGGGGTAATGGAATATTAGGTGCTAGCTCTTTAAACATTTGTACTCTTGAAGGAGCTTTCAAAAATATTTTTTTGCAGTTCGAAATAAGTTGATCGACTTTTGGGAAAATTTTCCGGATTTCTTCCGCCACTCTATGTAAGGCATGAGCCAAGCATGTTACATGCTCCATTTTTGAATAAAATACCTTAATGGCTTTACCTGCTTTGACCATATAAGGTGCAGCATCACTCAATAAAAGCAGTACTTGATCGTGTTTAATACCATTAGGCCAAATAATTTGAAGGGATCTATCGAAAAGTTTTGAAATTGTACTATGATTTACCTTTTCTAGGACTTCAGTATTAATTAGGAAATGTTTCCCGGGGCCGTTCAATTCTAAAGTTCCCACAACAACATTTGTTATATAGCGCCCTTCAGTGTCCGCAGTTTCATCCAAAGTTACCCAAATTTTCTTATTTTCTACGTAAGATCTGATTTTATTTATAGTGTCTAAGTAGCACTGAAATACATAACCTTTCCTTAAAGTCGATTCATCGGGAATTATTTTGTTCGTATATTTCTCCAGAAAATTGTTAAATGCCTCGTTCTGTAATTTTTGCAATGGAATATTTGCGGATAATAATGCATGACACAGATCATGATTAAAAGATGATTTTTTAGATGGTTCAGTAATTAATAGTTGAATCTTACTTGTACTTTGTTGTTGTTGTTTCTTTCTCAGTTCAACTCCATTTATGTGTTTATTACGTGAAATATGCTGCTCGACTGTAAATTTTTTGTCAGCCGCCACTTTTACTTCGCAAATTTTACAAAACAATACACAGCCATCGGTTGAAAAAAATTCTTTGCCAAAATGATTCACAAACGAATTCAGCCGAGTGTTTTCCGACACTTTATATTTAGGCAATTTTAATCAATAATATTAAATATTTAAATCAAAGAGTCAGTCACAACAGTCGAAAATCAACAAGATAAACACGTCCGTCGTTCACATTCACAATGCCACAATGCCGTAAAATTATCGGAATTCATACAAATTAATCTATTCTGGGTGAATCAATTAAATCGAAATTACGATAACACAGGGGTTTCCCACTTCAAAATAACTCACGTCTGCACCGGGCCTAAAATAAATTTGAAACGAAGATACAAAATTATGTCAATAATACAAAAATAACTGAATGATTCAGCTATACAATATGTTAGTATTTTTAAATATTTAATTTTATCAAAGTAATATGAAACAAAACATGTTCTTCCAACAAGAAATACCTACTTACCTACAAAACTAGAAAAATTCATAAAATGCACTAAAATTGCTAAAAAATGACCTTATAATCAAGAATTACCGAAAAAATTCAAAAAATGCAAAATAAAATTAGTACTTTTGAGTTCTGCATGGCACAAGTCAAATTTCTATAAAGATGGGCCTCGAATACAAGCATTAGATAAAAAGATGCAAATGCATCAAGTTCCGGGCCCTACTTATTAGTATCCGTAGCCTCGTCCAGCTGCAACCCAAATTCCCTTTCTTTGATTTTTTCTATCAATTGATCATTGAGGTCCTCCGCCATATGATGAATTCTGTGGCTAACCGTATTATTGGACAAAGGCACTTTTGAGAGTAATTTCCCAGCAGATTCACCAACCATAATATTTACCATATCTATAGCAGCCGGTAAGATAAGCCGTTCTGCAATGGTATGGGGCTTTTTACATTTTGCAATTCTATAGGACACTTTATAAGATACAATCAAAGCATTGGTTGGTATTGATGCATTCTTGAAAAACGTACTTTTTTCCTGTTTTAGTTCTTTTAACTTTCTAATAAAATAATCTCGAGGTTTGTCAATCATATACTTGTGGTTTGCTTCAAATGGCGCTTCAATTTACTCGGCAACATGCATTCTGATGCCAAAACTTTCATACATACTACACATAGTGGTATCTCTTTACTGTTAATTTCTGTTGATGTAAAACCAAAATCCAAATAACTATCATCATACTTACGAAATTTTCGCTTTTTTACTATTTCACCGCAGCTGGTTGATGGTAAAATGTCTTCGTTTTCACATGTACTCGTACGTTTACGATTGTTTAATAAAAATCGATCCATAATAATTAAACACAGAACAAAGTCACAACTTAAAGAAAATCACAGAACTTACTAAACATATATTCTTAAGAAACTTGAACAAAATATTATAACACACCGAGACTGATACCGGAGTGTATAGTTAATAAATAGGTACTAACGCAGAAACGAATTTCACCAGACACGAACAGTCATTTATCTTTATCAAATACAATAATTGTTTAGTATAGTAATAATGACTTATTGTAGGAATCAAGATAATGGTAATACAAATGACCGTGTTCGTCATCGTAAAATATCGTTGTTTATTTTTAGACCAAATAACATAGTCGGCAGCGAGGCACAGCCGCAGCTCCCCTGACAACACACCGCGGCGCACAGTTTGGGAAACTCTGATCTATGGCATTCATTAATCATACATGTTCGTCTGAGACGCGATTGGCAGTTGTAATAATTTCAACGGAAAAATAAAAATAGACATATAAATCGTTAAGCCATACTTTAATATATATATAACATTTTACACTCGTATATGCCGGTCTGTTTAATTTATTTTCATGAAATATCTTAATATCTTCAATTCGAAACACGGTAAGGGCGGACGTGATTACTGCACGTTTGAACATTAAATATGACACAACTGAGTTTCACCAAAAAATCGATGTTTACGTGAGTTTGATTTTCTATACTTTTGGAGCTTTAATTTACTTTTTTTGAAATAAAATAAATACCTACTTATTGCGCCGGACAATTAATTGCTCCACGCCGGTTGACGTATATGCAGATTTTATTCCCGAACGTGCGATGCATAAAATACATGAGACCGAAAATACGTAATCGACATTTTGCTAGGTCCATTTTCTATATTAATATATTAATAATTTAAATTTATATAAATTGTATAAATAGATTTTTAAATTTTAAACCTGACGAGAACCCGATTAATAAAAATTATCTCATACATTTTTTTATCCTTAACAAAAAAAAAGTTATCCGAAAATTCACATTAATGTTTTATAATTGTTTGAATTTTAAATTTTTATCATGACATAGGATATGCATTTCACATTTCGGCGATGAATATTTTTCCTAAACCAATTTTTGTTTTTTTTTTATGATATATAAACGAATCATTGTAGTTATTTGAAAAGTTTACCTAATGTCAATGTTAGCATTTCATATAAATATTAAAATTTTCAAAATATTTTTACTATATACTTATAGGATAAAAATAAAATATCATAATAGAATAAATAGATGCATTTTTTATTATATATAGGTATACATATATATTAGTGTCCCAAAGTGTCTGAGCATATTAATTAAAACCTATCGATTAATTTTAAAATCAATAAAAAATAATATGAGTATGTATTATTTCTAAACGGGACAGTACCAATCAGGAATGGTATAGTCAATTGTGTGAAAAACCCTTAAATATATATATATATATAAAGCATATCTTTCCCCATCACTCAGGGAGATATTATGTAATGTGAACTATATTCGGTATGGCAGTTAGTTTGAAAGCGTTTTCGTCTAGGTTGTCCTGAAGCCGGACCGTTTACTGTTCAGAGTATACTTTTAACTTAATAAATGTCATTCAATATTATCAAAAGAGCTGTTTAATTCGAGTAACTCCAGTATGATCTTCCAACATAGATTCTTCAATAATCATGTTGTCAAAGTATAAAAATCCACAAATCCCATAAAATTAGTGAATAAGGGAATAGTTAAAGGAATCTCATAGTTAACTAGCATAAAATTCACATAATTCTCTTCAAATCAGTTTGATGGAGGCATAATTCCATAGATTACAAGGTCAAATAACTTAAAAACCAAAAAAATCCATTAAAATCATTGAGAAACTTCCAAAACAACTAGGAATTTATGGTCCATTGGATTATAAATTTCATAAATCACTTATATTTCGAGTGAAATCGGTACAACTCCGAGAATTGCTTGAGACTAATAGTTAAGGATTCAATGAAATATTAAAAATCATAATGAACAAACATGGATTCTTCAATAATCATGTTGTCAAAGTATAAAAATCCATAAATCCCATAAAATTAGTGTATAAGGGAATAGGTACAGGAATCTCATAGTTAACTAGCATAAAATTCACATAATTCTCTTAAAATCAGTTTGATGGAGGCATAATTCCATAGATTACAAGGTCAAATAACTTAAAAACCAAAAAAATCCATTAAAATCATTGAGAAACTTCCAAACCACCTAGAAATATATGGTCCATTGAATTATAAATCCCATTAATAACTTATATTTCGCGTGAAATCGGCACAACTCCGTGAATTTATTGAGACTAATAGTTAATGAGTAAATGAAATCTTAAAAATCATAATGGACAACACATGGATTCTTTTATAATCATGTTGTCAAAGTATAAAAATCCATAAATCCCATAAAATTAGTGAATAATGGACTACTTACAGGAATCGCATAGTTAACTAGCATAAAATTCACATTATTCTCATAAAATCAGTTTGATGTAGGCATAATTCTATATATTACAAGGTCAAATAACTTAAAAACCAAAAAAATCCATTAAAATCATTGAGAAACTTCCAAACCACCTAGAAATATATGGTCCATTGAATTATAAATCCCATAAATAATTTATATTTCGCGTGAAATCGGCACAACTCCGTGAATTTCTTGAGACTAATAGTTAAGGAGTCAATAAAACCTTAGAAATCATAATGGATAAACATGGATTCTTCAATAATCATGTTGTCAAAGTATAAAAATCCATAAATCCCATAAAATTAGTGTATACGGGAATAGGTACAGGAATCTCATAGTTAACTAGCATAAAATTCACATAATTCTCTTAAAATCAGTTTGATGGAGGCATAATTCCATAGATTACAAGGTCAAATAACTTAAAAACCAAAAAAATCCATTAAAATCATTGAGAGACTTCCAAACCACCTAGAAATATATGGTCCATTGAATTATAAATCCCATAAATAACTTATATTTCGCGTGAAATCGGCACAACTCCGTGAATTTCTTGAGACTAATAGTTAAGGAGTCAATAAAATCTTAAAAATCATAATGAACAAATATGGATTCTTCAACGATCATGTTGTCGAAGTATTACAATTCCATAAATCCCATAAAATTAGTGAAAAAGGGAATAGGTACAGGAATCTCATAGTTAACTAGCATAAAATTCACATATTTCTCTTAAAATCAGTTTGATGGAGGCATAATTCCATAGATTACAAGGTCAAATAACTTAAAAACCAAAAAAATCTATTAAAATGATTGAGAAACTTCCAAAACACCTAGGAATTCATGGTCTATTGGATTATAAATTTCATAAATCACTTATATTTCGAGTGAAATCAGCACAACTCCGAGAATTTCTTGATTCCACACATGGATTCTTCTATAATCATGTTGTCAAAGTATAAAAATCTATAAATTCCATAAAATTAGTGAAAAAGGGAATACGTACAGGAATCTCGTAGTTAACTATCATAAAATTCACATAATTCTCTTAAAATCAGTTAGATGGAGGCATAATTCCATAGATCACAATGTCAAATAACTTAAATACTAAAAAAAATCATTAAAATCATTGAGAAACTTCCAAACCACCTAGAAATATATGGTCCATTGAATTATAAATCCCATAAATAACTTATATTTCGCGTGAAATCGGCACAACTCCGTGAATTTATTGAGACTAATAGATAATGAGTAAATGAAATCTTAAAAATCATAATGGACAACACATGGATTCTTTTATAATCATGTTGTCAAAGTATAAAAATCTATAAATTCCATAAAATTAGTGAAAAAGGGAATACGTACAGGAATCTCATAGTTAACTATCATAAAATTCACATAATTCTCTTAAAATCAGTTTGATAAGGGCACAATTCCATAGATTACAAGGTCAAATAACTTAAAAACCAAAAAAATCCATTAAAATCATTGAGAAACTTCCAAACCACCTAGAAATATATGGTCCATTGAATTATAAATCCCATAAATAACTTATATTTCGCGTGAAATCGGCACAACTCCGTGAATTTATTGAGACTAATAGTTAATGAGTAAATGAAATCTTAAAAATCATAATGGACAACACATGGATTCTTTTATAATCATGTTGTCGAAGTATTAAAATTCCATAAATCCCATAAAATTAGTGAAAAAGGGAATACGTACAGGAATCTCATAGTTAACTATCATAAAATTCACATAATTCTCTTAAAATCAGTTTGATAAGGGCACAATTCCATAGATTACAAGGTCAAATAACTTAAAAACCAAATAAATCCATTAAAATCATTGAGAAACTTCCAAACCACCTAGAAATATATGGTCCATTGAATTATAAATCCCATAAATAATTTATATTTCGCGTGAAATCTGCACAACTCCGTGAATTTCTTGAGACTAATAGTTAAGGAGTCAATAAAACCTTAGAAATCATAATGGACAAACATGGATTCTTCAATAATCATGTTGTCAAAGTATAAAAATCCATAAATCCCATAAAATTAGTGTATAAGGGAATAGGTACAGGAATCTCATAGTTAACTAGCATAAAATTCACATAATTCTCTTAAAATCAGTTTGATGGAGGCATAATTCCATAGATTACAAGGTCAAATAACTTAAAAACCAAAAAAATCCATTAAAAACATTGAGAAACTTCCAAACCACCTAGAAATATATGGTCCATTGAATTATAAATTTCATAAATCACTTATATTTCGAGTGAAATCGGAACAACTCCGAGAATTTATTGAGACTAATAGTTAATGAGTGAATGAAATCTTAAAAATCATAATGGACAACACATGGATTCTTTTATAATCATGTTGTCGAAGTATTAAAATTCCATAAATCCCATAAAATTAGTGAAAAGGGGAATAGGTACAGGAATCTCATAGTTAACTATCATAAAATTCACATAATTCTCTTAAAATCAGTTTGATAAGGGCACAATTCCATAGATTACAAGGTCAAATAACTTAAAAACCAAATAAATCCATTAAAATCATTGAGAAACTTCCAAACCACCTAGAAATATATGGTCCATTGAATTATAAATCCCATAAATAATTTATATTTCGCGTGAAATCTGCACAACTCCGTGAATTTCTTGAGACTAATAGTTAAGGAGTCAATAAAACCTTAGAAATCATAATGGACAAACATGGATTCTTCAATAATCATGTTGTCAAAGTATAAAAATCCATAAATCCCATAAAATTAGTGTATAAGGGAATAGGTACAGGAATCTCATAGTTAACTAGCATAAAATTCACATAATTCTCTTAAAATCAGTTTGATGGAGGCATAATTCCATAGATTACAAGGTCAAATAACTTAAAAACCAAAAAAATCCATTAAAAACATTGAGAAACTTCCAAACCACCTAGAAATATATGGTCCATTGAATTATAAATCCCATAAATAACTTATATTTCGCGTGAAATCGGCACAACTCCGTGAATTTCTTGTGACTAATAGTTAAGGAGTCAATAAAATCTTAAAAATCATAATGGACAACACATGGATTCTTTTATAATCATGTTGTCAAAGTATAAAAATCCATAAATCCCATAAAATTAGTGAATAATGGACTACTTACAGGAATCGCATAGTTAACTAGCATAAAATTCACATTATTCTCATAAAATCAGTTTGATGTAGGCATAATTCTATATATTACATTGTCTCATAACTTAAAAACCAAAAAAATCATTAAAATCATTGAGAAACTTCCAAAACACCTAGAAATTTATGGTCCATTGAATTATAAATCCCATAAATAACTTATATTTCGCGTGAAATCGGCACAACTCCGTGAATTTATTGAGACTAATAGTTAATGAGTAAATGAAATCTTAAAAATCATAATGGACAACACATGGATTCTTTTATAATCATGTTGTCAAAGTATAAAAATCCATAAATCCCATAAAATTAGTGAATAAGGGAATAGTTACAGGAATCTCATAGTTAACTAGCATAAAATTCACATAATTCTCATAAAATCAGTTTGATAAGGGCATAATTCTATATATTACATTGTCTCATAACTTAAAAACCAAAAAAATCAATTAAAATCATTGAGAAACTTCCAAAACACCTAGGAATTAATGGTCTATTGGATTATAAATTTCATAAATCACTTATTTTTCGAGTGAAATCAGCACAACTCCGAGAATTTCTTGATTCCACACATGGATTCTTCTATAATCATGTTGTCAAAGTATAAAAATCTATAAATTCCATAAAATTAGTGAAAAAGGGAATACGTACAGGAATCTCATAGTTAACTATCATAAAATTCACATAATTCTCTTAATATCAGTTTGATGGAGGCATAATTCCATAGATCACAATGTCAAATTACTTAAAAACTAAAAAAAATCATTAAAATCATTGAGAAACTTCCAAAACACCTAGGAATTCATGGTCTATTGAACTATAAATCCCATAAATAACTTATATTTCGCGTGAAATCGGCAACACTCCACGAAAATATTGAGACTAATAGTTAATGAGTAAATGAAATCTTAAAAATCATAATGGACAACACATGGATTCTTTTATAATCATGTTGTCGAAGTATTAAAATTCCATAAATCCCATAAAATTAGTGAAAAGGGGAATAGGTACAGGAATCTCATAGTTAACTAGCATAAAATTCACATAATTCTCTAAAAATCAGTTTGATGGACGCATAATTTCATAGATTACAAGGTCAAATAACTTAAAAACCAAATAAATCCATTAATATCATTGAGAAACTTCCAAACCACCTAGAAATATATGGTCCATTGAATTATAAATCCCATAAATAATTTATATTTCGCGTGAAATCGGCACAACTCCGTGAATTTCTTGAGACTAATAGTTAAGGAGTCAATAAAACCTTAGAAATCATAATGGACAAACATGGATTCTTCAATAGTCATGTTGTCAAAGTATAAAAATCCATAAATCCCATAAAATTAGTGTATAAGGGAATAGGTACAGGAATCTCATAGTTAATTGCATAAAATTCACAAAATTCTCTTAAAATCAGTTTGATGGAGGCATGATTCTATATATTACATTGTCTCATAACTTAAAAACCAAAAAAATCCATTAAAATCATTGAGAAACTTCCAAAACACCTAGAAATATATGGTCCATTGAATTATAAATCCCATAAATAACTTATATTTCGCGTGAAATCGGCACAACTCCGTGAATTTCTTGAGACTAATAGTTAAGGAGTCAATAAAATCTTAAAAATCATAATGAACAAATATGGATTCTTCAACGATCATGTTGTCGAAGTATTACAATTCCATAAATCCCATAAAATTAGTGAAAAAGGGAATAGGTACAGGAATCTCATAGTTAACTAGCATAAAATTCACATATTTCTCTTAAAATCAGTTTGATGGAGGCATAATTCCATAGATTACAAGGTCAAATAACTTAAAAACCAAAAAAATCCATTAAAATGATTGAGAAACTTCCAAAACACCTAGGAATTCATGGTCTATTGGATTATAAATTTCATAAATCACTTATATTTCGAGTGAAATCAGCACAACTCCGAGAATTTCTTGATTCCACACATGGATTCTTCTATAATCATGTTGTCAAAGTATAAAAATCTATAAATTCCATAAAATTAGTGAAAAAGGGAATACGTACAGGAATCTCGTAGTTAACTATCATAAAATTAACATAATTCTCTTAAAATCAGTTAGATGGAGGCATAATTCCATAGATCACAATGTCAAATAACTTAAAAACTAAAAAAAATCATTAAAATCATTGAGAAACTTCCAAACCACCTAGAAATATATGGTCCATTGAATTATAAATCCCATAAATAACTTATATTTCGCGTGAAATCGGCACAACTCCGTGAATTTATTGAGACTAATAGATAATGAGTAAATGAAATCTTAAAAATCATAATGGACAACACATGGATTCTTTTATAATCATGTTGTCAAAGTATAAAAATCCATAAATCCCATAAAATTAGTGAATAAGGGAATAGTTACAGGAATCTCATAGTTAACTAGCATAAAATTCACATAATTCTCTTAAAATCAGTTTGATAAGGGCATAATTCTATATATTACATTGTCTCATAACTTAAAAACCAAAAAAATCAATTAAAATCATTGAGAAACTTCCAAAACACCTAGGAATTAATGGTCTATTGGATTATAAATTTCATAAATCACTTAATTTTCGAGTGAAATCAGCACAACTCCGAGAATTTCTTGATTCCACACATGGATTCTTCTATAATCATGTTGTCAAAGTATAAAAATCTATAAATTCCATAAAATTAGTGAAAAAGGGAATACGTACAGGAATCTCATAGTTAACTATCATAAAATTCACATATTTCTCTTAAAATCAGTTTGATGGAGGCATAATTCCATAGATTACAAGGTCAAATAACTTAAAAACCAAAAAAATCCATTAAAATGATTGAGAAACTTCCAAAACACCTAGGAATTCATGGTCTATTGGATTATAAATTTCATAAATCACTTATATTTCGAGTGAAATCAGCACAACTCCGAGAATTTCTTGATTCCACACATGGATTCTTCTATAATCATGTTGTCAAAGTATAAAAATCTATAAATTCCATAAAATTAGTGAAAAAGGGAATACGTACAGGAATCTCGTAGTTAACTATCATAAAATTAACATAATTCTCTTAAAATCAGTTAGATGGAGGCATAATTCCATAGATCACAATGTCAAATAACTTAAAAACTAAAAAAAATCATTAAAATCATTGAGAAACTTCCAAACCACCTAGAAATATATGGTCCATTGAATTATAAATCCCATAAATAACTTATATTTCGCGTGAAATCGGCACAACTCCGTGAATTTATTGAGACTAATAGATAATGAGTAAATGAAATCTTAAAAATCATAATGGACAACACATGGATTCTTTTATAATCATGTTGTCAAAGTATAAAAATCCATAAATCCCATAAAATTAGTGAATAATGGACTACTTACAGTAATCGCATAGTTAACTAGCATAAAATTCACATTATTCTCATAAAATCAGTTTGATGTAGGCATAATTCTATATATTACATTGTCTCATAACTTAAAAACCAAAAAAATCCATTAAAATCATTGAGAAACTTCCAAAACACCTAAAAATTTATGGTCCATTGAATTATAAATCCCATAAATAACTTATATTTCGCGTGAAATCTGCACAACTCCGTGAATTTCTTGAGACTAATAGTTAAGGAGTCAATAAAACCTTAGAAATCATAATGGACAAACATGGATTCTTCAATAATCATGTTGTCAAAGTATAAAAATCCATAAATCCCATAAAATTAGTGTATAAGGGAATAGGTACAGGAATCTCATAGTTAACTAGCATAAAATTCACATAATTCTCTTAAAATCAGTTTGATGGAGGCATAATTCCATAGATTACAAGGTCAAATAACTTAAAAACCAAAAAAATCCATTAAAAACATTGAGAATCTTCCAAACCACCTAGAAATATATGGTCCATTGAATTATAAATCCCATAAATAACTTATATTTCGCGTGAAATCGGCACAACTCCGTGAATTTATTGAGACTAATAGTTAATGAGTGAATGAAATCTTAAAAATCATAATGGACAACACATGGATTCTTTTATAATCATGTTGTCGAAGTATTAAAATTCCATAAATCCCATAAAATTAGTGAAAAAGGGAATACGTACAGGAATCTCATAGTTAACTATCATAAAATTCACATAATTCTCTTAAAATCAGTTTGATAAGGGCACAATTCCATAGATTACAAGGTCAAATAACTTAAAAACCAAAAAAATCCATTAAAATCATTGAGAAACTTCCAAACCACCTAGAAATAAATGGTCCATTGAATTATAAATCCCATAAATAATTTATATTTCGCGTGAAATCGGCACAACTCCGTGAATTTATTGAGACTAATAGTTAATGAGTAAATGAAATCTTAAAAATCATAATGGACAACACATGGATTCTTTTATAATCATGTTGTCAAAGTATAAAAATCCATAAATCCCATAAAATTAGTGAATAATGGACTACTTACAGGAATCGCATAGTTAACTAGCATAAAATTCACATTATTCTCATAAAATCAGTTTGATGTAGGCATAATTCTATATATTACATTGTCTCATAACTTAAAAACCAAAAAAATCATTAAAATCATTGAGAAACTTCCAAAACACCTAGAAATTTATGGTCCATTGAATTATAAATCCCATAAATAACTTATATTTCGCGTGAAATCGGCACAACTCCGTGAATTTATTGAGACTAATAGTTAATGAGTAAATGAAATCTTAAAAATCATAATGGACAACACATGGATTCTTTTATAATCATGTTGTCAAAGTATAAAAATCCATAAATCCCATAAAATTAGTGAATAAGGGAATAGTTACAGGAATCTCATAGTTAACTAGCATAAAATTCACATAATTCTCATAAAATCAGTTTGATAAGGGCATAATTCTATATATTACATTGTCTCATAACTTAAAAACCAAAAAAATCAATTAAAATCATTGAGAAACTTCCAAAACACCTAGGAATTAATGGTCTATTGGATTATAAATTTCATAAATCACTTATTTTTCGAGTGAAATCAGCAAAACTCCGAGAATTTCTTGATTCCACACATGGATTCTTCTATAATCATGTTGTCAAAGTATAAAAATCTATAAATTCCATAAAATTAGTGAAAAAGGGAATACGTACAGGAATCTCATAGTTAACTATCATAAAATTCACATAATTCTCTTAATATCAGTTTGATGGAGGCATAATTCCATAGATCACAATGTCAAATTACTTAAAAACTAAAAAAAATCATTAAAATCATTGAGAAACTTCCAAAACACCTAGGAATTCATGGTCTATTGAACTATAAATCCCATAAATAACTTATATTTCGCGTGAAATCGGCAACACTCCATGAAAATATTGAGACTAATAGTTAATGAGTAAATGAAATCTTAAAAATCATAATGGACAACACATGGATTCTTTTATAATCATGTTGTCGAAGTATTAAAATTCCATAAATCCCATAAAATTAGTGAAAAGGGGAATAGGTACAGGAATCTCATAGTTAACTAGCATAAAATTCACATAATTCTCTAAAAATCAGTTTGATGGACGCATAATTTCATAGATTACAAGGTCAAATAACTTAAAAACCAAATAAATCCATTAATATCATTGAGAAACTTCCAAACCACCTAGAAATATATGGTCCATTGAATTATAAATCCCATAAATAATTTATATTTCGCGTGAAATCGGCACAACTCCGTGAATTTCTTGAGACTAATAGTTAAGGAGTCAATAAAACCTTAGAAATCATAATGGACAAACATGGATTCTTCAATAGTCATGTTGTCAAAGTATAAAAATCCATAAATCCCATAAAATTAGTGTATAAGGGAATAGGTACAGGAATCTCATAGTTAACTATCATAAAATTCACATAATTCTCTTAAAATCAGTTTGATGGAGGCATAATTCCATAGATCACAATGTCAAATTACTTAAAAACTAAAAAAAATCATTAAAATCATTGAGAAACTTCCAAAACACCTAGGAATTCATGGTCTATTGAACTATAAATCCCATAAATAACTTATATTTCGCGTGAAATCGGCACAACTCCGTGAATTTCTTGAGACTAATAGTTAAGGAGTCAATAAAATCTTAAAAATCATAATGAACAAATATGGATTCTTCAACGATCATGTTGTCGAAGTATTACAATTCCATAAATCCCATAAAATTAGTGAAAAAGGGAATAGGTACAGGAATCTCATAGTTAACTAGCATAAAATTCACATATTTCTCTTAAAATCAGTTTGATGGAGGCATAATTCCATAGATTACAAGGTCAAATAACTTAAAAACCAAAAAAATCCATTAAAATGATTGAGAAACTTCCAAAACACCTAGGAATTCATGGTCTATTGGATTATAAATTTCATAAATCACTTATATTTCGAGTGAAATCAGCACAACTCCGAGAATTTCTTGATTCCACACATGGATTCTTCTATAATCATGTTGTCAAAGTATAAAAATCTATAAATTCCATAAAATTAGTGAAAAAGGGAATACGTACAGGAATCTCGTAGTTAACTATCATAAAATTAACATAATTCTCTTAAAATCAGTTAGATGGAGGCATAATTCCATAGATCACAATGTCAAATAACTTAAAAACTAAAAAAAATCATTAAAATCATTGAGAAACTTCCAAACCACCTAGAAATATATGGTCCATTGAATTATAAATCCCATAAATAACTTATATTTCGCGTGAAATCGGCACAACTCCGTGAATTTATTGAGACTAATAGATAATGAGTAAATGAAATCTTAAAAATCATAATGGACAACACATGGATTCTTTTATAATCATGTTGTCAAAGTATAAAAATCCATAAATCCCATAAAATTAGTGAATAAGGGAATAGTTACAGGAATCTCATAGTTAACTAGCATAAAATTCACATAATTCTCTTAAAATCAGTTTGATAAGGGCATAATTCTATATATTACATTGTCTCATAACTTAAAAACCAAAAAAATCAATTAAAATCATTGAGAAACTTCCAAAACACCTAGGAATTAATGGTCTATTGGATTATAAATTTCATAAATCACTTAATTTTCGAGTGAAATCAGCACAACTCCGAGAATTTCTTGATTCCACACATGGATTCTTCTATAATCATGTTGTCAAAGTATAAAAATCTATAAATTCCATAAAATTAGTGAAAAAGGGAATACGTACAGGAATCTCATAGTTAACTATCATAAAATTCACATAATTCTCTTAAAATCAGTTTGATGGAGGCATAATTCCATAGATTACAAGGTCAAATAACTTAAAAACCAAAAAAATCCATTAAAATGATTGAGAAACTTCCAAAACACCTAGGAATTCATGGTCTATTGGATTATAAATTTCATAAATCACTTATATTTCGAGTGAAATCAGCACAACTCCGAGAATTTCTTGATTCCACACATGGATTCTTCTATAATCATGTTGTCAAAGTATAAAAATCTATAAATTCCATAAAATTAGTGAAAAAGGGAATACGTACAGGAATCTCGTAGTTAACTATCATAAAATTAACATAATTCTCTTAAAATCAGTTAGATGGAGGCATAATTCCATAGATCACAATGTCAAATAACTTAAAAACTAAAAAAAATCATTAAAATCATTGAGAAACTTCCAAACCACCTAGAAATATATGGTCCATTGAATTATAAATCCCATAAATAACTTATATTTCGCGTGAAATCGGCACAACTCCGTGAATTTATTGAGACTAATAGATAATGAGTAAATGAAATCTTAAAAATCATAATGGACAACACATGGATTCTTTTATAATCATGTTGTCAAAGTATAAAAATCCATAAATCCCATAAAATTAGTGAATAAGGGAATAGTTACAGGAATCTCATAGTTAACTAGCATAAAATTCACATAATTCTCTTAAAATCAGTTTGATAAGGGCATAATTCTATATATTACATTGTCTCATAACTTAAAAACCAAAAAAATCAATTAAAATCATTGAGAAACTTCCAAAACACCTAGGAATTAATGGTCTATTGGATTATAAATTTCATAAATCACTTAATTTTCGAGTGAAATCAGCACAACTCCGAGAATTTCTTGATTCCACACATGGATTCTTCTATAATCATGTTGTCAAAGTATAAAAATCTATAAATTCCATAAAATTAGTGAAAAAGGGAATACGTACAGGAATCTCATAGTTAACTATCATAAAATTCACATAATTCTCTTAAAATCAGTTTGATGGAGGCATAATTCCATAGATTACAAGGTCAAATAACTTAAAAACCAAAAAAATCCATTAAAATGATTGAGAAACTTCCAAAACACCTAGGAATTCATGGTCTATTGGATTATAAATTTCATAAATCACTTATATTTCGAGTGAAATCAGCACAACTCCGAGAATTTCTTGATTCCACACATGGATTCTTCTATAATCATGTTGTCAAAGTATAAAAATCTATAAATTCCATAAAATTAGTGAAAAAGGGAATACGTACAGGAATCTCGTAGTTAACTATCATAAAATTAACATAATTCTCTTAAAATCAGTTAGATGGAGGCATAATTCCATAGATCACAATGTCAAATAACTTAAAAACTAAAAAAAATCATTAAAATCATTGAGAAACTTCCAAACCACCTAGAAATATATGGTCCATTGAATTATAAATCCCATAAATAACTTATATTTCGCGTGAAATCGGCACAACTCCGTGAATTTATTGAGACTAATAGATAATGAGTAAATGAAATCTTAAAAATCATAATGGACAACACATGGATTCTTTTATAATCATGTTGTCAAAGTATAAAAATCCATAAATCCCATAAAATTAGTGAATAAGGGAATAGTTACAGGAATCTCATAGTTAACTAGCATAAAATTCACATAATTCTCTTAAAATCAGTTTGATAAGGGCATAATTCTATATATTACATTGTCTCATAACTTAAAAACCAAAAAAATCAATTAAAATCATTGAGAAACTTCCAAAACACCTAGGAATTAATGGTCTATTGGATTATAAATTTCATAAATCACTTAATTTTCGAGTGAAATCAGCACAACTCCGAGAATTTCTTGATTCCACACATGGATTCTTCTATAATCATGTTGTCAAAGTATAAAAATCTATAAATTCCATAAAATTAGTGAAAAAGGGAATACGTACAGGAATCTCATAGTTAACTATCATAAAATTCACATAATTCTCTTAAAATCAGTTTGATGGAGGCATAATTCCATAGATTACAAGGTCAAATAACTTAAAAACCAAAAAAATCCATTAAAATGATTGAGAAACTTCCAAAACACCTAGGAATTCATGGTCTATTGGATTATAAATTTCATAAATCACTTATATTTCGAGTGAAATCAGCACAACTCCGAGAATTTCTTGATTCCACACATGGATTCTTCTATAATCATGTTGTCAAAGTATAAAAATCTATAAATTCCATAAAATTAGTGAAAAAGGGAATACGTACAGGAATCTCGTAGTTAACTATCATAAAATTAACATAATTCTCTTAAAATCAGTTAGATGGAGGCATAATTCCATAGATCACAATGTCAAATAACTTAAAAACTAAAAAAAATCATTAAAATCATTGAGAAACTTCCAAACCACCTAGAAATATATGGTCCATTGAATTATAAATCCCATAAATAACTTATATTTCGCGTGAAATCGGCACAACTCCGTGAATTTATTGAGACTAATAGATAATGAGTAAATGAAATCTTAAAAATCATAATGGACAACACATGGATTCTTTTATAATCATGTTGTCAAAGTATAAAAATCCATAAATCCCATAAAATTAGTGAATAAGGGAATAGTTACAGGAATCTCATAGTTAACTAGCATAAAATTCACATAATTCTCTTAAAATCAGTTTGATAAGGGCATAATTCTATATATTACATTGTCTCATAACTTAAAAACCAAAAAAATCAATTAAAATCATTGAGAAACTTCCAAAACACCTAGGAATTAATGGTCTATTGGATTATAAATTTCATAAATCACTTAATTTTCGAGTGAAATCAGCACAACTCCGAGAATTTCTTGATTCCACACATGGATTCTTCTATAATCATGTTGTCAAAGTATAAAAATCTATAAATTCCATAAAATTAGTGAAAAAGGGAATACGTACAGGAATCTCGTAGTTAACTATCATAAAATTAACATAATTCTCTTAAAATCAGTTAGATGGAGGCATAATTCCATAGATCACAATGTCAAATAACTTAAAAACTAAAAAAAATCATTAAAATCATTGAGAAACTTCCAAACCACCTAGAAATATATGGTCCATTGAATTATAAATCCCATAAATAACTTATATTTCGCGTGAAATCGGCACAACTCCGTGAATTTATTGAGACTAATAGATAATGAGTAAATGAAATCTTAAAAATCATAATGGACAACACATGGATTCTTTTATAATCATGTTGTCAAAGTATAAAAATCCATAAATCCCATAAAATTAGTGAATAAGGGAATAGTTACAGGAATCTCATAGTTAACTAGCATAAAATTCACATAATTCTCTTAAAATCAGTTTGATAAGGGCATAATTCTATATATTACATTGTCTCATAACTTAAAAACCAAAAAAATCAATTAAAATCATTGAGAAACTTCCAAAACACCTAGGAATTAATGGTCTATTGGATTATAAATTTCATAAATCACTTAATTTTCGAGTGAAATCAGCACAACTCCGAGAATTTCTTGATTCCACACATGGATTCTTCTATAATCATGTTGTCAAAGTATAAAAATCTATAAATTCCATAAAATTAGTGAAAAAGGGAATACGTACAGGAATCTCATAGTTAACTATCATAAAATTCACATAATTCTCTAAAAATCAGTTTGATGGACGCATAATTTCATAGATTACAAGGTCAAATAACTTAAAAACCAAATAAATCCATTAATATCATTGAGAAACTTCCAAACCACCTAGAAATATATGGTCCATTGAATTATAAATCCCATAAATAATTTATATTTCGCGTGAAATCGGCACAACTCCGTGAATTTCTTGAGACTAATAGTTAAGGAGTCAATAAAACCTTAGAAATCATAATGGACAAACATGGATTCTTCAATAATCATGTTGTCAAAGTATAAAAATCCATAAATCCCATAAAATTAGTGTATAAGGGAATAGGTACAGGAATCTCATAGTTAACTAGCATAAAATTCACATAATTCTCTTAAAATCAGTTTGATGGAGGCATAATTCCATAGATTACAAGGTCAAATAACTTAAAAACCAAAAAAATCCATTAAAATCATTGAGAAACTTCCAAACCACCTAGAAATATATGGTCCATTGAATTATAAATCCCATAAATAACTTATATTTCGCGTGAAATCGGCACAACTCCGTGAATTTATTGAGACTAATAGTTAATGAGTAAATGAAATCTTAAAAATCATAATGGACAACACATGGATTCTTTTATAATCATGTTGTCAAAGTATAAAAATCCATAAATCCCATAAAATTAGTGAATAATGGACTACTTACAGGAATCGCATAGTTAACTAGCATAAAATTCACATTATTCTCATAAAATCAGTTTGATGTAGGCATAATTCTATATATTACATTGTCTCATAACTTAAAAACCAAAAAAATCCATTAAAATCATTGAGAAACTTCCAAAACACCTAAAAATTTATGGTCCATTGAATTATAAATCCCATAAATAACTTATATTTCGCGTGAAATCGGCACAACTCCGTGAATTTATTGAGACTAATAGTTAATGAGTAAATGAAATCTTAAAAATCATAATGGACAACACATGGATTCTTTTATAATCATGTTGTCAAAGTATAAAAATCCATAAATCCCATAAAATTAGTGAATAAGAGAATAGTTACAGGAATCTCATAGTTAACTAGCATAAAATTCACATAATTCTCATAAAATCAGTTTGATAAGGACATAATTCTATATATTACATTGTCTCATAACTAAAAACCAAAAAAATCAATTAAAATCATTGAGAAACTTCCAAAACACCTAGGAATTAATGGTCTATTGGATTATAAATTTCATAAATCACTTATTTTTCGAGTGAAATCAGCACAACTCCGAGAATTTCTTGATTCCACACATGGATTCTTCTATAATCATGTTGTCAAAGTATAAAAATCTATAAATTCCATAACATTAGTGAAAAAGGGAATACGTACAGGAATCTCATAGTTAACTATCATAAAATTCACATAATTCTCTTAAAATCAGTTTGATGGAGGCATAATTCCATAGATCACAATGTCAAATTACTTAAAAACTAAAAAAAATCATTAAAATCATTGAGAAACTTCCAAAACACCTAGGAATTCATGGTCTATTGAACTATAAATCCCATAAATAACTTATATTTCGCGTGAAATCGGCAACACTCCATGAAAATATTGAGACTAATAGTTAATGAGTAAATGAAATCTTAAAAATCATAATGGACAACACATGGATTCTTTTATAATCATGTTGTCGAAGTATTAAAATTCCATAAATCCCATAAAATTAGTGAAAAGGGGAATAGGTACAGGAATCTCATAGTTAACTAGCATAAAATTCACATAATTCTCTAAAAATCAGTTTGATGGACGCATAATTTCATAGATTACAAGGTCAAATAACTTAAAAACCAAATAAATCCATTAATATCATTGAGAAACTTCCAAACCACCTAGAAATATATGGTCCATTGAATTATAAATCCCATAAATAATTTATATTTCGCGTGAAATCGGCACAACTCCGTGAATTTCTTAAGACTAATAGTTAAGGAGTCAATAAAACCTTAGAAATCATAATGGACAAACATGGATTCTTCAATAATCATGTTGTCAAAGTATAAAAATCCATAAATCCCATAAAATTAGTGTATAAGGGAATAGGTACAGGAATCTCATAGTTAACTAGCATAAAATTCACATAATTCTCTTAAAATCAGTTTGATGGAGGCATAATTCCATAGATTACAAGGTCAAATAACTTAAAAACCAAAAAAATCCATTAAAATCATTGAGAAACTTCCAAACCACCTAGAAATATATGGTCCATTGAATTATAAATCCCATAAATAACTTATATTTCGCGTGAAATCGGCACAACTCCGTGAATTTATTGAGACTAATAGTTAATGAGTAAATGAAATCTTAAAAATCATAATGGACAACACATGGATTCTTTTATAATCATGTTGTCAAAGTATAAAAATCCATAAATCCCATAAAATTAGTGAATAATGGACTACTTACAGGAATCGCATAGTTAACTAGCATAAAATTCACATTATTCTCATAAAATCAGTTTGATGTAGGCATAATTCTATATATTACATTGTCTCATAACTTAAAAACCAAAAAAATCCATTAAAATCATTGAGAAACTTCCAAAACACCTAGAAATTTATGGTCCATTGAATTATAAATCCCATAAATAACTTATATTTCGCGTGAAATCGGCACAACTCCGTGAATTTATTGAGACTAATAGTTAATGAGTAAATGAAATCTTAAAAATCATAATGGACAACACATGGATTCTTTTATAATCATGTTGTCAAAGTATAAAAATCCATAAATCCCATAAAATTAGTGAATAAGGGAATTGTTACAGGAATCTCATAGTTAACTAGCATAAAATTCACATAATTCTCTTAAAATCAGTTTGATAAGGGCATAATTCTATATATTACATTGTCTCATAACTTAAAAACCAAAAAAATCAATTAAAATCATTGAGAAACTTCCAAAACACCTAGGAATTACTGGTCTATTGGATTATATATTTCATAAATCACTTATTTTTCGAGTGAAATCAGCACAACTCCGAGAATTTCTTGATTCCACACATGGATTCTTCTATAATCATGTTGTCAAAGTATAAAAATCTATAAATTCCATAAAATTAGTGAAAAAGGGAATACGTACAGGAATCTCATAGTTAACTATCATAAAATTCACATAATTCTCTTAAAATCAGTTTGATGGAGGCATAATTCCATAGATCACAATGTCAAATAACTTAAAAACTAAAAAAAATCATTAAAATCATTGAGAAACTTCCAAAACACCTAGGAATTCATGGTCTATTGAACTATAAATCCCATAAATAACTTATATTTCGCGTGAAATCGGCAACACTCCATGGAAATATTGAGACTAATAGTTAATGAGTAAATGAAATCTTAAAAATCATAATGGACAACACATGGATTCTTTTATAATCATGTTGTCGAAGTATTAAAATTCCATAAATCCCATAAAATTAGTGAAAAGGGGAATAGGTACAGGAATCTCATAGTTAACTAGCATAAAATTCACATAATTCTCTAAAAATCAGTTTGATGGACGCATAATTTCATAGATTACAAGGTCAAATAACTTAAAAACCAAATAAATCCATTAATATCATTGAGAAACTTCCAAACCACCTAGAAATATATGGTCCATTGAATTATAAATCCCATAAATAATTTATATTTCGCGTGAAATCGGCACAACTCCGTGAATTTCTTAAGACTAATAGTTAAGGAGTCAATAAAACCTTAGAAATCATAATGGACAAACATGGATTCTTCAATAATCATGTTGTCAAAGTATAAAAATCCATAAATCCCATAAAATTAGTGTATAAGGGAATAGGTACAGGTATCTCATAGTTAACTAGCATAAAATTCACATAATTCTCTTAAAATCAGTTTGATGGAGGCATAATTCCATAGATTACAAGGTCAAATAACTTAAAAACCAAAAAAATCCATTAAAATCATTGAGAAACTTCCAAACCACCTAGAAATATATGGTCCATTGAATTATAAATCCCATAAATAACTTATATTTCGCGTGAAATCGGCACAACTCCGTGAATTTATTGAGACTAATAGTTAATGAGTAAATGAAATCTTAAAAATCATAATGGACAACACATGGATTCTTTTATAATCATGTTGTCAAAGTATAAAAATCCATAAATCCCATAAAATTAGTGAATAATGGACTACTTACAGGAATCGCATAGTTAACTAGCATAAAATTCACATTATTCTCATAAAATCAGTTTGATGTAGGCATAATTCTATATATTACATTGTCTCATAACTTAAAAACCAAAAAAATCCATTAAAATCATTGAGAAACTTCCAAAACACCTAGAAATTTATGGTCCATTGAATTATAAATCCCATAAATAACTTATATTTCGCGTGAAATCGGCACAACTCCGTGAATTTATTGAGACTAATAGTTAATGAGTAAATGAAATCTTAAAAATCATAATGGACAACACATGGATTCTTTTATAATCATATTGTCAAAGTATAAAAATCCATAAATCCCATAAAATTAGTGAATAAGGGAATTGTTACAGGAATCTCATAGTTAACTAGCATAAAATTCACATAATTCTCTTAAAATCAGTTTGATAAGGGCATAATTCTATATATTACATTGTCTCATAACTTAAAAACCAAAAAAATCAATTAAAATCATTGAGAAACTTCCAAAACACCTAGGAATTACTGGTCTATTGGATTATAAATTTCATAAATCACTTATTTTTCGAGTGAAATCAGCACAACTCCGAGAATTTCTTGATTCCACACATGGATTCTTCTATAATCATGTTGTCAAAGTATAAAAATCTATAAATTCCATAAAATTAGTGAAAAAGGGAATACGTACAGGAATCTCATAGTTAACTATCATAAAATTCACATAATTCTCTTAAAATCAGTTTGATGGAGGCATAATTCCATAGATCACAATGTCAAATAACTTAAAAACTAAAAAAAATCATTAAAATCATTGAGAAACTTCCAAAACACCTAGGAATTCATGGTCTATTGAACTATAAATCCCATAAATAACTTATATTTCGCGTGAAATCGGCAACACTCCATGGAAATATTGAGACTAATAGTTAATGAGTAAATGAAATCTTAAAAATCATAATGGACAACACATGGATTCTTTTATAATCATGTTGTCGAAGTATTAAAATTCCATAAATCCCATAAAATTAGTGAAAAGGGGAATAGGTACAGGAATCTCATAGTTAACTAGCATAAAATTCACATAATTCTCTAAAAATCAGTTTGATGGACGCATAATTTCATAGATTACAAGGTCAAATAACTTAAAAACCAAATAAATCCATTAATATCATTGAGAAACTTCCAAACCACCTAGAAATATATGGTCCATTGAATTATAAATCCCATAAATAATTTATATTTCGCGTGAAATCGGCACAACTCCGTGAATTTCTTGAGACTAATAGTTAAGGAGTCAATAAAACCTTAGAAATCATAATGGACAAACATGGATTCTTCAATAATCATGTTGTCAAAGTATAAAAATCCATAAATCCCATAAAATTAGTGTATAAGGGAATAGGTACAGGAATCTCATAGTTAACTAGCATAAAATTCACATAATTCTCTTAAAATCAGTTTGATGGAGGCATAATTCCATAGATTACAAGGTCAAATAACTTAAAAACCAAAAAAATCCATTAAAATCATTGAGAAACTTCCAAACCACCTAGAAATATATGGTCCATTGAATTATAAATCCCATAAATAACTTATATTTCGCGTGAAATCGGCACAACTCCGTGAATTTATTGAGACTAATAGTTAATGAGTAAATGAAATCTTAAAAATCATAATGGACAACACATGGATTCTTTTATAATCATGTTGTCAAAGTATAAAAATCCATAAATCCCATAAAATTAGTGAATAATGGACTACTTACAGGAATCGCATAGTTAACTAGCATAAAATTCACATTATTCTCATAAAATCAGTTTGATGTAGGCATAATTCTATATATTACATTGTCTCATAACTTAAAAACCAAAAAAATCCATTAAAATCATTGAGAAACTTCCAAAACACCTAGAAATTTATGGTCCATTGAATTATAAATCCCATAAATAACTTATATTTCGCGTGAAATCGGCACAACTCCGTGAATTTATTGAGACTAATAGTTAATGAGTAAATGAAATCTTAAAAATCATAATGGACAACACATGGATTCTTTTATAATCATGTTGTCAAAGTATAAAAATCCATAAATCCCATAAAATTAGTGAATAAGGGAATTGTTACAGGAATCTCATAGTTAACTAGCATAAAATTCACATAATTCTCTTAAAATCAGTTTGATAAGGGCATAATTCTATATATTACATTGTCTCATAACTTAAAAACCAAAAAAATCAATTAAAATCATTGAGAAACTTCCAAAACACCTAGGAATTACTGGTCTATTGGATTATAAATTTCATAAATCACTTATTTTTCGAGTGAAATCAGCACAACTCCGAGAATTTCTTGATTCCACACATGGATTCTTCTATAATCATGTTGTCAAAGTATAAAAATCTATAAATTCCATAAAATTAGTGAAAAAGGGAATACGTACAGGAATCTCATAGTTAACTATCATAAAATTCACATAATTCTCTTAAAATCAGTTTGATGGAGGCATAATTCCATAGATCACAATGTCAAATAACTTAAAAACTAAAAAAAATCATTAAAATCATTGAGAAACTTCCAAAACACCTAGGAATTCATGGTCTATTGAACTATAAATCCCATAAATAACTTATATTTCGCGTGAAATCGGCAACACTCCATGGAAATATTGAGACTAATAGTTAATGAGTAAATGAAATCTTAAAAATCATAATGGACAACACATGGATTCTTTTATAATCATGTTGTCGAAGTATTAAAATTCCATAAATCCCATAAAATTAGTGAAAAGGGGAATAGGTACAGGAATCTCATAGTTAACTAGCATAAAATTCACATAATTCTCTAAAAATCAGTTTGATGGACGCATAATTTCATAGATTACAAGGTCAAATAACTTAAAAACCAAATAAATCCATTAATATCATTGAGAAACTTCCAAACCACCTAGAAATATATGGTCCATTGAATTATAAATCCCATAAATAATTTATATTTCGCGTGAAATCGGCACAACTCCGTGAATTTCTTAAGACTAATAGTTAAGGAGTCAATAAAACCTTAGAAATCATAATGGACAAACATGGATTCTTCAATAATCATGTTGTCAAAGTATAAAAATCCATAAATCCCATTAAATTAGTGAATAAGAGAATAGTTACAGGAATCTCATAGTTAACTAGCATAAAATTCACATAATTCTCATAAAATCAGTTTGATAAGGACATAATTCTATATATTACATTGTCTCATAACTAAAAACCAAAAAAATCAATTAAAATCATTGAGAAACTTCCAAAACACCTAGGAATTAATGGTCTATTGGATTATAAATTTCATAAATCACTTATTTTTCGAGTGAAATCAGCACAACTCCGAGAATTTCTTGATTCCACACATGGATTCTTCTATAATCATGTTGTCAAAGTATAAAAATCTATAAATTCCATAACATTAGTGAAAAAGGGAATACGTACAGGAATCTCATAGTTAACTATCATAAAATTCACATAATTCTCTTAAAATCAGTTTGATGGAGGCATAATTCCATAGATCACAATGTCAAATTACTTAAAAACTAAAAAAAATCATTAAAATCATTGAGAAACTTCCAAAACACCTAGGAATTCATGGTCTATTGAACTATAAATCCCATAAATAACTTATATTTCGCGTGAAATCGGCAACACTCCATGAAAATATTGAGACTAATAGTTAATGAGTAAATGAAATCTTAAAAATCATAATGGACAACACATGGATTCTTTTATAATCATGTTGTCGAAGTATTAAAATTCCATAAATCCCATAAAATTAGTGAAAAGGGGAATAGGTACAGGAATCTCATAGTTAACTAGCATAAAATTCACATAATTCTCTAAAAATCAGTTTGATGGACGCATAATTTCATAGATTACAAGGTCAAATAACTTAAAAACCAAATAAATCCATTAATATCATTGAGAAACTTCCAAACCACCTAGAAATATATGGTCCATTGAATTATAAATCCCATAAATAATTTATATTTCGCGTGAAATCGGCACAACTCCGTGAATTTCTTAAGACTAATAGTTAAGGAGTCAATAAAACCTTAGAAATCATAATGGACAAACATGGATTCTTCAATAATCATGTTGTCAAAGTATAAAAATCCATAAATCCCATAAAATTAGTGTATAAGGGAATAGGTACAGGAATCTCATAGTTAACTAGCATAAAATTCACATAATTCTCTTAAAATCAGTTTGATGGAGGCATAATTCCATAGATTACAAGGTCAAATAACTTAAAAACCAAAAAAATCCATTAAAATCATTGAGAAACTTCCAAACCACCTAGAAATATATGGTCCATTGAATTATAAATCCCATAAATAATTTATATTTCGCGTGAAATCGGCACAACTCCGTGAATTTCTTAAGACTAATAGTTAAGGAGTCAATAAAACCTTAGAAATCATAATGGACAAACATGGATTCTTCAATAATCATGTTGTCAAAGTATAAAAATCCAAAAATCCCATAAAATTAGTGTATAAGGGAATAGGTACAGGAATCTCATAGTTAACTAGCATAAAATTCACATAATTCTCTTAAAATCAGTTTGATGGAGGCATAATTCCATAGATTACAAGGTCAAATAACTTAAAAACCAAATAAATCCATTAAAATCATTGAGAAACTTCCAAACCACCTAGAAATATATGGTCCATTGAATTATAAATCCCATAAATAATTTATAATACGCGTGAAATCGGCACAACTCCGTGAATTTCTTGAGACTAATAGTTAAGGAGTCAATAAAACCTTAGTAATCATATTGGACAAACATGGATTCTTCAATAATCATGTTGTCAAAGTATAAAAATCCATAAATCCCATAAAATTAGTGTATAAGGGAATAGGTACAGGAATCTCATAGTTAACTAGCATAAAATTCACATAATTCTCTTAAAATCAGTTTGATGGAGGCATAATTCCATAGATTACAAGGTCAAATAACTTAAAAACCAAAAAAATCCATTAAAATCATTGAGAAACTTCCAAACCACCTAGAAATATATGGTCCATTGAATTATAAATCCCATAAATAACTTATATTTCGCGTGAAATCGGCACAACTCCGTGAATTTATTGAGACTAATAGATAATGAGTAAATGAAATCTTAAAAATCATAATGGACAACACATGGATTCTTTTATAATCATGTTGTCAAAGTATAAAAATCCATAAATCCCATAAAATTAGTGAATAAGGGAATTGTTACAGGAATCTCATAGTTAACTAGCATAAAATTCACATAATTCTCTTAAAATCAGTTTGATAAGGGCATAATTCTATATATTACATTGTCTCATAACTTAAAAACCAAAAAAATCAATTAAAATCATTGAGAAACTTCCAAAACACCTAGGAATTAATGGTCTATTGGATTATAAATTTCATAAATCACTTATTTTTCGAGTGAAATCAGCACAACTCCGAGAATTTCTTGATTCCACACATGGATTCTTCTATAATCATGTTGTCAAAGTATAAAAATCTATAAATTCCATAATATTAGTGAAAAAGGGAATACGTACAGGAATCTCATAGTTAACTATCATAAAATTCACATAATTCTCTTAAAATCAGTTTGATGGAGGCATAATTCCATAGATCACAATGTCAAATAACTTAAAAACTAAAAAAAATCATTAAAATCATTGAGAAACTTCCAAAACACCTAGGAATTCATGGTCTATTGAACTATAAATCCCATAAATAACTTATATTTCGCGTGAAATCGGCACAACTCCGTGAATTTATTGAGACTAATAGTTAATGAGTAAATGAAATCTTAAAAATCATAATGGACAACACATGGATTCTTTTATAATCATGTTGTCAAAGTATAAAAATCCATAAATCCCATAAAATTAGTGAATAATGGACTACTTACAGGAATCTCATTGTTAACTAGCATAAAATTCACATTATTCTCTTAAAATCAGTTTGATGGAGGCATAGTTCCATAGATCACATGGTCAAATAACTTAAAAACCAAAAAAATCAATTACAATCATTGAGAAACTTCCAAAACACCTAGGAATTCATGGTCCATTGAATTATAAATCCCATAAATAATTTATATTTCGCGTGAAATCGGCACAACTCCGTGAATTTCTTGAGACTAATAGTTAATGAGTGAATGAAATCTTAAAAATCATAATGGACAACACATGGATTCTTTTATAATCATGTTGTCGAAGTATTAAAATTCCATAAATCCCATAAATTTAGTGAAAAAGGGAATAGGTACAGGAATCTCATAGTTAACTAGCATAAAATTCACATAATTCTCTTCAAATCAGTTTGATGGAGTTATAATTCCATAGATTACAAGGTCAAATAACTTAAAAACAAAAAAATCCATTAAAATCATTGAGAAACTTCCAAAACACCTAGGAATTCATGGTCTATTGAACTATAAATCCCATAAATAACTGATATTTCGCGTGAAATCGGCAACCCTCCATGAATTTATTGAGACTAATAGTTAATGAGTGAATGAAATCTTAAAAATCATAATGGACAACACATGGATTCTTTTATAATCATGTTGTCGAAGTATTAAAATTCCATAAATCCCATAAAATTAGTGAAAAAGGGAATAGGTACAAGAATCTCATAGTTAACTATCATAAAATTCACATAATTCTCTTAACATCAGTTTGATGGAGGCATAATTCCATAGATCACAATGTCAAATAACTTAAAAACTAAAAAAAATCATTAAAATCATTGAGAAACTTCCAAAACACCTAGGAATTCATGGTCTATTGAACTATAAATCCCATAAATAACTTATATTTCGCGTGAAATCGGCAACACTCCATGAATTTATTGAGACTAATAGTTAATGAGTTAATGAAATCTTAAAAATCATAACGGACAACACATGGATTCTTCTATAATCATGTTGTCAAAGTATAAAAATCCATAAATCCCATAAAATTAGTGAATAATGGACTACTTACAGGAATCTCATAGTTAACTAGCATAAAATTCACATTATTCTCTTAAAATCAGTTTGATGGAGGCATAATTCCATAGATCACATGGTCAAATAACTTAAAAACCAAAAAAATCAATTACAATCATTGAGAAACTTCCAAAACACCTAGGAATTAATGGTCCATTGGAGTATAAATTTCATAAATCACTTATATTTCGAGTGAAATCGGCACAACTCCAAGAATTTCTTGAGACTAATAGTTAAGGAGTCAATAAAATCTTAAAAATCATAATGAACAAATATGGATTCTTCAACGATCATGTTGTCGAAGTATTAAAATTCCATAAATTTCATAAAATTAGTGAAAAAGGGAATAGGTACAGGAATGTCATAGTTAACTAGCATAAAATTCACATAATTCTCTTAAAATCAGTTTGATGGAGGCATAATTCCATAGATTACAAGGTCAAATAACTTAAAAACCAAAAAAATCCATTAAAATCATTGAGAAACTTCCAAACCACCTAGAAATATATGGTCCATTGAATTATAAATCCCATAAATAACTTATATTTCGCGTGAAATCGGCACAACTCCGTGAATTTATTGAGACTAATAGTTAATGAGTAAATGAAATCTTAAAAATCATAATGGACAACACATGGATTCTTTTATAATCATGTTGTCAAAGTATAAAAATCCATAAATCCCATAAAATTAGTGAATAATGGACTACTTACAGGAATCTCATAGTTAACTAGCATAAAATTCACATTATTCTCTTAAAATCAGTTTGATGGAGGCATAATTCCATAGATCACATGGTCAAATAACTTAAAAACCAAAAAAATCAATTACAATCATTGAGAAACTTCCAAAACACCTAGGAATTCATGGTCCATTGGAGTATAAATTTCATAAATCACTTATATTTCGAGTGAAATCGGCACAACTCCGAGAATTTCTTGAGACTAATAGTTAAGGAGTCAATAAAATCTTAAAAATCATAATGAACAAATATGGATTCTTCAACGATCATGTTGTCGAAGTATTAAAATTCCATAAATTTCATAAAATTAGTGAAAAAGGGAATAGGTACAGGAATATCATAGTTAACTAGCATAAAATTCACATAATTCTCTTAAAATCAGTTTGATGGAGGCATAATTCCATAGATTACAAGGTCAAATAACTTAAAAACCAAAAAAATCCATTAAAAACATTGAGAAACTTCCAAACCACCTAGAAATATATGGTCCATTGAATTATAAATCCCATAAATAACTTATATTTCGCGTGAAATCGGCACAACTCCGTGAATTTATTGAGACTAATAGTTAATGAGTGAATGAAATCTTAAAAATCATAATGGACAACACATGGATTCTTTTATAATCATGTTGTCGAAGTATTAAAATTCCATAAATCCCATAAAATTAGTGAAAAAGGGAATAGGTACAGGAATCTCATAGTTAACTAGCATAAAATTCACATAATTCTCTTCAAATCAGTTTGATGGAGTTATAATTCCATAGATTACAAGGTCAAATAACTTAAAAACAAAAAAATCCATTAAAATCATTGAGAAACTTCCAAAACACCTAGGAATTCATGGTCTATTGAACTATAAATCCCATAAATAACTTATATTTCGCGTGAAATCGGCAACCCTCCATGAATTTATTGAGACTAATAGTTAATGAGTTAATGAAATCTTAAAAATCATAACAAACAACACATGGATTCTCCTATAATCATGTTGTCAAAGTATAAAAATCCATAAATCCCATAAAATTAGTGAATAATGGACTACTTACAGGAATCTCATAGTTAACTAGCATAAAATTCACATTATTCTCTTAAAATCAGTTTGATGGAGGCATAGTTCCATAGATCACATGGTCAAATAACTTAAAAACCAAAAAAATCAATTACAATCATTGAGAAACTTCCAAAACACCAAGGAATTCATGGTCTATTGGATTATAAATTTCATAAATCACTTATATTTCGAGTGAAATCGGCCCAACTCCGAGAATTTCTTGAGACTAATAATTAAGGAGTCAATAAAATCTTAAAAATCATAATGAACAAATATGGATTCTTCAACGATCATGTTGTCGAAGTATTAAAATTCCATAAATCCCATAAAATTAGTGAAAAAGGGAATAGGTACAGGAATCTCATAGTTAACTAGCATAAAATTACAATAATTCTCTTAAAATCAGTTTGATGGAGGCATAATTCCATAGATTACAAGGTCAAATAACTTAAAACCAAAAAAATCAATTACAATCATTGAGAAACTTCCAAAACACCTAGGAATTCATGGTCCATTGGATTATAAATTTCATAAATCACTTATATTTCGAGTGAAATCGGCCCAACTCCGAGAATTTCTTGAGACTAATAATTAAGGAGTCAATAAAATCTTAAAAATCATAATGAACAAATATGGATTCTTCAACGATCATGTTGTCGAAGTATTAAAATTCCATAAATCCCATAAAATTAGTGAAAAAGGGAATAGGTACAGGAATCTCATAGTTAACTAGCATAAAATTACAATAATTAACTTAAAATCAGTTTGATGGAGGCATAATTCCATAGATTACAAGGTCAAATAACTTAAAACCAAAAAAATCAATTAAAATCCTTGAGAAACTTCCAAAACACCAAGGAATTCATGGTCCATTGGATTATAAATTTCATAAATCACTTATATTTCGAGTGAAATCGGCCCAACTCCGAGAATTTCTTGAGACTAATAATTAAGGAGTCAATAAAATCTTAAAAATCATAATGAACAAATATGGATTCTTCAACGATCATGTTATCGAAGTATTAAAATTCCATAAATCCCATAAAATTAGTGAAAAAGGGAATAGGTACAGGAATCTCATAGTTAACTAGCATAAAATTCACATTATTCTCTTAAAATCAGTTTGATGGAGGCATAGTTCCATAGATCACATGGTCAAATAACTTAAAAACCAAAAAAATCAATTACAATCATTGAGAAACTTCCAAAACACCTAGGAATTCATGGTCCATTGAATTATAAATCCCATAAATAATTTATATTTCGCGTGAAATCGGCACAACTCCGTGAATTTCTTGAGACTAATAGTTAATGAGTGAATGAAATCTTAAAAATCATAATGGACAACACATGGATTCTTTTATAATCATGTTGTCGAAGTATTAAAATTCCATAAATCCCATAAATTTAGTGAAAAAGGGAATAGGTACAGGAATCTCATAGTTAACTAGCATAAAATTCACATAATTCTCTTCAAATCAGTTTGATGGAGTTATAATTCCATAGATTACAAGGTCAAATAACTTAAAAACAAAAAAATCCATTAAAATCATTGAGAAACTTCCAAAACACCTAGGAATTCATGGTCTATTGAACTATAAATCCCATAAATAACTGATATTTCGCGTGAAATCGGCAACCCTCCATGAATTTATTGAGACTAATAGTTAATGAGTGAATGAAATCTTAAAAATCATAATGGACAACACATGGATTCTTTTATAATCATGTTGTCGAAGTATTAAAATTCCATAAATCCCATAAAATTAGTGAAAAAGGGAATAGGTACAAGAATCTCATAGTTAACTATCATAAAATTCACATAATTCTCTTAACATCAGTTTGATGGAGGCATAATTCCATAGATCACAATGTCAAATAACTTAAAAACTAAAAAAAATCATTAAAATCATTGAGAAACTTCCAAAACACCTAGGAATTCATGGTCTATTGAACTATAAATCCCATAAATAACTTATATTTCGCGTGAAATCGGCAACACTCCATGAATTTATTGAGACTAATAGTTAATGAGTTAATGAAATCTTAAAAATCATAACGGACAACACATGGATTCTTCTATAATCATGTTGTCAAAGTATAAAAATCCATAAATCCCATAAAATTAGTGAATAATGGACTACTTACAGGAATCTCATAGTTAACTAGCATAAAATTCACATTATTCTCTTAAAATCAGTTTGATGGAGGCATAATTCCATAGATCACATGGTCAAATAACTTAAAAACCAAAAAAATCAATTACAATCATTGAGAAACTTCCAAAACACCTAGGAATTAATGGTCCATTGGAGTATAAATTTCATAAATCACTTATATTTCGAGTGAAATCGGCACAACTCCAAGAATTTCTTGAGACTAATAGTTAAGGAGTCAATAAAATCTTAAAAATCATAATGAACAAATATGGATTCTTCAACGATCATGTTGTCGAAGTATTAAAATTCCATAAATTTCATAAAATTAGTGAAAAAGGGAATAGGTACAGGAATGTCATAGTTAACTAGCATAAAATTCACATAATTCTCTTAAAATCAGTTTGATGGAGGCATAATTCCATAGATTACAAGGTCAAATAACTTAAAAACCAAAAAAATCCATTAAAATCATTGAGAAACTTCCAAACCACCTAGAAATATATGGTCCATTGAATTATAAATCCCATAAATAACTTATATTTCGCGTGAAATCGGCACAACTCCGTGAATTTATTGAGACTAATAGTTAATGAGTAAATGAAATCTTAAAAATCATAATGGACAACACATGGATTCTTTTATAATCATGTTGTCAAAGTATAAAAATCCATAAATCCCATAAAATTAGTGAATAATGGACTACTTACAGGAATCTCATAGTTAACTAGCATAAAATTCACATTATTCTCTTAAAATCAGTTTGATGGAGGCATAATTCCATAGATCACATGGTCAAATAACTTAAAAACCAAAAAAATCAATTACAATCATTGAGAAACTTCCAAAACACCTAGGAATTCATGGTCCATTGGAGTATAAATTTCATAAATCACTTATATTTCGAGTGAAATCGGCACAACTCCGAGAATTTCTTGAGACTAATAGTTAAGGAGTCAATAAAATCTTAAAAATCATAATGAACAAATATGGATTCTTCAACGATCATGTTGTCGAAGTATTAAAATTCCATAAATTTCATAAAATTAGTGAAAAAGGGAATAGGTACAGGAATATCATAGTTAACTAGCATAAAATTCACATAATTCTCTTAAAATCAGTTTGATGGAGGCATAATTCCATAGATTACAAGGTCAAATAACTTAAAAACCAAAAAAATCCATTAAAAACATTGAGAAACTTCCAAACCACCTAGAAATATATGGTCCATTGAATTATAAATCCCATAAATAACTTATATTTCGCGTGAAATCGGCACAACTCCGTGAATTTATTGAGACTAATAGTTAATGAGTGAATGAAATCTTAAAAATCATAATGGACAACACATGGATTCTTTTATAATCATGTTGTCGAAGTATTAAAATTCCATAAATCCCATAAAATTAGTGAAAAAGGGAATAGGTACAGGAATCTCATAGTTAACTAGCATAAAATTCACATAATTCTCTTCAAATCAGTTTGATGGAGTTATAATTCCATAGATTACAAGGTCAAATAACTTAAAAACAAAAAAATCCATTAAAATCATTGAGAAACTTCCAAAACACCTAGGAATTCATGGTCTATTGAACTATAAATCCCATAAATAACTTATATTTCGCGTGAAATCGGCAACCCTCCATGAATTTATTGAGACTAATAGTTAATGAGTTAATGAAATCTTAAAAATCATAACAAACAACACATGGATTCTCCTATAATCATGTTGTCAAAGTATAAAAATCCATAAATCCCATAAAATTAGTGAATAATGGACTACTTACAGGAATCTCATAGTTAACTAGCATAAAATTCACATTATTCTCTTAAAATCAGTTTGATGGAGGCATAGTTCCATAGATCACATGGTCAAATAACTTAAAAACCAAAAAAATCAATTACAATCATTGAGAAACTTCCAAAACACCAAGGAATTCATGGTCTATTGGATTATAAATTTCATAAATCACTTATATTTCGAGTGAAATCGGCCCAACTCCGAGAATTTCTTGAGACTAATAATTAAGGAGTCAATAAAATCTTAAAAATCATAATGAACAAATATGGATTCTTCAACGATCATGTTGTCGAAGTATTAAAATTCCATAAATCCCATAAAATTAGTGAAAAAGGGAATAGGTACAGGAATCTCATAGTTAACTAGCATAAAATTACAATAATTCTCTTAAAATCAGTTTGATGGAGGCATAATTCCATAGATTACAAGGTCAAATAACTTAAAACCAAAAAAATCAATTACAATCATTGAGAAACTTCCAAAACACCTAGGAATTCATGGTCCATTGGATTATAAATTTCATAAATCACTTATATTTCGAGTGAAATCGGCCCAACTCCGAGAATTTCTTGAGACTAATAATTAAGGAGTCAATAAAATCTTAAAAATCATAATGAACAAATATGGATTCTTCAACGATCATGTTGTCGAAGTATTAAAATTCCATAAATCCCATAAAATTAGTGAAAAAGGGAATAGGTACAGGAATCTCATAGTTAACTAGCATAAAATTACAATAATTAACTTAAAATCAGTTTGATGGAGGCATAATTCCATAGATTACAAGGTCAAATAACTTAAAACCAAAAAAATCAATTAAAATCCTTGAGAAACTTCCAAAACACCAAGGAATTCATGGTCCATTGGATTATAAATTTCATAAATCACTTATATTTCGAGTGAAATCGGCCCAACTCCGAGAATTTCTTGAGACTAATAATTAAGGAGTCAATAAAATCTTAAAAATCATAATGAACAAATATGGATTCTTCAACGATCATGTTGTCGAAGTATTAAAATTCCATAAATCCCATAAAATTAGTGAAAAAGGGAATAGGTACAGGAATCTCATAGTTAACTAGCATAAAATTACAATAATTCTCTTAAAATCAGTTTGATGGAGGCATAATTCCATAGATTACAAGGTCAAATAACTTAAAACCAAAAAAATCAATTACAATCATTGAGAAACTTCCAAAACACCAAGGAATTCATGGTCCATTGGATTATAAATTTCATAAATCACTTATATTTCGAGTGAAATCGGCCCAACTCCGAGAATTTCTTGAGACTAATAATTAAGGAGTCAATAAAATCTTAAAAATCATAATGAACAAATATGGATTCTTCAACGATCATGTTGTCGAAGTATTAAAATTCCATAAATCCCATAAAATTAGTGAAAAAGGGAATAGGTACAGGAATCTAATAGTTAACTAGCATAAAATTACAATAATTCTCTTAAAATCAGTTTGATGGAGGCATAATTCCATAGATTACAAGGTCAAATAACTTAAAACCAAAAAAATCAATTACAATCATTGAGAAACTTCCAAAACACCTAGGAATTCATGGTCCATTGGATTATAAATTTCATAAATCACTTATATTTCGAGTGAAATCGGCCCAACTCCGAGAATTTCTTGAGACTAATAATTAAGGAGTCAATAAAATCTTAAAAATCATAATGAACAAATATGGATTCTTCAACGATCATGTTGTCGAAGTATTAAAATTCCATAAATCCCATAAAATTAGTGAAAAAGGGAATAGGTACAGGAATCTAATAGTTAACTAGCATAAAATTACAATAATTCTCTTAAAATCAGTTTGATGGAGGCATAATTCCATAGATTACAAGGTCAAATAACTTAAAACCAAAAAAATCAATTACAATCATTGAGAAACTTCCAAAACACCTAGGAATTCATGGTCCATTGGATTATAAATTTCATAAATCACTTATATTTCGAGTGAAATCGGCCCAACTCCGAGAATTTCTTGAGACTAATAATTAAGGAGTCAATAAAATCTTAAAAATCATAATGAACAAATATGGATTCTTCAACGATCATGTTGTCGAAGTATTAAAATTCCATAAATCCCATAAAATTAGTGAAAAAGGGAATAGGTACAGGAATCTCATAGTTAACTAGCATAAAATTACAATAATTAACTTAAAATCAGTTTGATGGAGGCATAATTCCATAGATTACAAGGTCAAATAACTTAAAACCAAAAAAATCAATTAAAATCCTTGAGAAACTTCCAAAACACCAAGGAATTCATGGTCCATTGGATTATAAATTTCATAAATCACTTATATTTCGAGTGAAATCGGCCCAACTCCGAGAATTTCTTGAGACTAATAATTAAGGAGTCAATAAAATCTTAAAAATCATAATGAACAAATATGGATTCTTCAACGATCATGTTGTCGAAGTATTAAAATTCCATAAATCCCATAAAATTAGTGAAAAAGGGAATAGGTACAGGAATCTCATAGTTAACTAGCATAAAATTACAATAATTCTCTTAAAATCAGTTTGATGGAGGCATAATTCCATAGATTACAAGGTCAAATAACTTAAAACCAAAAAAATCAATTACAATCATTGAGAAACTTCCAAAACACCAAGGAATTCATGGTCCATTGGATTATAAATTTCATAAATCACTTATATTTCGAGTGAAATCGGCCCAACTCCGAGAATTTCTTGAGACTAATAATTAAGGAGTCAATAAAATCTTAAAAATCATAATGAACAAATATGGATTCTTCAACGATCATGTTGTCGAAGTATTAAAATTCCATAAATCCCATAAAATTATTGAAAAAGGGAATAGGTACAGGAATCTAATAGTTAACTAGCATAAAATTACAATAATTCTCTTAAAATCAGTTTGATGGAGGCATAATTCCATAGATTACAAGGTCAAATAACTTAAAACCAAAAAAATCAATTACAATCATTGAGAAACTTCCAAAACACCTAGGAATTCATGGTCCATTGGATTATAAATTTCATAAATCACTTATATTTCGAGTGAAATCGGCCCAACTCCGAGAATTTCTTGAGACTAATAATTAAGGAGTCAATAAAATCTTAAAAATCATAATGAACAAATATGGATTCTTCAACGATCATGTTGTCGAAGTATTAAAATTCCATAAATCCCATAAAATTAGTGAAAAAGGGAATAGGTACAGGAATCTCATAGTTAACTAGCATAAAATTACAATAACTAACTTAAAATCAGTTTGATGGAGGCATAATTCCATAGATTACAAGGTCAAATAACTTAAAACCAAAAAAATCAATTAAAATCCTTGAGAAACTTCCAAAATACCAAGGAATTCATGGTCCATTGGATTATAAATTTCATAAATCACTTATATTTCGAGTGAAATCGGCCCAACTCCGAGAATTTCTTGAGACTAATAATTAAGGAGTCAATAAAATCTTAAAAATCATAATGAACAAATATGGATTCTTCAACGATCATGTTGTCGAAGTATTAAAATTCCATAAATCCCATAAAATTAGTGAAAAAGGGAATAGGTACAGGAATCTCATAGTTAACTAGCATAAAATTCACATTATTCTCTTAAAATCAGTTTGATGGAGGCATAATTCCATAGATTACAAGGTCAAATAACTTAAAACCAAAAAAATCAATTACAATCATTGAGAAACTTCCAAAACACCAAGGAATTCATGGTCCATTGGATTATAAATTTCATAAATCACTTATATTTCGAGTGAAATCGGCCCAACTCCGAGAATTTCTTGAGACTAATAATTAAGGAGTCAATAAAATCTTAAAAATCATAATGAACAAATATGGATTCTTCAACGATCATGTTGTCGAAGTATTAAAATTCCATAAATCCCATAAAATTAGTGAAAAAGGGAATAGGTACAGGAATCTCATAGTTAACTAGCATAAAATTACAATAATTCTCTTAAAATCAGTTTGATGGAGGCATAATTCCATAGATTACAAGGTCAAATAACTTAAAACCAAAAAAATCAATTACAATCATTGAGAAACTTCCAAAACACCTAGGAATTCATGGTCCATTGGATTATAAATTTCATAAATCACTTATATTTCGAGTGAAATCGGCCCAACTCCGAGAATTTCTTGAGACTAATAATTAAGGAGTCAATAAAATCTTAAAAATCATAATGAACAAATATGGATTCTTCAACGATCATGTTGTCGAAGTATTAAAATTCCATAAATCCCATAAAATTAGTGAAAAAGGGAATAGGTACAGGAATCTCATAGTTAACTAGCATAAAATTCACATTATTCTCTTAAAATCAGTTTGATGGAGGCATAGTTCCATAGATCACATGGTCAAATAACTTAAAAACCAAAAAAATCAATTACAATCATTGAGAAACTTCCAAAACACCAAGGAATTCATGGTCTATTGGATTATAAATTTCATAAATCACTTATATTTCGAGTGAAATCGGCCCAACTCCGAGAATTTCTTGAGACTAATAATTAAGGAGTCAATAAAATCTTAAAAATCATAATGAACAAATATGGATTCTTCAACGATCATGTTGTCGAAGTATTAAAATTCCATAAATCCCATAAAATTAGTGAAAAAGGGAATAGGTACAGGAATCTCATAGTTAACTAGCATAAAATTACAATAATTCTCTTAAAATCAGTTTGATGGAGGCATAATTCCATAGATTACAAGGTCAAATAACTTAAAACCAAAAAAATCAATTACAATCATTGAGAAACTTCCAAAACACCAAGGAATTCATGGTCCATTGGATTATAAATTTCATAAATCACTTATATTTCGAGTGAAATCGGCCCAACTCCGAGAATTTCTTGAGACTAATAGTTAAGGAGTCAATAAAATCTTAAAAATCATAATGAACAAATATGGATTCTTCAACGATCATGTTGTCGAAGTATTAAAATTCCATAAATCCCATAAAATTAGTGAAAAAGGGAATAGGTACAGGAATCTCATAGTTAACTAGCATAAAATTACAATAATTCTCTTAAAATCAGTTTGATAAGGGCACAATTCCATAGATCACATGGTCAAATAACTTAAAAACCAGAAAAATCAATTACAATCATTGAGAAACTTCCAAAACACCTAGGAATTCATGGTCCATTGGATTATAAATTTCATAAATCACTTATATTTCGAGTGAAATCGGCACAACTCCGAGAATTTATTGAGACTAATAGTTAATGAGTGAATGAAATCTTAAAAATCATAATGGACAACACATGGATTCTTTTATAATCATGTTGTCGAAGTATTAAAATTCCATAAATCCCATAAAATTAGTGAAAAGGGGAATAGGTACAGGAATCTCATAGTTAACTAGCATAAAATTCACATAATTCTCTTAAAATCAGTTTGATAAGGGCACAATTCCATAGATTACAAGGTCAAATAACTTAAAAACCAAAAAAATCAATTAAAATCCTTGAGAAATTTCCAAAACACCTAGGAATTCATGGTCTATTGGATTATAAATTTCATAAATCACTTATATTTCGAGTGAAATCGGCACAACTCCGAGAATTTATTGAGACTAATAGTTAATGAGTGAATGAAATCTTAAAAATCATAATGGACAACACATGGATTCTTCAACGATCATGTTGTCGAAGTATTAAAATTCCATAAATCCCATAAAATTAGTGAAAAAGGGAATAGGTACAGGAATCTCATAGTTAACTAGCATAAAATTCACATAATTCTCTTAAAATCAGTTTGATAAGGGCATAATTCTATATATTACATTGTCTAATAAATTAAAAACCAAAAAAATCAATTAAAATCATTGAGAAACTTCCAAAACACCTAGGAATTAATGGTCTATTGGATTATAAATTTCATAAATCACTTATATTTCGAGTTAAATCGGCACGACTCCGAGAATTTCTTGATTCCACACATGGATTCTTCTATAATCATGTTGTCGAAGTATTAAAATTCCATAAATCCAATAAAATTAGTGAAAAGGGGAATAGGTACAGGAATCTCATAGTTAACTAGCATAAAATTCACATAATTCTCTTAAAATCAGTTTGATGGAGGCATAATTCCATAGATTACAAGGTCAAATAACTTTAAAACCAAATAAATCCATTAAAAACATTGAGAAACTTCCAAACCACCTAGAAATATATGGTCCATTGAATTATAAATTTCATAAATCACTTATATTTCGAGTGAAATCGGCACAACTCCGAGAATTTATTGAGACTAATAGTTAATGAGTGAATGAAATCTTAAAAATCATAATGGACAACACATGGATTCTTTTATAATCATGTTGTCGAAGTATTAAAATTCCATAAATCCCATAAAATTAGTGAAAAGGGGAATAGGTACAGGAATCTCATAGTTAACTAGCATAAAATTCACATAATTCTCTTAAAATCAGTTTGATGGAGGCATAACTCCATAGATTACAAGGTCAAATAACTTAAAAACCAAATAAATCCATTAAAATCATTGAGAAACTTCCAAACCACCTAGAAATATATGGTCCATTGAATTATAAATCCCATAAATAATTTATATTTCGCGTGAAATCGGCACAACTCCGTGAATTTCTTGAGACTAATAGTTAAGGAGTCAATAAAACCTTAGAAATCATAATGGACAAACATGGATTCTTCAATAATCATGTTGTCAAAGTATAAAAATCCATAAATCACATAAAATTAGTGTATAAGGGAATAGGTACAGGAATCTCATAGTTAACTATCATAAAATTCACATAATTCTCTTAAAATCAGTTTGATAAGGGCACAATTCCATAGATTACAAGGTCAAATAACTTAAAAACCAAATAAATCCATTAAAATCATTGAGAAACTTCCAAACCACCTAGAAATAAATGGTCCATTGAATTATAAATCCCATAAATAATTTATATTTCGCGTGAAATCGGCACAACTCCGTGAATTTCTTAAGACTAATAGTTAAGGAGTCAATAAAACCTTAGAAATCATAATAGACAACACATGGATTCTTTTATAATCATGTTGTCGAAGTATTAAAATTCCATAAATCCCATAAAATTAGTGAAAAAGGGAATAGGTACAGGAATCTCATAGTTAACTAGCATAAAATTACAATAATTCTCTTAAAATCAGTTTGATGGAGGCATAATTCCATAGATTACAAGGTCAAATAACTTAAAAACCAAAAAAATCCATTAAAAACATTGAGAAACTTCCAAACCACCTAGAAATATATGGTCCATTGAATTATAAATCCCATAAATAACTTATATTTCGCGTGAAATTGGCACAACTCCGTGAATTTATTGAGACTAATAGTTAATGAGTGAATGAAATCTTAAAAATCATAATGGACAACACATGGATTCTTTTATAATCATGTTGTCGAAGTATTAAAATTCCATAAATCCCATAAAATTAGTGAAAAAGGGAATAGGTACAGGAATCTCATAGTTAACTAGCATAAAATTCACATAATTCTCTTCAAATCAGTTTGATGGAGTTATAATTCCATAGATTACAAGGTCAAATAACTTAAAAACAAAAAAATCCATTAAAATCATTGAGAAACTTCCAAAACACCTAGGAATTCATGGTCTATTGAACTATAAATCCCATAAATAACTTATATTTCGCGTGAAATCGGCAACCCTCCATGAATTTATTGAGACTAATAGTTAATGAGTTAATGAAATCTTAAAAATCATAACGGACAACACATGGATTCTTCTATAATCATGTTGTCAAAGTATAAAAATCCATAAATCCCATAAAATTAGTGAATAATGGACTACTTACAGGAATCTCATAGTTAACTAGCATAAAATTCACATTATTCTCTTAAAATCAGTTTGATGGAGGCATAGTTCCATAGATCACATGGTCAAATAACTTAAAAACCAAAAAAATCAATTTCAATCATTGAGAAACTTCCAAAACACCTAGGAATTCATGGTCCATTGGATTATAAATTTCATAAATCACTTATATTTCGAGTGAAATCGGCACAACTCCGAGAATTTCTTGAGACTAATAGTTAAGGAGTCAATAAAATCTTAAAAATCATAATGAACAAATATGGATTCTTCAACGATCATGTTGTCGAAGTATTAAAATTCCATAAATTTCATAAAATTAGTGTATAAGGGAATAGTTATAGGAATCTCATAGTTAACTAGCATAAAATTCCCATAATTCTCTTAAAATCAATTTGATGGAGGCATAATTCCATAGATTACAAGGTCAAATAACTTAAAAACCAAAAAAATCAATTACAATCATTGAGTTACTTCCAAAACACCTAGGAAATCATGGTCCATTGGATTATAAATTTCATAAATCACTTATATTTCGAGTTAAATCGGCACGACTCCGAGAATTTCTTGATTCCACACATGGATTCTTCTATAATCATGTTGTCAAAGTATAAAATTCTATTAATTCCATAAAATTAGTGAAAAAGGGAATACGTACAGGAATCTCATAGTTAACTCGCATAAAATTCACATAATTCTCTTAAAATCAGTTTGATAAGGGCACAATTCTATATATTACATTGTCTCATAACATGAAAACCAAAAAAATCAATTAAAATCCTTGAGAAACTTCAAAAACACCTAGGAATTCATGGTCTATTGGATTATAAATTTCATAAATCACTTAAATTTCGAGTGAAATCGGCACAACTCCGAGAATTTCTTGAGACTAATATTTAAGGAGTCAATAAAATCTTAAAAATCATAATGAACAAATATGGATACTTCAACGATCATGTTGTCGAAGTATTAAAATTCCATAAATCCCATAAAATTAGTGAATAATGGACTACTTACAGGAATCTCATAGTTAACTAGCATAAAATTCACATTATTCTCTTAAAATCAGTTTGATGGAGGCATAGTTCCATAGATCACATGGTCAAATAACTTAAAAACCAAAAAAATCAATTTCAATCATTGAGAAACTTCCAAAACACCTAGGAATTCATGGTCCATTGGATTATAAATTTCATAAATCACTTATATTTCGAGTGAAATCGGTACAACTCCGAGAATTTCTTGAGACTAATAGTTAAGGAGTCAATAAATTCTTAAAAATCATAATGAACAAATATGGATTCTTCAACGATCATGTTGTCGAAGTATTAAAATTCCATAAATTTCATAAAATTAGTGAAAAAGGGAATAGGTACAGGAATCTCATAGTTAACTAGCATAAAATTACAATAATTCTCTTAAAATCAGTTTGATGGAGGCATAATTCCATAGATTACAAGGTCAAATAACTTAAAACCAAAAAAATCAATTACAATCATTGAGAAACTTCCAAAACACCAAGGAATTCATGGTCCATTGGATTATAAATTTCATAAATCACTTATATTTCGAGTGAAATCGGCCCAACTCCGAGAATTTCTTGAGACTAATAGTTAAGGAGTCAATAAAATCTTAAAAATCATAATGAACAAATATGGATTCTTCAACGATCATGTTGTCGAAGTATTAAAATTCCATAAATCCCATAAAATTAGTGAAAAAGGGAATAGGTACAGGAATCTCATAGTTAACTAGCATAAAATTACAATAATTCTCTTAAAATCAGTTTGATAAGGGCACAATTCCATAGATCACATGGTCAAATAACTTAAAAACCAGAAAAATCAATTACAATCATTGAGAAACTTCCAAAACACCTAGGAATTCATGGTCCATTGGATTATAAATTTCATAAATCACTTATATTTCGAGTGAAATCGGCACAACTCCGAGAATTTATTGAGACTAATAGTTAATGAGTGAATGAAATCTTAAAAATCATAATGGACAACACATGGATTCTTTTATAATCATGTTGTCGAAGTATTAAAATTCCATAAATCCCATAAAATTAGTGAAAAGGGGAATAGGTACAGGAATCTCATAGTTAACTAGCATAAAATTCACATAATTCTCTTAAAATCAGTTTGATAAGGGCACAATTCCATAGATTACAAGGTCAAATAACTTAAAAACCAAAAAAATCAATTAAAATCCTTGAGAAATTTCCAAAACACCTAGGAATTCATGGTCTATTGGATTATAAATTTCATAAATCACTTATATTTCGAGTGAAATCGGCACAACTCCGAGAATTTATTGAGACTAATAGTTAATGAGTGAATGAAATCTTAAAAATCATAATGGACAACACATGGATTCTTCAACGATCATGTTGTCGAAGTATTAAAATTCCATAAATCCCATAAAATTAGTGAAAAAGGGAATAGGTACAGGAATCTCATAGTTAACTAGCATAAAATTCACATAATTCTCTTAAAATCAGTTTGATAAGGGCACAATTCCATAGATCACATGGTCAAATAACTTAAAAACCAGAAAAATCAATTACAATCATTGAGAAACTTCCAAAACACCTAGGAATTCATGGTCCATTGGATTATAAATTTCATAAATCACTTATATTTCGAGTGAAATCGGCACAACTCCGAGAATTTATTGAGACTAATAGTTAATGAGTGAATGAAATCTTAAAAATCATAATGGACAACACATGGATTCTTTTATAATCATGTTGTCGAAGTATTAAAATTCCATAAATCCAATAAAATTAGTGAAAAGGGGAATAGGTACAGGAATCTCATAGTTAACTAGCATAAAATTCACATAATTCTCTTAAAATCAGTTTGATGGAGGCATAATTCCATAGATTACAAGGTCAAATAACTTTAAAACCAAATAAATCCATTAAAAACATTGAGAAACTTCCAAACCACCTAGAAATATATGGTCCATTGAATTATAAATTTCATAAATCACTTATATTTCGAGTGAAATCGGCACAACTCCGAGAATTTATTGAGACTAATAGTTAATGAGTGAATGAAATCTTAAAAATCATAATGGACAACACATGGATTCTTTTATAATCATGTTGTCGAAGTATTAAAATTCCATAAATCCCATAAAATTAGTGAAAAGGGGAATAGGTACAGGAATCTCATAGTTAACTAGCATAAAATTCACATAATTCTCTTAAAATCAGTTTGATGGAGGCATAACTCCATAGATTACAAGGTCAAATAACTTAAAAACCAAATAAATCCATTAAAATCATTGAGAAACTTCCAAACCACCTAGAAATATATGGTCCATTGAATTATAAATCCCATAAATAATTTATATTTCGCGTGAAATCGGCACAACTCCGTGAATTTCTTGAGACTAATAGTTAAGGAGTCAATAAAACCTTAGAAATCATAATGGACAAACATGGATTCTTCAATAATCATGTTGTCAAAGTATAAAAATCCATAAATCACATAAAATTAGTGTATAAGGGAATAGGTACAGGAATCTCATAGTTAACTATCATAAAATTCACATAATTCTCTTAAAATCAGTTTGATAAGGGCACAATTCCATAGATTACAAGGTCAAATAACTTAAAAACCAAATAAATCCATTAAAATCATTGAGAAACTTCCAAACCACCTAGAAATAAATGGTCCATTGAATTATAAATCCCATAAATAATTTATATTTCGCGTGAAATCGGCACAACTCCGTGAATTTCTTGAGACTAATAGTTAAGGAGTCAATAAAACCTTAGAAATCATAATAGACAACACATGGATTCTTTTATAATCATGTTGTCGAAGTATTAAAATTCCATAAATCCCATAAAATTAGTGAAAAAGGGAATAGGTACAGGAATCTCATAGTTAACTAGCATAAAATTACAATAATTCTCTTAAAATCAGTTTGATGGAGGCATAATTCCATAGATTACAAGGTCAAATAACTTAAAAACCAAAAAAATCCATTAAAAACATTGAGAAACTTCCAAACCACCTAGAAATATATGGTCCATTGAATTATAAATCCCATAAATAACTTATATTTCGCGTGAAATTGGCACAACTCCGTGAATTTATTGAGACTAATAGTTAATGAGTGAATGAAATCTTAAAAATCATAATGGACAACACATGGATTCTTTTATAATCATGTTGTCGAAGTATTAAAATTCCATAAATCCCATAAAATTAGTGAAAAAGGGAATAGGTACAGGAATCTCATAGTTAACTAGCATAAAATTCACATAATTCTCTTCAAATCAGTTTGATGGAGTTATAATTCCATAGATTACAAGGTCAAATAACTTAAAAACAAAAAAATCCATTAAAATCATTGAGAAACTTCCAAAACACCTAGGAATTCATGGTCTATTGAACTATAAATCCCATAAATAACTTATATTTCGCGTGAAATCGGCAACCCTCCATGAATTTATTGAGACTAATAGTTAATGAGTTAATGAAATCTTAAAAATCATAACGGACAACACATGGATTCTTCTATAATCATGTTGTCAAAGTATAAAAATCCATAAATCCCATAAAATTAGTGAATAATGGACTACTTACAGGAATCTCATAGTTAACTAGCATAAAATTCACATTATTCTCTTAAAATCAGTTTGATGGAGGCATAGTTCCATAGATCACATGGTCAAATAACTTAAAAACCAAAAAAATCAATTTCAATCATTGAGAAACTTCCAAAACACCTAGGAATTCATGGTCCATTGGATTATAAATTTCATAAATCACTTATATTTCGAGTGAAATCGGCACAACTCCGAGAATTTCTTGAGACTAATAGTTAAGGAGTCAATAAAATCTTAAAAATCATAATGAACAAATATGGATTCTTCAACGATCATGTTGTCGAAGTATTAAAATTCCATAAATTTCATAAAATTAGTGTATAAGGGAATAGTTATAGGAATCTCATAGTTAACTAGCATAAAATTCCCATAATTCTCTTAAAATCAATTTGATGGAGGCATAATTCCATAGATTACAAGGTCAAATAACTTAAAAACCAAAAAAATCAATTACAATCATTGAGTTACTTCCAAAACACCTAGGAAATCATGGTCCATTGGATTATAAATTTCATAAATCACTTATATTTCGAGTTAAATCGGCACGACTCCGAGAATTTCTTGATTCCACACATGGATTCTTCTATAATCATGTTGTCAAAGTATAAAATTCTATTAATTCCATAAAATTAGTGAAAAAGGGAATACGTACAGGAATCTCATAGTTAACTCGCATAAAATTCACATAATTCTCTTAAAATCAGTTTGATAAGGGCACAATTCTATATATTACATTGTCTCATAACATGAAAACCAAAAAAATCAATTAAAATCCTTGAGAAACTTCAAAAACACCTAGGAATTCATGGTCTATTGGATTATAAATTTCATAAATCACTTAAATTTCGAGTGAAATCGGCACAACTCCGAGAATTTCTTGAGACTAATATTTAAGGAGTCAATAAAATCTTAAAAATCATAATGAACAAATATGGATACTTCAACGATCATGTTGTCGAAGTATTAAAATTCCATAAATCCCATAAAATTAGTGAATAATGGACTACTTACAGGAATCTCATAGTTAACTAGCATAAAATTCACATTATTCTCTTAAAATCAGTTTGATGGAGGCATAGTTCCATAGATCACATGGTCAAATAACTTAAAAACCAAAAAAATCAATTTCAATCATTGAGAAACTTCCAAAACACCTAGGAATTCATGGTCCATTGGATTATAAATTTCATAAATCACTTATATTTCGAGTGAAATCGGTACAACTCCGAGAATTTCTTGAGACTAATAGTTAAGGAGTCAATAAATTCTTAAAAATCATAATGAACAAATATGGATTCTTCAACGATCATGTTGTCGAAGTATTAAAATTCCATAAATTTCATAAAATTAGTGAAAAAGGGAATAGGTACAGGAATCTCATAGTTAACTAGCATAAAATTACAATAATTCTCTTAAAATCAGTTTGATGGAGGCATAATTCCATAGATTACAAGGTCAAATAACTTAAAACCAAAAAAATCAATTACAATCATTGAGAAACTTCCAAAACACCAAGGAATTCATGGTCCATTGGATTATAAATTTCATAAATCACTTATATTTCGAGTGAAATCGGCCCAACTCCGAGAATTTCTTGAGACTAATAGTTAAGGAGTCAATAAAATCTTAAAAATCATAATGAACAAATATGGATTCTTCAACGATCATGTTGTCGAAGTATTAAAATTCCATAAATCCCATAAAATTAGTGAAAAAGGGAATAGGTACAGGAATCTCATAGTTAACTAGCATAAAATTACAATAATTCTCTTAAAATCAGTTTGATAAGGGCACAATTCCATAGATCACATGGTCAAATAACTTAAAAACCAGAAAAATCAATTACAATCATTGAGAAACTTCCAAAACACCTAGGAATTCATGGTCCATTGGATTATAAATTTCATAAATCACTTATATTTCGAGTGAAATCGGCACAACTCCGAGAATTTATTGAGACTAATAGTTAATGAGTGAATGAAATCTTAAAAATCATAATGGACAACACATGGATTCTTTTATAATCATGTTGTCGAAGTATTAAAATTCCATAAATCCCATAAAATTAGTGAAAAGGGGAATAGGTACAGGAATCTCATAGTTAACTAGCATAAAATTCACATAATTCTCTTAAAATCAGTTTGATAAGGGCACAATTCCATAGATTACAAGGTCAAATAACTTAAAAACCAAAAAAATCAATTAAAATCCTTGAGAAATTTCCAAAACACCTAGGAATTCATGGTCTATTGGATTATAAATTTCATAAATCACTTATATTTCGAGTGAAATCGGCACAACTCCGAGAATTTATTGAGACTAATAGTTAATGAGTGAATGAAATCTTAAAAATCATAATGGACAACACATGGATTCTTCAACGATCATGTTGTCGAAGTATTAAAATTCCATAAATCCCATAAAATTAGTGAAAAAGGGAATAGGTACAGGAATCTCATAGTTAACTAGCATAAAATTCACATAATTCTCTTAAAATCAGTTTGATAAGGGCACAATTCCATAGATCACATGGTCAAATAACTTAAAAACCAGAAAAATCAATTACAATCATTGAGAAACTTCCAAAACACCTAGGAATTCATGGTCCATTGGATTATAAATTTCATAAATCACTTATATTTCGAGTGAAATCGGCACAACTCCGAGAATTTATTGAGACTAATAGTTAATGAGTGAATGAAATCTTAAAAATCATAATGGACAACACATGGATTCTTTTATAATCATGTTGTCGAAGTATTAAAATTCCATAAATCCAATAAAATTAGTGAAAAGGGGAATAGGTACAGGAATCTCATAGTTAACTAGCATAAAATTCACATTATTCTCATAAAATCAGTTTGATGTAGGCATAATTCTATATATTACAAGGTCAAATAACTTAAAAACCAAAAAAATCCATTAAAATCATTGAGAAACTTCCAAACCACCTAGAAATATATGGTCCATTGAATTATAAATCCCATAAATAACTTATATTTCGCGTGAAATCGGCACAACTCCGTGAATTTATTGAGACTAATAGTTAATGAGTAAATGAAATCTTAAAAATCATAATGGACAACACATGGATTCTTTTATAATCATGTTGTCGAAGTATTAAAATTCCATAAATCCCATAAAATTAGTGAAAAGGGGAATAGGTACAGGAATCTCATAGTTAACTAGCATAAAATTCACATAATTCTCTTAAAATCAGTTTGATGGAGGCATAACTCCATAGATTACAAGGTCAAATAACTTAAAAACCAAATAAATCCATTAAAATCATTGAGAAACTTCCAAACCACCTAGAAATATATGGTCCATTGAATTATAAATCCCATAAATAATTTATATTTCGCGTGAAATCGGCACAACTCCGTGAATTTCTTGAGACTAATAGTTAAGGAGTCAATAAAACCTTAGAAATCATAATGGACAAACATGGATTCTTCAATAATCATGTTGTCAAAGTATAAAAATCCATAAATCACATAAAATTAGTGTATAAGGGAATAGGTACAGGAATCTCATAGTTAACTATCATAAAATTCACATAATTCTCTTAAAATCAGTTTGATAAGGGCACAATTCCATAGATTACAAGGTCAAATAACTTAAAAACCAAATAAATCCATTAAAATCATTGAGAAACTTCCAAACCACCTAGAAATAAATGGTCCATTGAATTATAAATCCCATAAATAATTTATATTTCGCGTGAAATCGGCACAACTCCGTGAATTTCTTGAGACTAATAGTTAAGGAGTCAATAAAACCTTAGAAATCATAATAGACAACACATGGATTCTTTTATAATCATGTTGTCGAAGTATTAAAATTCCATAAATCCCATAAAATTAGTGAAAAAGGGAATAGGTACAGGAATCTCATAGTTAACTAGCATAAAATTACAATAATTCTCTTAAAATCAGTTTGATGGAGGCATAATTCCATAGATTACAAGGTCAAATAACTTAAAAACCAAAAAAATCCATTAAAAACATTGAGAAACTTCCAAACCACCTAGAAATATATGGTCCATTGAATTATAAATCCCATAAATAACTTATATTTCGCGTGAAATTGGCACAACTCCGTGAATTTATTGAGACTAATAGTTAATGAGTGAATGAAATCTTAAAAATCATAATGGACAACACATGGATTCTTTTATAATCATGTTGTCGAAGTATTAAAATTCCATAAATCCCATAAAATTAGTGAAAAAGGGAATAGGTACAGGAATCTCATAGTTAACTAGCATAAAATTCACATAATTCTCTTCAAATCAGTTTGATGGAGTTATAATTCCATAGATTACAAGGTCAAATAACTTAAAAACAAAAAAATCCATTAAAATCATTGAGAAACTTCCAAAACACCTAGGAATTCATGGTCTATTGAACTATAAATCCCATAAATAACTTATATTTCGCGTGAAATCGGCAACCCTCCATGAATTTATTGAGACTAATAGTTAATGAGTTAATGAAATCTTAAAAATCATAACGGACAACACATGGATTCTTCTATAATCATGTTGTCAAAGTATAAAAATCCATAAATCCCATAAAATTAGTGAATAATGGACTACTTACAGGAATCTCATAGTTAACTAGCATAAAATTCACATTATTCTCTTAAAATCAGTTTGATGGAGGCATAGTTCCATAGATCACATGGTCAAATAACTTAAAAACCAAAAAAATCAATTTCAATCATTGAGAAACTTCCAAAACACCTAGGAATTCATGGTCCATTGGATTATAAATTTCATAAATCACTTATATTTCGAGTGAAATCGGCACAACTCCGAGAATTTCTTGAGACTAATAGTTAAGGAGTCAATAAAATCTTAAAAATCATAATGAACAAATATGGATTCTTCAACGATCATGTTGTCGAAGTATTAAAATTCCATAAATTTCATAAAATTAGTGTATAAGGGAATAGTTATAGGAATCTCATAGTTAACTAGCATAAAATTCCCATAATTCTCTTAAAATCAATTTGATGGAGGCATAATTCCATAGATTACAAGGTCAAATAACTTAAAAACCAAAAAAATCAATTACAATCATTGAGTTACTTCCAAAACACCTAGGAAATCATGGTCCATTGGATTATAAATTTCATAAATCACTTATATTTCGAGTTAAATCGGCACGACTCCGAGAATTTCTTGATTCCACACATGGATTCTTCTATAATCATGTTGTCAAAGTATAAAATTCTATTAATTCCATAAAATTAGTGAAAAAGGGAATACGTACAGGAATCTCATAGTTAACTCGCATAAAATTCACATAATTCTCTTAAAATCAGTTTGATAAGGGCACAATTCTATATATTACATTGTCTCATAACATGAAAACCAAAAAAATCAATTAAAATCCTTGAGAAACTTCAAAAACACCTAGGAATTCATGGTCTATTGGATTATAAATTTCATAAATCACTTAAATTTCGAGTGAAATCGGCACAACTCCGAGAATTTCTTGAGACTAATATTTAAGGAGTCAATAAAATCTTAAAAATCATAATGAACAAATATGGATACTTCAACGATCATGTTGTCGAAGTATTAAAATTCCATAAATCCCATAAAATTAGTGAATAATGGACTACTTACAGGAATCTCATAGTTAACTAGCATAAAATTCACATTATTCTCTTAAAATCAGTTTGATGGAGGCATAGTTCCATAGATCACATGGTCAAATAACTTAAAAACCAAAAAAATCAATTTCAATCATTGAGAAACTTCCAAAACACCTAGGAATTCATGGTCCATTGGATTATAAATTTCATAAATCACTTATATTTCGAGTGAAATCGGTACAACTCCGAGAATTTCTTGAGACTAATAGTTAAGGAGTCAATAAATTCTTAAAAATCATAATGAACAAATATGGATTCTTCAACGATCATGTTGTCGAAGTATTAAAATTCCATAAATTTCATAAAATTAGTGAAAAAGGGAATAGGTACAGGAATCTCATAGTTAACTAGCATAAAATTCACATAATTCTCTTAAAATCAGTTTGATAAGGGCACAATTCCATAGATTACAAGGTCAAATAACTTAAAAACCAAAAAAATCAATTACAATCATTGAAAAAACTTCCAAAACTCTAGGAATTCATGGTCCATTGGATTATAAATTTCATAAATCACTTATATTTCGAGTGAAATCGGCACAACTCCAAGAATTTATTGATTCCACACATGGATTCTTCTATAATCATGTTGTCAAAGTAAAAAATCTATAAATTCCATAAAATTAGTGAAAAAGGGAATACGTACAGGAATCTCATAGTTAACTAGCATAAAATTCACATAATTCTCTTAAAATCAGTTTGATAAGGGCACAATTCTATATATTACATTGTCTCATAACATAAAAACCAAAAAAATCCATTAAAATCATTGAGAAACTTCCAAAACACCTAGAAATTTATGGTCCATTGAATTATAAATCTCATAAATAACTTATATTTCGCGTGAAATCGGCACAACTCCGTGAATTTCTTGAGACTAATAGTTAAGGAGTCAATAAAACCTTAGAAATCATAATGGACAAACATGGATTCTTCAATAATCATGTTGTCAAAGTATAAAAATCCATAAATCCCATAAAATTAGTGTATAAGGGAATAGTTATAGGAATCTCATAGTTAACTAGCATAAAATTCCCATAATTCTCTTAAAATCAATTTGATGGAGGCATAATTCCATAGATTACAAGGTCAAATAACTTAAAAACCAAAAAAATCAATTACAATCATTGAGTTACTTCCAAAACACCTAGGAAATCATGGTCCATTGGATTATAAATTTCATAAATCACTTATATTTCGAGTTAAATCGGCACGACTCCGAGAATTTCTTGATTCCACACATGGATTCTTCTATAATCATGTTGTCAAAGTATAAAATTCTATTAATTCCATAAAATTAGTGAAAAAGGGAATACGTACAGGAATCTCATAGTTAACTCGCATAAAATTCACATAATTCTCTTAAAATCAGTTTGATAAGGGCACAATTCTATATATTACATTGTCTCATAACATGAAAACCAAAAAAATCAATTAAAATCCTTGAGAAACTTCAAAAACACCTAGGAATTCATGGTCTATTGGATTATAAATTTCATAAATCACTTAAATTTCGAGTGAAATCGGCACAACTCCGAGAATTTCTTGAGACTAATATTTAAGGAGTCAATAAAATCTTAAAAATCATAATGAACAAATATGGATACTTCAACGATCATGTTGTCGAAGTATTAAAATTCCATAAATCCCATAAAATTAGTGAATAATGGACTACTTACAGGAATCTCATAGTTAACTAGCATAAAATTCACATTATTCTCTTAAAATCAGTTTGATGGAGGCATAGTTCCATAGATCACATGGTCAAATAACTTAAAAACCAAAAAAATCAATTTCAATCATTGAGAAACTTCCAAAACACCTAGGAATTCATGGTCCATTGGATTATAAATTTCATAAATCACTTATATTTCGAGTGAAATCGGCACAACTCCGAGAATTTCTTGAGACTAATAGTTAAGGAGTCAATAAATTCTTAAAAATCATAATGAACAAATATGGATTCTTCAACGATCATGTTGTCGAAGTATTAAAATTCCATAAATTTCATAAAATTAGTGAAAAAGGGAATAGGTACAGGAATCTCATAGTTAACTAGCATAAAATTCACATAATTCTCTTAAAATCAGTTTGATAAGGGCACAATTCCATAGATTACAAGGTCAAATAACTTAAAAACCAAAAAAATCAATTAAAATCCTTGAGAAATTTCCAAAACACCTAGGAATTCATGGTCTATTGGATTATAAATTTCATAAATCACTTATATTTCGAGTGAAATCGGCCCAACTCCGAGAATTTCTTGAGACTAATAATTAAGGAGTCAATAAAATCTTAAAAATCATAATGAACAAATATGGATTCTTCAACGATCATATTGTCGAAGTATTAAAATTCCATAAATCCCATAAAATTAGTGAAAAAGGGAATAGGTACAGGAATCTCATAGTTAACTAGCATAAAATTACAATAATTCTCTTAAAATCAGTTTGATGGAGGCATAATTCCATAGATTACAAGGTCAAATAACTTAAAAACCAAAAAAATCCATTAAAAACATTGAGAAACTTCCAAACCACCTAGAAATATATGGTCCATTGAATTATAAATCCCATAAATAGCTTATATTTCGCGTGAAATTGGCACAACTCCGTGAATTTATTGAGACTAATAGTTAATGAGTGAATGAAATCTTAAAAATCATAATGGACAACACATGGATTCTTTAATAATCATGTTGTCGAAGTATTAAAATTCCATAAATCCCATAAAATTAGTGAAAAAGGGAATAGGTACAGGAATCTCATAGTTAACTAGCATAAAATTACAATAATTCTCTTAAAATCAGTTTGATGGAGGCATAATTCCATAGATTACAAGGTCAAATAACTTAAAACCAAAAAAATCAATTAAAATCCTTGAGAAACTTCCAAAACACCAAGGAATTCATGGTCCATTGGATTATAAATTTCATAAATCACTTATATTTCGAGTGAAATCGGCACAACTCCGAGAATTTCTTGATTCCACACATGGATTATTCTATAATCATGTTGTCAAAGTAAAAAATCTATAAATTCCATAAAATTAGTGAAAAAGGGAATACGTACAGGAATCTCATAGTTAACTAGCATAAAATTCACATAATTCTCTTAAAATCAGTTTGATAAGGGCACAATTCTATATATTACATTGTCTCATAACTTAAAAACCAAAAAAATCAATTAAAATCCTTGAGAAACTTCAAAAACACCTAGGAATTCATGGTCTATTGGATTATAAATTTCATAAATCACTTAAATTTCGAGTGAAATCGGCACAACTCCGAGAATTTCTTGAGACTAATATTTAAGGAGTCAATAAAATCTTAAAAATCATAATGAACAAATATGGATACTTCAACGATCATGTTGTCGAAGTATTAAAATTCCATAAATCCCATAAAATTAGTGAATAATGGACTACTTACAGGAATCTCATAGTTAACTAGCATAAAATTCACATTATTCTCTTAAAATCAGTTTGATGGAGGCATAGTTCCATAGATCACATGGTCAAATAACTTAAAAACCAAAAAAATCAATTTCAATCATTGAGAAACTTCCAAAACACCTAGGAATTCATGGTCCATTGGATTATAAATTTCATAAATCACTTATATTTCGAGTGAAATCGGCACAACTCCGAGAATTTCTTGAGACTAATAGTTAAGGAGTCAATAAAATCTTAAAAATCATAATGAACAAATATGGATTCTTCAACGATCATGTTGTCGAAGTATTAAAATTCCATAAATTTCATAAAATTAGTGAAAAAGGGAATAGGTACAGGAATCTCATAGTTAACTAGCATAAAATTCACATAATTCTCTTAAAATCAGTTTGATAAGGGCACAATTCCATAGATTACAAGGTCAAATAACTTAAAAACCAAAAAAATCAATTAAAATGCTTGAGAAATTTCCAAAACACCTAGGAATTCATGGTCTATTGGATTATAAATTTCATAAATCACTTATATTTCGAGTGAAATCGGCCCAACTCCGAGAATTTCTTGAGACTAATAATTAAGGAGTCAATAAAATCTTAAAAATCATAATGAACAAATATGGATTCTTCAACGATCATATTGTCGAAGTATTAAAATTCCATAAATCCCATAAAATTAGTGAAAAAGGGAATAGGTACAGGAATCTCATAGTTAACTAGCATAAAATTACAATAATTCTCTTAAAATCAGTTTGATGGAGGCATAATTCCATAGATTACAAGGTCAAATAACTTAAAACCAAAAAAATCAATTAAAATCCTTGAGAAACTTCCAAAACACCAAGGAATTCATGGTCCATTGGATTATAAATTTCATAAATCACTTATATTTCGAGTGAAATCGGCACAACTCCGAGAATTTCTTGATTCCACACATGGATTATTCTATAATCATGTTGTCAAAGTAAAAAATCTATAAATTCCATAAAATTAGTGAAAACGGGAATACGTACAGGAATCTCATAGTTAACTAGCATAAAATTCACATAATTCTCTTAAAATCAGTTTGATAAGGGCACAATTCTATATATTACATTGTCTCATAACTTAAAAACCAAAAAAATCAAGTAAAATCCTTGAGAAACTTCAAAAACACCTAGGAATTCATGGTCTATTGGATTATAAATTTCATAAATCACTTAAATTTCGAGTGAAATCGGCACAACTCCGAGAATTTCTTGAGACTAATATTTAAGGAGTCAATAAAATCTTAAAAATCATAATGAACAAATATGGATACTTCAACGATCATGTTGTCGAAGTATTAAAATTCCATAAATCCCATAAAATTAGTGAATAATGGACTACTTACAGGAATCTCATAGTTAACTAGCATAAAATTCACATTATTCTCTTAAAATCAGTTTGATGGAGGCATAGTTCCATAGATCACATGGTCAAATAACTTAAAAACCAAAAAAATCAATTTCAATCATTGAGAAACTTCCAAAACACCTAGGAATTCATGGTCCATTGGATTATAAATTTCATAAATCACTTATATTTCGAGTGAAATCGGCACAACTCCGAGAATTTCTTGAGACTAATAGTTAAGGAGTCAATAAAATCTTAAAAATCATAATGAACAAATATGGATTCTTCAACGATCATGTTGTCGAAGTATTAAAATTCCATAAATTTCATAAAATTAGTGAAAAAGGGAATAGGTACAGGAATCTCATAGTTAACTAGCATAAAATTCACATAATTCTCTTAAAATCAGTTTGATAAGGGCACAATTCCATAGATTACAAGGTCAAATAACTTAAAAACCAAAAAAATCAATTAAAATAATTGAGAAATTTCCAAAACACCTAGAAATATATGGTCCATTGAATTATAAATCCCATAAATAGCTTATATTTCGCGTGAAATTGGCACAACTCCGTGAATTTATTGAGACTAATAGTTAATGAGTGAATGAAATCTTAAAAATCATAATGGACAACACATGGATTCTTTTATAATCATGTTGTCGAAGTATTAAAATTCCATAAATCCCATAAAATTAGTGAAAAAGGGAATACGTACAGGAATCTCATAGTTAACTATCATAAAATTCACATAATTCTCTTAAAATCAGTTTGATAAGGGCACAATTCCATAGATTACAAGGTCAAATAACTTAAAAACCAAATAAATCCATTAAAATCATTGAGAAACTTCCAAACCACCTAGGAATTCATGGTCTATTGGATTATAAATTTCATAAATCACTTATATTTCGAGTGAAATCGGCCCAACTCCGAGAATTTCTTGAGACTAATAATTAAGGAGTCAATAAAATCTTAAAAATCATAATGAACAAATATGGATTCTTCAACGATCATGTTGTCGAAGTATTAAAATTCCATAAATCCCATAAAATTAGTGAAAAAGGGAATAGGTACAGGAATCTCATAGTTAACTAGCATAAAATTACAATAATTCTCTTAAAATCAGTTTGATGGAGGCATAATTCCATAGATTACAAGGTCAAATAACTTAAAACCAAAAAAATCAATTAAAATCCTTGAGAAACTTCCAAAACACCAAGGAATTCATGGTCCATTGGATTATAAATTTCATAAATCACTTATATTTCGAGTGAAATCGGCACAACTCCGAGAATTTCTTGATTCCACACATGGATTATTCTATAATCATGTTGTCAAAGTAAAAAATCTATAAATTCCATAAAATTAGTGAAAAAGGGAATACGTACAGGAATCTCATAGTTAACTAGCATAAAATTCACATAATTCTCTTAAAATCAGTTTGATAAGGGCACAATTCTATATATTACATTGTCTCATAACTTAAAAACCAAAAAAATCCATTACAATCATTGAGAAACTTCCAAAACACCTAGGAATTCATGGTCCATTGGATTATAAATTTCATAAATCACTTATATTTCGAGTGAAATCGGCACAACTCCGAGAATTTCTTGAGACTAATATTTAAGGAGTCAATAAAATCTTAAAAATCATAATGAACAAATATGGATACTTCAACGATCATGTTGTCGAAGTATTAAAATTCCATAAATCCCATAAAATTAGTGAATAATGGACTACTTACAGGAATCTCATAGTTAACTAGCATAAAATTCACATTATTCTCTTAAAATCAGTTTGATGGAGGCATAGTTCCATAGATCACATGGTCAAATAACTTAAAAACCAAAAAAATCAATTTCAATCATTGAGAAACTTCCAAAACACCTAGGAATTCATGGTCCATTGGATTATAAATTTCATAAATCACTTATATTTCGAGTGAAATCGGCACAACTCCGAGAATTTCTTGAGACTAATAGTTAAGGAGTCAATAAAATCTTAAAAATCATAATGAACAAATATGGATTCTTCAACGATCATGTTGTCGAAGTATTAAAATTCCATAAATTTCATAAAATTAGTGAAAAAGGGAATAGGTACAGGAATCTCATAGTTAACTAGCATAAAATTCACATAATTCTCTTAAAATCAGTTTGATAAGGGCACAATTCCATAGATTACAAGGTCAAATAACTTAAAAACCAAAAAAATCAATTAAAATAATTGAGAAATTTCCAAAACACCTAGAAATATATGGTCCATTGAATTATAAATCCCATAAATAGCTTATATTTCGCGTGAAATTGGCACAACTCCGTGAATTTATTGAGACTAATAGTTAATGAGTGAATGAAATCTTCAAAATCATAATGGACAACACATGGATTCTTTTATAATCATGTTGTCGAAGTATTAAAATTCCATAAATCCCATAAAATTAGTGAAAAAGGGAATACGTACAGGAATCTCATAGTTAACTATCATAAAATTCACATAATTCTCTTAAAATCAGTTTGATAAGGGCACAATTCCATAGATTACAAGGTCAAATAACTTAAAAACCAAATAAATCCATTAAAATCATTGAGAAACTTCCAAACCACCTAGGAATTCATGGTCTATTGGATTATAAATTTCATAAATCACTTATATTTCGAGTGAAATCGGCCCAACTCCGAGAATTTCTTGAGACTAATAATTAAGGAGTCAATAAAATCTTAAAAATCATAATGAACAAATATGGATTCTTCAACGATCATGTTGTCGAAGTATTAAAATTCCATAAATCCCATAAAATTAGTGAAAAAGGGAATAGGTACAGGAATCTCATAGTTAACTAGCATAAAATTACAATAATTCTCTTAAAATCAGTTTGATGGAGGCATAATTCCATAGATTACAAGGTCAAATAACTTAAAACCAAAAAAATCAATTAAAATCCTTGAGAAACTTCCAAAACACCAAGGAATTCATGGTCCATTGGATTATAAATTTCATAAATCACTTATATTTCGAGTGAAATCGGCACAACTCCGAGAATTTCTTGATTCCACACATGGATTATTCTATAATCATGTTGTCAAAGTAAAAAATCTATAAATTCCATAAAATTAGTGAAAAAGGGAATACGTACAGGAATCTCATAGTTAACTAGCATAAAATTCACATAATTCTCTTAAAATCAGTTTGATAAGGGCACAATTCTATATATTACATTGTCTCATAACTTAAAAACCAAAAAAATCCATTACAATCATTGAGAAACTTCCAAAACACCTAGGAATTCATGGTCCATTGGATTATAAATTTCATAAATCACTTATATTTCGAGTGAAATCGGCACAACTCCGAGAATTGCTTGAGACTAATAGTTAAGGATTCAATGAAATATTAAAAATCATACTGAACAAAAATGGATTCATCAATAATCATGTTGTCAAAGTATAAAAATCCATAACTCCCATAAACTTAGTGAATAAGGGAATAGTTACAGGAATCTCATAGTTAACTAGCATAAAATTCCCATAATTCTCTTAAAATCAGTTTGATGGAGGCATAATTCCATAGATTACAAGGTCAAATAACTTAAAAACCAAAAAAATCAATTACAATCATTGAAAAAACTTCCAAAACTCTAGGAATTCATGGTCCATTGGATTATAAATTTCATAAATCACTTATATTTCGAGTGAAATCGGCACAACTCCGAGAATTTATTGATTCCACACATGGATTCTTCTATAATCATGTTGTCAAAGTAAAAAATCTATAAATTCCATAAAATTAGTGAAAAAGGGAATACGTACAGGAATCTCATAGTTAACTAGCATAAAATTCACATAATTCTCTTAAAATCAGTTTGATAAGGGCACAATTCTATATATTACATTGTCTCATAACATAAAAACCAAAAAAATCCATTAAAATCATTGAGAAACTTCCAAAACACCTAGAAATTTATGGTCCATTGAATTATAAATCTCATAAATAACTTATATTTCGCGTGAAATCGGCACAACTCCGTGAATTTCTTGAGACTAATAGTTAAGGAGTCAATAAAACCTTAGAAATCATAATGGACAAACATGGATTCTTCAATAATCATGTTGTCAAAGTATAAAAATCCATAAATCCCATAAAATTAGTGTATAAGGGAATAGTTATAGGAATCTCATAGTTAACTAGCATAAAATTCACATAATTCTCTTAAAATCAGTTTGATAAGGGCACAATTCTATATATTACATTGTCTCATAACTTAAAAACCAAAAAAATCCATTACAATCATTGAGAAACTTCCAAAACACCTAGGAATTCATGGTCCATTGGATTATAAATTTCATAAATCACTTATATTTCGAGTGAAATCGGCACAACTCCGAGAATTGCTTGAGACTAATAGTTAAGGATTCAATGAAATATTAAAAATCATACTGAACAAAAATGGATTCATCAATAATCATGTTGTCAAAGTATAAAAATCCATAACTCCCAAAAAGGGAATACGTACAGGAATCTCATAGTTAACTAGCATAAAATTCACATAATTCTCTTAAAATCAGTTTGATAAGGGCACAATTCTATATATTACATTGTCTCATAACATAAAAACCAAAAAAATCCATTAAAATCATTGAGAAACTTCCAAAACACCTAGAAATTTATGGTCCATTGAATTATAAATCTCATAAATAACTTATATTTCGCGTGAAATCGGCACAACTCCGTGAATTTCTTGAGACTAATAGTTAAGGAGTCAATAAAACCTTAGAAATCATAATGGACAAACATGGATTCTTCAATAATCATGTTGTCAAAGTATAAAAATCCATAAATCCCATAAAATTAGTGTATAAGGGAATAGTTATAGGAATCTCATAGTTAACTAGCATAAAATTCACATAATTCTCTTAAAATCAGTTTGATAAGGGCACAATTCTATATATTACATTGTCTCATAACTTAAAAACCAAAAAAATCCATTACAATCATTGAGAAACTTCCAAAACACCTAGGAATTCATGGTCCATTGGATTATAAATTTCATAAATCACTTATATTTCGAGTGAAATCGGCACAACTCCGAGAATTGCTTGAGACTAATAGTTAAGGATTCAATGAAATATTAAAAATCATACTGAACAAAAATGGATTCATCAATAATCATGTTGTCAAAGTATAAAAATCCATAACTCCCAAAAAGGGAATACGTACAGGAATCTCATAGTTAACTAGCATAAAATTCACATAATTCTCTTAAAATCAGTTTGATAAGGGCACAATTCTATATATTACATTGTCTCATAACATAAAAACCAAAAAAATCCATTAAAATCATTGAGAAACTTCCAAAACACCTAGAAATTTATGGTCCATTGAATTATAAATCTCATAAATAACTTATATTTCGCGTGAAATCGGCACAACTCCGTGAATTTCTTGAGACTAATAGTTAAGGAGTCAATAAAACCTTAGAAATCATAATGGACAAACATGGATTCTTCAATAATCATGTTGTCAAAGTATAAAAATCCATAAATCCCATAAAATTAGTGTATAAGGGAATAGTTATAGGAATCTCATAGTTAACTAGCATAAAATTCCCATTATTCTCTTAAAATCAATTTGATGGAGGCATAATTCCATAGATTACAAGGTCAAATAACTTAAAAACCAAAAAAATCAATTACAATCATTGAGTTACTTCCAAAACACCTAGGAAATCATGGTCCATTGGATTATAAATTTCATAAATCACTTATATTTCGAGTTAAATCGGCACGACTCCGAGAATTTCTTGATTCCACACATGGATTCTTCTATAATCATGTTGTCAAAGTATAAAATTCTATTAATTCCATAAAATTAGTGAAAAAGGGAATACGTACAGGAATCTCATAGTTAACTAGCATAAAATTCACATAATTCTCTTAAAATCAGTTTGATAAGGGCACAATTCTCGTCGAAGTATTAAAATTCCATAAATTTCATAAAATTAGTGAAAAAGGGAATAGGTACAGGAATCTCATAGTTAACTAGCATAAAATTACAATAATTCTCTTAAAATCAGTTTGATGGAGGCATAATTCCATAGATTACAAGGTCAAATAACTTAAAAACCAAAAAAATCCATTAAAAACATTGAGAAACTTCCAAACCACCTAGAAATATATGGTCCATTGAATTATAAATCCCATAAATAGCTTATATTTCGCGTGAAATTGGCACAACTCCGTGAATTTATTGAGACTAATAGTTAATGAGTGAATGAAATCTTAAAAATCATAATGGACAACACATGGATTCTTTTATAATCATGTTGTCGAAGTATTAAAATTCCATAAATCCCATAAAATTAGTGAAAAAGGGAATACGTACAGGAATCTCATAGTTAACTATCATAAAATTCACATAATTCTCTTAAAATCAGTTTGATAAGGGCACAATTCCATAGATTACAAGGTCAAATAACTTAAAAACCAAATAAATCCATTAAAATCATTGAGAAACTTCCAAACCACCTAGGAATTCATGGTCTATTGGATTATAAATTTCATAAATCACTTATATTTCGAGTGAAATCGGCCCAACTCCGAGAATTTCTTGAGACTAATAATTAAGGAGTCAATAAAATCTTAAAAATCATAATGAACAAATATGGATTCTTCAACGATCATATTGTCGAAGTATTAAAATTCCATAAATCCCATAAAATTAGTGAAAAAGGGAATACGTACAGGAATCTCATAGTTAACTATCATAAAATTCACATAATTCTCTTAAAATCAGTTTGATAAGGGCACAATTCCATAGATTACAAGGTCAAATAACTTAAAAACCAAATAAATCCATTAAAATCATTGAGAAACTTCCAAACCACCTAGGAATTCATGGTCTATTGGATTATAAATTTCATAAATCACTTATATTTCGAGTGAAATCGGCCCAACTCCGAGAATTTCTTGAGACTAATAATTAAGGAGTCAATAAAATCTTAAAAATCATAATGAACAAATATGGATTCTTCAACGATCATGTTGTCGAAGTATTAAAATTCCATAAATCCCATAAAATTAGTGAAAAAGGGAATAGGTACAGGAATCTCATAGTTAACTAGCATAAAATTACAATAATTCTCTTAAAATCAGTTTGATGGAGGCATAATTCCATAGATTACAAGGTCAAATAACTTAAAACCAAAAAAATCAATTAAAATCCTTGAGAAACTTCCAAAACACCAAGGAATTCATGGTCCATTGGATTATAAATTTCATAAATCACTTATATTTCGAGTGAAATCGGCACAACTCCGAGAATTTCTTGATTCCACACATGGATTATTCTATAATCATGTTGTCAAAGTAAAAAATCTATAAATTCCATAAAATTAGTGAAAAAGGGAATACGTACAGGAATCTCATAGTTAACTAGCATAAAATTCACATAATTCTCTTAAAATCAGTTTGATAAGGGCACAATTCTATATATTACATTGTCTCATAACTTAAAAACCAAAAAAATCCATTACAATCATTGAGAAACTTCCAAAACACCTAGGAATTCATGGTCCATTGGATTATAAATTTCATAAATCACTTATATTTCGAGTGAAATCGGCACAACTCCGAGAATTGCTTGAGACTAATAGTTAAGGATTCAATGAAATATTAAAAATCATACTGAACAAAAATGGATTCATCAATAATCATGTTGTCAAAGTATAAAAATCCATAACTCCCAAAAAGGGAATACGTACAGGAATCTCATAGTTAACTAGCATAAAATTCACATAATTCTCTTAAAATCAGTTTGATAAGGGCACAATTCTATATATTACATTGTCTCATAACATAAAAACCAAAAAAATCCATTAAAATCATTGAGAAACTTCCAAAACACCTAGAAATTTATGGTCCATTGAATTATAAATCTCATAAATAACTTATATTTCGCGTGAAATCGGCACAACTCCGTGAATTTCTTGAGACTAATAGTTAAGGAGTCAATAAAACCTTAGAAATCATAATGGACAAACATGGATTCTTCAATAATCATGTTGTCAAAGTATAAAAATCCATAAATCCCATAAAATTAGTGTATAAGGGAATAGGTACAGGAATCTCATAGTTAACTAGCATAAAATTACAATAATTCTCTTAAAATCAGTTTGATGGAGGCATAATTCCATAGATTACAAGGTCAAATAACTTAAAACCAAAAAAATCAATTAAAATCCTTGAGAAACTTCCAAAACACCAAGGAATTCATGGTCCATTGGATTATAAATTTCATAAATCACTTATATTTCGAGTGAAATCGGCACAACTCCGAGAATTTCTTGATTCCACACATGGATTATTCTATAATCATGTTGTCAAAGTAAAAAATCTATAAATTCCATAAAATTAGTGAAAAAGGGAATACGTACAGGAATCTCATAGTTAACTAGCATAAAATTCACATAATTCTCTTAAAATCAGTTTGATAAGGGCACAATTCTATATATTACATTGTCTCATAACTTAAAAACCAAAAAAATCCATTACAATCATAGAGAAACTTCCAAAACACCTAGGAATTCATGGTCCATTGGATTATAAATTTCATAAATCACTTATATTTCGAGTGAAATCGGCACAACTCCGAGAATTGCTTGAGACTAATAGTTAAGGATTCAATGAAATATTAAAAATCATACTGAACAAAAATGGATTCATCAATAATCATGTTGTCAAAGTATAAAAATCCATAACTCCCATAAACTTAGCGAATAAGGGAATAGTTACAGGAATCTCATAGTTAACTAGCATAAAATTCCCATAATTCTCTTAAAATCAGTTTGATGGAGGCATAATTCCATAGATTACAAGGTCAAATAACTTAAAAACCAAAAAAATCAATTACAATCATTGAAAAAACTTCCAAAACTCTAGGAATTCATGGTCCATTGGATTATAAATTTCATAAATCACTTATATTTCGAGTGAAATCGGCACAACTCCGAGAATTTATTGATTCCACACATGGATTCTTCTATAATCATGTTGTCAAAGTAAAAAATCTATAAATTCCATAAAATTAGTGAAAAAGGGAATACGTACAGGAATCTCATAGTTAACTAGCATAAAATTCACATAATTCTCTTAAAATCAGTTTGATAAGGGCACAATTCTATATATTACATTGTCTCATAACTTAAAAACCAAAAAAATCCATTACAATCATTGAGAAACTTCCAAAACACCTAGGAATTCATGGTCCATTGGATTATAAATTTCATAAATCACTTATATTTCGAGTGAAATCGGCACAACTCCGAGAATTGCTTGAGACTAATAGTTAAGGATTCAATGAAATATTAAAAATCATACTGAACAAAAATGGATTCATCAATAATCATGTTGTCAAAGTATAAAAATCCATAACTCCCATAAACTTAGCGAATAAGGGAATAGTTACAGGAATCTCATAGTTAACTAGCATAAAATTCCCATAATTCTCTTAAAATCAGTTTGATGGAGGCATAATTCCATAGATTACAAGGTCAAATAACTTAAAAACCAAAAAAATCAATTACAATCATTGAAAAAACTTCCAAAACTCTAGGAATTCATGGTCCATTGGATTATAAATTTCATAAATCACTTATATTTCGAGTGAAATCGGCACAACTCCGAGAATTTATTGATTCCACACATGGATTCTTCTATAATCATGTTGTCAAAGTAAAAAATCTATAAATTCCATAAAATTAGTGAAAAAGGGAATACGTACAGGAATCTCATAGTTAACTAGCATAAAATTCACATAATTCTCTTAAAATCAGTTTGATAAGGGCACAATTCTATATATTACATTGTCTCATAACTTAAAAACCAAAAAAATCCATTACAATCATTGAGAAACTTCCAAAACACCTAGGAATTCATGGTCCATTGGATTATAAATTTCATAAATCACTTATATTTCGAGTGAAATCGGCACAACTCCGAGAATTGCTTGAGACTAATAGTTAAGGATTCAATGAAATATTAAAAATCATACTGAACAAAAATGGATTCATCAATAATCATGTTGTCAAAGTATAAAAATCCATAACTCCCAAAAAGGGAATACGTACAGGAATCTCATAGTTAACTAGCATAAAATTCACATAATTCTCTTAAAATCAGTTTGATAAGGGCACAATTCTATATATTACATTGTCTCATAACATAAAAACCAAAAAAATCCATTAAAATCATTGAGAAACTTCCAAAACACCTAGAAATTTATGGTCCATTGAATTATAAATCTCATAAATAACTTATATTTCGCGTGAAATCGGCACAACTCCGTGAATTTCTTGAGACTAATAGTTAAGGAGTCAATAAAACCTTAGAAATCATAATGGACAAACATGGATTCTTCAATAATCATGTTGTCAAAGTATAAAAATCCATAAATCCCATAAAATTAGTGTATAAGGGAATAGTTATAGGAATCTCATAGTTAACTAGCATAAAATTCACATAATTCTCTTAAAATCAGTTTGATAAGGGCACAATTCTATATATTACATTGTCTCATAACATAAAAACCAAAAAAATCCATTAAAATCATTGAGAAACTTCCAAAACACCTAGAAATTTATGGTCCATTGAATTATAAATCTCATAAATAACTTATATTTCGCGTGAAATCGGCACAACTCCGTGAATTTCTTGAGACTAATAGTTAAGGAGTCAATAAAACCTTAGAAATCATAATGGACAAACATGGATTCTTCAATAATCATGTTGTCAAAGTATAAAAATCCATAAATCCCATAAAATTAGTGTATAAGGGAATAGTTATAGGAATCTCATAGTTAACTAGCTTAAAATTCCCATTATTCTCTTAAAATCAATTTGATGGAGGCATAATTCCATAGATTACAAGGTCAAATAACTTAAAAACCAAAAAAATCCATTAAAATCATTGAGAAACTTCCAAAACACCTAGGAATTCATGGTCTATTGGATTATAAATTTCATAAATCACTTATATTTCGAGTGAAATCAGCACAACTCCGAGAATTTCTTGATTCCACACATGGATTCTTCTATAATCATGTTGTCGAAGTATTAAAATTCCATAAATCCCATAAAATTAGTGAAAAAGGGAATACGTACAGGAATCTCATAGTTAACTATCATAAAATTCACATAATTCTCTTAAAATCAGTTTGATGGAGGCATAATTCCATAGATCACAATGTCAAATAATTTAAAAACTAAAAAAATCATTAAAATCATTGAGAAACTTCCAAAACACCTAGGAATTCATGGTCCATTGGATTATAAATTTCATAAATCACTTATATTTCGAGTGAAATCGGCACAACTCCGAGAATTGCTTGAGACTAATAGTTAAGGATTCAATGAAATATTAAAAATCATAATGAACAAAAATGGATTCTTCAATAATCATGTTGTCAAAGTATAAAAATCCATAAATCCCATAAAATTAGTGAAAAAGGGAATACGTACAGGAATCTCATAGTTAACTAGCATAAAATTCACATTATTCTCTTAAAATCAGTTTGATGGAGGCATAATTCCATAGATTACAAGGTCAAATAACTTAAAAACCAAAAAAATCAATTAAAATCATTGAGAAACTTCCAAAACACCTAGGAATTCATGGTCCATTGGATTATAGATTCCATAATTAACTTATATTTCGCATTAAATCGGCAAAACTCCGTGAAATTCTTGAGACTAATAGTTAAGGAGCCAATGAAATATTAAAAATCTTAATGGACAAACATGGATTCTTCAATAATCATGTTGCCAAAGTATAAAAATCCATAAATTTCATAAAATTAGTGAATAAGGGAATACGTACAGGAATCTCATAGTTAACTAGCATAAAATTCACATAATTCTCTTAAAATCAGTTTGATGGAGGCATAATTCCATAGATTACAAGGTCAAATAACTTAAAAACCAAAAAAATCAATTAAAATCATTGAGAAACTTCCAAAACACCTAGGAATTCATGGTCCATTGGATTATAGATTCCATAATTAACTTATATTTCGCATTAAATCGGCAAAACTCCGTGAAATTCTTGAGACTAATAGTTAAGGAGCCAATGAAATATTAAAAATCTTAATGGACAAACATGGATTCTTCAATAATCATGTTGTCGAAGTACAAAAATTCAATAAATCCCATAAAATTAGTGAATAAGGGAATAGTTACAGGAATCTCATGCTTTACTAGCATAAAATTCACATAATTCTCTTAAAATCAGTTTGATAAGGGCACAATTCTATATATTACATTGTCTCATAACATGAAAACCAAAAAAATCAATTAAAATCCTTGAGAAACTTCAAAAACACCTAGGAATTCATGGTCTATTGGATTATAAATTTCATAAATCACTTAAATTTCGAGTGAAATCGGCACAACTCCGAGAATTTCTTGAGACTAATATTTAAGGAGTCAATAAAATCTTAAAAATCATAATGAACAAATATGGATACTTCAACGATCATGTTGTCGAAGTATTAAAATTCCATAAATCCCATAAAATTAGTGAATAATGGACTACTTACAGGAATCTCATAGTTAACTAGCATAAAATTCACATTATTCTCTTAAAATCAGTTTGATGGAGGCATAGTTCCATAGATCACATGGTCAAATAACTTAAAAACCAAAAAAATCAATTTCAATCATTGAGAAACTTCCAAAACACCTAGGAATTCATGGTCCATTGGATTATAAATTTCATAAATCACTTATATTTCGAGTGAAATCGGCACAACTCCGAGAATTTCTTGAGACTAATAGTTAAGGAGTCAATAAAATCTTAAAAATCATAATGAACAAATATGGATTCTTCAACGATCATGTTGTCGAAGTATTAAAATTCCATAAATTTCATAAAATTAGTGAAAAAGGGAATAGGTACAGGAATCTCATAGTTAACTAGCATAAAATTACAATAATTCTCTTAAAATCAGTTTGATGGAGGCATAATTCCATAGATTACAAGGTCAAATAACTTAAAAACCAAAAAAATCCATTAAAAACATTGAGAAACTTCCAAACCACCTAGAAATATATGGTCCATTGAATTATAAATCCCATAAATAGCTTATATTTCGCGTGAAATTGGCACAACTCCGTGAATTTCTTGAGACTAATAGTTAAGGAGTCAATAAAACCTTAGAAATCATAATGGACAAACATGGATTCTTCAATAATCATGTTGTCAAAGTATAAAAATCCATAAATCCCATAAAATTAGTGTATAAGGGAATAGTTATAGGAATCTCATAGTTAACTAGCATAAAATTCACATAATTCTCTTAAAATCAGTTTGATAAGGGCACAATTCTATATATTACATTGTCTCATAACATAAAAACCAAAAAAATCCATTAAAATCATTGAGAAACTTCCAAAACACCTAGAAATTTATGGTCCATTGAATTATAAATCTCATAAATAACTTATATTTCGCGTGAAATCGGCACAACTCCGTGAATTTCTTGAGACTAATAGTTAAGGAGTCAATAAAACCTTAGAAATCATAATGGACAAACATGGATTCTTCAATAATCATGTTGTCAAAGTATAAAAATCCATAAATCCCATAAAATTAGTGTATAAGGGAATAGTTATAGGAATCTCATAGTTAACTAGCTTAAAATTCCCATTATTCTCTTAAAATCAATTTGATGGAGGCATAATTCCATAGATTACAAGGTCAAATAACTTAAAAACCAAAAAAATCCATTAAAATCATTGAGAAACTTCCAAAACACCTAGGAATTCATGGTCTATTGGATTATAAATTTCATAAATCACTTATATTTCGAGTGAAATCAGCACAACTCCGAGAATTTCTTGATTCCACACATGGATTCTTCTATAATCATGTTGTCGAAGTATTAAAATTCCATAAATCCCATAAAATTAGTGAAAAAGGGAATACGTACAGGAATCTCATAGTTAACTATCATAAAATTCACATAATTCTCTTAAAATCAGTTTGATGGAGGCATAATTCCATAGATCACAATGTCAAATAATTTAAAAACTAAAAAAATCATTAAAATCATTGAGAAACTTCCAAAACACCTAGGAATTCATGGTCCATTGGATTATAAATTTCATAAATCACTTATATTTCGAGTGAAATCGGCACAACTCCGAGAATTGCTTGAGACTAATAGTTAAGGATTCAATGAAATATTAAAAATCATAATGAACAAAAATGGATTCTTCAATAATCATGTTGTCAAAGTATAAAAATCCATAAATCCCATAAAATTAGTGAAAAAGGGAATACGTACAGGAATCTCATAGTTAACTAGCATAAAATTCACATTATTCTCTTAAAATCAGTTTGATGGAGGCATAATTCCATAGATTACAAGGTCAAATAACTTAAAAACCAAAAAAATCAATTAAAATCATTGAGAAACTTCCAAAACACCTAGGAATTCATGGTCCATTGGATTATAGATTCCATAATTAACTTATATTTCGCATTAAATCGGCAAAACTCCGTGAAATTCTTGAGACTAATAGTTAAGGAGCCAATGAAATATTAAAAATCTTAATGGACAAACATGGATTCTTCAATAATCATGTTGCCAAAGTATAAAAATCCATAAATTTCATAAAATTAGTGAATAAGGGAATACGTACAGGAATCTCATAGTTAACTAGCATAAAATTCACATAATTCTCTTAAAATCAGTTTGATGGAGGCATAATTCCATAGATTACAAGGTCAAATAACTTAAAAACCAAAAAAATCAATTAAAATCATTGAGAAACTTCCAAAACACCTAGGAATTCATGGTCCATTGGATTATAGATTCCATAATTAACTTATATTTCGCATTAAATCGGCAAAACTCCGTGAAATTCTTGAGACTAATAGTTAAGGAGCCAATGAAATATTAAAAATCTTAATGGACAAACATGGATTCTTCAATAATCATGTTGTCGAAGTACAAAAATTCAATAAATCCCATAAAATTAGTGAATAAGGGAATAGTTACAGGAATCTCATGCTTAACTAGCATAAAATTCACATAATTCTCTTAAAATCAGTTTGATGGAGACATAATTCCATAGATTACATGGTCAAATAACTTAAAAACCAAAAAAATCCATTAACATCATTGAGAAACTAATAAAACGCCTAGGAATTCCTGGTCCATTAAATTATAAATCCCATAAATAACTTATATTTCGAGTGAAATCCGTGAGGGAAAAAGGTTGGGAAACTCTGTACTAAAGACTGTTGTTTAATGATTGTTCGTTAAGACTATAACAGAATTGTTAATCGTCTCCGACGAATGCCGTCGATTGTCGTTTGCCACGAATGACAAATATTATAATATGATATATCATTTGATTTTTTTTATAGAACTCTTTGTGATATTATAGGATCTATTTTTCTATTTTAGCTGCTTGACATCGTAAAATTGAAACATATTAACTTAACCAAATCTTTATAAATATTGCAAAGTATTAATATTTTATTTTATTATAGATGATTACAAATTATTTAGTTTAATCTATGAGAATAGGAAACCAAATAAAAATAATTATATTATTAAATATTTTTAAAAAAAGAATTATGGTTAATAACGTTATGTTTCTGAGTTATTATTTCTGCATTATCTTTATCCTAGCTACGCAATGTTTTAACTTAACCTTACATATTACATTAGATGCAATTGCCTTTGTAGATTTTGTGTCTGAAGACACCTATCATAATATAAACAAATTCATACAATTATGGTTTCATGTAACAAATAGTACCTAGTTAGTGCTTCGGGGAATTCAATTTTCTGTACCATTTTACAAAATAATCAAAAATTGCATTAAATTAAAGTTAGGGTAATGGTTTCCACTGCTTTATACATTAGGTATTAAGTAAATTACTGAAATTAGATTGTTAAATTTAAATTGGAAAAACGATACTGAGATGGTTAGTCAACCTATATCACTAAATATAAGTATGTTTTATTGCCATCCATAATATTATGTGTTTATTTATATTACTAAGTACCTAATTTATTTTATTTTTTGTATTAAGTTTTACAAGTTAGACTTTTTCCGAAAACATTGAATTTATCATAATTATTATTATATAAATAATAAGTAGTAAGTACCTATAAATTATACGATATTATATTCTTGTTATTAACTTTTGAGTCAATAGTAGGTACAACCCTTCGGTAAAATAATGTGAATAAATTATTAGAATCAATAATAGCTTAAGATTAATCTACATTTTATGTCAAAAATATCATTGCGTATATTATAACATACACGTAAAAGTCTGATGTTCCTATAAGAATAATGTTTTTAAATAATAAAAAAATAATGACCATCGTTAATATATTATATAATTTAAAAATATTTTTAAAATAATATCATAAGTAAGAAATACTCTCATAAAAAATTGGTTAAAACTTTAAATTATCAGTGTATAACATTATTTGTTTTAAAACTATAAAACAATATAAAAACATTAAAAACCGTTTTAGAAGAATTAGTTTTGTTGGTGGGATGAATAATTAATGCTCAATAAGTTATCAAAATATATTGAACTTCAAACAGTCATTTGTGACTTTTCTGTAAACCTTTTATTTTTGTTATAGGTAAAAGAACTAATGAGAATAACTATACTAAACTTTTAAATTTTTATATAAAAAAAATAATAATACATGAATATCTAATGAAAAAATAATTTGAAAATTTTATAGATTTAGAAAAAATATGCCGACATTTTAATTTAAAACTGTTGATGCGTGTATTATATCACTGATGTGGTTATTATTATTATTACTTTTATCTGTACTATTATATATTATCTTATTATCGCCGATATCTGTTCAACCGAGATTCAATTATATTACTTATTTCAGTGTGTATCTAACTATGTGCTCATGTACATATGCGTGTTACATGTCCGTCTCCGCTATATAAAATAAATTAAGTAATTACAAAAAAAAGTTTTAAATCTTAAACCTATACAGTCCATTAAAAACCGACGGAAACAAAAACGTTTATAAAAATATACCGGGACAATAGATTTTTGATTACAGTAATTTAGTGAACGACTGAAGAGGAACCTTAAATTTTCAATCATATTTTCCTATCGATAATTGTTTTCGGCTTAAAAAAAAAATAAAAATTTTAATTGTTTTAAATAGTAAAAATGTTATTAAAATTATACGATGTACTTGAAATCAAGATGTATAGATAGTTGATAAAATGTTCAACATTCTATAATTAGAATTTTTGAGTTAAAACTAAATCAATAAATTAATTTTGCTGAAATTATACAAGTATGGCTAATAATTCCAGTTTCTCTTAATTTTTTTTTCCCCCGATATTATGACAAGATCTGCAATTTTTTATTTTATTGTACTATTAACCACCCAAAGTACTAAATAGATTAATACTTAATAGATATATTGCTGCGAGAATTCACGACAGACAAAAAAAAAACTACATAATTGTAAAATCAATATATATTCATTGCTACGTCCAGAATCCAAGGTATACTTGACGACTTTATTTTATGCATTGGACCGGTGGTCAGTAACCTTTTTGGACTCTCGGGCCACATTCACAAATTAAAAACAGTTTGCGGGCCAGACAAAGCTAAATTTTTTTTATTCTTAAATTACTTACTATAACAAAAAAATATTATCTAGAACTTTAAAATAACAAAATATTAAAAAAAAAAAGATTTCATCATTTTAGAATTTAAAACAGGTCGTATACAATAACCCGCCGGTTGCCGACCACTGCACTGGACGTTCAGAAATAAAATATAGGTCTAAGTCATCGGGGTAGCAGCTTATACAAGTCAATAAATATTTATTTTAAGTAAAAAAAATAAATTCATTTTTATCCCAAAATTATAGTAGAATAAACTTACATAAGTATCTTTTGATGGTTTTCGGCGAAATCAAACTGTGCCACATTAAAGTTCAAACGTGCACCCCGCCGAAAAAACAGTTAGCTTATGTCTTCATTTGTCTTCTTTACGCTTCGAAATAGAATTATTCAAATATTTTATGAAAATGAGAGCACTTGTCATGTATTAAAAGCTGTTGTTTGTCGACTGTTCAATACAATTATAAGAATTATTAATCGTCTCCTACAAATGACGATGATTATCGTTTGCCACGGATGATAAATATTATAATAATATGATAGATCATTTGATTTTTAGAACTCTTTGTAATATTATATACTTTTATATTTCAACTGTCTTACATATGAAACTTTTGATATCTAACTAGTTTCATATGTAAAATTATTATAATTGTATATCCGATTTTTTTTTTAAATTATAATGTTATTATTTCAATAGTTGTTTGGTAAACTTTCTCACCAAAATATAAGACCATCTTCGACCAATATAATTTTACATTGAACACAATAATGGTTATATATTAAATTCAAATTAAAAAAATTCATTATAGTGACATACTAGTCTTCATACCTACTATACAGCAGATAACTCACTTGAAGGTTTTATTTTTATTTTTCGATTAGTTTACGGTTTGGCTGAGCTAAATGATTAATAATTTTAAAAATATTAAAAAGTTTAATAATTAAATTAATATTACATGCCAAATAGTTAACAGATTAATATCTACATATAATAAAGAAGGACTTACAAAATCAATAAAATTAATATCTAAGTACAAGCAGTTATTCACATTCGACTTTTTATACACAAGTAATTATATCATTTCTGTTTGGTACCGTCTCGTTTAGAAATAATACATACTCATACTATTTTTTAGTGATTTTAAAATTAATCGATAGGTTTTAATTAATATGCTCAGATAGTTTGCGGTACTAATATATATGTATATTGTATATATATAATAAAAAATGCCTCTATTTATGCTATTATGATATTTTTATTTTATCCTATAAGTATATAGTAAAAACATTTTGAAAATTTTAATATGTATAAGAATTGCAAACATTAACATTTGGTAAAATTTTCAATTAACCACAATAATTCGTTTTTAAATCATAAAACAAAAAAAACAAAAATTGGTTGAGAAAAAATAGTTATTACAAAAATGTGAAATGAATATCCAATGTCATAATAAAAATTTAAAATTCAAACAATTATAAAACATTAATGTGACTTTTCGGAAAACTTTTTATTTTTGTTCGGGATAAAAACAATGTATGAGAAAATTTATATTAGTCTGGTAATCGTCTGCTTGAAAATTTAAAACGCTATTTATACAATTAAAATAAATTTAAATTATTAATATATTAATATACAAAATGGGCCTGGCAAAATTATGATTACATATTTTCAGTCTCATGTATTTTATACATCGCACGTTCGGGAATAAAATATGCATATACGTCAGCCGGCGTATAGCAAATTGTCAGGCGCAATAAGTATGTATTTATTTTATGTCTAAAAAAGTAAATTAAAGCTCCAAAAGTATAGAAAATCAAACTCACGTACACATCGATTTTTTTGTGAAACTTAGTTGTGTCGTATTTAATGTTTAAACGTGCAGTAACTACATCGCCGACAGCTCTCCTCATCCGCCTTTACCGTGTTTCGAATTGAAGATATTAAGATATTTTATGAAAATAAGTTGAACAGAACGGTATATATGCGTGTAAAATGTTATATTTATATTAAAGTATGGCTTAACAATTTGTACGTCAAAAAATTAAATAAAGCCTACAAATAAGTTATCTGTCGGCTGTACAGTAGATATTTACATGTAGTCTAGGTAAAATATGTCACTATTATTATAGTTATGATTACAAATTTGCAATTTTTTTTGGTTCAATTTATAACCATTGTGTACAATGTAAAATTATGGTAGTCGAAAATGGTATTATTTTTTGGTGAGAAAGTTTACCAAACAACTATTGAAATAATAACATTATAATTTTAAAAAAAATTCGGATATACAAGTATTATAATTTTATGTATGAAATTAATTTCGTTTTTTTTTCTCGTAAACCATTTCGGCAACTCCACTTATATGCGTGTAAAGTGTCGGAGTTGAAAAATAAATCCTTCACCGCAAAAACTTACACACGAGTTTTTTTCAAAAATGTGGTTGTTAGTGAACTTAGGTATTAAATATTTGGAGTTTATCGATTTTTTTTTGATTTAAAAACATAGGTCGACGGTTCCTTGTGCACGCTAAAACGTTTAAAACAGGAAGCTTCCCGTACGATACAAATACTTAAAAATACTACGTAACTTACTTTTATATACGTAAATGCACATTTTTCAAGAACAGATTCAGTGAACAAAATGTTCAAAACGTTAACAAAATATTGTGCAGCCAGAACATCGTTGATTGATATAATTGAAATAAATATAAATCAATCACTCGTCGGTACCACGTAGTCGCTTACACACTCTAGCGTGCTCTAATCTAATAGCTAAATAAATTATTATTATCTACATTAAAATATATGGTATTATCGACTATTCATTTATTTAGTTTTATGGATAATTTATTCAGGCAACAGTTCTATACTTGACAAATTCTAGTCACTAGAAGACTGAATGCTGACTTAGTGAATAGTGAATACACAATAAACGGACAACGAAAATTGTAATTGTTACGTGAAAATTAGGAAGTATAACATTGTGCACAGTGGCTAACTTTTGAGGGCAAAGTTTGAATAAGCTTACATGCTCCAGACATTGTATCAGTAATCAGTATTTGCCGAGCAATCTCAAACACTAATGTTACTAAATATTGAGCACCACAATTTTCACACCTCATCCAAACGATGAATGTTATGCTATGTAGTTAGTTGGCAATGCCTGCACAATTTATAATAATAATATATCTACAAACTAGAGTCTTAATACAAAGTCGCTATCGATGTCCTCCACGAGCAGATGATAATGCATGGATAAGGTTTTTTTTTCGAAAAACACGGTTTTTCGATGTTTTTGTAGTACATTTTTAGATTATTGAATGTGTTATAGTTTTAAAATATTAAGCAACGATCCGTTGAACATTCTAGCATATTTATAAAAGTCTAACAAACAACCTACACTCTTAAAAATATGTAAAATTACTTTTTTTTTAACAGGCGGCTATGGGCTCTATAAGAAAAATAAAATTTATTTACTGAATGCTTTTTTGTGAGTTTATTATTTTGGCAACATACTTAATCGTGGATGTGAAGTTTCAAAATGCAAATATTACTCATCCACACAAATAATACATAAAACATAGTTTTTTGAGACCTTTAGTAGTAATTTTAGATTATTGCAATTATGATTGTTTTAAAATATAGGATGATATTTTTTTCAACGCTCTAGCCTATGTTTCTACACGTTATGTACAGCTTACTACACACCTGTCATCTTTCACACATCTATATAGTATACATATATATATATATATATATATATATATATATATATATATATATATATATATGGTCATTCCCAATGATTTGACGGCAATTGGGCTTTATCTTAACGAAGTAACTTCAATAATAATAATATAATACTATAATATAACCTAAATCTAACACATGAGATAACCAGTTACAATTTAGTTTTCTAATCTTAAAATAGTATGTGCTATTATATTTGATAATTATTATTATGTATAAAGTATTTACTTAATAAATATTATGTACAGTTTTGTATAGTATTCGAATACACGAATACACATTTTAAAAATTTTTTTATTCAATTATTAAATACTTTATATGTCCATAAAATAGATTATTTTTATGTATTTTTCTAAATAGATTAAATTTTTATTTAAAACTAAATTATAATAATTGATACGTTTTAGTATGATATATTTTTTGAATAAAATAAGAACCAAATAATAATTAAATAAATACTGAAAAAAATTGATGATATAAAAATTAAAAAAAATAAATTGACAATTAAATGTTATAATAATAATATTAATTGTTCAAATAAATATTTTGTGTAACTATGTTAGTAAATTATAATCTATATTTAAATTAAAAAAAAAAATTACTATATAAAGCTTATAATATGTTATGCTGTATATTATTATTTATTAGTAGCATAGAAAACATTTATTTGCAAAAAATATGTTAAATATATAATACATATATAATTTGTAAAAGCTCAACTATTATATAAATCTATAAGTTCCATATTCCTCTATATTTTTGTGTATTGGTATATAGATACATTATATGAATCTAATAAGTTATAACAATAAATGAATTAATTTTACTCGGCTAGCACAGCTAGTACATATTTTTATGATTTTTTTTCTTTAATTTTTAACAATAAAACTTGTTATTAATCAATAAATATAAATTCACATTTATATTATTCAAAATACAAAGAGTAATATTTTTTTGTTAATTTATCCAAATACATTTTGAAAATATTAACAATAAAATATTATAAGTTAGAGATTTCTTAAAATTTGTTTGAAATATACATGGTATAATATTGTAACAAACGCATACTAACAATATAATGACTATATTTACGATCAATTATTGTCACAAAGAATATATTAAAATGTGTTTGAAACATATTTGTTATAATATTATGGCAAACAAGACTTGGCAATATAATAATCATATTAAAAATCAAACATAGCCATAAACAATGTTAAATAAAATATGTTGAAAATATACACTATGATGATACCTAAAATTATTGCAAAGTTTTACTAAAAATATGTTGATGACATTATACCTATATATTTGGAAATATAATTTTCGTTGCTAAAACATGATGGACATGATGTGATAATATTCAAAAACATTCTGGACACAACCTTAACATATATTATATAAATATTTAAATTGTTCTTGCAACATGTAAATATAATATAGTTGTGTGGGTAAGAATATCTTTTGCAAACATAATTGCTCAGTCATAAAACGTTTACTAATCTATAAATATTATTAAATTATAAATTATTCAATATTAAAAAATATAATCATCTACGTGTAATCCGTTAGGTATTAATATTCTGTGATAACCTATTGATGGCGTGTTTTAGTTGTAATACTATTTTAAAAACGACAATGTTTTATCTTTGTCTAACATACGCGCAACGTAGGAACTTAAATAGGTATTATGTAAAACTTCCAACGTAACAATTGATTTGGACTAGCAATTATAAGGACTCCAAACAAGGTTATTAAATAAATTACAGAAATGAAATATTAAAGAAAAACGCGTGTAAATCGATTAATTTCAATCAATAGACTACCATAGGTATATTTCTGAATCGGTGTCATTTGAAGTAAATTCTTTAGTGGGGAATTGAGGGGAATGATGTGGTAAAACAAAAATCTAGTAGGAAAAAAGAAACAATTGCCCACTGTTGCCTCTCACTCATAAATTGTTCTTTCAAGTTATGCATATTCCCTTCTTTGTGACAGACATGCACAGAATCTTTGTTTCTGATCTACTTAACATTAATTTTAGTACTTTCCAACAGTTGTTTTTTTCTTCTATGTTTATCGGTGAGATCCATTACAGTCACATTTACGAATACGATTGCCAAATATTGAAATATATTATCCAGACATTGAAGCGATTATTGTTGTTGATAACTGTATGAACATCATTGCGCTACTTGTCATATATTTAACAGATTCTCGTATTCTATTGTAGTTATAATTTCGAAATCCATAGAAGGTTCACATTGTTACCACATAACCAAATCCAAATCATATAATTTCTATTATTGGCTATATATCCGAGAAAAATGTAACTTACGTATTCTTAAATAAAGTTTTAATTGCTTTAAATGTTAAATGTATTATCTATTATAATATTATATTACAATCAGTGAAAGATATAATTTGTATTCGTCATTTTCAATAACATTTTATATTACAAAAATAAAATTATAATAAAAACAAATACGTTTTTGTACTTGTTAAACAATAATTAATAACGATTCAGTATAAATACATTCACAGTAACACAATTATTATGAGTACACATAGGAACGCATTTTCCATTAAAAAAAAAAATATATATATAATAAATAAGGTCAATATAACCCATTTACACGTGGTACCTATAAGGTAATCAAATTTGAAATATTTACTTTTGAATATTTGTAAAGATTTATCAAACAACGATTATTGTTGGTGAGCAAGACGATTATTTCAACTCTAAAAGAAATAAAGTAAATATTATATAAGTACAATATACGCAACGCTGTATCAGAATATGGACCATTCGTTTTACCTTTAAAGTTGTACTGTTTGAAGCTTAACATTGTTGAATTGATTCAATGTCATCTGGTTCACAGCAATTTCTATCAAAACACTCAATATTATTGCACTGAACCAAACACTGCCCCATACCATACTCTGGAACCATTTGTATATTCTGATCGTCTTTGAAAAACTCTGGTTGAATAGTCACTTCTAAAATGCCGTTCTCGTGGAAAAAGTTAACGACTGCTTTATTTATTCGCAAATAGTCCTTAAAATAAAATAAAAGTAATAATTCAAATATATTTGATCAAACTAAAAGAAATAATTTACACAATCATAAATTAATGCTAAACGTATAGGTATTATAAAAAACAATATTATATTTCCACCTTACTTGAGGGTTAAGAAACATTATATGTGCAGTGGATATTATTTTATCTTCAGTCAATTGCCATATATGCAGTTCATGTACGTTTACTATGTCTGGAAATGTTTTCATCAAGTTTTTACAAATGGCATCAATATTCATATGGTCGGGCATAGTTTGAAGAAGAATCAGACATGATTCTTTCACTAAAATATTAAAACGTATAAATGAAACATTGCGTCATATTAAACTTTAGAACAATCGATGTAAATAATTGGGAACAGAGAATCACTTTTTAAACTTGTCAAAAATCACTTACTATTCGGATACTTAAGATAGAGCAATATTGCCGCCGATATGATTGAAATTCCAGGATCAACAAATTTTGCTATACTAGGGTCCGTGAATAATACGACGATAGAACATATCATCACCATTGCGCAACCTATAGAAATATTTTATTTATTTTATTGTAAATTTATTGTTTTCCTTTATCTTTTACAAAATTATTCTACCAACTACATCTCGACATATTTCTCTTGAACAGCAATTTTTAATTTGTATCTTTTTTTTCAATAATTGACCGGAATTTAAAAGAGCATTGGCACTTTCTTCATCAAGAACTCTAGCGTTGTGTACTACCGGGCCTATATTGAAAATATTAACCATTTAGTACAACATAAATATGATATTAAATATAATAATAAGATATTTTTCATTTTTAAAACTATGCTTATAATATTATTTTAAGAAAATTAAAATGATATGTTATACACCTAAATGTATTACATTCTTAAAAGATATAAAAAATTTAAAAAATCAGTTATATTTTTCAAAATAATAAATTTCACTCTATATATTTTTTTTTTTTGTAGTAGTAGTATAGAGTAGATACTATTGGCGCACTAAGTTTAAAATATTGGTGGCTAGACTTGTATTATTACAAGGCTACAAACAAATATAAATTAAAAATATGAAAAATATTTTGGGGCTAAAATATATTTTGAGGAGACTAAGTTTCCTTTAGTTGCACCAACGGTATAGCAATAATATGACTATGCACGTATAGTTTATTAATTTATATATATACATATATAGTTACTATTAACCTCCTAGCAATAGACAACATAGTCCGTGGATTAGTATTCCAACAAGACCAATAATGAACACTGATATCGGTTGATGCATTGGATCTTGATGGTCGATGTGTATGAGGGTTTGAATGGCTTCGACCACCAGGGAGAAACTAAGTGACGCCAAAAACACGCAACCGCCGAGCATTAAGACTACTTCGATCCTTGCCCATCCGAATGTGTTCTTTAACTTTTTCTCGGGATGACGATGTACGCACTGTAGAAGTTGAAAAAAATAATGGCGATAAAAATATTACGAATCCCCGATGAATAGTGGGCAATATTCACACTGGAAGACGATAATTGGCCGGACTTGGATACTGTCAAGTTGGTCTCTGGTGAATTGTCCTCCACCTTGATGATTTTTTCCGCGCAATCTTCGTTTGAACACTCCTCTTCATAATCGTTTTTCTACAATACCACGTACAAAATAATTTGTGAATTGTGATTTATTATATAATTTATCCATTTTATAATATTATTAAACATGAACAACAAAACCATTAGTAAAATGTATACGTATATAATTACCTTAATACACAGCACAGATCCAAAAAAGTATATAAGTTTGCATAGCACGTGATACGAGTCGACGAGCAAAGTGAGTGAATGCGATATATGACTGAAAACTAGTTGCACTAAGAAGTAACCTAATGTCAGTAGAATGACCGTGTGGACTGCATGAGGATTAAAAATGCGGAGCACTTTTTTGACTGACATTTTAAAGTCGCTGAAACGAAAAATGTCAAATTTTAAACATCAGATGATTGTATTATATACGAATATAATATGACAAAAAATAAAAATACATTATAATTTTAAGTATCAATTTTTAAAAATGTATATTTCAAGCGATGAACAATAAATATTTTTCTCCATTAAAATAGTATAAACATTTTTAAATGGGTATGTTTGACCGGAATAGATTAAATTGATAAAATATGTATTAAGTAAACATTTAAAAAAAAATAAACCACCAAAATATTATGTTTGGATAGAATACAATCAACATTAAACAATAGAAATAAGTACAACGTTTTGTGGATATTGTAAATTACCGAAGGAAGCATATAATATAAAAAAAATTGTTAATAATTGTATGTAAAAGTTCAATTTTATATGAAATTTTGTTAAACAATTTATTAAATTAGTGCATGCTTCAACATCTTAATCTTTATTATTTTTATTATTTCATTAATTTATTGTTTATAGAAACATATTTACGTATTTACCGTTTTTTATATTAAGCTACTAGAAAATTTTTAAAATTACAATTTAGCATTTAATACAAAGATGGTATTGCATAACGAAACAAAATTGAATCTTATTACTACTACAAAATATATTCCAAGAAACCCCATTAAAAAATCCCAGATCATTGTACAATAAACTAGGCAGCTCTGCTTAGAATATAAAAATGATTATTATAACTAAAGACATAGTTATAATAAAATAATTGAAATTAATATACATTTTTGTTCAATTAAAGAGTCGAAAAATAATAAAAAATGCTTAAATCTGTCAAAAATAATAAGATTTGAACATTTAAAATTAAATAAAATTTGCATGTGAGGTTTGATACACATTATATTTACAGTCGTAATGCTAACTGACCAACAATACTAATAATAGCTTTAAGGGCACTAAATATAATACTCTTTACACAACGACAAGATTATCGTAGGCTTTTAGGAAAACATTTATTGAAAGTACTTCTTACTAAAATATATTTGATGTGTTGAACAACTTAACTATTATTAATGCAGTTTTCTGCAAAATTGGTGGCAAATTAGAAAAATATAACGTACCTTAACATATCTAATATTAATAAATAATACACGACAACGTATTTTAATTGGATACATATTACAGACAGTTCTTAAGAGTTGAACGGTTCAATATTATCAATAGGTATTCGAAGTGTTTGATGTGCAAATATGATGAGTGTAGTAAATTATCATTTATTTAGTGCTTGTATGACAATTGCTAAATAATAATGCTTAGGTAAACTTCTACACGTTGCGCACACGTTTAATTCATACTTTTTTGATGATTGAATGTTATAATTCTTCACCAAAATTATGTAAAAGGGTATATTATATAACTTTTCCATTATTTTCCGATATCGTATAAAATTCCACACTAAAATTTTAATTTTATAAAAACCAAGTGAACATTAATATATTTATGAGCGCATAAGTCTGTTGACCGAAGTAACCCCGTGAAAAAAATTAAAATTTATTTACAGAAGTTTAATCGCATCATTTGCAGACAATAAATTGTTATAGTCTAGTAAAAAAAAACAGTCAAACAGTCAGCATAATATAGATATGCATTCAATCCATTTGCAAAAGTATTATAATTTTAAAACCTTAAAATTTGTACACAAGAGTTTTATAACCTAGGCGTATTTATTTTAAATGATTTAAATTAATACCTATATGGTATATTATGGTATAAGTTCATAGTCCAAAATCGCGACACATGCATCTTATGACTGATTAGAAAGCTATAACTTTATAACCAACCATTCACTGTTGCACCAGTGTACACAGCAAAAATACGTAATAAAAATACATAAATATTGAATAGGTGTAGTTGAAACATTTATTAAGTGAAGAATTTATCAATCTAACGATAACACTCCGACTTCTGACCTATACATACGTTAAAACTATGCAATACAGATTTCGTATACTATATAATAATCATCTTGTTATATGTAAGTCTTAATTTGTTTAAAACATCGTATAACATACTCCAAAATCATACGTAAATTAATCATTATAAAATGTTCTTATAATAAGAAGTTTTGTTTAGTTTTAAAATTCTATAATAGTTATTAAACCTATAAGCTTTTAATTTTCAACGTCGATTCTTTAACTTAAAAAAAAATAGATGACGGACATAATACGGAGACTTAGTGCAATCCATATTATGGTTTTGCATTTGCACGAAAGTGGTGATCATTGTATTCATATAATTATTTCGAGGGCAGGGCCTTAAAATTGCTTACATAAAATTGGTTAAGATTTTGTTATCACAAACTTCAGGTCTGTCATACGTCCGTAAAAGTTATTAAAATACGTTTTTCAAACCAATGGAAAAATGAAAAATATATAAGTACCATTAATTATAAATTATAATATTACAATACTTATTAATATAGAAGTATTTTTAAACCAACTATAAATAACCATTGGATAATTATTTTAAAAATCAAATAATCATCCGTTGTACTCAACTAGTATCAACTAGTATTTTCCAATGGATATAATATGCAATTATTTTACAGCCCCACAAATCATTTTTTCCAAAATCAAAAAGCAAATGCGTGTCACTAAATAACTTCCTAGCTCCAATCAGGAAATAACAGGTATTTGCTTACATATATTAATTTAAAATGTAAGTAAAATGAGGAAATTCACACATCTAAGTTTAAAATAAGAATATAAGTTGTATGTTTTAATACTAATAATAATATTTATTATAAACGATTATATTAATGTATTTTTGGTTTAGTTTAATTTTATATTCTTAAAAGATACTTTTTGGTACCTATTGGTAAATTTTTAAACCATACACATTATTTAATTACTCAAAAGTATCTTTAATACCTACTGTAGTGATTTTTTTTTTAAACAATATTGTTGATGTAAGTTTATATTATTATTATATACAATCATACGTGATAAACTATGTCATATTTTAAACGAGATAAAATAAATTAATATACATTTACATTTTACCTACGTATGTTATACTCGTATTAAATAGTATAATTATTGTTTCATTAAAAATAGTAACAATAAAAAAAAAAAAACGATTATGCGTAGGTAGATATAACGAAATAGTGAAATATTAAAAATATTAATAATATCCAATCATATTCTAGGCAAATGATGACCTTCAAAGTTTAAACATGTTGAATTGGTTGATGACAAGAATACTACGATAATATAACTTATTATTACAATCGGCTTTTTAACATATTGATTTTAAAGAGGTACTCAGTACTCATGTATATCATAATATATATATGAATTTAAACGACTAATGGGCAATTTATAAGCACATATCATTTGCTTATCTAACAAAAATTATCTTTTTGTTGTTATATTATAATATATATGATGAAGCCATGAAAGTAAAGTAATCATTAGTTAGTATTTAGTATATTAAAATATAATAATATACAACCAAAACAATTCGTTTAGTTAATTTCCATCGGTTTTCATAAAAACCCGTACAAGCGACATAATTAGTACCTATCATCTATAGTATAGATTATTTACTACATTATATTTAAATGGTTAATGTTTTATATGTTTAAATGTTCATAATTGTTATCATTAATTTTACTGCATAAAATAATGACCAGTCGACATTTATTACGAACAATATGCATATTAACTTGCGTTATAATATACTATATTATTGTGACTTATATATAAAAATTTTGTTCAAGTAAATTTAATTTGTGTCACAAGATTTGGTGAAATCAGATTTTAGTTTAATAATTTTAGTTCTTACTTAATTTATTGTACCAACAATTATATTAATCAAATGTACACAGGATGTTGAAAGCGTTTGATCGATTAACTCTTAACTGAGCACCGCAATAATATTAATTGGCCATCATTAAAATTTCATTTAATAACTATAGAAATTAAAAAATTGACTACAAAAATTACCAATTTGCTGATTTACGTGACAAAATACTTTATTTCGCTTTCAGCATTTATTTTTTTTTCCCTCTTCAAAGAAATAACAATTGTACCTAATCATTTTTTATCGACACACATAAACGATTAGTTATTATAATATATATATATATATATTCTAGTCTATATTCCCCTTCCTAATTGTGATTATAGATTTATATTTTAAAATGAATAATGTTCGTTTGTTTTTTTTTTTATTATTATTTGAACAAATTAATTTTTATGAGTGGGTATATAATTTTAATGAATGTCTACTCGACAACTTGTTCATATAATATATATTATGTATAATTTTAAGTTGGTTTTTATTTTGTACACATACGACATAGGTACCGAATATTTTCGAACAAATAAATAGGAATACCCACCAATGTAGTGAACCCCTGTGGTATATAAAATGTAAATCTATACTTACACATCCCGTGTGAATTGTCTAAGACGACTCAGTTGGTGTATGAAATTAAAGTAATATGGCTAATTTCCTAATGGGTAATGCGACAGTCAAGAATTATTTTTTTGAATACATTTACATATTATAATATATATTTTATTAAATCTCTTCTAACGAGAATAACGAGAAATATAAAGAAATATAATCATGTATTATACCTTATACGATTAAGTATGTAGTAGTTCACCAAAACTTTATATGATAGGAACATAAAGAAGACGTAAGGAATTTTAAACGTTATACTTTTGTATTATTCGACACCGGATAACCAATTAACGACCAATACCTATAGGGCATATTTTAGAAGTCGTCTATAATATTAAGATCCTTACCTTAGGCGTAACTAGACCTTAAAGTTAGGGGGGCTTCAGCCCTAGACTTTTTATAATAAGTAAATTAAGTGTGGGCTCTGCTCCCCACACCCTCCAAACACGTTACATTCATTGATTATAAATGTAAATTGATATTTTATTTTAATATTATAGTATTATTATATTATTATTAAATAAAAAATAAACAAAGTGGTATCCGGTATTGAGGTTAAACATTAAAATATTAACATATTATTACGTATTATTTTAGATATAAGTTAAATTCTCTTAAAATATAAATAAAATTATGATAGTTAAAAGATTTTTATACATAACTATTACCTACAATGTACAGCTTAATCGTCTGCTCAGTATTGACAAATTTATTTAAAATGTCTTCTTTGTTAAAAACGTTTGACAAATCTCTTTCAAATACTATGATAGATAACTTTGAAAATCGATTTGGTAACATGGTTGACCTTATGTAAGTGTTTATTCAACGCATTGCGGAAAATGTTCTTAGAATGTTCTTTCAAAACATGATACATCTTACATAGTTATACAGAGTCATTACATACAATAATATAATTTAATAACCAAAAAAAATAAATATTTTTCCAAGATATTAATAAAAAAAAAAAAACGATATTTTAAATTAAAGTTTAAAAATGTTACTACTGTTGGCGGGAATGTGGGACTAAGAATTATAACAGGGGGGGGGGCTAAGCACCCCAAGTCCCCCTAGTTACGCCTATGAATTCCTTACTTCTAAATATTATATATCACACCTCCAATATAATATATTAAGCCTTAATAATTAAGGTAATATTTTTCAAATACAATAAAAACAATATCTAAGACACACAATAAAAAAACTATCAAAGAAGATGCAAGACATATTATACTATATGTCTAAAAGAAAATAAACAATTATGTTTAACCCTAATGATAAATTAAACTTATCTATCTTGTGTGATAAATTGTATGATTTTTATATTTTATGTACTATTAATGATATTTTTAAATATATTATTATCATCTTGGTTAGGTGATTAATTATAGGTACCATTATTTTTATGGTATCATATTATATAAATAATAGTATTATACTACTTATTAATTAAAAGTAATAAAATATTTTTATAAAACAATAATTTTACAACAATTGCTACGATTAAATAAATGCGAAACTATGTGGAATACGCCTACAAAGTTATTTTATAGTTATCGTCATTTTTAGATATAAATAATAAATGTAAAATATAGTCACCTATTAATTATTATTTTAAATATGTATTAGGTACCTACTACCAGTAAATCTCTAAACGAGTCAAAATTTATTTTGATTTTAATTTAATGTAATTTTCGTTTGGATGTTTTTAAAATTACAATAATTTAAATTATGAGTACTACTATATTTATTTTATTGTACTAAAATATTAATGTATTATTGATGTTTGGTAGGTAATAGATAATTATAGGTATAATAGGTATAAAAATCATCCATTTTATAAAAAAATCATTTTTGCATAAACTACAGCCTATTTTTAATTGTTTTTCAAGTGTCTACATTTTAGACTTAGTTATCTAGTACAATACAAGTAATATATAAGAGACATTTATTGGACGTTTTTCCTGAACAAATAAACCATTAATTGAGATGTGGTCTGTAAGTAGGACAGGTAAGAAATATAAGGACATAAGGTAGTACATAAATCACCGTTTGAGTGTATCTATATGTTATACAGTGTATAAATATATAATTCAAATATGGTTTCCTAAATATATAGTATGTTATTATTATTATATTGTGTAGAATGACATATTATAATATTGTAGACAAAAATAAAATGATTAAAGTGCGACGAATAAACGCTTGCCGTACTTACTCAAGTAAAAACATCAAATTTCTTTCAATAATATTTCATTGTAACTTAAATCTTGTATGAATATAACCACAATTCATGATGAAATTGATAATGACCAAAAATATAACACCTGTATACTACAAGTACTTGTAATTTTATGAAATTAGTCGAGATTAAATTATACATGTATATGCATTAATACCATAATAATGAGCTCAGTCAATACTTATTATATTATATAGGTATAAAATATCAATTAAGAATTAATAATACCTAATATACAATAGTATAATACTGATTTATGGCTTATTTTATTTTTATACAATAAACAGGGTACCTCCATGTTATGTGCATAGACTATAGAATATCTAATATTTTCAGGCTACAGGTTAAATGTCAACATATTTTTTGAAATGCTTAAATTTGAATAAATAAGAACTGTTAATAATTATATTAATATTTTCATTGTTATCATACGAGTGCCCCCGCTTTGTTTTTGAAGCCCATAACTGGTTTTTAATTTATTAATTTATTTTCCTTTATTAAACATTCCCAAACTATAATTTTATCTAATCCCTACAAAATATACGCAGTGTATAGTTTGCTTATAAGTTTATAACACTTCAATCCAAAACATGGTTTTTAGAAATGTATATTATGAAATATACGAATATAATATATAATTTATCGTACTTATATGATATGTTCAAAAACAAAATTAAAATGCAAAATAAATAAAATCTATTCATATATATGACAAGTATAAAAAATAGATGTTAAAAATTTAAAAAACAAGCCAACCATCATTATATTATATTATTAAAAATATTATAATATAGTAATGACGCTTCATGCGCACGTGAAAACGTATAGGGTATATTCACTATTAATTAGGTAACTTGCATAGGTATTATTACATTATATTATACAAAAATAATGTAAAATATTATAAAACATAAGCAGTATATTATCGACATATAATTATACATGTTGTTATGCCTAGATTTGCGAAATCGCGTTGAAGATAGAATACTTAACCTTATTAATTAGAAACGTTAGAGTAATTCAAATAAAGTTATGATATATAATATATATATATATTATTTAGTTACTTAGATGCAAGTATAATTTATACTAGGGTGTTGTACTAATAATTGTATACTTAAATAACAGATTTTAATCCCTTATGACAGGGGTCGGCAACTTTTTGAGACAGCAGAGCCAAAAGTTACAATTTACATAAATTTTATAGTTTTTAAAGAGCCACACAAATTGTGTTTCAATATTTTAGTATTTGATATATATAAATATATAATTGATTTTTGATTTAAAATTAACGAATTTATACACGAAATAATATTTATTCATAATTCATGTAAGAACATACAAATAATTTTAGCACTAAACATATTCAAGTATTTTATCAATAATTATAAATAATACAGTTATTGAATAATAAATAGTTATATGGTTATATCAATGAGAGCATTGGCTTTGCATACATTTGGAAAGTTTAGAATAGGAACACACTTTTAATTTTAGTTCATTATGATGGCCTGTGCAGGTATTTCATATTACTAAAAGCAACAAAAATATCATGTAGAATAAAATAAAATAAAATATATATTTTTTTTAATACCTAATAAAATAATTATTTTTGCATATGGAACTAGATAACTGCAACTTAAGATCGAAAGAGCCACAGGTTGCCGAATTCTGCCTTTTGATAATATATTTTTACGGTGGCTAAACACTTATTTCTCATACCTTGTAATAGGCAATGTGTAAAGATACCCTCAAACGGTTATTTTTTCAATACAAGAATATTATATACGAATCTCTTCGGCCATATTGTTCCTACTTATATGTATACGATGATTATCATATCCGATTAGGTATCACTACAATACATAAATTTTATAAATACTATTAACAGAACTAAATATCCAGACACTAGTGTTCACTCGTAAAAACAAAAATAAAAAATAAAAATCTTGTAATTATTAAAACGCCTCATCAAATAACAGGTACATTGAAATACGTGTGTCTATCTTTCACAAAAAATGACAATGTAATGATGCTATGTAATCTAGCGAGGGAAAGGGAGGGGGAATTATTCAAATGCTTCGGTAAAACTGGAACATTGAAATGCAATGTATGCCCATCAGTCCACTCCACTGGTTATAAACGAATAAAAAAAAAAACCAGGGGCATCCGAAAGGGTATTTACAACAAGTTCAATAGTGTCGCTAGAAATATAAAAAACAGTTCTGTTATTTTAAATAGAAATATAAATATATGTATAATTTACAAAACTTAATATATAGGTAATGTATTAAGTATTATTTTATATATTTATGCGTTGGTGCTATACACACATAATTTATTTTATAAAAATATATGTAGAAACATCGCCAAAGTAGTTTTGTATATATAATATGTTATATGATATGATATCAAAAAGACGCGCAAAGTGAAAGTTTCTAAAGTACATATATCATTTATTAATTATTATATAGTACAATGTACCTACAAACTACTTTTATATTGCTCTGAATGACTCTGAAATACTCTTATTGTATATGTATTTATGACATCCTATATAATATTATAGTTATTTATTATTTATTTACTTATTCTAAGTGTAGTTATAAATGACTATATTCTGTACCTCTGTGACAATCGTCGTAATAATATTAATATTTAGTTAATACCATTAAGAATTATAGGTAATTTGTCCATACAGTTATTTTAACATTAATTAGTGATTTCTTATTGTAATACAACCTTAATTGATATATAGGTATTATGCTATAGGTATTAATTAATATTTACAGTAGTAACATAAATATAGTAATTATATACATATTAATTTATATATACATATATAAATATATACACATATTACCTACTGTTTTATTTTGAATATTAATTTATTATCAGTATAATTGTAAAATATAATGATTCCCTTCGTTTATACATATATTATAATAATTGTTATAATGATAATACATATTTTGTCTATTAATAATAATTAGACAAACTTGATCATTCGATAACTCCTTACACAATATAAGAGGACATTGATACACAAAACTAAATAAATAACATATATAATATACAATGATATAATAAATTAAAATTAATGGGCATTTCAATAAAGATAAAAGGAAGCATTGTAAATTTAAATATATTATGGTACCCATCATAAACAACGATGCTTTAATTGAAATAGTTATGAAAAATTTTAATGTTTAAAAACTATTTTACTTTATTTGTCTTTCATATTAAAGAAAAAATTGCAAGTAAAAACATTTGAAACATTTTTCACTTATCTATTTGTTAATTGATAAATAATTATTTTATATGTTTTACATTTTAATTAAAATGCGTAATAATTAAAAAAAAATATCTAATTGAATTATAAAAAAATTTCGAATATACAATTAAAAATTAGTTTAAACGCAATTACAATAATATTATCTATTATATATAAATTGAAAAATGTAAAACTACATAGATACATACAAAATAAAAAATGTAGATTATTTTAGTTATCGTATTTTAGCTATTAGCTAATGTAATTAAATTTAACAAAATGTTTACGAATAATTTTATTTTGTATTTTAAATTAAAAATATTATGTCCATTATTAATACTAATCTCTTTAAGTAGTAGATAAAACATAATAATATAATCCATAAAACAACAATTCACGAATTTTAAAGTGCATAATATAAGATAATATAAACATGTTATATTTACATTTGCTTAATATTAGATACCTGCCTACGTATTACTTACATTTTTCGTTGGGTATTTAATAATAAAATTAAAATCAAAGTCCTATATGTTCAAGATACAATCATTTCTCTGAAATTACTTAGAAATATTATAATACTTGTAATACTCTGGGTGTTGGATAACTAAAATATCGTATATTATTACTGTAAACTGTAAGTCTTTATAAATTTGTATTATTCATATAGATCACCGTATAAAATGTAATATATCTAACTGTAATTGAATTCATACCTCCGAATATTTTTTTAATGGTTGGTTGCATCACTATTATGTTTATATTAAATTGGAAATTATTAAGAATTGCCTTTTAATAATAATGTAAAACATGAGTTACCATAAAAATAAAACTCAAATATTACAGAATACCTCTATATATTGTAGCTTCTATATTTACTTATTTCCACGAATTTTGATCATAAATAATTATTTTTGCAGGCTATCAATTATGTTATAAATGAATAATAAGAGAGTGATATTTACATTAATTATTTAGAGTTGTTTAACAAAGATGCCCGTCTATCTATTAATGAAATTTCGAGATTAATTTTTTTAATTAAATTAGAATCTAATATATGATTAATATACTTTTTTATATTTTAGAGAAATATAATTTTTAGTTTCACATATTATTATTATTCAATAAGTTATCATGAACCATCATTTAATATGGATAATAATTTTAATTGTGATATTCACATTTTGTCTATAAATTATATAAGTACCTATATATTATAAAATTCAATCTACATTAACTTTGTTGTTTTGTTCCATTGTACTTATAAGTTATGGAGGTATAAAAACTATGTTGATAAATAATATCCGAATATACAATTACTAATATTTACATATTTATACGTTAATAAAATTATATACAATTACGTAATAATATATAGAATCAATATAAATAATAAATAATATCAACCATAAGTCCATTATATTATTAAAGATGTATTAATACAATACAGTATAGACATCATATTAAAATAAAAATAATATTCTTATTGCTCAACATGTAATTTGTATACATTATAAATTATAGGGTTCTTAATATTTTCTTGTGTATTTTAAGATGATACGTAAGTTATGATATATTATACGTATTTATAGTTTTTACAGACCTTAGTTCTAAAATATGCAAAACTATATTATTATAATAATATTTTCAAATGATTGTGGACAGAAATAGATCAGACTATATTATAATCCTCTAAAAGCTAGAACTGTGGGAGTTGCAGTGTCGGACCAATTAAGTTTCGTTTATTTCTACGAATCTGTTAACCCACTATATATACAAAACTTTAATACGCGTTAGGTATACAATTTTATTAATATGTCCTTCAGTATAAGTCGTCAAAAAATAGTAGGTACCTAATAATGTAATATTATTATAGAAGAAAAGTTTAACACAAAAAATGATTAAATATATAATCTCAATATAAAATATTCTTATTAACTAAAGTATTTTTAAATTAAATAAAAAAATCACTTGTAAATACAATAAATAGATGCATAATATACAATATAAATCTATAGTAGAAATCTTAACCAAAAAAATGTATGATAACAGTTAATCAAATAATATATTTTAAATGATTTTAACTTTAAAATTTTAAAATTGCATTTGAAAATGTTTAGAAAACACTTATTGTAAAAAGTTTTGTGAATTTGTCAAAGAATTTGTGAATGGATCTTAGTGGTTAATATTACTTAGTGTTTAATTTAAAAATTTGTTTATTCCAATAAGCTTAATATAATATACATTATATACAAATTAAGTTATAAGTATGATTAAATTTAAAAAATAAATAAATAATTTAATTTTAAATGTTTATTTATGCACCTATCTAATTAAGTATAATACGAACTAATAATCTTTTGAATTTATATTTATATAATTCTGATTCGTAATCTTATTATGCTGATACAAAATTCACTATCTAACTATATTAATATTGTTGATTATAAAAATACATGGTCCATTATGAAATATGAAGTAATAGTAAATTGTAGACTAAACAAATAAAAAACGAAAGAATAGTTGGGTATATTATATTATTATTTTCATACTGGTAAAATAGGTATTAAATATTATTCAACTTACAAACATAATATTAGCAATTTCAGTTTTAAACATAAAAAAAGAAAGAATAGGTAGCACGTTTATTTTTATAGTATCTAATAAAAAAAAATAATCATCTACTCGTATGTACGAGTGGGTGCAATATGTATATATAACAATAAGCAATTATTCTTGTCGTAACTTCAAATTTATAACTTAACGTCTTAATCATTAATCAATATGGTACAGGCGTACAATGTGTACATAGTACATATTATTTTTGATAAAATCCATACGAATTTCCACATAAAACAAAACAAATAAACGGCCGCTCTAAATATTATTCTTAAATAAAATAAAATCTAAAAATCCTATTGTCGTTTTAAGATATTGATGATGAACATTTAAATAAAATAGACGACAAATGTGTACATCATGATATAAACGATAACCAAATGTATAATTTTATGTAATGTATTCGATTAATATTAAAATACAGTCCACGCTACGTGCATTTTATTTGAATATTACGATATAGGCACATATTATAACACGATTGTCAGCCGATTATATTACATTTATCTATTTCATAATTATACACAGATATACGACATACAAATTATATTATATATTTACACAGCGTTTGAGTATTAGTTATTATATAATAGGTACGCGAACATAATAAAAATGCTTAAATAATAATAATAATATAAATCATAAGTAATAATAATGTGCGTAGTAGCTCCAAAATCAAAACAAAATTCACGTAACTGTATGAAGCTATTCAGTCGTAATATTATTAGGTATGTTCGAATCGTTCGAAACGATGAATATGGACGAATCGCTGTGAATATATTATAACACGGGTAATCGCCATTATCTATTGGGTATATAGGTATACGGTATACGTTGTAAATACAAAACGGTATGAATGTGTTGTATTAATATAGTTATAATATATAAAGTAATACATGATAATATGATGGCTGAAAACTCACTTCTTGTATAACAATAATGTATTAATGAATCACTGCAGCATTAGACGATGGATTTCACTTGTACGACGGACATCGAACATTACACAGACACATGTTAACGAGGTGATGGCAATCCGAGTGTACGCACGTGTGCGACCGTAAGTATTTACTAAAGTAGTGAATACTGATACTGAATAGTGATTTCGTGTTACAACTCACAACTCGTACACGCGTACATGCATTTGCCACTCCTCCTTTTACTAACGCGTACCACAACCTGTTCTCCCCACCCGACGAACGAGAAATTCAAAAAATATTCGGAGATAAACAACAATTATTTACACCGAGCTGAATATAACGGCCGCGGCGCCGGTGGTATTTTTTTTTTTTTTTTTTTTTATAATAAATTCGAAAACAGAACCGGATTATTGTTCTTACAGTTTAAATTATAAAACATTTTTCATGCACAATTATTATATTGTAATATTATAATGTATATACTGTAATAATAATATTAAAATATCAATATTCATCCGCGACGATGACGATGAAAGTAAGAGAAAGAAAGAAAGGAAAAACAGATAAAAAGCCGCGCAAGTGATCGAAAAACAAATTGAATATGTTTTATTATTTATGTTTTTCTTGCGCAAGATGATATCGTACGCGTATGCCGTGGTTTTTCTACTGCGTAAATCTACACATCTGTTCAAAAATACAATTGGTGTTCTGAAGGGATTTTTCTCGTATCGGGCGGAGGCTGCAGTCCGGGACAAACGAATACTGGCAACGTTCGAAGCGATCGCACATTTTTAAATAGACACTAGAGGCGAGTCGAATAACACACTCGACAACACTGCAATACAGTATACGGTGGTGCGTGGACACTGTAGTCGATGTTATGTAGCTGTAACCTCGTCTCAAGTTCGTTTACATAAAACATAAAAATAATGAAATCATAATGTTAATAAGTTATAAGAAGTATATATATAAGTACCTACTACATACGCGCGTGTACAAAATAGTCGTAGGTAGGTACGCGTTGTTATTGTTTTCAATACCTAGGTATTTGTTTGTCTTATTTTTTTCCTTTTAAATTTCTTAGAACAGATCAATAGATTCGGCTCTGTATCAATGCATATTGGTTTAAATTTTAAACAAAACAATAACATTTCGATTGATTGCAGTAGGAAAGTATACCACCGACTCGGAGGTCGGCAGCAGTATATATTATAATGTTTATAAATAACTAAGTATAAGATATAATATTATTGTTATATCACATTATTCTTACCACTATACTTTATGTCGGTATAATAAAAATATTTTAGCAGCTCGGCGATTTCATATGCAATATGCAAATGTATTGCATCCGAAATATTTTAATGAAACCAAATGTTATTTATGTATTCCACATAAAAACACATTAAGTTAACCACACTAAACATATTTGTTTGATTACTGTAATTTGTGTAGATATACATATTGGTACTTACCTTTATTTCTATAGGTATAGTTCATGAAGTCTTGACATAACGTGACTAAATGTTAGATAAGTAAGTATAACGATGTACATGCATTTTTGTTGATCATTGTTCTCGAGTATAACTTATACCTATTAATACTATTTATCATATAATATTCAATATCCACTTATTATACATATAGGTATAGACCGAAATTTAATTTTTACGATTTTAAAATTAAAATATGTATAACCTAATTGAATAAATATAGTAGGAACGTATTGATGGTATTGTGTAGAATTAATCTTTTTTACTTTTCATGTTTCATTAAGTACCCAAAAGTTATATCATTATTATTTACAAATAACATAGTATAATATACATATTATGTACCCACATACCGCGGTATGACAATTGTCGGTATACTGCTGTTATTTAAAGCGTTCAATGCAATTTTTAAAAGAGTTTAAATGTTTAATCTTCAATATTTTTTAGTACTAATTCAAAATGCTTTAAAACTGATGTCGAGATTATGGCACCAGCGAGCAACTATGAATTTTGGAGCCCCCGACCTTTCTCATAATTAATTTTATAACAACTTAGTCTTAGCAAGTCGTAAGTACCTAATACAAATCATAGCTAAGGATTTGTGGTATCCAATTTAGTATTTAGATAAAAAACAAATAATTTAAAAATAAATAAAAAAACGATACTTGTTGGTTATTGCCTTCCTAATACGCCGTATAAAATGTATCACCTCGCTATATACCTAGTTTTTCCTACAATTTATCGCACCCCATAAATAAAATAAACAATACAATAAATAAATTATATACTATGTATTAGAAAATGTATTATAATTATAAATTTAAAAAATATATATATGTGTATATATATATACTTAGGTATATTATACCTTTATAATACTATCCTTAAAATTAATTTTATCATATTAAATTCATTTTTTTCATTTTTTTTTATTGGTTTGAACGAAGTAGGTAGTTAAATAACGAAAGCTAACAAGGCAGCAACATACTAATATATTAAAATAAAAATGTAGTATTCTCATTTCCTAAAATAGATCATCTATCACAAGCTTAACACGATAATTGTAAGAACATTAATGGCACACTAATACAACTATATATCGGGACGATAACAAAAAAGTACCCAAAAACAAGCAAATGCAGTGTGTAGTACTTGGGTAAATAATAGGGCCTATTCTAAGAATTTTTATCAACTACTGTTTAAATAAGCCTATCAAAATAGAACTATTATGATCTCGAAGTATAATATCAAATCATAACATTTTTAGCTTTTAGGTATAATATTTAAAAATTAACCTATTATATATTATAAGAATAAATAAAGTAATAAACATTCATGTTTAAAATATTTATTTTAATTAATATCCACTTTACTTTTTTCGTATTTTTTATATAAATAATTTATCACAATACTAGAACGTTCTCTTTTTTTTAATTTTTTCAGTTTTAACTACTTTATCGGTCATCGTCAGATTTTATTTTTGTTGCTTCTATAAAAATCCCATTAAACCATTTTTGTTTTTTTGCTTTAGGTGTATCTTTGATACGTGGCATTAATTTTGTTTTAATCATACCTGCAATATTGCTGGTCTTTATGGTCTTGGGTTCCACTTTTGAAAAGCAGACATATTAAAATAAATAAAAAGATATTAATTTTCCGTTTTTACGTGCAAAATTAGACGGCTTTTTGATTTAAGAATATTGCTTTTATTTATTAATCTTCTTCAACGTCAGCGCTGTGAGGTTATGCAACTATATAAAACAAACAAGTAAAATAGTAATATTTATAAACTCGTTGGACCCAGATAAATTGTACACTAATAATTTAGGTAATAGTATTTTTTGTATCTCTTCATCTTTTCTAATCTATTATAAATAAACAACTAATGAATTATACAATTCGTCATTCGATTACAATACTCAAATATATTATATGAACAAACTGTAATAGTTTACTCGTTTCATTAAATGTATAAAGTACCTACATAATTCTAAAACTCATTCATAAGCAATATTTCCAATAAATTATAATATTTCTCAGTTGTAGATTGGGTACCAATATTATACAATTTAGTTTTATATAATATATCGAATGAATTATTTGTATGATTTATAATTTTTCTGAAAACTTTTTTACAGTCACAGTAAAAATTATATCACCCCCAAAAATATGCCGAGAACCACCCCTTAAATTCAGTCCTGTCTTTGTCAATACCAACCATAGTTGTTGCGTAATAATGAGATTATACAGAAAAACAGTTTCACGTGGGACAAAGTTACAAGTAGGTTTATTATTTACAGTAGATTCACCCACCCAATGTTCACACTACATAGAAAAGAACTTTATCTGCGTCGTAGCGATTTTATTTATATTTTTAAAATAAATACATAACAAGTTATTCTATGATACGCATACCTACCTACATTTGTTCTATATATATATAATGTATAATATAACAATTTGGTAAAGCTACTGTGGTCTGTGAATACTATTCCCGTAAGTTTCTAAAAAACCATTTTCATGCAGGATCAATTACGGGTGATATAGAGTACTCTGAAATAATAATGTTATTATGTTTTATTACATATGCAAATCGTAAGCCGAAATAATAAATTGATAAAAAACTTTTTAGTTTATTTACACTCGATTAGATAGATAGTAATTAATACGTCCCTATAAGGCTATACAAATTATTATTAGTACCTATTATAGGTACAGTGCACAGTGTACATCTGATTATCAGTGAGCATAATCCATATGACCATATTAAAATCGGGTTAATTATATTATTCTCTTGTACATTGCATGTACTGTTGTACGGTCGTATTTATCTATATCTATCTATGTCTATACCATAAAATATACTAATGCGTTGCCTGAGTTAAAAATTTTTCCTTTTTCTGGAGATTTTTCCCACAACTGCAGGAAAAAGTTAAGGAATTTGGATTTTCAGGGAATTTTCATCATGTTTCATTTTATTATAAAATATTAATATATATTATTTTAAAAATCTTTAAATCAATAATTTACTAATATAATATGTATTAATGTGTAAAAATCTTCAAATATGCAACATTAATTTTTGTATTTAAATTGTATGTACTATGAAACTAATTTATATCGAATTAGATTTTTAATATGCAGCTTCCTAAGAAATATGGAAATGCATAAAGTTCTGAGCCCAGATTATGATCATGGTATACGCGATATTTAAAACTTTTTAACTGCCATCTCTTATACAATATAAGACATCGATACCTTATATATTTTTATTATTATTATTTTTACTTTATTCGACTAATCAAATTATGTATCACACAATTTTTTAAAACGTATAAACTATTCGGACTTTTGTTCAACATTTTTCAAAACTGACTTTTTGCTCGAATGTGAGTTATTTTCCTAATTTAATTTAATTTATAATACATAATGTTACACAATATATTTTTAAATTGTTTTGATTTTTTTCTTTATTTAATTTCTTTATTGTTATTTATTAATTAAATAGTATAATCACGAGTATATTATGTTTAATTAGAAAATTAATACTTATGTTTAATGAAATATGACATAATATAGCAAAATATAAAATTTAGATTATTATTTTCATGGTTTTTTTCGTGTTTCTCCATGGTCCATTTTTCATATTTCATATACTGTTCGCCAAAAAGGCTCTAATATACAGTTAGCCCCAATGGCTCACACTACAAGTTATGGTAATTACGTAATAATATAAGAACAATAGATTTTTAATAGAATATATATAGAAAATGATATTATATAATAATAATGTAAATCATTGATTAATCATGTATTAATAATGTGGTAAGATTTTAATACACATCGATAAATATTAAGCCGTATGTGACTAGTGTGAGTCGCGAACTTGACATTTTACGTTTTGTGCCTTCGTTCCTGCTTGTCAATTGTGATTAGATACACAGCACACGTTTACATAAGTAAGTAATCTGAAATCTACAAAATTACCTACCCAAATTAAGTATTAAGTAGTTAATTTTATTATTCCATAATGTCGTCAAACGATGAAAATATAGAATATAATAAAAAAAAAATTATACCGGCAAAACTATCGTCAAGAATGGGAACAAGAAATCGAATTATCCTCATGATTAAGTCGCAATGAAAAAGGAGTATCCTACTTCCACTGGAAAGTTAGTAAAATTGATAATTTAGGAGGATTATCTGCTGTACGCAAGCATTGTAAATATATCAAACACACTAAACATATTAAGAAGTCTATTCAAAATACTACATCAATTGATGTGAATCAACTAACCTATTTAAATACATTATACCTATTGATTCTTCTGATCTATATTATTTTGTACAAGTTTTGTTTTTTTTAAATCAAATGTTATGTTTATAATTATGTTTATTTTTAGTAAATTAGAAATCCTTTTTTTATTTATACTTTTTTGGCGGGGTGCACAAAAATATTTGACCGTTCGTCGTCCGTGAAGACATTGGTGTTCGTGACTAGTTTTATAAAATGATGTCTGCCAGTGGTCGCAACTGGGTAGGGGCGGACGAAACTATACGCCACGGAGTCGTTACTACCTGAGCCAGTTGAGGCGAACAACCAGATCAGCGCCCTGCGCCCGTGCGCAGTCTTAAGTGGCGGCCCACCACACTTTTCTTTATTTTGTTATCAGAAGACAATTGATAATTATGTTTTTTTTTATATACCTAATGAACAGTGTTATGTTTTATTTTACTTGACAGTTACTAGTTACTCAAGGCTGATGTAAAAAGTTTATATTTTATTTATAGCATTTTTTAATAGATAGTAACTCAAAGACCGAGGTTTGTTTATAAATTGATATATGTACCTATATATTATTATATTATTACATATATATATATTTCGTTGTGATTTAATAACTTTTTCAGTAAATGTTTATTTGTATTAAATTATAATATTTATGTAATATGAATTTGTTGTTTATTTTTAATCTGATATTCGCAAATTTTTGACGAAGGATTTTTAAGCAAATCTGAGGATTTTTGAGCATAAATTTCTAGATATTTTAATTTTCATCTGGTAACACTGCATTGTAGTTGCATTAAAACCACGGACTAAGATATAGACTATAGAGTAAGTACTATGTATCAAGTACCTACTCTATGATTAATACTCATTAGATATACTGTTATTTTTATAAAAGTTGAATAATGAATTTACTTGACCACCTACTTACATTAAAACGCCTTAATGCTGACAGAGAAGCACGCGAGCATATTAAATTAAAGAAAGGAAAAGTGTAGGTAGGTTTCTAAAAAAAGTTTGGCAATATTAAATGGCATGTTTCCAATATTTTAATGTTAAAAAAGAACCGTTACGATTTATGTGTAATATAATAAAATATTCACCAACTAACAAAAATATAAATATTTGTTGTATGTAGTTATTTTATTGTAAATTAAAATAGAATTTTTAATTTTATCAAGCTCGATGTTACATTGAATATACAAAGGTATTAATATTTCATGTAGGTGTTTTCAATTAAATAATAATAATTATTAAAAAAAAATTGTATTAATAAAATAATTATATCATGTGACAACTTACAAAATTAAATCTAAAAATAATAGGTATCCTTATCAATTTAAATATTAAAAAATTGATACATGTAATGATTATTTAAATTTTTAAAAATGAATATAATATTCTAAAAAAAATTGTTCATCAAATTTGTTCAGATATTTTAGATATTATTTCTTATATATGAAACACATCTATTAAAATTAAAAAAACATATTACAGTAAAGGATGAAGGTTCATATATTTTAATAAACTAGGTACCTGCTACACAATGCAGTCAATTATTATGTTAATAGGAAGTATAACATACAAATTAAAGCTATTGAATGCTGTTATAAAGTAGATATGCTATCTTATTTTAAAATCCTTAATACAAGTATACAAACCAAAAATTATTATTTTACATATAAAAATTCTGGTATTATTTTGAATTTCATGAAATAAAAAACAATAATAATTTAATTATTGTATATTAACATCAAAAAAACAAATTATTTGTAATCTTTTGTATCTTAACTAAAATGAATATATTTTAGTTATTTACATTCACTCAAGATAAAATTAATTTTAGATAGAGCTCATACTTTGAAATTAGGTAATATAAATTTAAATACGTATCACTATTTACATTTAATTTGATTGATTATATTTAAGTTCAATTTTTAACTCATATTCTTGTTATAAACATATTAATATTAATTTTTTATAAGTTTCGAACATTTAAATCACAGAATTGTTTTCATAATAATAATTGACGCAAAATGTCTATAAAGATTTTAATCTATGAAGATTTTACTAATTGTAATTTTTTTTTTTATTTTATTTCAATATATTTTTAAAATAAATAATATACACATGTATATAATTTGGATAGGAATACCATTAAGATGAAAAAATAAAATAAAATATACTAAATTAAATTGTTTTTAATTCATAGTTATATTGATGTTAAAAAAGTATGAACACATTTAAAACATATTTAATCATTTCAATTGTGTAATGATAACATCATTTTCTTGTAATAGTTTAATTTTGTTTATTTCCAGATTGAAAATACGAGCAATTTTAGGTTTTAACTTGTTTAAATCATTTATATCATCATCTTCTTGAAGCAACAGTGTTCCAGTTTCTGATCCAAATTTGGCATTTATAAACCTAAATAAATATAAATGTTAAAGAATTGGTTACACTAATTAAATTACATTTTGAATAATGTATTTAAATGTTTAAAATGTTCAAAAGAAAAACATTTAAAAAACAACTTACTGAGTGAAAGGTGATTGTTTTTTATGAATCTCAACAGTTTCAAAAGAATTATACTTTTGAACTAGAATTGTATCATTGTTAATATTTTTAAGTAAATCATTATCTAATGTTTTTCCATCAGCAGTTTTGATTACAAAATCAATACCAAATAAACCAAAAACATTTTGTACCTGTAACATTTGTTTAAACAAAGACATCATAAATTTACTCAGAATCATAATATTTATATTCAGATATGCTTTACACACTGTTATTGCCGTGTAATTATGTGAAATATTTTTATTTTTACTCTAATATTTATTTTTATTAAAAATAAATTACAATCGGTTTTTTATAGCATCCATTGTTTATATTTATAAAGTTATTAGTTTTTATAATAATAGAAGTAATGGTGAACATGTGTTTAACTATTTCATTATTTTTAAATGTATACTGTAGAAGTTTATCATATATATGTACATACATAAATTATAGTCGAAATTATAGTTTTAAAGGTATAATTGACTACATAGTTATGAAGAATGTTTTAAGAAATACTTGTTTTACATATACTAAGATTATGATTGTCTTGAACAAGAGTGGCTCGTAATCTTAGTTTACGTGAAACAAGTATTTCTTAAAATATTTTTCTCATTTCTACTTTCTATAGTGATATTTAGTGTGACACTTATTGAACATGTTTGTCCACCCTTGTTCAAGACAATGCATGTTATCAGTAGTTATAGAGTATAAATGTTATCATGAAAGTTGAATTTTTAATTTATCTAAGGGCTATTAAGCAAAGTCATTTATAACCATTAAAAATATTAAAACTATGCTCATGACATTTGGATCCTTTTAAGTTGACTTAATATGTTACTTACCTCTTTGGTCAAACTGTTAATATCTAGTACATTTTTTCCAACAGGATTTTCAAGAAGAACTGTAGCTGAATTTGAAGCACCATATCTAGGAGTTATCCCATGAAGTTCTAAGTTAACAAACCTTAAAGTAATAAATATTTTAAATATTTTTTTCTATAAAAATGCCAATCCATTAATGTAAACTATTTACTTGCAAATCGGCAATAGACTTTGATTATTATTTTCTTTTGTTAAAGCAATTTTTAAATTGGATCCTTTAAGCTAAAAAAAAAAAATAATAATAAATATAAATACATTTTTATAGAATTTTATTTCATATTATTTTATTATTGATTAAATTAATTTAAAACATGCTCTGATTATTTTAATTTATATATGTATATAATGTATTACTGTTTGAGTTTCTTCAATTATCACATTTCCTACAGCTGACCCATCAATAAAAGGAACTTTTAAAACATTTATTATAAAATCATTAAATTCCTTAGCTACTCTGGATAAATCTCCTTCTGGACTTATATTATAATAAACTGTTATTAAATCTGTAGGCACTAAATGAGCTTTTTTTCGAAGTTTTTGAATTCTATTGATTATTTCACGAGCAGTTCCTTCATCCAACATATTTTGATCTGGTGTTACATTTAATAAAACCAATATCTGTAATCAATAAAAAAAGATTATTAATTTATTATCAGTTATTAATTATTATAGTTTTATTTATTTACATCATTATCTAATTGTGCTTCATATTTTTTAGCCATTTCTTCCGCTTCTGGTCCAGTAAAGTCATATAATATTCTAAATTCAGAAGCATCTAATTCATGCTCTAAAACTTTAAGAAGTGGTTTTTTATCATCATCATTTCCTTCAGCTACAGCAGATACTTCATTTTGCCACGCTTGAAGTTGTTCATTTGTTAATTCCTAAATGAATATCATGTTTAAAAATATTTATACCGTATACAAGTTCAAGGTTAAATTAGACTATTCTATCATACTCGAATAGCTGCTGTAACTCTTTTGAAATCAGATTTCAATCTAGAACCTAATGTTTTATGATCTGGTTCTGCTCGAAGTTTTACATATCTACTTTTGTTTTTTGTGAAAGTAATAGTTTTCACATTTAATTCTTTTTCAATGTAATTGCGAAACTCTTTTACGTTTTCAATTATTTTAGGATCATCAGCAATGATCTTTAAATCCGGAAGAGGATACTAATAGAAATAAAAATTAGAATTATATAAAAAACAATAATAACAAAAATCCTGATTAGTAATTACTTTGACTGGTATTGTTTTTCGATCTCTCATTACTCTGCCCATTTCAATAATATTTTGCATATTAGAAACACTTTGTTCAATGTTTTTATCAATCAAATGTTCTCTGTATAAATCATATATATTTTTTTAATAAAAATTAAAATATTTGGTTTTAATAAAACAAAACAACTTACTGAACTGTAGGTACCATATGGAAATGAACACTACGCTCTTTAAGGTTTTCGATTTTCTTTAAATTTTGATACATTAATTCACATATAAATGGTGTATACGGGGCCATTAAGCAAACCATTGTCATTAAGACATGATACAAAGTATCTAAAGATTGCTGCCAATCTATGTGACCACATTCACCCTTAAGTCTTTGACGATTTAATCGAACATACCAGTTAGTCAATATATCAATGAATTTAACAAGTCTTGGAGCAACTGTATAAAGACGATATGCTGCCATTTCCCGACGTATGAATGCAATCAAAGATTGTGTCCAAGACGTTATCCATCGATCCATTTTATTTTCACTAGGCACTGAATAATAGTTTTTATTTGGCTTGTACATATTTCCCTATTGATTAAAAATAGTCCATAAATAGTAAATAAAATATTCAATATTTGATATAAAACACTTACAGATGAATCTCGAATGTTTTGTATGAAAAATCGATAAGCATTATACCAAGGTAGAAACAAATCCTTTAATATTTCTTTAACTCCTTCTTCTTTGAACCTCAAATTTTCTGCTCTTACCACAGGAGAATTAATAAGATATAAACGCAAAGCATCAGCTCCGAATTTGTTGACAACCTAAATAATTAAAATAAATAACTGATTTTTTTTTTTAATCATGTAATAATTGTTTAACAATTTATAAGTCTAACCATTTATCAACATATAAATTTACACAATTAAACATTTTAAGTCTATTACATATTATATAACATTAATACAATATATTATAAATAATGGAAGTCAAAGAATCCCGATAAAAAGAAACACTAATCTATATACAACTATGAAAAAAAATATTATCTAATAATATTTCTTAATAAATAGTAAACAAGTATATTACAATACGTCATATATAATATAAATTTGAAAGTTTAAAAATATTTATAGCGAATTGAACGAATAATTTTAAAATTGATTACAAGTGATATTATTATATGACCAATTTTGTGTTCTATGTGCATCAAATACAATATACTGGTAATGGTATTTTATTCATTTTTAAAAGTTTGTATTATTTTTATTGTATTTAGTTCTTTATGGATTTGTTCAAATTTTTGAGGAATCAAGAATAAGTATAATAAATCAAATTGATTACTTCAAGTAAACTTCACATTTGTTTTTAGCATTTTAGTGCTATCATTAGATACATTAGTATGTAAAGAAATATTTGAAAAAAAAATACTTATCATTTTATTATACCATATTATACCATTAAAAGTATACATCACAATACAACATAAAAAACTTTAGGTTTTTTAGACTTCATTACAATTATAAATTAAAATACAAAATAAATATAATAACGATACCTCCATCGGATCTGGGTAATTCTTTTTACGTTTGGACATTTTCTGTCCATCAGAAGCAAGTACTAAACCATTTGCTATAAGATTCTTAAACGGTGCTTTATTAAATAATGCTGTTGATATTACTAATAATGTATAAAACCTAAAAAATTAAATTAATTTAAAACTATGATGGTATGTATGTACTGAATTTTAAATAAAACTGTTGACTAGTCTCACCATCCTCTGGTTTGATCTATTCCTTCAGCAATAAAATCTGCCGGAAAGTTTTCAGAAAATTCTTTTCTGTTTTCAAATGGATAATGTTGTTGTGCATAAGGCATAGAACCTGATTCAAACCAACAATCAAATACTTCAGTAATTCGACGTAATGGTGGGAAACCTGGTCTAGCAGATGGAATTGTTAATTTATCAACTCTAAAATAAATTATAGTAATTATTATTATTAGTTCATAGAAAAATGAATTCTTTAAATTAGCTAAGAATATTTAGATATTTATGGTGAATACTACACAAAATTGATTAATTTAATTATTTGCTAAATTGTAATGGACTAATTATAGTGTACTAAGACATATTAAGAAACCATTAATTTGTTATTAATAGTTCATTATATGTTAGGCGGTTAATTTAACCTAATATGATAAATATTAATATTAACATAAAAAATGTTTATAAAATATATTTAAGAAGTTGTAATATTTAAATTCAAGAATCAAAACAAATACAAATATTACGTTTCACGATGAAGATCAGTTACAAGAACTCCTGTCAACTTATGTAATTGTTCAATACTACTAATGCAAACAATTTCTTTCCCGTCTTCAGATACCCATAGTGGTATAGGAGTACCCCAGTAACGATTACGACTGATTGCCCAATCTCGGGCATCTTTTAACCAGTTTCCAAAGCGTTTATCTTTAACAAAACTTGGAACCCTAAAAAGTAAAAAATTAACTATAAAATCATAATATTATAATTTAATACATTTTTTATTACCAATATGTGGCACTATTGCAAGCTAATAGATCTTGACTCATATGTTGTACTCGTACAAACCATGATGGTACAGCTTTATAAATAAGTGGAGTTTCAGATCGCCAACAAAACGGATAACTATGTTTTATTGAAGAAGAACTTACAAGCCTTCCTGCCTCTTTTAGGTATTTTATAATGTTTTTATCAGCATCCTATGGAGAAATCATTATAGTTATACATTCATACCAATAAAAGATTATGTTAAAGTGAATAATTACTTTGACATATTGGCCTTCAAAATCAGTGACGGGAAGAACAAATCTTCCACTTTCATCAACAGGACAAATAATATCCTGATCCCTAGTAATTACTCCAGCAGCTAAACATACTCTATAATCATCTTCTCCAAAATATGGAGCTTGATGAACTATACCAGTACCAGATTCAGCAGATACATACCCATCAGTTAATACAATAAAAGCAGTATTTTCACACTGTGAATAATATTAAATTAATTATTAATAATATGATTAAGAAGTAACAGCTAATAAATAATAATCAATAGTGTTTACTAAAATTTACTTGTTTAAAATAAGGGAAAAGAGGTGTGTATTTCAATCCTTTTAATTTTTCTCCTGGAAATTTGTCTAAGATAGTGTAATTTTCTTTTTTCTTAAATAAAGTTTCTAATCGAGCCTCCATAAGGATAAATATTTTGTCATTTAAATCTTTTACTTTCACATATATCAATGTAGGATTTACACATAATGCTAGATTACTCGGTAAAGTCCATGGTGTAGTTGTCCACGCAACTAGAGAAACTGAAGGATCATTTTCAAGGGTAAAACTAACTATAACTATAATACAAAATACACATAAAATATTAATATACTTAAATACATTGGTACTTATTTTATTTATTAATAAAATAATTATTTATTATTAACCTGCAGGATCTACTACTTCTTTATAATTTTGACCAGATTCAAAGTTGGATAATGGTGTACTACAAGCAGTTGAAAATGGCATCACTTTAACACCACGATATACCATACCTTTATTCCAAAGCTCACTGAATACCCACCATACACTTTCCATAAACCATGGATATAATGTTTTATAATCATTTTTAAAATCTATAAAAATTAAGGGATTTAAAAAAAAATGCATTTTTAATTATCTACAATCATAATACCAATCCATCGTCCTAATCTAGTAACAATTGTTTCCCAATCATCAGCATAACGCATAACAATTTTTCTACATTCTGCATTATATTTATCAATTCCCATTTTAGCAACATCATCTGGTCCTTTTATTTCTAAAAGCTTATCAATTTCAAATTCCTGAAAAAAAAAAATTAAAATTATAGATCAACTGAATTACTTGTTTGATTTGATAATTTTGTTAATGAGTTAATTATTATACAAAACAAACAATTAAAATATAATTTCTTAAATTATAATCTTTATTTTTTAATTTATTTTTATTAATATATACAATATGTAAAAGTTTATTTACAATAAGCATAATATGTGCTTAAATATGCAACGACATGAATATACGAGAAAAGAAGTAACCTAGCAGCTACACTTTATACTTGATTTTTCAATTATTATATTTTATTGTGTTATTATAAATATTATGATTTTTTTAATTATAAGAAGAGAAACAACTTTTATTGATATTTAATAAATAAAGCAAGCTGTTCACAATGTGAGTTGTCAGGAGACATAGCATACTTAATCAATACATAAATACATAGGGTACATAAAGTAAAATGTATGGTATTTGTTAACAATGTACTCTAGTTCAAACCACAACACCGCCTTATTTTAAGTCTCCTTTTGGATTTGTAGGAATTGAGACAAAGTTGCAGAAAAGTTCAAAAAACTGAGGACACATAAGAGACAATTTTAAAATTTAGATAGTTATCACGTGAAAAGTGACCAATTGGAACCTATGTGTTTTATTTGATAATTTAACCACAATCTATAACAGGATGCTATAAGTTCGCATAGGCATGATAAGAAATTTGTATATGCGTAGTTTGGTATTAAGACTGAGTATAGAGTGATTACTTAGCAAATAATATAATGATTTCTTCTTCACTATGATTTCATGATTTAACATATTTGAAAATAATTTTAGTACCCGACCAAATTAATAAGTTTTACAAAATAAAAGAACTATTTAATTTTTTTACAAACAGTTTTTAAAGTAAGTATATTTATTAAACAGTATAATCTTTATCTTTATTGAGAAACTATGCATACTTTATAAGCATATTATTATAAAATTATAAAATAAACTTGTTAATTTTAAGCCCAGATAAGGAAAATTGTTATAATTATTATCTAAAAGAGCATTATATTATATATTACCACTGGCAAACCATGTGTATCCCATCCAAATCGGCGTTCAACGTGATGACCAGTTTGATGTGCATACCGAGTAACTACATCTTTGATTGCTCCAGCTAATATGTGACCATAATGAGGAAGTCCAGTAGCAAATGGTGGTCCATCATAAAAAGAAAACCTATAGAAATTTAAATATTATTTTTAATCTTTTATTTAGATAGACAATCTTAAAGAAGGATTTTTAATATCATTTGATATCTCTCGCAAATATCAGTAACCGTGTAATATATTATTTAAGTATAAATTAAAAATTGTAATTAAATTATATAAGTACATGTTTATAATACATAAATTGATAAATATTTTCCAGATTGAATGGTTTTAATACCAAGGTGGAGTATAAACTAAATAATAGGAACATATTACATTGTATTTGTATTCTATATAATACATTATGAAGGCAATTAAAACAAATTATTTGATCATAAATAATTCATAATCTACTATCTTTGCTTTTTTCTCACTAAATATTTTAGTTTTAATTGTTAAACAACAATCATGTTTACCAAAAATTCTTAATTAATTACCTGGGTTTTCCTTTGGATTGTCTTAGACATTCATGAAATACATCAGTTTCTTTCCAAAACTCAAGTATTTTTTCTTCTTCCTTCGGAAAATTCAAGTACTCTACGGCCTGTTCCACCATTATACTCCAAGAATTTGGTGAAATAAATTAACTTAAGTAATTATTCAACGTGTTTTCTTATTGAGAAATTCCACAGCTTCGCTATGAACACCGAACGACCGAACTGTTAACAAGCTAACCCGAAGACCATAAATTGTCTATGATAATATTAATGATAAACACTATCAGTACTAATATTTTTTCATAGATTTAGATAATAATAAATAATTTCCAATTATCATATTCTTATACTTCTCTACTCAAGGTATATTGATACACCTTGACTCTACTCCGTGATTTGACCATTGACGCTTTAATTGTACAATTTCAAAATTAAAATTATATTGTTATTTGATAATCACTACAACAAAACACAGTCCGCTAGGAACGTGGCGGTCATCCGCCAGTTTTCGTATCGCCGACTTCAGTATAGTTGCGGTATAGTATGGTATAATAGTATAGCGAGTTTCTAGTAATTTAAAGTTTTAATATTTTACGTAACTATAGACTATAGTCTATAACTCACTTAAAAATTAAAATATCAATAAAAGCCTATGAGATGCCCTATAAATAGCATTATTGCCTTTAAATTTAATAATGAGTAAATTGACTAATATTAAAACAAATGACATACAATTAATTCCACTGAACGAAAATTTGTATGTTTTATGTTCGTAAGACGTAGATAAAGCTGATAGTGACATATTCATAGACCATAGTGTACTATATAATATACCTATTTATTTACTTACTATTTTAATTTTTAATCATTTAAAACCATAAATCTTGCATACGGACATGTGGTGCTATACCGATTTTGATTGCGTTAATTTATGAACGCAGATTATAAGTTTTTGGGACCTGTAAAATAAAGCTTAAAAAGCTTTATTTGGATCGATCCAACAACTCGAAGACCAGTCCATGTAGGTGTAGGAATAGCTAACCAACTATTTCTTAACTGGACAGGGTTATGTAAAAATATCGACAGCTACTTGGTTAAAAAGAACGAAGTAAGTCTATTGCAACCTTAATTACATATTATCTAATAATACTATCAAAATTCAAAACCCATAGAAAAGTATAAATAATTTATGAATTAAATTTATCTTTTTTAATTAAAATAATAGAATAAATTAATAATATTCATATTATATATAAGGGTAAAATACAACACTATAAAATATAAGTAAAAATTAAAATTATATTATTTTTTCAAACTTTTTTATAGGTAGCTTGAAGGTTCAAAATTAAAAATTATTCAGCTAATTGCTATAAATATCTAATGCCGTGCTCAATGGAATGGGAGTGGTATTGTCAACATTATTTTCTAGCGTCATATTATTTTTTAAAAATTCATAGTAAACATGGATTTTGCACTGTAGAAAATTATTTTTATTTCCAAGTTAAAATTATCAAGTGAAATGATAAACAAATAAATAACAAAATTAAAATATAATAAATTACTATTTAATATTAAATACAATTGTAACCACGCAATTGTATACTTAATAATTTAAAATATCGTCATTTTTACAAAACATCGTTCTCGGCTTTTCGTCCAGCAATTATATATATCATCTACTAGGTGACAAACTTTCATAATTTCCCAGTATATTATTTAAAATATCCATTGATTTGGTGAAGATACTATTATTAATGAATATGTTTATTGTTTTTCACAGTGGAACATGGACATCATAGGACAATGACACATTAATATTAATTGACAATATTATTGTAATTAATATTATTAATTAAATAATCTTTACATAATTTTATAGTTTGGATTACACGGAAATATCATGATTTGAATCCAAAAGTACAAAATTTGAGTATATGGCTGTACAAAACGATATAAATAATAGACCTTTTTAGTACTTGACGGATGACAGACTATGTAGATACTAAACTAAATGAAGTAAGATTACAATTTATTTTTTGACAACAAATGATTACACCATTTTATCTTTGTATTATTTACCTACACCGTGTTAATTGCTAAGTATTTATAAAATATTAAGTATAACTGTATAAGTTTTATGATTAAAACCAACAAATACTAAACAAATAAATACAATACTCACAAACAAATAGGTAAGTTGTGTTCAAAGGTAAAGGTATAGCAGTTGCAGTTCCTACATTATATTAAAAAAAAAAAAGTGATAGTTATTTATAAAATAATATTTTTAATTTCATTATTAAAAAAATGTAATAATTATATTCCAATTGATTTTGTTTCGAGAAATAATAAAATGTTTTATATACCATTTGCACCATATAATAGCTATTAGTTATACAGTTATATAATACCTGTAATATATTAATAATATGATGATTTATTCAGATTTCGACTTAGTATTTCTGGAATTATTTAAAAAGTATTTAGAAATAGATTTAAATATTTTGCGGATAACAAAAAATATAGCAACAATAAAAACTAATATCAAAGCAATAAGATCCAAGAGGTAGTATTGATACCATGGTAGGTTAAGTGCGTAAGATTTTAGATGGGGAGCTCCTTTATGACGTAGAACATACTCTGTCCAGTACACAACTAAACTAGCTGATGACATAGGTCGATCTTTGAATATTTTTGAAGCAGTTTTAGCATTTGTCATGTATCTGGAAAAATATACAGTAAAATGTTTTCAGAAATTCAACATTTTAAATATTTAGAAACAAGATGCCTTTACTTTTCATTGTTGAGTAGCTCTAAAACATTTTTTAAGAACGTATCCTTTGTTACTGAAAAAATATCCATAGAAATAGCCATTCCTGCATTAGCTAAATTGTCAATATTTTTTGCTTGATCACCAAATAAAGGAAATCCAAGAACGGGGACACCGCCGTCTATAGTTTCGTATAATCCAGATATACCTCCATGGCTGATGAAGAGTTTCACTTTCGGGTGCACTAATCAATAAGGGTTAAGTATCAAAATACAATTTATATCCTAGCAATGTTAATCAATATAATATTACAAAGAATTTCACGCTGAGGTAGCCACTTTTTAGTCATCACATTTTTTGGCATTGGTTCTAATTCATCTTCATATTTCAATAACACTCTTTGAGGGATTTGTGCGAGAGATTCAATAAACGTTTTTTTAATCTGTTCTGGCAATGAACTCATTTTAACAGTTGAACCAAAAGTGAAATAAACTACACCGTGAGGTGATTGTTCAATAAATTCTAGTATATCCTGTAAATAGAAAATATAGCATATTATATGATTTATTCGGATAAAAACAGATGGATTTAGTTGATACTAATAATACCTATGCTAATAAATACGGAAAAAAAATTTAAATCGATTTTTATATCTTGTATAGATAATTTTCAAATAATATTTTTATAAACCTGAACATTTATATTATTATTTTTCTTTAATTATTCAATCATAAAATTAAATTACTTACTAAAATTAAAAATTAGTTTTATATAATATATATATTTTATTGTTTAAGCATAAGCTGTTTAAATAAAATAGTTTTATTTGATCTATACCTATTTGTTATGTTAAATTTACAACCGGTAAATATTATTATAAACGGGTAAACATTTTATAATGTAATGTAGTATAATAGATATGAATATATATAACCTACCTATTTTTTATACCAGTCATAATTCATAAATATGATGATTATTATTATTGTTTTTCATTTATTATTAACAAACTATAAATATTATAGATCTTATTCGATATTAATTTAATATTTTTGATTGATTTTAAAATTTTGAAAAAAAAAGATAAATGTGTATTAGGATATATCTATAAATATATATATATATTTATCATTTTTTTTTTGAAATTCAGATAAATTTTAATTATATACTTTACCAAACATCATCAATATGTCATACACTTAAGACTTAACTATAGTCCTTACTTTTGGTAATTTCTTGGGTGCTTTCAAATGTATTCCACCAATTGCAATGACATTTGACGCGATTGGACTTGCTGGTTCAATTGTGAAATGTCTGTTTACAAATGTCAAAGATGGCGGGATTGGTGCGTGCAAATCGTACTCTTGCGGTTCGGTAAATTTTAAAATAAGTTCATTGAATGTGTTTGCAACTTTGCAGTAAACTAAATAAGCAATATTGATTGATTTTTTGACAAATGTTTTCGGAGTACCAAAATTTGCTATATTAAGTGAAACTACAGCGGGATTGGACATGTGTCCCGTTAATTTACGTTCCATTATACCCATTGTTGGTAATGCCGTGATGTATATGAGTGGTAAGTTCAACTTAATGGCGAGGTAAGACACGCACTCCGAGAATAATGGTTCAATTAGAACTATGTCGAAGTCAGAACGTCTACTAGCCAATATCTCTTTCATTTTACTATTTTCATAAACTACATTGCACATCATTCTACTCATACCTGATAACTCACTAACAAGTTTTAATGGATTTCCGTATTTATCTGTCATTTCTTTTAGTTCTATGTCCAGTACTTTTTCAGATTCCATAGAAATGTCCACTTCTGTATAGTTTTCACGGTTTCCGTCGGTGAACGGCGTGAACACGGTAATATTATGTCCGTTGTCTACCAACGTCTGGAGAATTGCACTCATAAAGTTCCAGTGACTTTTACCACCAACCGTCTCCACGGCTAATATTCTCGCACCCTCAGCGGGCGTATGTATCCACGAACCAGCAAACGTGTAAATTAATATTAAAAATAAAGGTAAGTACATTGTATTTGATTTTAAATCTATAATTTGAAGTTTAAATAACGTTTATTACGCGCGTTTGAGCTTGAATTGCTACACTGGACGGTAAGCAGTTCAATGTCGTTGGTTTTATTGTATTAAATGTGTGACGTAACCATTTTTAATCTTGTTATACTTATGTTGAACGTTAGACGTGAATTTTATAATAATAAATTTTAAAGTGGGTGTGCTCATTGCAGTGATTACACACACACTTGTATGCAACTATAATAGGCATGACTAGAGAGACGGAGTAGGCTAGCAGAATATAGCAACAGTGCCGGCTGTGTAGATTTCAAGACTAGTATTTTAGTAGATAAGTACTCTATACACGATGTCTTTATAAATGTTTTTCTTTTTCAGTTGTTTTATCTACTTTTATTATTAAAATTGAATATTTGTTTAAAGTTATTATTTACAATTTTATAATTTAAATTATTTGTTGATTTACCTTATTTTGAAAAACCAGTGATGACTGAATTATTGAGTCAATTAGTTATGTAAAATTGAAAAGTTATATTTTTAAATTCTTTAATAGTATTATGGTTTTTAATAATGTAATTTTTTAGTAGACCATTTATATTATTTATTGTTTTTTTTAACGGCCGAAAAGCCACCAGATATCCCAACTTCGTACAGACTAATTAGTCTCTTACCCTACCTTTCTAAAATTTGTGAAAGACTTATTCTTAAACGTTTATCGCCACATATACTCGCAACCAATAAACTCTCGGTGTCACAATTCGGCTTCAGAGCTTAACATATACAACAAGCTCATAGAGTAGTTGATGCTATTAGCACATTTCTCGAGAAAAAATTTTATTGCACGGCCGTTTTTTTATACATATCTTAAACTTTCGACAGACTATGGTATGACGAAGGACTATTGTTTAAACTTCGGAAATTCTTAACCTTACCGCTCTTTCTTTTAATTGATTCTTACCTCACAGATCGCCACTTTCAAATACGCTGCGGGTCTCCAACTTCAGATATAGTTCCAATTACCGCCGGTGTATCTTAAGGAGCTATCCTATCACCTATCCTTTTTAATATATATGCTTCTGATCATTCCATAACTCCAAACACCAAAATTGTCGACTATGCAGACGATAAAATAATTCTTTCAGTTCATATCGACCCAATTATAGCCTTTGCTAATTTACAATCTCATTTAAATCTACAATCTGAATGGTATGAAAAATGACGCGTAAAATTAAATCACAGTAAATCAGCTTATACAACTTTACCCTCAGACATGGTCACTGTCCAAATATCTCAGTTAAAAATATACCTATCCCACCCCTCAATGCTGTTAAATATTTAGGTTTAATTTTTAACCAAAAATTAACCTGGTACCAATATACAAGCATAAAAGCTAAAAGATTGACCTTTAACGCTTGATTCAGATTACTAAAAATGTTATTCTCCAAAAACAAATTTACTAGCTTAAAAACTAAATTACTAATTTATAAAACTCTTTTAAAACCTATATGGACATATGGATTACAGCTTTGGGGATCGGCAATAAAATCAAACTTGAACAAAATTCAAGTCTTCCAGAATATTACTTAAAGAAATATCACTAATACTCGTTTCTATATCTATAATTTATCCCTCCACCAAGATTTAGGTATCTAACCTGTTATAACTGAAGCAGAATTATTCTATAAACGATTTTTCGCTAAATTAAAAAATCACCCCAACCTACTAATAAAAGAGTTACATACCTTTACACTTCCAGAAAAGACACAACTAATGGGTGGTTTCTTATTCAAGTAATCATGTATAACTATTTATCTTAAATGCTTATTGTGCATTAATTTGTATAGATCATGTTTTAACTTGTGAATATTAAAAAAAAAAAAAAAATTGTTTTTTAACAGTCTCTAACTGTTTACTATTGTGTTGTAATTAATTGTTTTAGATTTTGTGTTGAACGACGAATGTATTGGTTTTACAATGGTTTATTAAAGATATGTTTTATAGAGAAATACTCATAGTAAAAAAGTAAAAATATTTAGCACTTTTTGAAATAATTGGGAATAACTAATATATAAAATACCGAATGGAAATGCAACAAAAATTTTCGACAAAATTGATTTTATTTTTCTTATCGTAATTCAAAAATAAAAATTTGAAAATAAATAAGATTTTACCAAATATTTATACTAACATTAACTAATTATCTAAACATTGTTTAATTTTAAAAATATTTTGATTCTTTATGTGCTATTTATAGATATTTAAAATTTTTGACTTCCTTAGTTTTTATTTCCATATTAGCATTGTTGTTTTTAATTCAAAATACTTTATAAACTAATTGACAGTTTTTCTTGAATTTTTCTTACAGTTCTTATAAAATATCGACAATACGAGTACATTTTCTTTTTTTTATAAACGTTTGACAATCAAATGTTGAAAAAATTACGAAAATGTATTAATTATTTGCAATAAAATTTTAAATTTATTTATATTATATAATATTTATTTGGTATATACTATACAGAATTTAGATTTTTTGATTAATAGTTATGAAAAAAAAAATTTTTTATGATGGTAAAAATATATAATTGTAGAGTTAGAGTATAAGAACTCGTTCATTTTTTTTAAATTTATTACTAGATAATGGTAAGTTTATTATTATTTATAATCATTAAGTTCCTATTGTAAACATAATGAAAAATAATTATATTCAAATAAACACAGAGCCAATAATAAAATATGATATTGGAAGCCAAAAACGTGAGTTTTCATAAATTTCATCAACCTTTTTATTGAAAGATTGATCTTGCATAATTTAATCAAATATAACTATAGGTAATTTTAAAGAGGACAATGTGGAATAAAATGAAAGTTGAAGTAAACCATAGTTTCTTTATAACTAATCAAAATTCTTTTAATATAAACAATATTTTACTTAATATAGTTTATAAATATTCATACAGTATTTTAGTTTTGTCATAAAAAAATATAATCTTTAATTGATCGTTTATGATTTTTTATTAGTAAATATGTAATGATAATTATGTACATAATTATTTCATGTCATTAAATTGTTTAATGAATCGATTTTCCTGCTAATTATTTATGCTATTTAATCATTTATGTCATATTGGTTCTAAAAATATATTTTTCAATATTCAGTAGCTAATATAAACAGGGTATGGTTTTCCTAAAGCTGTTTAGTAGATTTCGAATACACTTCGTCATTAAATAGATCACTGAAATGGATGTGTTGAAATTAAATCCGATGATAAATCACTACATATGAAAATGATTCTGAATAGTGAATGTTTATGTCAACTTAAATATAGATATCTATATTCTACACAATACAGAAGGTCATTCCAATTTAAAATACTTATATTAATAATTTTATTAATTTATACTGTAATTCAAAAATAAAAATTAATTGGTGGTCCATTGAAGTTGGCACAGTCATCGATTGAGAACTGGTACAAATCGAAACATGTGACTGTAGATTAACTTGATAAAAACTATATATATTTTTTTTAATTGGCTTTTTAAGTTTAAAATTTGATCGCACTACAATATTATTATTGTTTTTTATCTAATATTAATTTTATTTGTTAATATTAATTTAGTTTTGATTTTAACAAATTTAATTCCCTCTTGCAATGATTATTAGATTTAAGTTATTTATTTTATAATTAACTTAATTATAATAGATAAACTAAGTAGTTTTCATGTTAAAAATATGAACTTAAACGGATTAAATCAATAATAATTACAATTATTTTTTATTTTAATTTTAGAAATGACAACATTAATTTAGATACTTGAACAGCAATACTAGAGGTTGTTGAGAACAATAGGTGTTGATTAGTTTTTCGCAATATTAGAAAAATATAATGTTTAAAATAAGTATGAAAGATTAAAATCAAACAATTAAAAACATTATTTTTGAAAAAAATAAAATAACATAATTTAATTAAATTAATACTTTTTAAAATTTTTCTCAATTCCTTTATTCAGGGTCTAGGACTTTTCGACGCTGCCGTTTCGGCGACGCTTATTCGGCGATAATAACAAAATACATGTTGTAATGAAAATAAAGTATAAGAAAGAATAAAAAAAATAAAAAATGCACAATAAAATTGCATTTAAATTATATTTATTATAATAATTAAAAAATTGGAAAAAAAATTTTATATTTTATATTTTATTTTTATAATATTGTTACTTTTGTATTTATTAGTTGTTTAGTTCTGGACGTACTAATTGGTTACTATTACTATTAGCTATGATGAAATTGTTATCGAAGATAACTTGTACATATGTATATAATTAATGTAAATATTGTATTGGTAAACATTAATTAATATTAATATTGACTATATTATTATTATTATATTTTTTTTTTTTTACTAATGTATATAGTTTTTTAATCTATATTATTTTGTATCTAAATAATTGACTATAGTTATATTTATAAATTTAGCACTTAATAAAAGTACTTATTAAAATAACTTAATATTTTTTATGAGACTATAAATTACACATAATTTTGTACTAAAAGAAATTTTCACTATAACGTGTATTTTGTCATTATCGCTGAATCGGCGTCGCTGATACAACAGCGTCGAAACAACAGCGCTGAAAGAGTTGAAATTCAAGTTCTCATTTTATTCATGTACTTTACTTTAAAAAAAAAAACTTTTTAATTCATTTTGATGACGATTATTCTAACATGTCTTTCACTATTTGATGTTTTATATTTTTTCTGAAGAACACATTCCAATATTTATTAAATTATCAATATTTTTTGTCTGATCGATAAATAAAGCAAATCCAAGAATTGGGAAACCAGTGTCTAGAGCTCTTATAACCCTACAGATATACCTTCTTGACTGATGAGTAATATTACTTTTGAGTGAAAACAATGAGTTTAATTTGTACAAATTGGAAATTATAAATATAATATAATTAGTATATAAACGTTTTAAATCGATATCGATACATTAAACAGTATATCGCGGTGGAAACCACTTTTCAATAATTACATTGATAGGCATGGGTTTTAGTTCGTTTTTATATTTCCATAATATCTAACCTTTTATGTGTTTTGGTTCCTATAATGAAGACATTTTAATAGTTGAACCAATGATGAAATATACAACTTCATGAAACAATTGTTCGATATCTATGTTCTACATCGAAAAAAAAACATTGGTAACATTGATAAAAATATAGATTTGATCAACAAAATATTTGTCACTATTCAACTTACAAACGGATTTGTCCAACTAACAAAATTCAATTTGTTAACTTGTTAAATGTATTTAACAACACAGTTTTATTCAAGCGGATTTCATTGTTGAAATACCAAAATAATTATCGATTTAAAAAAAATATATATTGAAAATGATAAATACATATTGTTGAGTGAATATACAAGAATTTATTGTCAGTTTTAAAAAAATAAGGTACTGCAATATGTATTATGGCAACATTTTTATTAATTTAAACATTATTTGTATCATCGTGATAAAATATTGTCAATGTAATAAATGTCAGATTTTTTAATTGTCTACAAAGTCCGTTTGTAAATGTTACTAATATAATTTTTTTCAACGTAAAAAAAAATCAATATTGAATTATTACTATTGTTAATATTTTTAACTCTTTTAGTCTTTTAGTGTCCTATTTTTCGTGACAAACACTGAGATACAGTATGTATATTACGAAGTCATGTACTTAATTTTGTAATTTATCATCATATTGTAATTTATTTACTTTTGGTAATTTCTCAGCAGTTATTTAATGGATTCCATTAGTTAAAATTACAAATTTAAATATGATAGTCTTTTGATATTGAGTGTTATGAAAACAATAACTGCTTATAAAAATCACTATAGTTATATAAATCGTGTCGTTTAATATAATTTTTATTGTGCGGGGCGGGGGATATAAAAATCATGAATTGCATTTTTATTAAAAACATACTACTTTATGAGTGGGAAATATGGCGGGACTATACGAACGAAAATCTGTCACGTTTAAATCGATAAATATTTAAACAACTGCATTGTTATAACTTATAATATTTAGTATAGGTATTATCCAAAATATAAAACAATGATGTATAGATAACTCAAATAATTTTTGTTTATATCTCACAATTGGTATGAAAATTCATTATTTCTGCTATACGTACAAAATGTACTTACAGCATGAATGATTTATTTAATTCCATTTAAAATTTATAAACATTTTAAATGCGTCAAATAATGTATATTATGTATTGAAAAATAATGATATAATAGAATTTTATTTCTACAACGATGAAATCGATTAAAATTATATCGTCTTAAAACATTGTATTTATGTTGTGAATCATATAAATGTAATCATTTTTATATTGTAAATAGGTATAAAACATTAATTGCTAAAAAAAAAAATTATCCTTTTTATTCGTTAGTCTATGAAAAAAATGTTTTTCAACTATGATTTCTTATTTATTTGTTTGATTGCTTTTAATTATATGAATTATTATTGTGATATGCGCGAGTTTAGTTTATTTACTATTGAAATTACCAAATAGTCTTTTCGTTTCGAATCTGATCAAAGGAGGTTGTATAGAATTATAAAGCTATATGTTAAATGTAGACGCTTAGATTTAGACTAAATTGGTTGATTTTGTTGTGAATCTATAATAAATGAGAGCTATTTTTCTTCGATATAATATTCTATATATATCTTCGAATTTCTATTTAAAATAATACTTATATTATTTTTCCTTTAAATCGGGGGTGTCTATTAGGTAAAAAAAATTGTTTATAATATGGCGATATCAGTGTGGATTTTTTCGTATTTAATCATATAAAATATTTAATACTATTTTGTTATAAATGACACCTATGTTCAGTATATACACGTAGGTATGTACTGTTGTACAGACTTACAGTTAATAAACGTATAGGTTAGGTATACGTTTACAGCTCGCTCTTGTGTATTTTGTGCAACGCGTGTGCAACACATTACGTGTCAGTGATGTATTAAAATATTTTTTTTAAGTGTAAGAATATTATTTAAAATTTAAGTCTAGATTAATGAAGAAATTATCATGAAATTTTTGAATAATATTATTGTGGTTCTATTAATTTTTAATTTAATTCATAGCGTCTTTTCTATAGACCAGGACTATAATACAGGTTTTTATATTTTTATTATTTGATAATATTATACTATCTGCAGATATATTGCTTACGCTAATATAAAATTATAATTATTTCAATTTTCTTAAAAATGAATTAACTAATTAATTGCCATTAACTTGAAATGTTATACATTTTTTAATTTAAATTAAAAAAAAACCATTTTTTATTAAATTGAATAGTTTATTTGAGTATTTTTAGGTTATGATATTAATGTATTTTTTTAAGAGGCATTTTAACGGTTTTTAGTACATCAACATTTAGATTCTATAGTATTTATTATTAAGGTCTGTATATATACATAGATGTAGATAGCCTAAGCTAAGAGTATCTTATAAAACATTATAAAAAAAAAAAAAACTGTGAACGTATACCAACTAATTTTTAAAAATATATACGAGAAACAGTATTGAATTTTGTTTTATAGTATACACATAATAAAGCATTAAGAGTATAATAATAAAAAGTAGAACAAGTTTCATGTTTTATACGTGCATTTGTTGATCACTATGAATTTTATATTTCTAGACAGGATTCCAAAATCTGTGTATAGAAGACAGGACTGCGTCCCAATAGTGTACGTAACGGGTTCTCACTATGAAGTTGGATATATGGTCGTGAGTACATTGGATTATGTTGTACTATTTTCAAAATTGGTTTTTTTCATACCGTTTATTTATATTTATAGTGAGATTATCTCAACACCCATTTAAACAATTGGAAAGTATTAAACAATTTTAATATTCAAAATATCACTTCTCCTTGTCCCCATAAACTTCGAAAGGGCGCTTTTGGTTTTGTTTTTAGACAATAGTTACGTTTTAATCCCAGTTTTTATGCATAAAAGAAAAATAAAGTGCACTAAACAAATTAAAACAATATTTTCACAGATTTATACTGTATTGTTGATATAAATTTTAATAGTTATAATCAACAGTTTTTGGACAACAATAATGAGCGTTGAGTGATTAATAAATATCAGCAATAACTATTAGTGTATTAGACATATCGTATTGATACGATATAATAAAATTAAGAGCTTGTTAGACTACCGCCCTTTTTGACTATTCATATTATCGAAATTGCAAACATTATATCGAATTTATCTTTAAAAATATAAAAATTATTAAATATTTTTGGAGGTATTCTTTTTTGGTTAAGCCAAAACTATTTGTCACGTTCTTCTTTTTTAAATAAATATAGTTACTTATTAATTTATACGGCTCTATGCGGTTACATATAGTGTACTATAATTATGATATTATATTGTGTCGTTTAATTTTTTTTGTGTACATGTAGGGACAGACATTTGGAAAAGTTATACGAGAGTTTTTGAACGCATATGAACCGCTAAAAGAGTATTTGGATATTTATGAAACGTCTGAGGATGGGAGACGAGTATATAACGATTGTTTAGAAGCAACTAACAAGTATTTTCCTCAATACTTGGTCGAGCTCAAAGGAATGGCCACCGGCGCTGACGTTCCGTTTCATAAGGTACACGAAAAAAAAATATGCTTGAACATTGTAACGATTAATTGTATAACGAGTGATATATTTATAGCTTTTCCTCATTCATTTGGACGACATACTAATATCAAATACTCGGGATACTAGTGCCGATACGAGTACCGGATGTTCTACCTTAATGATAAACATACCGTGCAAGGGACAGGTGAGGATAGACAATTATTGCAGTATAGACGATATCATTTGTGTGACAAACCTTGCTAATATATTAGGAAGTTCAACTAGTTACCGTGAAAATGTTGACTAACAGTTTTTGAAATTATTATTTATATATTATGTTGTTTAAAGAACATAAGTACAAAAATCTAAATGTTCACTAGTTTTTATTATGTTTTATTTCTTTAGAGTGTTTCTTATTTTCAAACATCAATCCATATTTTAAATTTAATATTTTGCAGTAGTATACTTTAAAAAATAATTATGTGTGAATAAAAAACTGAACATTGGTATTTGATATTTGTACGTTGAAAGTATTTTAATGATATATTTTTGACTGTTGTCACCGTTGCAGTTTATCGGACACAATGAAGACGCCCTAAGCGCGACGATAAATCGTTTTTATATTGTTAGCGCTCACATCAAGCCGAAAGGCGAAGAAGGTGGTGGCGTATTTCCAGTAAGAGAAGAGAAATGGGAAGCGATGACTTACGCCGGTTCGTTATCTGGATATGCGAGCGGTTATAACTTCCACGGTTTGGTGTTTACAATCAACACGATATTCGTGAAAAAACTCAGCAACAAAAAAATACGTGAGTTACTACTTTATCAATAAACCAAATGTGATGCATAATATATCAATAGCTAAAACGCTAAAAGTTGTATGTATGTCACAAATCATAAACAACAGATCTTTTGAGTTCAGTTTTGTTTCATCTTTATGTTTCATTAGAATATTGAATATACATAATAATTATAAATGTACGGTTAACTTTAGTAAAATAAAAAATAAAAAATGTAATACAATAATAATAATAACGCATCCTGAATCCTGATATACATTATTTAATATTATTAAATTGTGAAAATGCGATTATAAAAATTATGGAATTAAAAATTATTATTAGTTATATTGTTTATGTTGAGGTAAATATTTTAAAATACGTATCAACTATTTTTTCGTATAATATATCATATTATATTATTATGTACACTTGAATTAATTGACTTGATTTGAATAGACAAAATTTGTAAAATAATAAAATATAATTGTTTAAAACGTATAATATTAAAGAAAACGATTAATATGACCTTGATAATTTATCTTATGAATTTAAAAAACTATTTTAGTGTAAAAAGCGTACAATTTTTGCCTTCTTAGTTATTAATATGTATTATTATTTATTAATGTACACTGTGTATTTATACTAGACATATTAGATGTCCAGGTCGTATAACTTTGAAACTGCATGCTTGGATACTGTATCACTGGCAAGTTATCCAGTATAATTACTTCAATATGATTTAGTAATGTATATACGTATTTGCAAATGACAATCTTGCTAAGTTTGTTTAAAAAAAAAAATAATATTTGTCATGGCGTAACACATAGGCAATATAGGTGCATATCTGTGTTAAAGAACAAAAATATTACGTTTAAGAGTCTAAATGGAATTTTTTGTACATAATATTATTATATTTTTGTTTTAAATACAAGTGTGGATATTTTGGTTTTATACTGCTTAGAGTTTAGAAAAAAAAATAATCATAATACCCAAGTTATACATTATTATAAATTATTGTCATGAATCATAAATATTCAACACAAAAGTCAAGTGCTGAAGTAATAAATGTATTGATTTATAATTTATTTTACACCAAATTGAATAGTTTTATAAAAATAATTACACAGGTACTAGATCTAACTTATTATAAAATATTTGATGTTTCTTTATACATTGATGCATTTTAAATTTGCATTTATAATTTTTTTTAACGTTCTTACATTCATGTTTTTATCAAAACGTTGTCACACTCAAACATACGTTTCAGCCCGAGTGTTTCTGACACGAGCTCTGTTAGCTTCTAAGGCCAATATTAATGAAATTCAAGAGATACTAACCAATTATGGAGCTGGTACAGCGAACGCGTTTCATGTTAACGTCGGTTTCCTCGGCGAAAGTAAATGTAGCCGGATTTTCTATTCAATCGAGGTGACTCCGTTGGCAACCAAACCGATGTCTGAAGTTGTTGTAGTGCCGATAAACACCGAATCTACATCGTTTTACACAAACAAGTGACTGTTCATACAATATAATATTATAATATACGTAATATATTATATAAATATTTTAAACTGATAAAATATTTTAAGAAAATAGTGTTTCATTTTAAATCAATCTGAAATTTCTAACTAATTGTTAAGGTATTAGATTCCGAAAGAGTTTATGAAATATGTATTAGATTTATAATGATTCATTATTAATGACCAATGTGTTGTGTTATTTGTGTGCATGATGTTACTTTTAAGTATTAGAAGCAGTAAAAAGTTTCATTTTAAATTTTCAAGGCGGTTTTGAGTAACGAATTTTATTATATAGTTGAAACTTTGGGCATAAATTTCTCATTATTTATCAAAATAACTTGGAAAAACTAGAAAAAAACTGAAATATATACATAATATTTGTTTTCAACAAATGTTTTATTTAAATTCAAAATATTTACTAAAGAAAACTCGAAATTTGACACCATTATGTAAACTAAAATTTTCTATACATCCTGAAATTTTAAATTTAAATTTAGACTAATTTTAAGCCATTACTAATAAAAAAAATAAATTACTAAAAGTCATATAAATAAATATATTATAGAATATTTTGAGAAATGGAGTTATACTTCATCACTAATTAGACTCTTTTTAGTATGAAATGATATATTATTGAATTACTATGTAACACATCTCTTAAAGTTATAACTAAATGAAAGTATGTACACTCAAAACCTAAATATTACACAGCAGAGTATCTTCTTCTTATTTTTATTGATTTTCAAAATTTGTCATATTTTTAATTTTGCATAATTATGAAAATGTATAATTGTATTATTTTTGTATTATATATAATCGTCAATTATTTAACGTTGTTCATAAATTAATACAAATAGTAAAAATTATATGATAAAAGTAATATTTTTTATATTCACAACAATTTAATATATAAACTATAAGTAAGTGCTGTCTTATGACCACAAATACTGTATCACTTTTTTCCCACGCCACACTTATTTATACAATAAAATTTCGTATTTTGTTGATAGATTACAATATTCAGATTGCGAGGAATTAAAAGAATCTGGTTGGCAGAGTAGCGTAGCCAGAGAAAAAACTTTCGAAGAATTAATGCTCCAGAAACCAATCACAAGCTTGTCAGACATTTTGAGAATATTAGGATCTACTCGTGGCGGAGAATGGCAAATTTTTAGGGACAGGCCTAATGATTTTGTTAACACAATTAATCTCGGTAAGTCGAAAAAAATATTTATCAAATATTGACTAAGATATGATCGTTGTTGATCATAACCACATTGAAGAATTGCAATTTTCTTCTGTTGATAAGAAATTATTATCTAACATTTTAGATTTTGAGTAATTCTACAATGATACGTATATTCTTTTTTTAGTCTGAACATATTTTTCATGCCAGAAAAATAATTTTAAATATTTTATGTTTTGTGATAACAAAATAAATCTAATTTGTATTTTTGAAGGTCAATAGCAAACATTTTCAATACCTATTGTTCTTTATCTATTTATAGATATTTGAAGTTTTTGACTGTTTTTATATATTTTGTAGTGATAAATTTTAGTTTTTAAGTTAAAAATTTTAAAAACTCATGTTTATTGTTTCGTTCTTTGATGTAATACTTTTGTAATATTTTTTGTAGGGAACTAGGGACTTGAATCTCTCCGTTACAACGTTTATTATAATTTACTCTATAAGATAAGATTTTTAGTTTCAATTAATTTAAAGCTACTTATAATCTGTTCTATAAAACATTGGTATTGACTTATAACTTGTAAGTTAATAATAGCTAGTAATATTATAATATACGAGATTTATTTTCGGATTTTATTTAGTCTAACCTATATGTATATGTACACTGTATTACTAATATAAAATTTAATTTATTAATAGCTGCAATATAAATATCTATTTACTGCACTCAATAGTATATTTATATTAATAATATTGTTTTTTTTTTTTTTTTGAAAGGAATTGTTATTAGTGCATTAAAATGTATGGTATAATTATAGTATACAGTACAACCTAACATCTGTAACTAAAGTAAAAAAATACAGTATCTATAACTCATTATCTTATCTAGCATGTATTTTTATTTACTACCAGTTCTACGTATTTTTTTTTTTATACAGATTATACTTTATCTTGATAGATACAATATATTTATTATTTAGAATTATTGTATTCAATCCACAACTCAAATAGAGTTATATCTATTAGCAGTGACATTGATTTTTCTAAATGTATTCAGAATTTCCCTACAAGAATCATGAAATACTTTTGTAATATTTTAATTTACCTACATTATTTTACATCATTAAATTTATTTTGTATCAATTAATACATTTCAGTATACCTAATAGTTTATATTTTTTTTTTACCAGGCGTTTTTGATTTTACTGAAAAAACATGGACGATATGGACAAATAATCCATTAACTAGTCCTCCTATTTTACGGTTGTCATTAAAATTCACGACTTTCATCAGTCCTACTACGGATTTGGGGTGTGAGAGCCAATCCAGTGTTCAAAGAATTCTATCAGGTGTTTCCAATATTTATAAAAATAGTTTAGAGAAGTTTAAAAATATGTTTGATATAACATTAAATTAATACAAATTTAAAATTTGAGTACTACAAAGACAATATATTTTTAATATTTAATAATTATTGAGCTATAATATTATAGGGCTAATTATAAACTATCAACCAATAATTGTTTTTAATATCAGATATGTATATTTTACTTCTAAATAAAAATTGTTGCATGGTATAAATTAATTTTTTTATTGTTAACGGGCCTAGGTAAAATTACAAACTAAGTTACAAGTTGTTCTAAATAAAAAATATTAGGATACATAGTATAATAAATCAATTAGTCGTAACAATACTATTTTATTTTAATAATTAATTGGAAAGTTAAGTATGGAACTGAGGGATGAATGAGTTATATAAAATAAACGGAAGTGTCTAATATTATGAGCATTAACTTTTAAGTTTATAAGACTTAATATATAACTATATAAGAACCATTTATTTTATTATTTAATAAGTTTAAAAAAAAAATAATATAAAATATTTAGTTGAATTAAAAAATATCTATATATATATATATATATATATATATACACGTGGGTTATTTCATATTTATGTACAAGTCTTAATAATGACTTTAATTAATGTAAATTAATTGATTTTAATTTTAAATTATTTATAACTTTATAAGTATGTATGTATACAACAATAGGTATCATGTTTCTAATTTTTTATTCTGTTAGTGAAATCAAGTATAAAAAATCTTGAGTTTAATGTTGGACAACAACGTCTTATTAAAACATTCCTATATTTTATATTTAAATGTATTTAATTTCCACAGTAAAAGAAAATCATTTTCATATGATCAGGCTAACAAGAATCCCCTTAATAACACCCATCTGCACTTTTGATTAGATTTAATTTTGCCGGACTTGAGATTGAAAATATATATATAATTGAAAAACCTATTAGTCGTGAAAGGCTGTGGTAGCAAGAAGAGGAATTGTCTGTATTTCTATGTTATATGTTTTGGAATTATATAAAAAGTTAAGTAGCATTAAAAATGTGTAAGTGATACATTAAATCGTGATACAATTTATTCTAGTTAACGAATATTTTACTTAATAGATTTTTATCACGTACATTTACCACGGCGTTTTGGGTAGGCAATTTATAGTTATTTTAATAATCATATCAATCATTTATATAATAGAAGATATTAATGATTTTCTATAACTTATATGTGAACCAAATTTTCGTAATTTGGAAATTCTTATGGTATACAAAAGAAAAAAATGACGAGGTTTTGCAATGATAATTATGGGTAATTTCGTGTGTTGTTCACGTTTGTCTTTTATTATATATATTATATATTTTTATTTTGATGCAGTATAGGGGCAAAATTAAAACATGTGATGCATATTATTATATTATACAATGAGACTTATTGTGATTGATGTGATAAATCTTCTAGTTTTTCAAGTTTTAATTTTTACAGGCTATGCCATGTAATTTTACCAAAAATGAAACGTATTATTACTATGTTCATGTCACATAATAATTTGTTTTTGCTTTTCAACCATCCGTATACAAAATTTGTCGTATTTTCCTATCTATTTTTGTTTAAGTGGTTTTGGTGTGATGATGAAAAATATAATTAGTGTGAGTATTTTTTACGTCTATATCATTTAACAAAGATTATGATATATTTATTCATATAAATAGTAACTATTACAATTAGAATAAAACGGAGCAAAGTTATATCACTTTTTAAATAACTATATTAACTTCGTAGGTTTTAAGTATAACTGTAAATAATTGTTTAAAAGGTTTTTTAAATTTTTCTTAAAGTTAGATTCTAATAAAATATTTTGGAAGTTCCATATTCTTGATAAACTGTCTAGATAAGAAGTTGTGGTGGTAAATCAAAAAATACAACAATAACAAATAGTTCTAAGATATAATATAAATGCAGACCTAATAATTTAGTAACGAAGCTAATTATAATAAAAAAAAATCTTAAGTCTTAAATCTATAGAAAAATTAAACCAGAATTCAGTTGTAAACAATATAAAATCAAACAACGAAAATCGAGGTACATTCAATTTATATATTTCATGGTCGTAAAAGCCTTGATTACAGAATATTAAAATGACATTTAACAACACGCAAGTTAATTGTATTGGTTAATTAACTGGATTGTTTGGTAAATTGTCTTAATATTTTACTACAGTATTATGAATATTAGACTAAAATATTTTGTACAGAAAAAATATTGTATTTTTCAGTTCTAAGTCATTTTATAAATTATCTTCATATTGCGCAATAAAAATATATCAACCATAACACATTTTAACTAAAATAGCTTTTGTAGTTTTTTTGTAATTCATATAATTACTAAATATTCTAAAAAATTACAAAAACGATATAATAATAACATTTATAATAAGTTAAAATAATCTGAATTACATACACACACACATATATATATTAATCCTAATAAAAAAAAACCTTATCGTTTTTATACATTTGTAGTTCTTAAATAATATGTCCGAATAATAACAATGCAAATCAAGTTTTGAATATTTATTTTAAATTACACCCGTTATCTAATGGTTTTAATTTGGTACATTCATATTTAAATTTTTGGGCTATCCATTGATCTTACTTAAACTACCGTCACAAACATTTGTAATTTTGACCATTATCAAAATGATTTCACAGCAAATGTTTAAAAACAAAATGAGATAATTTGGTTATTTTGTAAACGGTTTTAAACGAATTATTGTGCTTATTGTAGCGTTGAAATTATTAACAACTCTTGTATGGAATATATCATTATATTTTAGCTCACCGTGAACAAAATTTCACTAATCAAACTATGCTTTGTTCAAATTATATACCAGCATGCCTAAATTTCAGTAAATTTATAATAGTTTGTGACTGAAATAAGTAGTAAATACATTTTCTATACCTACTAATTTAGAAAATAGTGTATTATAATTTTTAAATATTCAAATTCATTTATTTTATTCAAACCTATTATATAATATTGTATTAGTAAATGAAAAATTATCTTCTCACATTTGAAAAAATACAAATTTGAATACTTGGTCAAAGACAAGTAGATAAATTTAAATTTTATAGTTGATAATATTGCTGATGTAGATATTTTTATTCGTTTAGTTAGCAACAATATTTTTCGAACTGCGTTTAAGTCTCCATCCGCCTAACAATTCGCCGAAAATACATCACACGTAGTTTTAAATTTAGTTGACTGTAAGCGTATAAACATAGTATATAGTTATTATAATAATTATATACATTTCCATATAATAATTATCTGAATAAAACTATAACGTAAAATGATGTATACATTAATTTGCATGAACTTCGTATGGATATTCTGGTACTGAAAATCCTAAATGTACAAAGAAATGTTATAGAATACAAACGAAAATATTCAGAAATAACAAGGAAAAAATATAACATAGGAAATTCGTATAAATAAATTTCATCGGAGACGATTTGTCATCTGCATGCGCGTGTATGTGTAGTGCGTATGCCTTGTGCTTTTTATATTATTTCTGTTGATGAGCTGTTATAGAAAAAAAAATCGCTTTTTTCACATAAGGTCAGGCACTCAGGCATACGTTTAATTAGGAACAAACCGGATTTATAATATTACAGTGTTAACACTGTTTATAGTGGTTTTGTAGTAGAGTTGAACCTTGATCATAAACTTTATTGCGTGATGTACGTAGTCCTTGAATGTACAAATTTCTTTGCGTTAATTAAACTATACTCCGCGAACGTATAAATAAATATCCAGAGAATATTAAAATCACGTTAAACTATGATAATAACATAACAAAATCATTTTCACTAAAACGTTATGATCAAATAGCAATATTGTACGTTGACCGATATTTTATTGAAACCACGACTCAAAATGTCAATAAATTTGTACATATTTTACTGTAAAAATGTATAACATTAAATAAAATTATTAATTATAGTATGTTTTAACTTAATACTTCATTTTGTCAACCTCTCTTTTGACAGGTATAGAATATATTATTTTGTTATTTAAAAAATAAAAATAAATACGAAATTATATTTGTTTACCAGAATATCATTGTTTAATCAGATAAACTTATTAAAAATTCATTTAAAAATAAAGTCACGATATAGAATACGAAATGCGTCATTTGACTCTTTGATAAAATTTTAAATGATGCTACATCATTAATGGTGTTTAAAATATAAATATACGATTTTGAAATAAACTGATAAAAATCTAAAGTTATTTATTATGTTACATTTTGCGTACAATTAATGCATTCATCGTTCATCATAGCTTAAGTTAAATAGTTAAAATTGTTTTTTTTGTAAAACGAGTTTTATATATTTTAATAACAGAGTTTTGTTCATACGTAGTATGAATAGCTAATAGGAAATTTCGAAAAGTTGAGATATTATCTGCGTTATACACATAGTGCTAAATAATTTTTCAACAATAATAATTATTAGATATATGTTTTAATTTACAAAATCCTATAGTATTAAAATGTAAACATTGTATTTAGGAGCGTTAAAAAGTTTTGAAATTGCCTGTGTTATCTTAAAAGTTAAGGCCTCTAATCTTTGTATAGCAGTTTTAAAAATACCCATAGCATTAGAATTTTTAAATTATATATATTAATGATATATATGTGATACTTTTATATTTTTAAATATGTACTTCTCCTACTAGAATAAAAACCGTCTTAGAATAATACTCATTGAAAATAATCCATGACGTGAGCATCTGCATGTTTATATTTAAATATCTAAATATTTTTATTACTTTTTTGCGTACTATATACCTATAATATTTAATTAGCATAAATTATAGGTATAAATTTATGAAGTTTTAGAAATTCAAAACGACTACATAGAGTTGTTGTGTAAACTCGTATGTAGAATGTGCCTGATATAATTTTTTTTATTGAAGAAACAACGAAAAAAATACTAATTCAAATAAAATTAATTTAAGATATTTTAATAACTATAGCTTTTGAAATATTGAAACTCAAAATTGATTGATTTATATGGTTATCTTGAATATATATTTTGATTAATCATAATAAAGTTATATGCACTTTCCACGCGTTAAAAAAAAAATCATGTAATAAATATTATTGTGTGAGTATTTGCACGTCGGTACTAGTTCGTTGACAATGTAAAATATACAAAGTGTTAATTGTATTTTGTATCGTATCTACCAGTCTACTGATTAAACTTTAAAACATTAAAGGTTTCTATTCGAATAATATATAATGAAATTTAATAACATTTAACTTTAAAAATATTTGCACGTTTACGTGCTTTTAAATAATTATGCCATTTTTTTTTATAATATCTTAATAGGTTGGTGGATATACAAATTATGGTTACCAATAATTTATAATACCACGCGTGGTCTAACATAAGAAAAAATGTTTAAAATAATTTTTGAACAATACTAACAATTAAAAAAGGTTTATTAATAGGGACAAACACGGTAGAACATCGTATATAATTGAGTTCAGATGAGTATACTAAAATATTATAATATCGTTTATGGGCGTGAAAATAATGATATTGTTAAACTCAAAAATATACAAAATTAACAGGTTTGAGTATTGATTAAGTAAAAGTATTAGTAAATATCGTAAAAATCTGCAAAATAATGTAATCTGTAAGATAAAGATGTAATGTAATCCATAAAATTATCATAGTGTAGGCACTTGATATATTGAAGTATGAAAAAATATGTATTCTGTTACCTGACTCTATAAACGAGAGAAATTAAAATACAGAAAAATACGTAGTATTGCAATAATGGTACTTAGGAATCGTGTGTACATAGTATTCAACCAAATAATTGGAAAAAAGCTCCTAAATAAACTCAAATCGTAGTACGAATTATTTAGATCTTCTCGTCGCTTCCGTTTAATAACATAACATAGTTTGATCCTAGTGTCTAGATATAAAATTTTAGACATAACTCATACCTAACCTATTCCAATGTTTGGTTCTAAATTTTTTTCGTTCCGGTTGTAAACAACTTGCATATTATACACTCTCCGTCACCTTCGGTGGAAATCGGCAAACGCCGGTATACGTTAAATCTCCCCCACCAAGTCACGCAACAGTGCAGATTTTTAACAAAAACAACAATAATAATAATTATTATTATTATTATTATTATTACACCTGTGGCTTGCGAAGTACCCTTAAAAGACGTGTTTCATCGTCTCAACCGACTCTGTCGACCATTCGCCGACACGAGCTGTCTATCTCCTCCTGTGGCACACATAATAATATTTTATTACATTTACTACATCATACAATAAACAGTATCGTTATCATTTTTTTAATATTGTTACATTTTGTAGACGATATATTATTACACACTTGTGTTCTGACGGTTCTGACAAACGTAGGTACAACTGCTTCTGTACTCAAGTGACATACATAAGACAAATATATAATATATAATATTGTATATTCTAGTGAGTATAAACGGTACCACCAACACCGACGAAGACGGCGGCGATAAACAAGCGGAAATAAAGTTATAATAATATTATTATAACATTATAAACCTGGAGAAGTAATCAATTTCACAGAAATGTTGGCCGCTACAAAAACGGTTACCGTCTTGGCGTACCTAACGATGGCTAATTGCGGAATCTTCTACGCCCAGCCAGTAGCAGAAGAACCAGGTAAGCAAATACACTAGAAAAAAAATGATTGTTAATAATGATAATGTTTATAAAATTCAATCGTTTAACTCGTAAATAAAGCTACTCATCAAATAATATCGTTTCGGTTTATTTTCCGAAAAATGTATTTGACATAATATGAGATGCTTTATACCTAATCATTTTACAATATTTGTACGAATAAAAAAATTAATTGTTATGTATGACTTATTATTTAACAATTTTATCTAGAAAATATTTATCGTACACGCACCTTATTTTTCAAAATGGTGATTGTTGATATAACTTGCCCTATTGACATTTGTTTTGCAAACGAAACGTACTTATTGTGTTTTTCAATTTAAAATCTACAAAGCAGAATTTTTTTATGAAAATGTTAACGTTTCAAGCATATTGTAGAAATTGCTGTTTTTATTTTATAAGTATTTCAATATCAGATAAAACAGGTGATATAATTGTGAATCGATAAATTTTTGGAGCTTTACTTCATTTATCTAAACTTTAAATTTTAAATACCATTAGTTATTACTAATTTAAAAGAAGTTACATTCAATTAAAATTTTTAGAAATTATGTATTCTGCCTCAAATTATGAAATAATAAATACTTTTCAATAAGGCACTTGATATTCAAAGATATCTCTCCATAAAATATTAAATATTCTCAAAAATTTCTTAATAGCGGAATTGGACTTTTGAAAAAAAAATTTTAACATTCCCGGATAAGTAATGAAAACTATATGCAAAAGCATAAACAAAATGTATTTTACCATCCAGAATTCTTTGGTAAGAAATTAAAATATAATAATATCCATTATACTATTGATATATTCCTAATAACTGTCAAGATATTATGATATCCTTGTTAAAATCTTATTAAAATAAAAAATTATATTATAACTACTATATACCTAAGGATAATAATTTATAATATGATGTACAATTAATCCCTCTTTAAGTTTTAAAAGACTCTTCACTCTTTTATAATATTATAGTACAATCAACAGACTGATACTTGGGGTAAATCATTTTATATTGATTTTTTTTTGTTTAGCTTGTGCACATGACGTAAAACAATGTAAATCACATTAACATATTATTATTTCATATTAATTAAGTTTTGTGAGTGCGATAACCACTGAAATACATAACATTATTATTATTATTATTATTCACCTTAGTATAGGTATTATACATATATATTTTTGTAATAGTATTGTAATAGTGATGTAGATTTCATATGTTTGCGGTTTGTGTTCTAAAAATCGTATATTGAAATAAAATATAATGTCAAAAAAAATTTATTTTAAAACTTCAGTGAATATTTTTCGTAATTTAGTATGTTATGTTAACACAAATTGCTTATAATGTTATAGAGTTATCCCATTTGTTCTATAATATTCTTTTATTTTCGTTCACAAGCGATCATTTTTCAGAACTTTATCTAATTTAATCTATGGATTGCGAATTGAATTTTTTCCTGGTTCTATGTATGGATGGAAATAATTGAATCAAATAAAATGTATTGATGTAAAAACTAATGAATCCATATCAACCGTGTTGTTTGACGCGTTATCAACATTTTGAGACATTTTAAATTGGCAGTCAATTTCTTACACATATAGGTTACCTAACTAATGAAAACATTTTACCTTTAATACATTTTCGTATCGATATCATTCAATGGCGTGCAGTAGCATGTAGGTATATGAGTGAAAAGTTATTGTAATATGTTCCTAATTAGTAAAATCATAGTATAAATGCGTGTGAAAGCAATATATATATATATGATTTAAGTTTACATTTTTGTCAATTTCCAGGGTTTTAATAAGAATGTGCATTTTTTGAAAACATATAATAATCGAAACAAGGCTAAACAATTAAATAACATTTTTTTGAAATTTGAATAGTTACTATATTCTATATTAATACAAACAATATTTTTTTTTCAATGATAAACCACTAATAAGTTTCTCATCATATAATAATTTTTACTACGAATTAAACGTATTTAACTCGTCAGATTTGTCCGTGCAGTATTACACTGCATTTGTTTAAATTAATTATTCACTATTAACTATAAGGACATTACCGTGATTAGTATGATGACTATAAAATAAATTTATTTGACGTCTTTTTATTTTGAAAATTCAACTGCTTCAAAGCTGAAATGATTTTCGTATTTGTTATATGTTTATATTCTTTAAAAAAATAAAAAACATTATAGCGCATTTATTTTCATTCACTAGCTGTGGTTGACAAACACATTTCGGATACGTATGATTATACGAGTAGTTGTGATACATCGATACTATTATTATTATTCTAAGCGTACTTATTATTTGGTACAATGTATTATATATTATTATACACATGTACACAATAATTATTAACCTTATATTTAATAAGGCGCTGATGTCGAAAGTCGTTTAGTTATTATATTATTGAACCTATTCGTATAAGTACCTGACTCATTATATGATAATGAGATAAATAAAATAGAGAATATAATATTATGGACTAGGTATGGTATTATATGATGTTTTATACTTATTAACAATAATACATACCGCGTGTTCATGTTGTTGTGGGAATTATTTTAAATATCTCAATTTATTTTAAACGTTTATAATATAAATAAAACAAACGTTTTAGGAATACAAGATTTGGCTTCGATACAAGACTCAAGTAATCAAAAATTATATTTATATAATGTATGGTTTGTCGTTTTATTCATTTTGATATGAAAATTACTGTTTCACTACGATTTAAACATAAATCGCTAATGATAAAACAATCGGTTTGTATAATTTGTGTTTTTAATACAAATTAATGATATCATTATTTATTTATATGTGTGTGTATCATCAATAAACGAATAAATATATAAATTATCCGGTTATAATTCATAGTTTTTTAACTTGCTTTTTAATCATTTTAATAACTTATACTTTACGACGTGATTGTTATCACGTATATTATATTGTTTCTTATTACCTATAGGTATATCGATTTCGTAACGTTCACTCTACTTACATAATAATATATATTTATATATATATATATATATATATATATATATATATATATATATATATATATATAAATATATAGGTACGCATATATTATTATCAATTATGGTTTTGGTTCGCTGTTTTTTTTTTTATCGATTTAATGGTAATCCGATGAAACCTTATTATTTTAATACCGCGTTTCGACCGAGTGTCGTTTCGATGATTATCGGTCATTTGACACCGGACTGCGCGCACCGTACACACACACACACACACACACACACATACACACAAGCGGCAAGCTTGGATCGTACATCATAAAATAAATATAAATGAACGGCTGAGAATATTATATTATTGTGTGTATATGCAACTCTACGGGAAAAAGATTTTGGAGGGAAAAAAATCAACGGAAAGCATAAAAACCGACAACAGCGCAATACTACATCACACATTGCTAAACGCGACGGACTAGGTTTAAAGTAACAATACTTAATACATACATATACATATAAAATAATAATAAATCCGTATAATTGGCTTTCCGATTCGTATAGATACGGTTTCAGTCTTGTCGCGCACTCGCGATACGCGTACAATTCATATTCTTGTTGACTATACGGTCTTTCCAGGCCGTTTAACCGCGATATAAACACAGTGTTATACACCGCCGCCGGTGGCCTAGTAAAATAGGCTTTTTTTTCCCGTCTATAAATATATTATACTAAAACGAAAACTCGATAATGTCAGTTCCAGGATCATGTTGTCCGACCGTATCCAGAAGGCAAAACTCCATACCAGTACACTACGTGTCGGGCACACACTACGAAGTCGGATACAGCGTCGTAAGTATATTAAGACTATACGTAAATACTATTAATATTAGTTAAAAAAAATATTGTACGCATATTTCATTTTATAATGATTTTTGTGATACGACAATATTCAGACCTTATTAAGGTGAATAATACGTGTAGAATTTAGATAATGATTACGAGGACTACCTGTGTAATGTGTTGTCAGACGCCTTTTGTCATGATGTTTTCGTCATCAATTGGAATATTTTGTATAATTGGTGTCATTTTAATGAATTAATAACCAATGTTAAGTTAATATAATGTTGATAAAGTATTCGTAAATTAGAGTAAAAAAAAAAAATCATAAAACGGAAATTACAATTTTAGACTTAAGTTATACAGCTATTCCGTAAAATTGATGTTACGAAAGTTACGTTACAATATTATGATGACAATAGTAGTTTTAGTATATTTTTCAGTGCAGTAATATGTAGGTATTATAGACTATAGTTATCTTGGAAGTAATTTTTATACGGTAATGTTTATACGGTACATTGGTAGATAACGATAAGAAAAAAATACTTAAATACACAAAATAATTAAAGTTGTAATGTATTTAATTATATTCATATCATTAAACATATAAAAATAATTATTATATAATATTATAGATTAGGCTAAATACGTGAGTAGGGAATTTTCAGAAATTTTCAGGAACTTTTATCTGATTCATAATAAAGTATTAATTGCTCGATAGTTGATACCTACTATACCTAGTAATGATATTCAATAGTATAGGAATTATCGCAGAATTTGACTTTTGTATAAGCATTTTATTTTATATATGTTAGACGTTTATCTATGTTCTAATATTTTTATTAAATATTTGTTTAGGTCAGTCCCGAGGTAATGTTAGATTAGATAAGATGAATCTAAGTTCATGATAATAATAATAAGGTATACATTTTGTTGTTAGCGTGTGGGTTTAATATTTTTAAATTGTATTTGGTTATAATTTTGTTATATTTTCGTTTTATTTTATATATCATATATAATAATAAATTATTCCCTTTTAAAATGATTTATAATGCATTAGTTTATTGACTTGTTAATCAATGCTTGCCGAATTTTCGATTAAAAAAAAAAATGTATTATCTTTTGATATATTCTGGCATGGTCACTTGCTCGTTATTCCCTTGGAAGCTCGTATCTTGTAAAACATTTTTTTATTGACATTGAACGGATTGAAACCTTTTATTATTTCGTTATATCTTATTTGAGTCAGTAAATATGACAACAATTTATAAATGTTGAGTTGCGTCAGTTTGAACACGATAATGTAACGTATTGGATTGGGTTCGTCAAAAAATAATAATGATTTACGATGTAAATGTGTAGGTAAAAAAATATAATAACTACTGGTTATGATGTTTTTTTTAATTTTAGACTCATAATATAAATAGTGCCTACATATTATATAGAATTAGGAAGTCGAAGAAAAAATGCATGGTGGAAGAGACGAGTGTTTTTCCTAGCTATTTGTCTTGATAAAACTGCATGTATGTGACAATTTTATTACACACAGATCATGCATACCAAGCGTACAGATAATATGCGATACCATATATGTCAAACACGATGCAGGCATTCGACATGCTGTTAACGTCCAATATCTTTGTGTTAATAATAAATAGATTTTATTATAATATTTGGCTGTAAATTAAATTGTAACTATAACTACATTCATATAGATCCGTTTCGCGATGTTATTTTATAGACGACTATTTTATATAATATGTTTTATTTTATCAAAACTGCATTTGATAAATTGTCTGCAATCCTTTATTGCGTATATATTTATTATAATATATGGAATATATTAACTGCATGTTTCATAATATCATTTTATTTACTAGTGTTTACCTTATTCTATATCAACGTAAATTTAAAGATAATGTCGAATCTGATTGCATAGTCAGGTAAAATGTAAGCAATTTTTACCGGTCAAAATTGTATTTTTAGACTCTTAAATTTGAATTACTACGTACCCATAAATCATAATAATAAAAAATTTTGCATGCGTGTTCGCATATTATTAATACTAATAATATATAGAGTGCGCTTGCCCCTGTATCTATACACTTAAGTTTTATCTTCTCGACCTTATTCATTAGATATTAGTACCTGAAGTTGGCTATTAAAGATTAGCGTCTAGTGATGATTAGGGTAATAAATAATAATATTAATGGAAATAATAGTTTCAAAAAAATAAAAACAGTAATTTATCCTCAACAAAATGTTTTTAGTCGTTATCGTATTACTATGTGTATAGTTTTAAGCCGTAGGGTACGTATTATTCCAATAAACTAACTGAAATTTATTTCAGTATTCCGTCATTTATTATGACGCATATGCAATGAAGATACAAAAAACGAAAATAAAAACTACTCATCTATAATATAATTAAATTATTATCGTATAAATGGGGTTTTCATTTCTTTAGTATTTTTTTTAATCTCCAGTCAAATGTTTCTTATACGAAGATAAAATCCTCGATATTCTTTGAGTTCTCAAATCTGAATGATTTTTCAATAAAAAAAAAAAAATAAATAAATAAATAATTCACGATAATCAAATGTAAACGAGCATAATAACCTAACACATCAATGATACACCAATTATTTTATGATTTGTTTGGATGCATCTAATTAAGAAATATATAAACATATTAATTCCATTATAATATAAAGCCGAAATTATAAAAGATATTTACTAAATAATTTAGCAATTAAAATATCATTAATAATTTAAAAACTACATATTATAATTATAATTATCATTGTAATTATACTTTAGATAATTTTATGATATAATATAATATTATTTAAAATCAATTAACAATATAATATTCGATAATTAATTGACACACTAGCTATACAAATTACACGTAATATCGTTTATAAAATCATTATAAAATACTATTATACTATCGTGTTATTGTTTAAAAATTAGTTTTTATTAACGTTTATAAATAGTTCATTATGAACATTTATTTTAAATAGATAATATATTAACGTATGTTATTTATTTATTTATTTATTTTTTTTTGATTTCTTAATCGATAAAGACTACTGCATTAATGTAGATGATAGATCAGATTAAATGCTAACATACGATTTCTATATCAAATATCAATAAATTGTATTAATTAATTAATTTATTAGGTATATTTGATATATTGACGCAGCTCATACCTATCTAACAAAATCCAAAAAACTATAAATAATATTTATATTGATATTGAGAAGTACACTTTATTATTAATTATTATAGTACGGTAGATAATATTATTATAATTTACAATTTTACAATTTTTGAAATAATTAATTCTTGTATAATAATACAACTACAACTTATTCGTTATTGAAATATTTGCATTTAAAATTACTTATATGTGTTATTAAAATAAAACTTGAGTAAGTGTTATTTATGGTTATGGTGTTATAAACAAACAAGTTATTCATTAAGCGCTAGGTACTTAATATACTAATCGGATTAAAACAGTGTAGTGTGTACCTATATAATACATATTACACAGGTATAGTAATTGCTTTACCAACTATTGTAAAATATATGGAAATTATATTGTGTATTATCTTCTTTATATAATCTTGACGAATAGAATTCTCTAACATAATTTACATAAATAAGTACATACTTTTATTGAAAAAATACGACAATAACGTTTTAAAACTACATAGAAAATATGAACTCCAAAAAATTCTAGTAATTCGATACAGAATCTAGCTGTTTGTTTTAACCATGAACGGCTGCAGGTGACTCGTTTCCGGTACTTAAATAATCTTATATAATAATACATGTAAATATAAAATATATATATAATAATTACGTAATATGTGTATAAAAGTATAAAATATTTATTCCAATACACGAACACAGCTTAGGGATTTTATAGATACCTACGTATTATAGTCACGGTCAATCGTATATTTTTTCTATTTTGTACAAATATATTATGCTTTTATTAAATCACACGATTAGCGTCATTAGGGCTTCCGTGATTTCTGAACACGAATAATAATTAGTTTATTTATAATAATAATTTAACGGGTAGGTAGATAGTCATTATAATCAAATATCTCGAATAACCGTTAATGGTGGTTGTCAAATGATCATACGTGTTATATTTTGTTCTCAAAATGATAATTTTTATTTATTTCCATTATTAACGACACACGCAGAATTAATGAATGATTTCGAATAAAATAATAAAGTTATTATCCAATGCATGACGATATTTTATTGCGTTTCTACTGGATTAAATTATACAGGATGAATGGCATCGAAAAAAATGTACAAAATATAGTACGCGCCATTTGTAGTAATTACCAGTTATTAATTAAAACCACCATGTGAGTAAATGAACACCTTTTACTATCACCTCGATAATTTATGATTATTAGCGATTTGAAAACCATTTTGGCGTGTAACAATTAAAAATGTTTTGTGGTGAGAGTATTGCAGTGGCGATTCTCCTTCGGCGGAACTGGACGACACTGACTATTGTTGCCGGAGCAGCCCACCGAGAGTGCACAAGTTTTGTAGTACTAAAATTTTTTCCGAAGGTGCACAGGAAGTGTTCCGGCCAATTTACAATATTCGCATGCATTAAATATGTTAATCTCTTTATTATAATCACCTTCCGTTTTCCTCGTATCTACACTGCAATGCGCTATTATGTAGTAATTAGTAATTTAGGTATAACATTGAGCATTATTATGACGATTAATTAAAAAATATTATATTATTTGAATCGCGGTTTTTCAAACGAGTATTGCACGAGGCTGCAAATTGCAATAGCTTATTCTTACTTCTAATAGAACTTCCGTCAGGTATTATAATTATTCTAAGGAACGGTGGTGAGGAGGTTATAACATTTTTAATTGTATGCAAATATAAAAAAAGTAGACATATATTAAATTTAATATTAGTGTTATGAACGTGAGAGACGTACTATCGACAATTTTCGGTAATTTAACACGTTATCACGGGTTGGCTCTAACTAGTCTAAATACTTATTTATTGTAGTTATTAGACAAACAATACATAATATTAAAAAAATGATAGATAATATCATTTTAGAATGTGTTTGCTATGTTTTATAATATAATTTCAACAAAAAGTTACAATTTTTAAATAAAATAAAATATATAAATCTAGAGAATAAATATCTCAGAAAATCGAAAAATCAAATTGAAATTTCTTTAAAAATGCTTATAAATATCATGTTTTGATATTAAATGTTGAACCTCTAAAATTGTGTTAGAACTCTAAAAAGAGAAATATTCGATCTGCAGCCATACGTTTTAATTAATTTTCTGTGTAATTTCAAATCTATTCAACAATTGATCTAGTTACACCAAATTGGTATTTCAAAATTATATTATTTTATTTTATTTTAATGTTATTAAAATTGCCTATAGTAACCTCTAAAAAATATATTTGAACCATTATTGATTAGTGATTACGTTTGTTAGTTTATAAAATACGAAAACCTTTACGTTAAAATTAAGTAAATCGAGGACTTGTTAATATATTTATTTACATTATATTATGAGTGAAGATAAAAATGTTTGTCGTTGTTTGGAAGCTATTTTACGATTCTTTAATATTGGCGTAGGCTAATGGTTTCTATTTGATGGACTTTCTGAAATATATTTGGAAACATCCATTCAGTCCACAAAAATATCAAAGGGAGAAAAAAATAATTTAACAACGTGTAAAAATATAAATTAATTTTATGAATAAAAATAGACCATAAACAATTATAGTTTAGAACAAACATTTAACAAATTCCGTTTATAATTTATTCATTATTATATTATAGGGACGGACTTTTGGATCAATAATTAAAGAATATGTACGCTTGTACGAGCCACTCCAGAGTGAATTCTTACCAATGTACGCTCAACCAGAAGGAAGGCAGATTTATGAAGAAAGTTTGAAGTCCACACAAAAATATTTCCCTCAATATGTGATTGAGCTACAAGGTATGGCTGATGGATCGGGAGTTCCGTTTCACGAGGTATTTACGTATTTTGTTATTATTATAATCAATAATAATAAAATGTATAATATATAATGTGTATAATACCTATATGAAAGAAATTCAAATATATTTCAGTTATTTCTAATGGCATTAGACGATACACTGCCAAAGAATTTAAACGCTTCGAGTAAAGACAAAGGGCCAGTAGGATGTACTTCATTAATAATTAATCAACCAAATGCACAGGTAAAACATATTATAATTGAATATATATATATATCTATTTATTCCCTGTTATTTTCGATAATATTAAGTTGAAAATACATTTTAGTATACAATATTAAAATAATTTATAAATACATTTTAAATGTGCACAAATGTGTTTCGACAAAAGTACAAAACTTATTAAAATACGTAATTTTTGCTTTAGAATAATAGTGTATACATAATAGTTTTAATACCTACTTTATAAGTGTTAAATTTTTTAAAGTAATTTAAATTGTGAAAATAAGAGAAAATTAATATGCAGTTAATATAATTATAGCTTAAAATTCCTAAATATATACATAGGTTAGCGATGTTCACTAATGATGTATATTATGTATTTAACTGCCATATTTTTGCGTTAATATTTATTTAATACGATTTTGTTCCATAATACTGGAAATAATCATCTATACTTAATACATTTTGGTGATAATCATGTTATAATATATGAGTGTCAGTCTTATTTAATTTTATTAAATAAATTAAGAAATATAAACACAAGTAAAATCGGTATTAAGAATGGTTATTTACGATAAACTTTGTTGTTACATTAGGGTCATGTAAGTCATTTGTTCAAGAATCATAAACCGTAAATAACTAATTAGGTTCATAATTACTTTTTCTGAAATCAAAAAAAAATATATCAAAACATGGTTAAATAGTTTAGTGGTAACTAATAGGTTAGAGCATATTGAAAAAAGGTGTTTTTTATAAAAATTTTCAAGTATTATACCTATATTATATATGATATTGTTGTATAGTTGTTAGGGCACACAGAAGATGCGATGTCAGAGACGGTAAATAACTATTACATTGTGGCTGCTCATGTGATGCCCGGTGAATCCGAGCTGGGTGGCATGTTCCCGGCTAGAGAAGAGAAGTTCGAAGCACTCGCGTACGCTGGACATTTGCCAGGTTACGCCAGTGGTCATAATCACTATGGTTTAGTGTTTTCGATTAACACAATATTCGTCAGTAAACCACTGAAGGGCAAAATTCGTAAGTATTTAATTAATAAATGTAAATATATCTAACGCTCTCGGAAATATATACGTGTGCAGTTGGGTAGACACCAATTGTGTACTAAAAACATACAGTATGACGCTCATAGCCGGTATGTACATTTTCATATTGATTTATACGTTTTCGTACGTTAAATTAATTTTACTTAAATACAATGTTATCGAATTTCACCAATTTCATATTTATACATAAAAACAAAACATCAATCTATAGAATAACAGACGATTCACAAAATTAGCAACAGCCATCAAGCAATTTTATAGTTCTCAACTTCACATCTCTCTATCAACATAATATGTAGTAAATAGTTTTAATTAATAATAATGAGGATTCAATTTTAACCAAACGTGAAAATGTGTTAAATATCAATAAAAATTCATATGCAATTAATCAATTTGATTCAAAAGTGCTTAAGTTCCAATTAAAATACATCAAATATAAAATTATATTATTTATTAATAAATTATAAAATTCACAAAAATATTTTGATGTATTCAGTGTTTATCTTTAACTGTCTATACAATTAAAAAAATTATGAACAGTTTTAAATTATAATGGTTTATTGATTTACATACTCTGATACTCATCACTCATTTGAAAATAAGAATAACGTTCAAACATAGATAACATTTTTACCTTTAAGGAGAGGTCATACCCACGTGCATTGTATCTGTCTTAGAAACGTACAAAATAAGTAGCAAAATTGTAGTTAGAAATTCCAATTTTATTTAGTAAAGTTAAATTATTATTATTGAATGAAATTATTATCAAACTTAAAAGTAAGATCATTATGTGTGTTTTCTTAAGGGTATTTTACTATATTTTAAAAAAATACTACAATTTAAAAGTTTTCACAGCTTTTCATATAAAAAATTATAATATTATAAAAATCCACGAAAAAATATAGACAATTTTATTAAATATTACATTTAAGTTAAATAACAAGATTATGAAAGCAAACATTAAAGCTTATTACACAAATTTGAAACTACTAAATACAGATTTGCATAAAACATAATATCATCTTATAGTATTTTTTTTTTATTCAATTAATATTGTGTTTACATAAAGATAAATTGTACACAATTGAGTTTTACCCATAGAGATACTGAAGATTAATTATATAGTAAAGAATTGAGAACTAATAAGAATAATTAAGTCAAAATTACATGCACTTATATGTAAAAAATGCATAAGAAAAACTTAAACATTCTTTAACAAAGCCTTGACTGATAATAAAATAAATAAATGTTGATTATTTTTTATTTTCATAGTAAATAATTATTTGTTACCAAAAATTCCTTCAGTTCTTTATAGAATTATTATACATAACTTTTTTAATAAATGGGTAATTTAATTTTGTATAAATTTAAAAAAAATAGACACCAAATTATAAGTTTTCATCTTTAAAATACGTTTCCTAAACAGTTTCAAAATCAACCCATGTATATAACCTTTTCATACTAAGCTCATTATTTTTATTTTTTGATATTTTATAGCCCGAGAGTTCATCACAAGAGCACTGTTGTCCTCGCGGGCTGACATAGGTGAGATCTTAGAAATCTTGACCAACGAAGGCATAGGTACAGCTGATGGTTTCAACGTGAATTTTGGTTTTCTGAACGTACCCAAGGAATCGCGTGTTTTTCACACAGTCGAAGTCACCCCCAAAACCGACTCTGACAAATCGGAAGTGCATCTTACAGACTTTGGTGTGGGAAATAACTCATTACATACTAACAGGTATATATAAACGCACGTACTTCATCATCATAGTTATTATAAATAATAAATACAGGGGGAATTACCCTAATGGTCTTGGGCAGTACTGATGTTATTTAATTTATGTAAATCGTATTCACCAGTTGTGGTTAAATCTAAATAATTAGCTAAGCTGAATATAGTGAACGACCGATGTAGGTACATTGTACAGAAAATTTGGGTAAGTCGTATAATAATACGTTTCTGGATTTTCAACATTGCTATTATATTGATTATGTAGACCTGTTGAAAATCGTCGCCCGATAAATAATATTATAAATATTTAATTTATAATTTTACTTTTAATCTCAGATTACTCCATCTAAAGTATCCGGAACTAGACGAAGCTGCTTACGGGAGCAGTTTATCCAGGGAGAGCCGGTACAAGCAAATGACAGCCAATAAGACTGTTGCGAGTATGCAGGACATATTGGAAGTGCTTGGCAACAAGGAAGACGATCCGTGGCCGATATTTAGTGACAAGTCCGACGCCAGAGTTAGCACAGTTAATTTGGGTGAGCGCGTCGTAATAAACATATAATATTAGTGAACGTATTTATTTTTAATTGTTGTTCTTTATTTTCGTGTATATTCGGCATGACTTGACAAGATGGCTGGACTATATACACCATTAAATAACTTTAATAGGCACTATTGGAATAGCGGGTTTGAACAAGGAATAAAATAAATTATGTCATGTGATTTAGTTTTGCGTTTTACAATATATAAAATGAATTATGTGTAAGAGAATATGTGACATCGATGTACCTATGTTACATTTTTGCACACATGAAACATACGGATAAAACACGCGATATATCATAAATTATAATAGAAAATTGTTTTCACTCCATCTATTATACGAAATACTTATGACAAAAGCAATTTCAGTTCAATTCTTCTGACAAAATAATAAAATTTCTGAATATTATATTTACCACATAATGCATGCATACCTAAGTATTTTACTCGTAATTTTAAATTGTTTTATTGAAACATAAAACATTATACCTCTGTTCTCCACGATATATTTTAAGCCAACAAAAAATGTACGATACGTATTTGAAAATATTGTATTGTTTGATTTTTACTTCAGGCGTTTGTACAGTTTTAAAATAATTTTTGTTTATAATTTGCTTGTAAAATTTGACGTTAATAAATAAAATTTAAATTAATTCCTATAAATTGGCTTTCATTGTATCACACGAATGAGAAGTGATGGTGATGGAAATGATGTATTATGCAATGATGCAAATCGTAGTCTTGATAAATGGTAGTAGAATTTTTTTTGTAAATTACGATAATTATAAATTTCTACTAAAAAAGGTTAACTGTTTTGACTTATGACTTTTATAGAGATAAATCGTTTTTTACACATTAGAAAACTATCTGAAGTAAGAATTTGGTTTAAAAATGCTAATACGAATCTTAATTTATGTTTAACTTACTTTAGGACCTACTTATATTTAATAAGAATAATTATTAATAATCATTTTAATTTTGGAATTTAATGTTTAAATATACAAAATATGTATCATTTTAAGCTTTAGTAGATAATAATTTTGTTAAAAACCAATTTGTTAGAATACTTATATTACTTTAAAATGTAATACTTATCGTTTTGATTTACACAGGCGTGTTTGACTTCAATAAAAAAATTTGGGTCATGTGGGCTAATGATCCAATCAACAACCCACCTCTATTGCAGTTGCCACTAACATTCGCGGACTTGATAAGCCCAGTAAGAAATGATATAGGCATTAACAAAGTCGAAGAGTTTGAAACTTTTTATCCTGACAAGTAATTCAATATACTGATCAAAAATTTATCACCATATAGTCATATATATATATATTACCATTATATAGTACCTATATACCACCATTATACATTATATTAATTGTTCGTTAATATTAATTATCATAATATTAATTATCATATACTATGGACATATTATTTTACACAATGTCATCGAATAATAGAAAATTATATCCTATGCTTAGTTATTATATTTATATTAATTACTGTTAAACTATTATTAAATTATAATTATAGATTATATTTATAAAATTGATTATAGCACTAATTGTTTTTCATGTGTATATTCAACCGTTACTTCTAATAAAAATATTTGCTTAGCAAAATAGTATGTTTAGTATAATTTCAATATATTTTTAAGTAAAATACTTCTTGTAGTTGTTTTTATTTGATAAAAATACATTTATTTTTGTCCAGGATACGAATAAATCTAAAAAATAAAAATATATCGCAGTACAGGTACATTTAATATTTACTATAGCGTGCACATATATTTTTAAATTATAGTTAATTTCGATAATAGCCGATAAGGTTTCCCAAAAATTTAGCGCAGAAAATTGAGCATGCGAAAAGTAAAGCCGGATGATTGAAATTCGTGGAAATTGTGTAAGGCGACAATTGGGTGAAAGGAAAAAAAAGTCAAAAATAACGATATAACGATAAACAGAATGCAATAAAGGCATCATAAAATTATACGTATCATTTATACAAGTGAAATATACACGATATTTATACTTTTTCATATTAATTTATTGTCAGAACACCATCTATAATTATTAGTTATTTTACTCATAGTTTACTCTTATCACTGATTGAGTGTGCAACTGTTTAGTTTGTATAATTTGTTCTTGTCACATTTCTACACGTGTAAAGTGAACACTGTCATCTTTTCATTTATATTGTATTGTTTAAATGTATACGTTTTTATTGGTCATTAAATGGAATTTATCAAGAGTGCAAAAGGTCGAAAACTATCGTATACAAGGAATATTAATTGTAAAGGTTCAACAAAAAAAAAGTATGAGATTTATGGAATGTAATATTTGAAAATACATCGTGTTTATATTTGTGGTCATTCTCGATATTTCAAAAATTGAAGCGAAAAAAGCAATGCATTTTTTAAAAGCAATGGTAAAACATATCTACTGAAACTGTTTTGGACACAGTATCCTTGCAGGTAATAATAATACTTATATTTTGCATTCAAGATACGTATAATATTTGGGTATACTGGTACATTTGTCGTAACCTAATCTACAGGTGGTATATTGGACTTTGGTTCTTGATGATGTTGTTAAAAATAAAAATAAACAAAAATGGTTAAGATTGTAAAATTTCACTGTTGTATTATATGCTTTAGGTCGATTGAAACTTTAAGTTAAGTAGATTTTTGTGTATGTAAAGTGTTACGTAAAATTATACTTTGTTTTTTATGTTGCTTTATATTCCTATAAGCGATATTGGTGTACATCAAGGAGTGGGAGAATATTATGATGATACCTTATATAATTAGGTTTGTTTTAGTTCTCCCTGTACCCTTATAATTCAACCTTATAAAATTTTTAACTGGTAAAATCGACCAACTATCTATGTGAATTAATAATAGAAGACCAACCGAAGTTGAATAAATGTAGAAGGTTAGACATTGAACATTCTATATAGAATATTCAATTTAAGTATAACAGCCAAATAACAAAATATACCAAATAATTGATAAGATATGAATACCTAACTGGAATTGAGCTTGGACTATAAATTAATATACTTTTTATTGTATTACTCTTTGATTCGACACTGCGATAATCAAAAATACTACGCAATTCCCTTATTGGCTAGACATTTAGACCTAATTAATATATTTTTATTTTAGTAAGATAGCTCTCGAATACTTACTACTTTAAATATTTTCGTTTGAAAAACTATAGAACTTAAATTAAAAGCCATATATTTTATGGTCCATGTAAATTATATAATACGAGCGTATTATAATATATCATATATAAACAGTGATAAATGGTATGGGTATAGTGAAGATTAACTGTTATTTTTGTTAAAAATTTGTATTAATAAGAAGTATATAGTGTTTGAGATCTAGAATTATTGTTAATTGTTGTATAACCATAGTAAACAATCACAAATTAAATAATTATATCTTAATAATTTAAATCATAGAGAATATTAAAATTTATGTTCAAACTTAAAAACAATACAATTTTATTTATTTACTATTATCTAACATCCATTTAAATAAATTAATGTTTGATTGTATAATTTTTTATCAATAAATTGCAATATTTACTATATTTGAATCGGTAGCTACTTGCTATATTTAACAATTATGTATACACTTTACGATTATTGTAAAATGCTATGTTATACAAATAAAAAATAAATATTTTACATCACTGTATATGGATGATTGATACGGACTAGTAATGTAAATTAATTATCCTGAAATATTAGTTCTATAATATCTATATGGTATACACATATTCCACATATAAAGTGAAAACAACAGGTATAATAGACATTGTATGTATTTTATTGCTATTAGATTTTTTTATGTATCCCCAATTTAACAAGTGTTCGTTTAGTATACTCAAAATTATCAATTATAACTTTTTTACCGCCTCTTTTAGTTTTTATTTCCATTATAAAATACACGTGGATGAACATTTACATGACTACCACAATATTATAAATTATATTAAGTGCAGTAATATCAATGTTGTTAATTACTTAGATAATTTCATTATTATCAATCTTAAACTCTTAAATTGGATAGGTAATAAAATCCATACAGTGAAGTATGAAAGCCGATAGGTGCATCATGCATAGTTTAGGTAAAACGAAAGACCTATTTCCTAACCTATTATGTATGATGTATGAACTCTAATCCCTATTCAAAAATATTGTGCATTGATTTAAGTGATCAATGTTTCAGTTTAGCGATAAATGTTAAAAGTCTAATACTATTGAAAAATTCGGTATTTAAAAGTCAGGGGGTATTCAAATTCAATATATTATGAGTATTAAGTTTTCTTTTTCGGTGAATTGACAATATTAAATAGATAGCTACAAATAATTAAATAATAATAATAATAATAATAAATTATGTATATATTAAAAAATTAATAATTAACCAACCCTAGTACTTAACAAAAAAGGGGGGTATTTAACTACCTGGTTGAAATGTATATATGTGCTCAATATTTCAATTTATTTAAAAACCAATTCTGTAAAGTTTATTCTCAAATCAAAAGAAATATATTTGTAAAAATGTGTTGAATTAGTTACCTAGTGTTTTATATACTAAATTACATTTTTCTATTAAAATTCAAAATATTTTTAATAAATGAAAAACTGAAATAAATATTTTATTACTATTTTCATTCGATGTTATTTGATGGATGAAATTTAGATACTTATTATATCAAAAAAATATCTAGGTATATTGAATGCAAATTACAGTTAGCCAAATATATTAGCCCTTATGTAATTTTAGTAACTTTTCGGTCATATATAAATAAAATAATTGTATTGATGAAAGTGAAAAAACGCTCCTTATCCTTGACAATTTTCACTTCTATCGATACGCTTTATCCACATATAAAGTACTATGAAAATAATGAAAATAACATCGTTTTGTTTATTATGATAGAAGATCAGTTATTCTATATAAGTTATGACCTATTCATTTCATCCTATGAGACGCCAATATTGAATTATAAGTTAATAATAGTACATACATATAATATAATATTACAATATTATACATGATGTTTTAGATTAAAATTAATTCAATCTAAAGTTTTATTAATAGAAAATAAATCATAATATATCCTTATAGAATTAATAAATTAGACATATTGACTCAATATCTCGTTGCTGAACTTTGGATAATATTTCATTCGTATTTACTACATTGGTGCATTTGGTTAAAATAAAATGCAGGTACGCACTACATAATACTTTATATCGTTATTAAGTAAAAAATAAGTGATTTCCAACAAAATAAGATGTAGTTGTGCATGATGTCATTTAAATTGATTTTTGAGATATGTATGTTTGAATAATTGTATTGAGTATCAAACGTTTTTAATTCAAATAAAGTGCCTACTTGAATTCAACAATAGTCAATCAATGTATTAATGAAATAAAATTAACCTACAAATATATTAATTAGTAAATAATTATCTGTATTAAATGTGAAAAATATTTGTTTTAATTTATTGGTAGCATGTGAAAAATATTTTAAACGTGATGATTTATGCCTTTATTATTTTACAGTCTAAAATAAACAAACGAAACCAAAATATAGACAACAAAAATTAAATTAAAATGGATAGTTTAATTTACATTAATCTATTATGTAATTAGTATTTTTTTTTTATAATATATGAAAAATATTAAATATTACAGCTTTTAAATAAACTTTAAATTAGTTTATTTATTTAGTGTATTAAGCTACTCTTTCTTATAGTGAACTAATGATTTTTTTCACTATTTAGTTTTTTGCTTACATATATATTATTTTTTTTATGAAAATAATAAACTTAATCTACTTTAATTTTTAATACCTAAATTCGTAATAAATATTTTATTAAATTTTTTTTAGTGCCTAAAAAATTAATATTTATATTCATATTTTAAATGTTGTACGAATATTTCGGATATCTAATAGGTATATTTACTAATAAATTTATTTTTACTTGGTTAGGTATAGTCATGCTAATAGCTTACTTATCATGTACCTACATTTATTTTTTATAGTTAAGTGCAAATAAACATAAAAAGTTTAAGTTTAGTTTATTCCTATTTTAATGGTGATAGATTAATATGATTAGGATATGTTTTATGTCTTCACAAAAAATCTATATAAAATAATTATAACTCAATAACATCAATTTTAGTACAAATATTACGATAAAAATTATAGGAAAATACGCTCAGGTGTATTTGTATAGCATATTACAGCATTCAAAAATAGATTTTAAAATTTTTGTAAATGAAAATATGATTTTGTTTTGTAAATTTTCTGGAGTATGGGAAGTTTATTGAGGAAAATTCAATTAAGTTCGCGATCACGTTCATTTTATCTAAATTACTATAAATACATGGTTGTTTTTTATACGAAAATAACTATAGCTTTTCCTTACCTTTTGATTCTATTATAATATGGAGTATTAATTATTCTGTTATGGTGTATACTTTACTTGTAAGTTGAAATTAACGGTTAAATAATTTCAGTAAAAAGGACACAATGTTAAAAATGTAAAACTGAGTGTTAAAATTTGAATTTAATTAATATTAAAATTACATATTTATATTTCTCACTTTTAATCTTTATTGACTTTTTGTGGATTCGCATTCCACATTATAAATTTGTAAAAAAAAAAAAATCTGTTTCCTTACAACTAATATACTGATTAGGTTCATATTATTAATATGAATACATTTGGACATAAATATTGGAATATAATATGACATTTTCAATTTTAATTTTACTAGATATAATAAAACTTAATTTAATATCAACATGAAATGTCAATGTTTATAATGAATATTTTTATAATAATTCAAAAAAAAAAAAAAAAAATACTAATACATATTTATTTATTATAAAGACATTATTATAAATTAACTTTCAAAATATAGATCATCTTCATCAAAAATATGAACGAAATTCAAAATATTTAAGTTGATTAAAATAAATTATAAAAATTAAAATTTTATTTATTATTGAAAGATTTTATTTAAACTTGTTCTTCCGTGATTCAATTAGTTTAATTTAAACACATGCTTAACTATAAATTTCCTAGTGAAACAATTTATATCTTTGACCATAGAATGAACAGTTTTGGCGTTAAAATTAAAAATAATAATCTTGGTATTAATTACGTAATAAATTGTTTAGATAGATTAGGTACCTATTTTTTCTTGTTCATTAAATTATACTTAAAAAAAATTCAACTTAACTTCTTAATCTATTTTTTTTTGGAATTCTCTCGAGCTAATGACATTTGTAATCAATAAAATATAGATTCTAGACTGAATTTATGTGTATAGTATTTTTTTAACACATTATTTTACTTAGATTTTACTTTAATGTTTATAAATAGTGATTTATAGTACTAATTTATATAGGTAAATCTAATTTAATAATATCCTCTGGTGAAGTATTATAGTTTTTATTATCAATAGCTTGAAATTGGGAATTTTAAATTATCTTTTCAATCAATAAATGCTTTCATAAATTCTAAATATATATCTACGTCTTCATTGGCAAGTCAGACTTGTGTGTCAATTCATCTATGGCATATTGGTCACGGTGCTCTGGTGTTTTTTTTTTTTGTAAGACAAAAAATTGTTTGGTTAGAAACTTTATGTTTGAGATAGTTATCAGTCATTTATAGTCGACTCGGCTTAAGTGTAAATAATTTTGTGGACAAATCTGCTTGTTGTAAAATATGGTAATCTTATATATACACACATATATATTATTATATAAGTAGTGATTATAAATACCGAACAAAGTTCGTTTATAAAATGATTTTTTTTTAAATTTATTTTGTTGTCTACTTTTGATCCTCGTACATATATATATATATATAGATTTGTAGGTATATTCATAGTTGTGGTCCAGCATAATTGTAGATGCTGTGGAGTATAATATTTTTTCCAATCTGGTTCAGACCGTGAACACATATCTTAACCGTGGTACTCGATTAGACGGAATTTGACTTTGAACCATTTAGCAAGAATACGTCATATCCCAGCGGATTCCCGGTCACATCGAAATCGTCGACGTCTGCCCACGCGGCGATGACAAAATCTTCGATCTCACACTCGTCGACACCCTTTTGTATACGGAAGTATCCATTTTCTCCCCACCATCTCCCCCATGAGTTTGACACAATCTACGAACATACAAAATTTATTATTATTAGTATTATAATTTGAATGAGTAGAATGGGGGGAGGACCTGTTCTTTGAAGTAATATAATATTTATAAATATAAATATAATAAGTTTAATTAATTTTTCAATTATAAAGATTAAAATATATTTAATTAATTTTGATTATTTGTGATTTGGCCAATGCGTCGGTCTGACTTACCCAATATTTGACAATTCTACCGCTCTGGTATTCTTCACCCCAACCAACTATTCTCACTGAGTGATATCCTGTTCTCGATCCGGATGCCAAATTCGAACATTTGTACACGCCTGATTTGTACATAAAAAAATCTCTGGATACTTTCATAACGGCTGCAAAAATGATATCAACGTCGTAAGATTAAATTCATATTATTATACATTACAATGATAAAAAAAATATACCTACCAACCTTTTGTTATTATATATACATCATCACTGTATCAATATTATTAATTATTAATTAGTATATATAAATACATATTATTAATTTGGTAAAGAGTTTTTTTTTTTATTTGTTTGTTATTATTTTTATATTTAAGTCAATAAAGCATGAATCGTACCTAAGTAGCTAGGAAATGATATGACGCTCGAGCGAAATATTCTAAATTTGTATTAGAATTAGAGAATATGTATGATATCATTAATTTGTGAGTCCTATACTGAAAACAAATTGTACAGTTTAAATTAATATACTATTTTCAAAACTATTCAATCATTATTCTCAATGGGAGCAAATGCAAAGTAAACGAATGTTTATAGTAAATGAGTAATGACAAAAATATGTACAGAATGATCTTGTTACAGTAAATCATTATTTTAAATTAAAATTGGTATTTATTTCGACCAAAACACTTATAAAGTCATCACATCATACAACATACAGTATAAAATGTATTATTATTTAAAATCGTTTGTAGGATAGATAAGATATGTGAAGTGACAGTATATACCTATGCTCTTGAAATGTTTTGCACACTTCACTACTCATCTAATCTTTAACTATATATGCATAATTTATTATAAGTTCAATATTTTTAGACCCCAGTAAATTATTATGCGGAAACGAACATTAATATTGCGTACAACATAAATACGGGGTGAATTTATTTTGTTATAAATTTCCATTGGTATTGAACATTGAAAAATCATTAATATTATTTAGGAGTGTAGTAGTCATAGTGGGACTCTGAACGTCGATGCAAATACGATAAAAATATATTTTTTAAATTAGAAAACTACCAATACCATTGTACACATTTGTCATTGTACCGTATTGAAATACGGGTTTATTGTCAAACAGTAATTGTCTTAAAATATGTATTGCCCAAGAACTTTATTGTTGTAAAACTCGTATTGTCACTGCAACAAACACGAGTTGGAACTGTATTGTCTTATACCTACCTACGTGTTCACCTTTACTGCACAAATTATTCAAATCAGAACAATATTTGCAAAGTCTGCCTTGAGTTCACTCTCTCACGATGCTCGATCAATATATAATATTATGTGCTGATACACGTTTTTATTCATAAAAGCTGGTGCGTTTAAGCCACACCGTTTGGTTAGCTGGTATGAAGTAAGACCGAAATTTACTTAAATAGGTATTCTACAAGAAACGAAAATTATTAATAATATCGCGTTTTTAATTATATATACATATATATATATATTATAATAGATTATGTTTATAATAAAACGTGTAATTCGTTGATTTACATTGAACGACTGCTGGCCATCGATAAAAGTAAGTAAGATATAACAGACGTTAGCTTGAAGCACAATCTTAAGACAACATTAACTTACGAATACAAAAACAAGTCGGAGAAAGAACGGTAAAATTAAAATCTGACCTAGGCGTGTTTCGAATCGCGAAGGTCATTAAGCGCACACGTGTGTGTATGTGTATTTAGGTACAAGTAATTACAGGCCGCTATACATCTTATTCGAACCTTGACAGAGTTTGCATACAAACGGATTACAGATACTTATAATAAATGTATGTATGCATAATATGTATACAGGGCAATCTATATATATATTGTATAATTCTGCGTAACTTGTTATTGTGACTATAATATTCAAGGATGTATCTAAGATTTTCTGGCCCTGTACAATTGAATTTTACCATCCCTTTAAATTAATTGTTTGTTCGACTGCTTCTACAACGTCTTCATAAATTTTTATAACTTTATGAGTTCTAATTTATATATTATATTTCTAAAAAGTGACAGTATAATACAAAACTAAATAGTAAGTCTAGTAATAGTACTTATTATTCATCTTCCCCATACTGGCCATATTCTATTAATAATACGCATGGTAAATTTTATTTAAACAAATGAATATAAAAAACGTAGATATTTTATAAAAAAATAATATATATGATATCTACATTTGGATCGTCATAATACAATGTATTTGTTTTCTACGATATAAGTTTAATTTTTATTTATATGTATAACAACTTATTCAACTGAAATCATTAATACATGTGTTCATTTTTTTATATTTATTTATGTTTTGTTATATATTCGTGGTTATTACTTATGTAATAATTATATTTTTAAACAAAATATATATATAACTTGAAATTAACAAGTAAAACAAATATCTAAAAGCTTTTAGAACTTTTACAAAACACTATACTCGTATACACTGTATACAGTCATTTTTCGAACAAGAAATAGCAATAATATTCTGTAGTATCTGTAGTAATTAGTAGGATAAAATCAAATAACAACGTTTCATTTAATAGAAATCCAAATGTGTGAGAAATTTGGTCAAATTATGCTAACGTTTATAACTATCTAATAGATCTAGTAATTAAATACGTAATATAATATACATATGTGAATTGCCAAGTACACAATATTATGATTTTAATGCGATTATTCTGTTTGAAAAAAAAAAAATAGCAATATAATAATATAATTTGATTTTTTTTCCTATTAGCATTTAAACATGTTAACAACAATATGTTTGTACTATTATACCAACTTCCTCTCCTATAAAAAAATAGTCTCAGCATATAACTATTATCGTAAATTATTATGAATATTATATGCGCATATACCATTAAATTATAATAATATAAATCAAACGACGTGTTGAATCACATACCTTGGACGGGTCCTGAGGTCAAAATCTCGTGCATAATACCCTCTTCTGTGGCCACCCGATAAACAGGACCGACCCGATGAAGTCGAGTTTTGGTCAAACGGTCGTTAAAGGATCTTACGCGACGTGGACACTGTGCCATAGACTCTTTCTTCTTTTTTGGCACCGCACACGTGGAAGTTTGGCCTTCCCAAGGATAACATTCTTCCGTGATCAGTCTGTGGAACATAAACACATTGGTAACGTATTACGACCGTAGTTTTATTTAAATACAATTTAATTCATATTTATGATACATGCTACGCGCAAGCTAGAATAATTCCATTAGAAATCTAGTGATATATATTTGTTAACCCCCCCCCCCCCCATTAGTGGAAAATAAAAATTATACAATGTAGTTCTGTTTTTTATCGAATATTTTGAAATCATATGATATTGTTGTAATCTACATGCATAGTTTTACACAACTATTATATTGTGTAGGTATGTTAAATCTAAAGTAAAATATTGGAATATTATACAAAATCAAGTATAAATATATAAATATAAAAAGTATGTTTAAATTGAAATTAAAAATAAGAACAAACCAAAATTTATTTTTCTATACACTGGTTTCATTAGGTAATTAGTAAATTATTTTCAATATAATAATATTATAAAATCGTAAAAAATATTAATGTTTTTCATTCTATAAAAAGTATCAACGACTAACGACAGAATTTTATAAGTCAAAAACCCCTAGTGGATACTCATTTTATTCATACTTGCTTGATTGTGCATTGAGTGTTTCAAACTTACCCAAATTTCCTAATCCAATTCCACGCTCTAGTTAAATGACCACCTTGACATCCCTGTTGATTTAGATTGTTGCACGACAACAGGTGTTGCGGGGACAATACGTCCCCGATCGCGCGTTTGCTCATGATTCCGAAACGGTCGGTGGTTACTTGAACAGTGGATATGGCCCAGGATGCACCGCACCAGCCCTGGTCGATTGGCTGCGAAATGTATTTACCCCAAACTTCACGGGCATCGTAAGATCGACGCAAATTACCTCGCTGGAACGCGGCTTTTAACGGTTTCATTTGCAAAATCTGAACAACATGTTACAATTCAAAATATGTATTATTACTACGGCAATCTATAAAAACTTTCTAAGTACGACTCGATGTGTTACACACACCTTTCTCTTGGAATGCAGTGTACCTAGCCGCAATTGTAGGCCCTCGTCATATCTTCTACCCCAAAATTCGCTGTAATTGCTGGCCGACCACCCGAACCGATGAGCTTGGTGTCTGAGCGTATCCAAAATATACGTGTCGACGAGACACTCGTTGGAGCTGCACATTAACTGCATTTTGCCATTTGATTCTTGACATCGGCTATGGTAGTTGTTCAAATAAAAAAATTATTATAACTACAGATAAAATAAACTCAGCTCAGACTGCTTGTTCATTTATAATTTTGTGTCTATTATAGTTTTCATGATTTTATTTTTTTTTTTTTCGTGAAATTTGAATTTTATGATATAAATATAGATCATTATTTTATAATTTTACTAACCATTCGTTACAATTGACGTTGACTGTTTCTCCATACTTATATGTCTGGCCATTGGAGTAACATTCTGTAAAAATATTTAGAAAATGTTAATTACTTAAAAAATTGGTTATTTGTATTGAAATATTAACATTATTCTATATTATTATATATTATACAGTATTACCTAATAAATCTATATAATAATATTTAATCTTAATTGAAAATGATATGATTTATAATTACACAATTTTGTCTACATAATATAAAATTAAATATTGTTAGAACGTTACTAAAGTATTAATTATTATTTAATGTACGACCACATACATGAATACTGTAGTAAATATATATTAGGTATAATAATTATAGTACGAGTGTAGATATATTCTAATAGTATAAACAGGTAAAATTATGAATATATTATAAGTTTATTTCATATGGTTAATTATTTGCATTCAGTTTCATTACATTTTATGTGTATACATAATACATAAACTGGGTAATTCTTTTATAATTAAACACTCATTAATTCAAAAACTGTTGACATTTTACAATTTTTTTTTCACAATTTTTAGTTTCATGATTTTCTAAAACTATAATTGTTATAACATTTTTATTTTTTTTATTCTTATATTTAATAGTGAAATCACTATCAATTTTTGATTTTCAAATGGTAATCTATATTTAACATTTCATAAAATAATAGGGCTATTTTTTTGAATAAACTTAATCGTTAAAATTATTATTTTTCATTTAACCATTAGTAAGTTATAGCTACTTAAATTTAAGTGGTTTGAAGTTTTTAGATATTCGTCTTACAGGTTATTACGTCTGTGAAGCATTGGTAACTACAGGTACAAAGTTCATCACTACATCGATAATCGATAACGAGTTTATTAGGTATATATGAAACAAGAAATATTGTAAAATCAAAAATTGCCCAATTTTGAAAAGCTATATCTCGCTAAAAAGTTAAAAAAAATAGTAATTTGAATGTTAAAAGAATAAAAAGAATAGCCTTATTAATTTAGTATATTTCAAAATATAAGTTGCCATTTGAAAATCAAAAGTTGATAGTGGTTTCACTTTTAAATAAAAGGGTGTAAAATTAAAATTACATACAGTTTGAGAAAAACATAAAACAAAATATTTGAAAAAAAATGAAATACTTGACGGAATAATGAGTGTTTAATTATAAAAGAATCACTCTGTATAAATAAATAAAGGCACTTCTTTTATATGGTTTCATTGGCTTGAGTAGCATTTAGATTGAGAATCAATTATTTTTATTCCGGGAAACCAATTTAATTTAAATATATATATGCTTCAGTTAGGTTAGGTTAGTTAGTTGTTAGAAATAAAAAATAATAATTGAAAATTACATTAATATAAAAAAGGAAGTCTATCGATTTCCTGAGTAGTGACAACTACCAGATTTCAGTGAGCCACAAACAGTTAAATACAATGACACGGATAATTTTAAATATATGTGATCATCTTAATTTTAGTTCATAATACCTTTATACCTATAATGATTATTTACATAAATTCATAATATTATCATTTTGAGTGTTTATCATTGATACGTGTACATGATTTTCTTATGAATTTTTACATCGCAGTCTGTACCTATTATTTGCAATGGTGTAGCGAAATTTATCAATACCATAGAGTAGGTGACAGTTGATAACTTGAGTAACTAACCACATTGTTATATTTTAATCAAAATGATCGTTGAGAAATTATCATGCATCGTGAGTGTAATAACGATGTTAAATATAATATAAGTGTCCATATTGTAATATCGTAAATTATCATATTTTTAAATGAAATAAAAAAACTAGTTTTTGAATTATGCTGAGTAAAAAACGAAGAACAAATTTTTTGAAGAGATTTTTTTTATCAAATTATATATACAATATATTATACTATATAATATGTAACATGATTGAAAAATAAGGAGTGGAAGAGGAATGGCATGAATTTATTGACCCGAGGTGTCAAAATCTTTACCTAACACAATCCCGAAATAGCGTTCAATAACTTCGGGCAATATAATAATATTATTATAATACCTATATGGTAAATGTTATTTGTACACGTATTTTGTTTTAACCTTCCGAATTAATTATACCACATTATTACAGGATTTCGTACGTGAATGGACGTGGAACAGCTGGAGGAAATTGACAATATAGCACTGTAGGATGCGAAAAGTACCGAAACAATGGCTGTGGCGTACTGGATGAAGAAATGAGTACAATATTATATACGTATGTATACCTACACGGCTACACAGTACACGGCAACTTGCACGATACACGTCGACGCGCAATACAATAATAACAACGGTAATATGGTTATAGTCGAGTGTGAATTATTATAGTTTAGGTTGCGCATTGGCGAACAATAATACATAAAAACGATAATAATCAAACACGAATAATGTGTAATATTATAATTTTTATTAAATAATAGATAGGTCACACATCACAGTAATTGGACATTGAACAATTAAAAAGTTCTCATGGTCTTTCCTACCTTTCAGGACTGTTATCTGTCAATTATATCTGAATATATATCCCGGAATAATTTACCTATCCTATACTTATTATTATTTAAAATTACTCCTTCCCTCGCCACTGTTTCAGAATATGTGCCTATTCGCCCAAGTGGATCCCTATCTTTTGGTTGTTATATAGGTAAAATTAGGTTAGTTAGGTTTCTTAAATTGGTATGACCAAATTTAGTTTTTATAGGACTTTTGTAAGCTTACAATAAGTAATACGATTTATTTTGAGGTAAATAACATATTATATTAATATATGGACAAATGGGTACCACTCTGCTGTATAATAGATGCTATTCAATACATGCATTACTGTGGTGGATGTAATAAATAACATAAAAGAGTGAAAACAAATTAAAATATAAAAATTATATTGTGTAATATTCGGCGAAAATTTCAAATATCTAAAATTATTCGTTTTTTAGTTACTTACTTTAGAAAATCAAAATCGAATTTATAAAAAACTAGATTTGCGTAAAACTTTCAGTTTTTTCTTAGTTGTTTTTTTCCCCAATTATTTTTAAAACACTGAATTTTTAATTTTTAAGTACAAACAATCCGGTTAGGTTAACCGTAATTCAATACTATTTTAAACATTAATTAATTAATTAGCATTTCTTCTACATACACATACAAAAGAATATACCATTTTAAAATCAATACATTTATCGCTCTGCTTAGAATTTAAAATTGAGAATCAAAAATTAAGAATCAAGTAGATACCTAAAACTCAGTTAATAAATAAAATAACAGTGAAGGGAATAAATTACCTACCTCTGGAGGTAGATTAAAAGATACATTTGTGGGAGAGGAATTTATTAAATAATTTACATCACAATAATGATTTTTAAGATCACCAAAAATGTTCAAAAAAACAAATGAAAACTTAATTTATATGATAAATTTTAAGTCAAATTTGTATTTTAACTACATGTTAAACCTTTATTAGCTAAAATTAAGTGGCTAATAGTATATTATTTTAACATGTCATAAATAAAACTATAGCACATTTAATTATAGATCCAATGATGTTATTTATATAATAAAAATGTATAATATTGTATTATATATGCTGTGTAGAATTATTTTATACAAAGGTGTTAAATTTGTATAACTAAATTATGATTTATTAATATTTAAATATTTTATATTTAGAACTACAAAAGTGAGTAAACCAAAGTATTTGGCATTATGTTTATTAACATTTGTATTAATCACTTTATAATTTATTAGTCATTAGTAATTACTTTTAATCACTCTAATTTTTATTAATAAGATTACATTTTTAAGCGGAAATGGTTGAATAATGAAGTTAAGTTTTGTATGAAATTTCAAATTTGCATATTATATTTTAACAAAAGAATTTCGATTTTTATACCGTATAAAATGTATATAATACATTGTATCTTTAATAATAACGGTATAATGCAAACATTTATTAAACAATACTTCAATACTCATAACATTACACAAAATTTTACACACGTATTATACAAAGTATAAAACGTATGATACAAAAAATGGGTAAAAGAAAGAAGGCCACCACCTACTTTACTGTATTTTTACATAGTGTTATAGAGCTGTGTATATTACTCCGTGTCGTTATCGTAAAATGTATAGGTATATGTAGATAAATTTGGTGCAAAAGAAATGTTGATAAAAAGTTACATTTTTTGATGAGGTTATACTCATATATCCTATATATATATATATATATATATATATATATAGATTAAAGTATTATAATAGTATATAGATTAATTTTATTGGCGCAAATGGGTAATTCCCTCTTCAATAGCCGTAACACTTGAAATTTTGCCTTCGGCAGCTATATGGGGTGCTTTTATTCGATCTTACAGTGACAATTTAATGAATTGCTGTTTTTGTCTAGTATTATACATTGAAAAATGTAATATGTGCCTATGTAACTTAAACAATATATTATGTGATGTCGTTATGATATAAAATATTTTTTGAAGACTTATGGTGAAAATATAGCAAGAGATATATTTTCTCAACTTAGTATATTGTATACTATTTTAAACATGTTCACCATATTGTAAATATATAATATATAGTAGTTATGTTAGGATAGGTCTGCTTACGTTTGATTACTGTCGGCGTTGGCTTCGGAACATCTATGTGTTTACAAAACGACAAGAAGTCAGGACAACAGTCTTCGGAACGGGTGTGGTTGCAAAAGTCATCGCAATAGCACAACGTGTCCAATATAGGTACGGTACAGTCGTCCTGTCGGCCTTTGCAACAACCTCTAGGCCTAGTAGAGCAGTACCGACCTGCTAGGTCAGGACCGTATTCGAACGCCGCCGCACAACCCAACGCCACCACCATTATGGCAACCACGGTGGGCGACGTCGTCATCTGTAAAATAATAACCAAAAATATGTCAGACGAATTATTAATATATTGGCTATGGTCCTATCTCTATGGATATTATTAAATTTTAAATATATATCACTGTAATATATATTATATTCCTAATAATTTTTTTTTTATATATTTAGACTAGTTACATAGAATACAAATATCATACTATGTCTTATATATTTTTTTCTTTACGTAGAATGATGACGTGACTTGATTTACACATGTAATATCAATCATAATTTAAACGAATTACTCAAGTTAAAACATATTTTGTAACTTTTACTTAATGACATCATGATTAAAATAGTAAGTTATTGACTTAATAAATAACCTTTATTATAATCGTTTTTATTCGATGAAATTATTATTTTTATCTAATGGTTTTATCAGCTTTACAAAAGTAAAATATATTTTAAAAATACAGCAACCAACCTTCTTAGTTTGTTGAATATTTTATTCAGCAGTCAATGGCATATTAATAATTAATACATTTATAACAATACTAATAAAGCAAATAATTTTTTAGAAATTCTTCAAATTTACTATAGCATATATTTAACTGTAGAGACAAGTCTAATCTGACGTAGTTTTATTTTTGCTAAAATTGGTAGCCGGTATAGTGATTTATAAAAATTATTATTTATGATAATTGTTTTACTTTTACAGGAATACATTTTTTTCCTTCAGTTTACAACACGCGTTTTTACATTTAACATTTCAAAGTTCAAGTAATCTTGTTTTTTCTACACGATGTTTCGTGTGTTTTAAATGTACCCACTCGAATGGCCAACTTTTCGAAAACAGAGATTAAGGAGTATACAAATTACTTTTTATTTATTTTAAATAACTTATAAATAGGTATAAGAGATAAAATATATAATATAATTTTTTTAATAATATTTGTAAAATTAAAATGTATTTATAGGTTTGAAGTTTGAACGATATATTCATGTAATAAATTATAAAAAAATATTATCGCACCTTAATGATAATGACCTAGTTATGTCGTGTATAAAAATAAATGTATGTTATTATGTATTGCCAATTAGTTTTCGAGAAATAAGAAAAATTAAAAAACAACTCTGTTAAAAGACGTTCTGGATTCAGAATTCAATATATCGTAGTTAATTTATTGTTATATATTGTTGTAGAGTTGTAAATTTTACCATAAACGATTTTTTGGAAAATTTACCGTTAAATTATTGTACGTTCGTTAATTTTTTTTCAACGACTATAAATTTTACTTGAACAATGAAACTGAAAATTCATAATCTATACATTTAATATTATTCACAAAATTACGTATAGATATCTACTACATTAATTTAGCACTTTTAAATTAGTTTTTTATTTATTTATTGTATGAATATAATAAACAAATTTAATAACTATTTGTCTATCCCTATGTTTTTACTCTAAATTATCTATTAACTATAGATTTTTAATATAATAATGTTACTTCATGGAAATGTTTTTATTGTTCTCTTACTTGAATTATTATACGTAGTCTAAAGATACCTACTATAAATACATAATAATTGTAGATATATTATTTTTATATTTAATTTTTAAATATTATGAAATTATTGTATATTATTACCTATATTATAATCATTTGTAAAACACTATAAAAACGAAAACAAAAATGTTTCGTTATTTTTCGAGTATAATATTAGACACGAGTTTATCTTTTTATGAACAGCTATAAATATAATATAACGAGGAATATAATAAATAGTACTTAAATACAAGTTATGACATATTATTTATATATATATATATATATATATATGATTACACATATAAATGCATTGTATACGTATATCTATTACTCGTCTTCAGAAATCACGGACTACCTCTACACATAAAATATGACGATTGGAATATTACTGTAGTCTGTAGGGTTGTTAATTGTTATATTTTTATATGATATATACAGTCATCTCTGACGCAAATACACTTTTTTATTATGCTCATATTGTGTAAAATAACAAGTTTATACTTTATTTAGCTGCGTATGAGTTATATGGCGTAAATATACATGTGATACTATAAACTTGAAACGGCTCGTGACTCTTGAGATGAAGTTTGTTTTTTTTTTGTATTTAACGTTATATTACGTTTTAAATACCAACGTGTATCATACTCATTAATCATACTACAGTACGTGTGTCCCAACATAAATTTAACACAAATTATGAATATGTCAACTTGTTCGCATTTAGAAAATGTCGAGGTAAAAAATTCTCAATAAGTTAAAATTGATGGAAGTATTTAGGTTTATGTGTTTATATGTAATCAAAAAATTGCTTGCACTTAAGTAAAAGTGATATAAGTTTGAAATTTTCTCAAATTGTGTGGTTTAACATATGTATCTCGGCTGAATAAAAAAAGTCCAGATTCGAATTGAAAGTGTTTTAGTAAAATATCTAATATTACTTTTAACTTTAGAGTTTAAACACATTATAGAATACCTGCTTGCTATCGATAATAAAATGTATGCTATATGTCTATTTTAAAGATTTGAGCTTTATATGTCTAGCAATAATTCACTATCATATTGAATATAAATGAATAATGAATATTGCTAATCCATACTTAATATTTTACATTGTTGGATGTAAGTAGGAAAAAAAATTAGATTCACGATTTTTTAACGTTTTTAACGTGTTTTATTTCTAAATTCTGAAACATAATTAAAACCTATCGACCATAATAATATTATTATGAACAATCTATTATAAACAATCTTTCTGTCGTAATTGTTATTAAACAATCGCTTACCTATTGTGTACACATTAATATGAATAAATAAGCGAACTGATTATGCATTGTTTATAATTTGCGTTAAGTTTTATTATTATTATTTGATTGGTCTAGAATTTTACACGCTACGTATATATATATATATATATATATATATATATATATATAATACATTTTAAAATGTTTCAATGTTTTTATTTGTTTGTTCTTAAGAAAAATCTACGTTTTAAAATATATTGAAACGATTCATATCAAGTTCTATTTAAAGTTAAATAAATCCATTTTAGAGATACGCGTTTGCATCTTTTTAATTTCTTATTTTAAAAGTATAAATATTAAATAACAATTATGTATAACTAATGTATTACATACGTACTAAATATAGATTTTTCGCACAGTGGAATTTTGAATGTAATAAACATATATAGAATTTGTATGTATTCATTTTGGATTTAAATTTAGACGAAGGATTATCATGCATTAATTTATAGTGTCTGTGTAAGAAAATAATTACAATAATAACTGCAAAGAATCATACATATTATATTCATATATATAAATAAATAATTAAATATATACATATCAAATAAGTAATAAGCGATTGAAATGCACAGATAAAACCTTCCAAATTCCCCACAAAAAAAAGGCAATTAATAAGTTTCTCTATTCGTATTACTATAGGTACATTGTTCAGCTTTTTCATACCACGCTCATTCCGAAGAAACAAAACTTGCGAAATGCGACTATTCAAAACGCTTATAACGATATTCAAATTTCTACTGTGGTTTTGTTGAATATTGCACAACAGTTATTATTTTTATTTCTTCTAATAGGTATATTAATTAGTTTTCTCAATAAAATTACGTTATCATACATCATGCTATTCTTCGATATATATATTTTTTATCTCATAATAATTCAATTAAATTAAGTGTTACTATATAATATTATTGTTTCAAAATTGCAACTAATTCTATTGGTGTTAAATAGTGTATATTAATAATAAGGTACTAATCGTTAATCATATGTTATACTATATTATATCAGATAGGTTGCTATTATTCACGTTACTCACCGAAATGATGTCGAATAAACAACAGCTTTAAGACGATCAGTTATTAAAAAATCTCTGGTACGTCGCACATACGTCATGTAAACGCGCGCGCGCGCTGCACACACACGGACACTCACACTCGATACACTACATAATAGTAATTATTATCGTGTAATGCTACACATGCGATCGATTTCGTCTCCAATTTTCAGCCATAACAATAAAAACTGTGATAATATAATATGATTCGTGGCAGAAACGACGACTTGCTGCGGTGGATTTATATCGAAATAGTAACAATATTATAATACCGTGGGCATTGTAACAGCAACGTCGCTTAATAAGTAAAACATAAAAAATAAAAATATATTTCATGCGGTCGTTTAGGCGGATAGTCTCAGAATAGACTGTGTGGAAAGTGCAGCAATCGTCAGATTATGTCCGTCTACGAATGACACACATACCTTTATTGTACAGACGATATAATGTTATATTATTTTAATAACACGACGATGAGCGTTATTGTTTGCTGACTACCTCTTAAACGCATTTTACAGACGTTGCGTGGTCGGCGCCACGGCGACAACAATATAATTATTGGCAAGTCAGTAATTCGGGCAAGAACTACTACGTGTCGTTTGACAAGTGTTTGTGAGTGAGTGTGTGTGTGTGTGTGTGTGTGTGTATGTGTGATGTTTGTTTACATGTTATTCTGATTAGTGAAAATAGGAGGGGTAAGATTATCTAATATCCTTCTGCGTATTTGAAGTTAGAATGTATAATTTTGATATAATAGTCATTTTTTTTTTTAATCTTTGAAATATTAAAAAATGCAAAATATGCGATTAAGTGTTGTTAGGTTAGGTTAGGTATAAAAGATCCCGTTTTTAAATTATATTTTATCTGCACCAAGAAACGCAACACACGCGTCTTGTTAAGCATAATATATTATACTACGAAACTATACGTTAACTCCAAAACATAAATTTGTAATAATACGCATTTTTAAGACAAAATCAATTTTGAGATAATATTTTTATTTTTATTTTTTTTTCATTTATTAACCAGTAAGCTCATCCTTAGCCGTTACTTGCGTCTAATAACTATTAGTAATATCCACGCCGGCTGTGGCTACTCAGTGGTATCATACCATCTACATTACTACTTTAATGGTCATTGGTCATAAATTATAACTTGTAATATAATATTAAAATTGATAATACCGTCCGACACCAAAATATTACACTCAATAATGTAGTTATATATCTTAAACAATTATAATAATTCAACTTAAAAAAAAAAAAAAATGATTGCATCTAAAAACAGTACATGTTTGTTTTCGATTCTAAGACGGTTAAAAGACAAACAGATAAATTCGTATATGCGTATATTCTTAAGGTATTGCTATAAACTGTGTAGACGTATTGATATATATATATATATATATATAAAATATGTATATATAAAGAACTTAATACGTATTACATGTTATTCTTGATGTTTTACAGTAATATTTTCACATTTATTGAAAATGAAGTCGGATATCGATATAAGTTAATAAAACTATAAAAAATATATATTCTATTTAATTTACTTGAATTAGTACAAATTTTTAAAATTATAAATAATACATTTTAAATTTTAAGTTTCCTCAATTTTAACAAATAATAAATTAATTATTTCAAACAAATGTTCAAAACACATTTTTTTTTAATATCTATCTCTGTCAGTTACACAAATACCATGACGATTATTCGAAACTCGTACAATCGTATTGTAATTCATAGAAAGATTACTTATTTTCGTTCAATAAAATAAACGTTTCTCCTCTTAATGTATAATAACATAATATAAGCTCGACCATTATTATTATTATAAAAAACGTGCATGTTTTCAATTAAAAATTAATTGTACTTATTTCTAATTAAACACATACCGCGTATCGTAAACGATAATTATTGTATTGCAGCATAACACTGCAACAACCCAATAAAATCTTATTATATGCTGTAATGACAAATGACTGCGTTATCATAGTGATCTTATAAAGGTATCCGTATTGCACCTGTCATAGAAAACTTTCACGATCGCGCAATTACTATTATATAGTTGGTAGGTAAGTAGCAGGTACTATATAAATGTATAAGTAACGCGATGAGATATTTTTTGTTTGACAGTGTTGCGGTTTTTCTTATTTATTTATATTTTTTTTATCACTGATTCGTAATGACGGTTGTGGCAATAGGATTAAAGACGAGTAATAAAGGTTTGCTCTCTCGCGTGTGTGTCATCAGTCAAAACAACTCGCGTGGTTTCTCACCTCACCCGCATGTACATTTTGCCATTCCACTAATGTATAATTAAAACACAAATGATATTCAAACGGACGTAGTACATAATATATTTAATGCATAGCGCAGAGTTTTAAATATTTTGTTTGACTAACTCGTCAAAGATTGTATTAACGACATTCCTAAAAAGTTATAAGTACCTAACAAATAACAATCGATAATGATATGGGATGAGATATTATCCACGCCGAGTGGCGAGTAGGTAGACGTATACGGGTAAACGAAAAAAAAATAATACATAATTTCAGATAATATAACTTACTTACTATATAGCTTCAGATAAATCTAATAAAAATCTGATATAATGTTACGTATACGTCATTAATTCCGTAGCGAAACACTTTTTACGTGTTTTTATTCTTTATGTGTATTTAATGAAGTATACTAACGTAGAAGACTTCACACCAACTATTACAATACTTTAGACTATCCAGAAAAAAATAAAATTGAATAATTATATTTTAGAATTAAACCAATTAAATCTGAGAAAAAATTATTATTTTATTTACCGAATACTTGCTCGAACAATTAAATGCATTAATATTTATAAAAATTTAATTAATAACATATATTTATTTAACGTTTAATCTGACATTTTAACTATGCTGTATCTGTTAAGTTAATTTTAAATTTATGTTATTTTGATATATTATTATTTATTGCTGTAACCCTGTGTACATATTATTTATTTTTTATTTTTATAACATAATGTATTAAATATTAACAATTTCGTTTCGTATAGAATATCTATTGAGTAAATTAGAATGATTTCAATAACAAAGATTATTATTATTTTTGTTTTAAGAAGAACAAAATAATATTGGTATTTGAAAAAAATAAAATTTAATGCTTAATGAATCCATGGGTTTTCCTTTTTAATATGAATGATTAACTTCATTCAATTTAACGGATTTCGTTATTTTTCAAAAACTGTTTAAATAGTATAATGTCAAGTACATGATTGCATAGAATTTAAATATATTGTTCTTCTCTTGATGTTATATTTTGCATTATTATTTATCGTACATTTACAGGACATCGATTACTTTAAATCGTCGAATCGTGGTCGCGTATAACACTTTTATTAAATCATATGCTCACGTATTAATTAAAAAAATAAACATTTTTAAAATCCAATGACATACAAAAGATTACCTTTTAAACTTATTTACTGTTTGTCGTTTGTGTGAATATGATAAACGTTTTTATTTTGTCATTATGTGTTTATGACATAAACGTTACAATAATTTTAGCGTACGTTAATTGCAGTGTTTTTAATATAATTATTATGTGTATTAAACTAATTTATGTTCGTACTTTTCAATTCTAGAGGGTTGTAGCTGTTTTGGCTGCCACAATACGTTTTAAATTTATCTGGTAACCAGTTTATAAATTATTTTAATGTTCTTGAATCGTACTTAGTAAATACAAATAGATGCCAAGCTATTGATTTTACCACGTATTCAATTAAATTATAGCTTTACAAAATGTTGACTACATGGTATAATTTTTTTTAATTTTCTTTTGATTCTATGTGATATAGGAATGTCTACGTATAAATTATTAAATTTAACTAAATTTTTCGCAATTAATCATACGCAAAAAATGAAAAGTTTGAGAAAAGCAGCCATTAATGACACTTACGTTGATTATTAATTTTTTTAATTTGTTAACAAGTAGGTCTCAACACCATTTTCATTTTAACCACCTTGGAGGGAATTTTGAAAGTTGCCAGATTTCTAACAAGAGGATTGAAATGAGTTAGTAAGCAAAGAATAGATGGTAACGTTTATAGTATATGATTTTGCTTTATCGTTTACTGACGGAATTAAGAGATAAGAATGCGTAGTATGGTTAGAGATATAGAGATGAGGGGCATTTAATAATTTATGTAGTGTAATATTTTGAAAGGGTTATATATTATTTATATTGTACTTTTCTCCAAGTATAAGTACAAATAGGTTTTAGAAGTGATTTATAAATAAGTAGCTTAGTATTGATGTATGTAAATTTATTATTAAGGCAAAAATGGTGTAGCATTAAAAAAATAGTAAAAATTGATTGCAGAATTGCACTAAAAAATACCAGAAATTGCGATAACAGCTATATTATACATCATAATTTTATAATCATGATTTAATCATCATAATATACATCATTGCATTTCACTATAAGTATTTGTTTTAAATTTTCAAAATCGAACCTTCTTTAATTTGGAGTTAGCTAATAAGCTATTATATCTTGAAAAATTTCGTTAATGTAAGTGGAGCATATTTAAAATAAGGTAAATTGCTTACTGTCAAGTCTTCGGGTAAACCATCGAACAGTTTTCCTTGTCCAGTCAGTATATCATTGATTTTAAGAGTGAAGAACAAATTATAATAATATAACGCATGATTTTCAAAAAGTCAAAGTTTTAACTTATTTTTTTTTTTTTTATATTAAATACCTACCAACTTGAAATTTATCTTTATTTTATGAGACAACATAGATGTTATGGATGGCAGTATTAAAATGTAATATTATCATTTATCTATAATACGACGGTCGAGAGTTGACTATAATCTATAACTAAAATAATTGTATAAATTAGTAAATTCGATAAAATTATAATGAAAATTCAAAAATTACAAAAAATTGTGCTTAAAATTTTTAGATTTTAGTTTGTACTTACATGGCACGCATTTAAAACCTACTAAGAAATAAATTGAAAAAGTTGTAAATGCAACAAAATCCGTGCCCTACTTATTATTATTATTGATGAGGCATTTTAGAAGTTGTACGCAGACGTAGATTTGAGTTTAATTGTTTGGATTTATATGCCGGACCCACTATATTGATTAAACTTATTCTTTAAATAAAATTTGTATTACGAATGCAGATAAATACTTGAAAAAAACATTTGAAACTAGTGTTATTCTTGTCTAGAATTGTTTTATTTTTTGTCAGTTTTTGAGAAAGGTTGCTGCGTAACTCCATGAATTATTTGTTATGACACCCACATATTTTTCATATTACCATTCTCATACAACACATGGCTGTCAATATTTAATAGCTATAAGAACAATTATACACGATTTATGGCATAAACTAAATCAATCAAATCTCAGAATTGGTCTTTTTTCGATATTAGTAGATACGATTTCAATTCCATTTTGTCATACACAATCGAAGAATAATTGACGTGACCCATCACAGAGTCTTAACACAATTACGACAATGCAGCGCACGCAAATTATTAACAATAATATTATACGTTCACATGCATAACTTCCCGTTTTGCGTATATAGTGTTTCCGCCGTACGCAGTTCCTAGTTGTGAAATACCACTCGCAGTCGGAATTCCAAAACATAAATGGTTTAATTAAACAATAATTCGTCTGGCGCCAGAGATACCACGCTAAAAATACTATTACTAAATAGCAATAATACATACTACAAAAAAATGTTTCAGAAAATCAACGAAATAAATAAAAAACAATCAATAATAATGATTTGTATGCCATGGCTGCAGCAGTGGGTTCAGCGGACGATATGTCGATATATCATTATTACCTATTACTGTGGTGTATACTCAGACACGCGCCCATAAGCGGTTTAACCGACAAAAATCAAATAGAAATGACGGCCGACTGGCACCCGCCTGTTTAATAATAATAATATAAATAAATATGTATGTGTAAGTAAGAGTTTTGTATATTATATATTGTGGCGATGTATCATATTATAATAGCGGCTGCGGAGGTACGTCAAGGTTATCAGACGCATATGTAGGTAACATTATTTTAATGCGAAATGCAATGTGTAACTATTTCCTTTAATGTATTCACCATGGCGTGCAGTTCAGTGTTATTGTTATTGATGCATGAAAAAATATATGCAAAGAATGATGAGTTCGAGTAAAAATGTGTTGATGAAAACGCATCATAACATTTTTATATTATAGGTACCTATAACTTATTATATTATTACAATAGCCTCGGGTTTTGTAATTATCCATACACTGGTGGGTTAGGTTAGGTTTGATTTTCGACTTTTTGAATCGACATACAGTTATTTTCCATTTATTAATTTATTATCAACTTCACTTAATTTTATATCCATTTAAATTTAAAATAAATATTTGTTTAAATTGAAACTTTTCACAGTTAAATTGTGAATATGAGAATATAAGTGCTGGCGTACAAATTATCATTTTTTATTTCTATTCTTGTTTGGTATATCACTCAGCCTGGCCAGACTTAAGATTTTTATACACCTCAATTCGACACCCATAAACATTAACTATTTACTAAATTACGACTAGATAAATAATTGTTTACTCAAACTATAGGCATCGTCTAGACCAATATTTGATGTGTCAACTATAAACAGAAGTACTGTGTACTCCGCAAAGTTATACTTTTAGAAAGAAAAATATCTATATAGGTACTTGTATGCTATACACTATACAGTAATAGTACCAATATATCTTAAAATCAATAAGTCAACGATTCTCAAGTTCAATAAGTCATATAATAAAAGTTCAGCTATTTGTAATTTTTACTTTATATAGTATAATATAAAATAATGATACGACATGTCGATATCCTTTTAACAATGTCAGACTGTTATTATTACACAAAATGCATATCATATAATATACGAGTATCTATGACAATTTGACGTAAAGTGTATTTTATGAATATTATAGTGAAAGTTAATACATAGATATACCTAGTTATTTTAGACTGCCGTGAACTAATCTATAGACTACAAAAAAAATTTAAAAATAAACAAGATTTAGTAAAATAAAATTATTATAATATAGTGTGTCTATCGCCATGTTAACTATCCGCAAGAAATTTATTCACAAACATTACAAACAAAAAAGAAAAATGATTTTAATTATACATTATAATATACCCACGATGTGATATTATACTCGTATACCCACCATGACATTAAACTATACTATAATTCACATTTCAGTATAAACAGTGGTTAACGTAATTTAAAATTTAAATATGAAAACATTAAATACATCAATTAGAATCAAACAACGTTTATAAAACGTACATATTATATCAATCATGTTCTAACGAAAACATAAAGTATACTGAACTATTACACTGTAACTATGTCACCGTTGCATCAGTGGAGAAATATATATTTATGACCATTTATATACTATGATATTATGTAAAGTACCTACACATTTTTATGAAATTCAGGACACAATTATCCGAATATATTTCCCTATATGAAGTCGTGGATAAGAAAAAAAATCCGTTTTAATAATATAATCATAAAAGCATATAATATAACGAATAAGTTTAATATTATTGAAAGTTAAATTTCCGTCAATCATATAAGAGTATAAAAATACCTGATATTCAACTTAATCTGATTTAGATGTTTTCTGGTTAAGATTAACCCACACCTATTTAAAACGAAAACTAGTACTGCAGAGCAATCATTTTTAAGTCTTAGGTTTATAGGAAAATATATTCATTTATAGATTACATAACGTGTTCAATAACAATGAATTGACAGAAAATAAACTTTTTACAGTATACTTTTTACTTTTTAAATATATATATATTTTGTTCTACTCGTTATTGCGTACATGGAGAAAACTCCATAGACATTTCGGTGAACCTGACTAAGGGGATTTCATCAATTGACTGATTTTTAAACTATATATATATATATATATATTGCTAGTGAATTCAAATTAATGACACCTGGCTTAACAAATCCGTGGTCGCACATCGTACCGCGTATATAATATTAATACGTCACTTACATCGATTTTTGAGGCATCGTTATTATGACAATTTAAGAACGTTTAAAATACATTTAGACGTGAAAATAATTAAAAATTAAGTTAATAGTTTTAAATTTCTCGCGAGTTTTGTAACGACAAATATATTGAACACTTAACGGACTATGGACTGTTTTATTAATGGGTCGCATTACAAACTATATATTATGTCACTTATTGTACGCCTATATTATACAGATGGCTGCGCTTCAACGGTAATGCGCACAATAGAAATTATATGGTTTATTACTTTATTAGTACCTATATATTACAATATTGGTGTCAATGTAACACGGACCGTCCTTGAACTTGCGTGTTAGCTTGTGATCGACGTACATTACAATATATCATCACCGTAGCGGTTCTCATTCAAACATCACTCTAATCTAACTTTTAAGAAAAGGTCAAAATTAATAGAAATTTAAACGCATCCGTTTAAAATTTTAAACATCGCGCAAGACATTTTGCTCGATACGATTAAAATATTTTGTTATTAATATCGTATCGACTGATTTGTATTTAAACGGATCCTATGAAATAAAAAATATCTACATACGTTTCACGTGATAATCTTCTTACTATGTAAATATATAATAATATCATTCGCATAGATTTCAAGTCGAGTTGAGTTGACGAGACAACGGCGATAAACTCTCTTTTAGGAATGAGGTAGATATATTGTATTATACACTATCGTAAATTGCACGTTATAGTCGTTTTGCATAATATATAGGTAGGTTCGTTTCAGTACACAATATGAACAAACGAAAACAGTCAAATATTTATAATAAATAACCCGTATGTATAATAACAACGTTCATATAATATACGTATGTTAATACCTACGTATTTCTGTTTACAATATTATTATCGGATATTGACTTAGCGTGTGAATCCATTAAAACATTTTAATAATATTATTTACGCGCGTATTAGATGACAAGATGAAAATGTTAAAATATAAATAGTCATACTGTTAGGTAGGTCATCACTTAAAAAAAAAAAAACTATTATTATTTACATTATTTAAATCGAAGTGTCCTTATGACGTGATATGGGCAAATAATTGAGACTTACCGTTATATACATATATAAACATCGTGGTATGATCTTTACGGCTGCGATTTGTACCATAATATTATAAATATTTCTACAGAAAAATCTCTGAAGGTAATGGCCAGAATTGTATAAAACACTGCACCTAAAAATGACTATGAGATGAGCTAAATTCGACTAGTATTCGGATAAGTATGAACAAAATTACTTTTTTTTTTTTTTTATTACTTATATATAACTTTGTAGAAATAATATATGTTTTTAGTTTTAAAATACAATTAAAATAACTTATATTATATCAATTGGGAGTAATATTGAAGGTTATCCATTGATTGCTACGCTCATTATTTTGAAAATGACTTTTTTGAAAATATTTCATTGTAAGTATTTAAATATGATGTGAGAAGAGTATACTGTATAGTGTATACTTATCAGCAAATCTATTAAGAATTTAGTAGTAAGTTTGTTGTCAAAAACATAATAATAATGCTTAGATATATTTTTAGGTTTTGTTGTTTATCACGAACATTTTTATATTACAATCAATTTGATTAACTAATTAAAAAATAGCTTAAAACACAATAAAATAAGGATCTATGACTATAAATACATTTCAGATATATATAATAACAAGGCCTCATTCCACTATTTAAAATACGATTAACATTATTTCTAAAGTAAGATTTATTTTTAATTTAACGGATTAATCAAAATCTCATCTCAAGCCCTAAGGTATCGAATAAGATAAAAAAACATAGTGATAAAAATATTTAGTTCTCCACACATTTTTTCGTCTACTAAATAAAAAGTGAAAGTTGAAATTAGGCATTTTTCTTTTGTGCGTATTACTTACTCGTATTTATGAAAAAATTATAAAAACAATAATTATTGTAGTTGGCTAAAGTGATATTTGTTATTAAGGAAACATTTATTTGTTTTTTCTTTTATCGCATGTAAAACGTATGTATAAGAAATTTTGGTTAAATTGAAAAAATTGTAGTAATTATATTTGTTGTGCGACCATAAATAAAACAATTACAATGAACTAAACATCATGTATTTTTTATTCCAATGGAATATAATTACATTATACTTTCTATACAAGACTGAACAAGTCTTAAATCAATTGGCCGTGTGCCGAATCGAAAAAAGTTTCCTATTTGTTTGTACTCCTGAGTACAGATGCGCGGGAGGTCTTAGAATACACAGCGTGATATAATTAAAAACAAATTTTAAATAACAAAAAATATTGGTAGCCGATCGCATTCCATGGCCCACACGTCCGCCTCATCATAATATAATATTTTATCAAACGATGTAATTCTTTTATTGGCACCTACACAAAGGCGTCGAAAGAGATTAATAATAACGAGGGGGAGAAAAAATGTACTATTTTTTCTTTTTTTTTTTTTTAATAAACCGGCGGGATATTAATATGTAAGATTATAATATTTATATATTGTTTATTTTGCCCCGAAGGTGGTTTGAAGACACGCGCGCATACAATTTTCTTCGTCCTTGAGACATATATAACCATTTCATATTATACGTATACCTAAATAGGTATACATAACAATAAGTATGTATAAGATACATACAATTATAATATAATATGACGTGCCCTGTCTATCTATATAGGTATATGCTTGTAAGATCACACGATCTCTACTGCTTAACCATTACATGAACTATTACGGTAGGTGTATCATTGGTGTTATGCCATCATAATAATATAAAATATACAAATTATTGATTATTTGCACTGTTCAGGCACAAAAGTGTATCATCTGTATTTATATTTGTATTGTTATGTGTTATAAATCGTACAGTGGCGTTCATTAAATGTAAAGAAGCATCGCATACTGCATAGTAATTTTTACACATTAACTGTATCAACTACAAATCGTTGTTTAATATTAAACGCGGTGGAATTTAACCGGTGGAATTTACCATCACCGGTTTATTAGGGCTTGTTACTAATAATAGAACATATTAACTCATATCAAGCGAAATAATTAATGAATTTTAACGAGACCTAAATAAATAGGATTGAACCACCAGAATATTTGATTTTGATTTACTAACAATTCAAATTAATTTTTTTTTAAATACCTAATAAAACATACTAGATTGTACATAAAATATTATGTTATGATAATTATTTGCTTTTTAATCTATTATCTTAGATTTACAATTATTCGTCAGATATTCAAATTCGAGGAGGTAAATTCAATAATCAAATAACATACAATACACAAATATGTAATGATTATAAATGTAATAATAACCTTTAATATAAATGAAAATTGAAATTAAATAATATTATATTATTGTGAATAAAATACAAGATGAAAATTTTAAAATAACAGCAAGATAATATGAATAATAATATTACTTTATTTTATAAATTTTCTGTGTTCTTTACTTTCTATTTATGTATTTCAGTTTTAATTTTTATAGAAGTTGAAATTTCATGTAATACTATTTTTAATATTTCTAAATAAAAATAATATACATATATTTATATAGTTAAATTGAATAAAATGCACGAAGATGTACTCAACTGTAGTTATTTTATCCTCTTTGTATATGTATAGCTATGAAACTATTACAATATTTATTAGATTATTATTATTTTTTTTCATTCCAAATCATTCTATAAATATTAATAAACTGATTAAAGCATAAAGAGAAAGCACATTATTGAGTAAATCACTATTTTATATTAAATGACCTAATTAATTTTTAGAAAAATTTTTAAAAAAATTGACCATAAACGAATTTATATCGAAATTATAATGTTGTAGAAACGTGAAACCGTAAATTAATTATTGGTCCCTTATCTTATTGGAACGTGTCAAAGTATGGTTAAAATAAACGTACCTACCATGTCCAAATGTGTTATACTTTATTAGTTTACAATTTTCCTCGATAGAATTTAGTCACATAGGTATCACTTGAAGAATTTGCTTAGCGATTGTAGATATTTTGTACAGTTGTCGAATTCGGAAACGACAAAAACATCTTGTTGTTATGAAAATAAGATCCGTTTAGGGAAAAGTTTAAATAAAAAAATGTACACTGCAGCTTTAAGCGGGAGATTAATGATTTAGATTTTTTTAATTATAAAACTATTATATAAAAGGAAAACAATTCACCGACCGAGCATGTTTATAGTATAGGCATAATGTGTATTCAATGTGTAGGTATACACAACAATATGCGCTACCGCCACATTTTGACTAGTCACGATGAAAATTCATCATTGCCTTATTATTACACTGTGTCACTATGAATAAAACTACCTACACCGGTACTACAATGAAAACATTATGCCTAATAATATATTAATATACCTGCCTGTACTACACGCGTTTGGATCAATCGCGTTTGTCATCGCGACAATATTACACACATAATAATATTGCATTGTGTCGAGTTTGCCCTAGTTGTACCTGTTCGTGTATTATACGTATATATATATTTTATCATAATATACTACCGGCTACACAATATTATATTATTATCGTGCACGACATCCGGTCAACAAAATATTGTTATTATGTTTATTTATCTCTCCGCCGGTTAAATGTCTGTAAATTGTATGCGGACACGTCAAGGAGTCGATTATATAGGTGTAAAACTACACTTATTCTCAAAGTCGACTTTTGCGTTTTTCTAAATAGCAATAATTTAGTGCGTATAGTCGATAAACGCCGCCGTAACGTTCGACTTGAACCAGACGTAAATGATTTAATGGATCACTCAATACGCGAATCGGGCCGGGAGTACCTGCGGCCACGGATCGTTCTATATTTATAAAATATATTATAATAATGTATATTGTACGCGCAGTATGTGATTATATAACGCGAGATCGATCAACGGAAAATAGTTATTTGGACGATTACCAATCGATCGCGCGAGACCGCGGCTGTCCGATGAGATTGCGCTGCTGCAGTGGTGTACATTATAACTGCGGTTTTGGCAACCGACGAAATGGGGTCTTCGTAAAAATATACGCGTGCAATGATAACGGCCGCGCGATTCAAGTGCAAGTGATAAGCGGTTACGTTCCGGTGCGTCGAAAAACATAATACTACTACTACGACGACACTAAGTCGAGACGACCGCCCAGCGCAGAACTTCTACACACAATACCAAAGGGGCCCGGCACAACTATATTATGATAATATTGTTATAATATAATATACTATCTGTTCGCGCGTCGCCCATGAGTCACGACAGGTTAAATATCCGTGAATTTACTAATTCTTTAATTCCGTTAAATGTAAAATTCACAGATTTGTGGTACATTCATTTTGGTGGTTTTGACCAATCATAAAACGCAGATCTAAAATTATATCATAGTGTTCTATGATTATATCAAACGATAATAACGATTTTATCTTCTGTAACCAATGGAAACCTTATATAAGAAAATAATTATTCGTTTTTCGTAAGCCAACATTTAATTGTGGTGAGCCCTTCTTTAAAATGCAAAATCTAAAATGGTTTTAAGATGCAGTCCCTCATCGGGTATAATTTATTGTATAAAAGATTACTTATATACTAAATTTCAGAACCACGAGTGACTTGGGTGTGGATGGCTAACACACACACATATAAGACAACGATCAGTGGACTGTATGTGCATATTTCGTCCAATCGAAGCTTAATCATTTGTTTGTTTATATCTCACCTTCTAAATGTACGCATATACTTTGGTATCTAGTATCTAGGTATCTACTTATAATATGATTATATTATGACACCAACTCCATAATATTGAATAAGCAAATCAGAACTCTAGGTATTGAAATACATTGTTATAGTAAATTAAAATAACAATAGGTTATACACTGATCGATTAAAATTTACGAAAATTTAAAACGTACCTAATAATATTTACATATTGTGTTAAAATACTCAAGTATTGAAACCAAAAATCGGGAATATTTTTCGAATTTACTGGAACCGTTCAAATAAAGATCTTTACAAAAAAAAAATATTCAAATCAAAAATATACAAGAAAAGAAAATGTATTGGCATATCGATTTAATTTATATTATTATTTTGTTTGGATACTTTATTGACAAATACTTCGTGCTTGTCTATGGAAATTTTTATTCTTAGATTTATGCTATTAATATTACCTATACCTGCATACATAACTATATACCAATTGTCAGCTACTCTACACAATATCATTATATTTATAATAATATTCTACTAAACAAACTAATGGGGACTCCGTTTAAATCAACGTCTTTATACAAGTCAACCGATAAAATACACATGCGACACGATAGTTGTTCGTCAATCGTGTAACACAGATGTCGGTTACTTCCGCCATCAGTTGTTCAATAAAATGTATAATATATATTATGGGACTGAAGAGTGAAAGCTCGATGAATATCATCAAATGCACCCCGAAGCCAATGGAGGAATACCATCGGAGTGTAGGTACTTTTATTTAATATACCGTTATAATACGAGTAATATATTATACGTATTTATAAGCATATTATACAGGCATATAGGCATATCATAATATATTATTGTACGATACACTAGGATCCGTTGACCCGATTTCAAAACAACAAAACGCGATATTTCGCGTCCGTGCGACAGATAGATCGACATAGATATGTGGCCAGAGACAGTCATCGAGATGTTCGACACGAGATTAGAATAATATATCATGCCTGCTTTCAACCCTCGACTAGCAGCGTACATGTTTGAAAGCGACTTACACGAATCGATCTTCAAGAATGGAACGGCGACAACCACGTCCGTGAACCGGAGATTACCGCGTGATGTAGGTACGTAATAATTATTATGTACAAACGTGCATATTATTATAGGTAATGCATTTTATTCTTTCTAATAATATTGTTGTTTTATTTTCTACTACTACACGATTAATGCATGCATTATTTTACGTATTGAAACAGCTAATCGGAAACGCACGATGACATAAAACGATAATTTAAGTATCTGCACGTGTAGTGGCATATAATGCGTACCTACTATACATACTTGCTATTGTAATAATAATATAATATAGGTCAATCTAGCCACTGAGTTGTTTTTAATCACGATTTAACTAAATAAGTACACAATAATAATGAGGACTGTAGTTGCAATATATTACAATTTATAATACATGAACAAATCAATTCGTTAACGATCATTAACATTTTATTATGAACTACGTGTATATATATCGTATTATAAAGAATAATTCATCCCTTGATGAATGCCTACCTCTTTTTTCTTTATAATTGAGTTATTCAAAAGTTGATCTTTTGAAAGTTTTAAATACACTTGAAAACTATATTTAAGATTATTTAAAATAGAAATGTGTATCACCACAAGACCATTCTTAAGTGATACTTACAAAAAAATTTCAATTATTCGAATAAGAAACCTTCTTTCGCCTTTTGTAAATTGTTGGTCAGATATTTTTTTTTTTTTTTAATATTTATGTATCTGAATCAAAATTAAAAATATATATATATATGTGTATAGACTCAGGAAAAAATATTATTCATATATAGTTTTTCGTACAGTTATTCGTACATAATTACACATGATCGTTTACGAACATATGACGTTTACGGATTTTTTACTATTTTTCCAATTAAAATGTCAACAACCTGTTAATACAATTTAATATAATATTTTATAATATATGAATCGTTTACTATATCCATTACCATCATATTGTTTTACCACCCAAATCTACCTCATATTGCTATATTATGAAGTTTATTAAACAGTCAAAGTTTAATTGAACTAATTTAAAATACAATTATTAATATTATTTATGTATCTCCTAGGACAATCAGAGTTATTTCTAGTCCACTTCGACAGGACATCACCCCCGGCACCATAACTTTGGAATTTTTAAAAATATTATACACACATATTTAATATGTAATTTGAATAAATGTGTACAATAATTTTTTTTAATTTCTACGACCTTGGTTTTCCTGTTTTCACAGAATAATAATGGGTGTGGCTAGAGTGATGTGATTTTAGTGCCACTCATGGTCAAAAATTATATATTCATCGATTTAACTACTCTGTATTTTAGAGTGTAATTTGTATGAACTTTTACGACTTTTAAAAAATTGTACGATTATCATTCGGTGACAATTATACTTTGATTAAAAAACACCGTAATCTCAGCATCTCCCGAATCAATTTTTTTTCTGGTTCTAAAGTGTTATAGTATAGATATATCGTATAGATATATTCATGTATTATGAATTTGTGCATTCTAAGAATATTTTCTAAATCATTTTAAATATATATATTTATACTAATCATGCATTCTCAAAATTGCTAATTTTGGGGCAAATTATAATATGAATCCTATTTTAGTAAAATATTAAATCTAATATGTGCCACATATCAATTTATTGTGTAATAGTTCTAATATATATCATAATTGTTATCATATTATGATTAGTGCCAGTGTGTTCAGAAAATGTTGATGAAACTAGTGACACCTTACGAAAATATTTTTTAGTGAGCTATTACCACTAAGCCGAATTATATTTCATTGGGATATTAGACTGTTAGAGCTAACTTGACCAAAATATACCAATAATATTATTTTAATTTTAAATGAATAAACACTAATTTTCTACTAAAATATTGTTTATTATATTAATGATTAAATAGATTTATGACGTGTTCTGTAAATTTAAAAAATCATAATATGATGATTGGAAAAGTTATTCCAATGTTATTCCATTTTTTTAATCTATATTTTTTATATGAGTTAAAATTTTTAGCATATTAGCTCCTTCGGTTAAAATGTTTAGGACTAATTTGGCTAGTAAAAAAGACGATTTAATTAAAATATTATACACATATATTATATTATATATACATGATTATACAAAATGTGAGGAGAGATCATGTAAAAATTATAATTTGTAATATGGTCAATACAATGAATAAAATGTATTCTAAAGTAACTAAAAGTAAAAAGTGGGTAAGAAGGTAACCACTTTACTGTAAAGTAGGAGTCAAGTGTATCTCATCATTAAGTAGGTCACTGTAATATATTCTATGTTAAATTTGAATTCAATGATAAATTATTGCACACGAACAACGGTTCTTAGTGAAGAAGGTCTGACAGACTATAATAGGTATTAAGTATATTTATGATATATTTATATTACTATTGAAATTATAATAATTTAATTTATTAATAGTTATACAGTATAAATAAGTAATAGCTAAAAATTAATCTAAACAAATATTAATCTATTAAGTAAACAATAAAAGTTTGCGAAAATGTCAAATCTCATGTTGGAATTATTACAAAATAACTAAATTCGTTATTATTTGTTTAAATTTCTAATTTCCTAAAAATGTTAACTGAATTTGACTATAAAAATAAATGTAACAATGTATTTTTTAGATTAATGAGTTTTAGTAAGAACTGCTTATGAGGAACCTTGTATTAAATATTTAAATTTACGTAGCTTAGTTATAAAAATCGAACGTTTTATACATTTTTAACTACAATATAATTTGCAAACTTTCGTGATTTTAATACATTTTATTATTAAAATATGGAGCGGGAAAAAAATAAAAACACTGACATTTTAGTTAGAGATAAAATTGGTAAAACGTTGGTTTTTAATTTACGTAATTTCATTGTACATTTGAAAATATTTATAATAATAACATAAGTAATAAATCTTTCTATAAACAATTTTCAAAAATTTCAAATGGGTTGAGCAAAAGTGATATACATCAATTCAAGCATTAATGTAATTGTGTATGCTGCTTTCCAACCACATCAACACTCATAAATGTCTACAAATGCCAATAATAGTACTATAGTAGATAAGACAAGGCGTGTGGTCAGGACCTCATCTCTGCAAGTGTGAAGTGGTGCGCGTAAACTTTTTAAGAACAAAATCAAAATGAATCATATGATATAATTAACTATATTCTACGTCAATACAATCGTTTTTAAAATTGACGCGCAGTACTTTCATTACGTTTAATTAGTAGATATATTATAATATTATATTCGAAAAAAGCACTATCCCTAATTTAGAAATTATTTAGATGAGAATAATGAATGGTGTTCTTCAATGTTCACAACAAACTACGTTATATTAATATATAATAACAATAATATAGAATGTAGGTATATAATCTTCAAGCACATAATACGAGCGTTAGATAACGTAACATAACATATTATGCATTAATCTATTGTGTATATGTATAATATCTATATTATCACGACATCGTGTAGTCATGTATACATCGGTAATATTATTTATTAATTTATTTGAAAAGTTGTTTGTTATCAATCATTTAAAATCTATCGCGATCACTATGTAGTGTACACAGTACACCAAACATGCATTGTGATTTATGTAATAACGTATCTACTATAATTATTACGTCCACCTTGAACGTTTAAATATAATATAAATCGTAATAGATATAATATATAGGTAATATACACGAAAGGTAGGTACATAATATTATATCTGTTAAAATCATGTGTACTCACTTAAGAAAATTCACAGTATATTTAATTAATTTTTCCTATAGTATTGACTTACTGCAGAGTATAATATTTATGAAGTGTATTGTTATAAGTGTACAACGTACTGTTTGGGTCAATGTTGTAATAGCTCATTTCATTGGAATCGTAATAAAAACACGACGACAGAGCAGTAAAACGATGTTCCTTTTTACGGGAGGAGAGGGATCTGTTATCGTGTTCTAAAGATTTGTACGCGTTGATGTTATAATTTATTATTGTAGTAATGCATGTATGCAAACATTCTCCGTGTAAAATAATAAAAAATATAAAGAAAAATAGATTTTACCTGCTTGAATATGCATTTTTGAATAATTACGTTCTCATTGTTTCTTTCGACTTTCGCGCATAACGCCGGGCGGATCTCATTAACCGGTTTTAACATGCTGCTACATATGTGGGTGCGCACAAAAAGGGTCGTTTGGTTGGTGTTGTTTTATTTATTTATTTTTTATATTTTTGGCGTATGTGAACGAGGCTTATTCACAGCCGCGGTCGGTTTGGCAAACGCAAGTTGCTTGTTAATGTTAAACGACCGTAAGATTTTGGCATAAACATTTTTTTTTAAAAGGCGTTTATAATACTGCCGCGGCAGAATCTGAAACGTTTAAAATTAAATAATATACAATAGAACACAATAAAATGGTTCGTCGGAAAATACTTTTTGTCTCGTGTGTGTACCGTAGATATTTTTTGTAGATTTTAAAGACGAAACAACTGACATCGTAGCGGTATATAAGATAATAATAATATATTATGTATAGGACTTGAGCAAACTGAATATAATATCATATACGGCTCTTGTCACAGCCGCAGCACTCATAGATAAAGAGCTTCTTCACTCGCATTTTTGCGCTATCTGTTTGACGTACATAGTAGGTGTAGTATAATAATAATATAATAATATGCTTTTGTTTAAAACATTAGCGTATAACATCGTATCATGTACAATAATATATAGTATTATTTACGAGAGTTCGATTAAAAAAATGCATTTTACATTATTTAAGATTATTAAAGTTTCCTTAAAAGAAACATATATATTTTCGTGATATTTTGCAGAAAAACTTGAAATTTAATAATTTTACGTCTTACAATGTATTATTATAATAATATAATATAGCCCTTTATAATACCAAGACAAAATAGACAATGTTATAACTCAATATTATATTACAGTATTATCATAATATTAAGATTTATTATGTGATATCATATATCTTCCAAATTGTACGCAAAAATAAATTTCAATATGAATTATTTAAATTAAGAACAAATACTCATACGAATTATATTTAGAACAATATTAATATATTATCTAGATTAATTTTATACTAATCATTTTTTTTTTATTAATTAGTAAGGGTAGTATAAGTAGTAAAATATAAGATTTAAATGCGAACCATTTGAAGTATGATTTATACATTTTTATGAGTTGTTTACGTTTATGTGTCAATGATATTAAAGGGTCTAGTAACCTTGGAATTTGGTTTTTAAATTTATAAAAATGTATTAAATATTTTGTATTATAACAATCTATGTGCTATTAAGTTGTTTGTCAATTTATTACAGTAGGTAATAGAACGGATGTTTGATATCTTATTTATAACAATGATAACTTAATATTATTTTATTTTTACAAAATATGTTATCACTGATACAATTATTTAATATAAATAACAATCATGGAATAAGGTAGAAATTAAATAAGGACATCATTAAAACATTTTATAAAATATACAATATGTGATAATATTAAACACTAAATTAGTTAATCGTTTTATTACTGTAATAAATATTATTGATAATTAATTAAATAACTAGCATAATATATATTATATAGATTATTAAAAGTAAAATGTACAACGGTGAAGCATATAATATATGTATATTATTATTTATTGCGTATATTTATTATTCATAGTCGATATTTTACAAATTAAAAAAACAAAATTCAAACGTCTTTTATTCTTTTTATTATTAGCGTATTCAATAGCTCATTAAAATTAATTGAACAATTTAAACTTAATATTTATTCCAATTAGAATTTTAAAAGTTAACCCACAAATGTCCACTTATTAATTGATAAATATTTAATATATATAAAATTCCTCTATAATATCTGACGTACGCTTAATATTTTGGAAAAATGCCCTTGAGTAGGCGGACGCCCATCCATAACCACGTGATCGGTCGTGCTTTATGGTATTTTTTATGTTTATTTGACGGATGGACGTTAACATCTCGTTGAGAAAAAAATGAATCATTGTGATAACCATGCGTTGGTTTTTCGTGTTCACTTGGCAATAAAGTTAGCAACAAACATTTAACTCCGATTTTATAGAATCAAACAATTTTATTCATTATTACTATAAAATTGATGATATTATGCAATATAAAATAGTAAAATATGCATTTAGTTTTGCCAAACCATGTTAAAATATACAATAGAAATATGATAAAATAGACATTGAAATTACCAACAATCACCAAAATATTATTAAGTAAGTGAAACTTCTAATTTTAAAACAGTTTAACTAAGAAAATAAACGTTACTTAAAATATTAGTATAATATAACGCAGTGTTTCATTAAGTCGTATCTTGCATAGATACGACTGGTGCAATGGTCGAGCTAAGAGTAATATTGGAAACAGTTGTAAAAATCGCAAAATAAGACAACGATAAATAAAAAAAATATTTTTTTATAATATTAAATTGCATTACCTATGTTTGTTAAGACTATAATACAAGATATATATTTTATATTTTAAAATTTGCAATAATAATATAGAAAAATATGGAAAATAAAAAATAGATCATATTTTATCATTTTTATCAGTATTTAATAAACGTAGTGATTTGTGGACATTAAACTATACAACTTTGTAACATGACATTATTTATAAAAAAATATATTTATACCAATGCCATATTAACCCTGCCCTTAGTATTATTGTGTAGTATTAATCAATATTGTACATAACATCGATGATAAACGTTGAATTAGTTTATGGACAATCTACAACAATCCACAGCAAATATACCGCTCCGGAAAAAGATCATCGATCATGTAAAACATTTGATTTGGTAAAATGATTATTGTAATTAATATTTATTTTTTCTTATCGATTTTTTGATTCAATTCATCAATCGAAATAATCACGGTCTATGTATATAACGACTAACTGTATTTATATGTTACTAAAAACGAAATGTCTATACAATGTTGACTTATTCGAGTATTTTAAACATAATATTTTATTTGTTATATCATGTGCTTGACAAGGTAACATTAATTTTCTCTGGTGTGGACAAAACAACCATCCTTAGACTCCGTAAGTATAATACAACAATATTTGTCTTGAGCTATAATCTACACGCAGGTAAGTTAAGCGGTTAACGGCATAAGAGGTATTTTGCTGATATCACTATTATAAAAAAAAAATAATTTTTTTTTTTTATTTAATTAAATTTATTAAACTGCAGTCTAGAATATTCTAAGGCTGTATTGTGTGATACTCGACATTCTACAATACACGTTTATTGTATTGTAGTATTAAAATCTATTCGATATCGTGTTTCTCGTGAGACTATAAATTATAATATATTATGTAAAATATAAATAATTATTACGTGATGTTAATAATATCATAATTAAATTGTTATTAACGGGTACGTTATTTATAAACAGTCACGTGACTAATTTGTGTTGTAACGACAAACCAAATATTATGGTTTACACTTAATCCTCTGTAGATAAATTTGCGGGTATAGATATGTCTTTAATTTAACGAACAAACATTAATTATAAAAAATAACACAAGTAAGGTATCGTTGAATTTAATATAACGATATTATATTATTATACACGCATCAAAATGTACAACGGCAAACCACGTATTTTCACGCGTGTCTAATAAAACTTTTAATTTCTCGCTTGTTATAATGTTAGATTGCATCAAATTATTGAAATACTATATTTATTTGCATTTTAAATTATGAATGAGTGAATACAAATAAATAAACGATTAATGTTCAATACAACACTGATGGTATTATAAAATTCGTTAACATTGTAGTTAGATATTAATGCGAAATACCGCGAAAATATACGGACTGATGGAGTGTCAGTCTATTGTTTTTTATATAGTTGAATATGAATATAATATATTAAATAATATAACTCGTTTATCATAATATCTAATATGATAAAAATATTTACTGTTCACGATTGAAAACGTTATAAAAAAATAAAATAAATAATATACAATTAAAAATATCTATTTTTTACACTGTTCGGTGTCACTGGTGTGAGTATAATATTATAACGATTAATAATATTGTAGAAGAGGTGTAAATAATTTACAAAACGAATATCCGTAAACGAAGACTTCATAATACTCGTAATACGCAGTCGTACCTCTGTTTTTATAGTATTGTTTTATTTGCATGTCGAACCCGTCACTGCGGTAGAAATGTTAACAATTATTCGCTCGTAACTTAAATAAAATTGTAATTAAGTTATTGACCGAGGACAACAGTTATTCATTAAGTACTATCGAAAAAAATGTAAAAAATGTTATGATAAACTCAATATATGTTTGCGTGTACGAAAATTAACTACCTGTGGACTGGAGTAACATATATTTACGCAGGTGCACAAGAATTTCGAACAGAATTAATTGATATAATGCAATATATGGATTAAAAAATAACGTTTTATTATATTATATATATATATATATATATTATAATGTATATTGCAATGACCACTTTATCAAATCTATAACTGATAAAATAAAAAGAATTTTTTTCGTAAAATAACCTGGTGCATATCATTTACCTACACATTATACAATACGTTTATTTAAATAATTACGCGAGCTTATAACTTATTTTTTAGTATGTATAATGATATTAAAATGCGATTCTATATATATATATTGTATGTTTATAATTACAACAACAATAACGATTTACCTTATGTATTATTGTGTTCTGCGTTTGAAAAGTCCAAAAGCACTATATTATATTCTTGACTTGAAAAAAATGATTGTTTTATTATTTTTAGAGAAAGTTTCTTTTTTTGAGAAAAAATCAAAAACTGTTAACAAAATAAATAAACAGAACGAGTGGTACTTACGACGTTTAAGTGACGAAAGTTAATGTGTCTGATGCACGCGCGGCGGTGACGAGGCTTGTGTCACAGCACCGCTGAACCTATTACACTGCACATAGCACACACATTGTGAGTAGCGATCGGTGTCTCGGGCCTCGGCGCCGTTGGCTGGCGCGCGCGGGATCTATGATCTCACCTATAGAATCATTCGGCCCGCGAGTCGAATATTATAAATATATATGTGTACGTATTTCTTTTTTACGATCAACGCGCACAATGCGCATATAATACACGCGATGACTGAGACGAAAAAACGCGTACGTTAAAAATAATAATAATAATACAACGTCTCGGCATATATATTGTACTGTACGTTATACACACACACACACACACACACACACACACACACACATATATTGAAAATACGATTTACTATTGATTTACACGCTCGTCGTATATATTATTATTTATTATTTACGTGTATATATAAGCTGACAGTGTACAAGAAGAATTTTAGAATTTCCGAAAAAAATTAACAAAAAAAAAAAAAAACACCACCACCGCCGACGCCGATGCTGCACTCTAATCAATGAACGTACAATGTGTATAAAATATTTTTATTTTATTTTTTTCACCAAATTCCAAGAATATGTTGTCAATGAATAAATATTATTATTATACATCGCATTCGTTTGCAGACAGAAATGCCATATTATTATTGTTATCTCACGAGTTATTTAGCTTTCAAACCGGGATAGAATTTGAACTAGCCATTTCGATTAGGTACGACTTGCAAATAAGCAAAAACAAAATATTTTGACTTCATATAACATGTCTATAAACGCCCTTGAAATTGAAATATGTAAAAATTATTAGCGTCATTTAACGGTGTAATAAGTATGACGATATAATATAATATTGTACCTAAGTAAATTATTTTTTTTTACTTTTTATTTACCTGTCGTATTGTGTGTACATTTTTGTTTTATTATTAACACACGTAATATTTTTCAATTAAATAGATTTGTGCCGAACAACGAATATTGAAAATATTATAACAACTACCTAGGTTTATGTACAATATCACAATTAATACACAATGTTTTGAAACGATTACCTCAGGACAAGTGAAATAAAATAGGCCAAGATTGATTTCTATTTACCTACACGTTCCCCTATGGTACTTAAACATATTATAAAATATTATTTATCAATACAATGATCGTAGAAATTCTTTATTTATTGTCTTCATTTTGCAAGACATTATGAAACGATTTCTTTTTGATATTTTTTATAATACCAATAGTATAATATTTGGATGGATAATCGGAAACGCTATACATAATATATACTACCTATTACCTATAACACCTAGTCTAAACTTATAAAACTGTCTGTTAAAACTCAAAATATAATTCTAAGGGTTGACATAGTATAATTTGAACGTTATAGAGATTCAACGAATACAAATTTTGCACGTTACATTTTATTATTATTTCTTATAAAAGCAAATCCAATATTCAGTAGTATTGTGAAGTGGGTTGGTTACTTACACTAATGAGTCACGAAACGTCAAAAATGATTTACAATATTAAATTAAAATGTGTATGTACATAAGGATAAGATGTAGCATATAGGTAATGATGATTCTAAAATAAATAAATACGTTACAACTGTTGTTACAATAATATATTTTTGCAAACAATAAGTTACTATCAAACTTATTATAATATCTCCCGTTTAAAAGTAATAATCCGATAACTATCTTATTAATAAACAAGCCTAAGTGTATAATATTATAAAGGTACATAATATACATTAACACATTATTTTTTATTAATCCGTATTTCGTACTATATCGATGGATCTTATTAAGGAAGGCTTGTTCGTCGGCTGCATGACGTGTAATATAAATTAAGTCGTTTGGTATTTACAATGTTACGGGCTAATATAAACGCACTCGAACGTCAGTATATCACATCAATATTATTACGCAATGAAATTCCTAAAATATGCATAATTAGTACATTAAAAATACCTAACTGCACATTAAAATAATATTAAAAAATAAAAAAAATATGGAAATATCTTTATCTATTTAACGCTATAAATACCAGTTTCAGATCTAAATAGACACAGTTGAGAGAGAAAGAGAAAGAGTGGGCGAGATAGAGATGTAGAATGACTCTTTAACACAGACAGTATTTATGACATCACGCCCACGATATAGAGCTGATAACCCGCAGGCGACAAAATAAACATCGCCAGTTGTCCGCAAATGATTAACCTAATACCTTAAAAAAAAATTTTTTCACGTGGTAGGTAAGTGGAAATCGAGTCCAGTAACTTAATACAAATCGCGATGTAGTTTAGTTTACGATTATTCACCTGTTTTTTTTTTAATCCAACAATAACCGTGTAAGTCATATAATGTTTTATATTATAATATGTATAGCAATACTATACTAAATACGATATTAGTTAGGATTTGCTGAGGAATTTAAGCAAGCCTAACATAACATAAAAATAATAAATTATTCAGCAAAATATATTGTTTAATGAGACAGTTGTATTGCGCTTTATAATACCAATCATATTATTTGTAAGAAATATCTTTACTAATACTATATAATTGGTACAATCAAAAATAGTCTGCGGGAGTTAAAGTTAAAGAGACCGAATCCATAATTAATAATAACATAAAATACTATTTATTATTATATGACTATAAAAAATTTGTTAAACATTTATAAAAGCTTTTAATAACACCACTACATATAATCTATATAAGTGTTATATTATAAAAGTATGGTCTAAAATTTATAAAAAAAATCAATGAAATATATTTAATAGCTAACTAACCATAATAATATTATTCCTTAATCTATTGTTAAGCTATATAGTACAATAGAGATTTATGTATATTCAAATTATTTTTAGTATAATATACATATAATTTTAAGCTACCTATTACTTAGATGCTTTATTATGTATTATTTTTTTAACAAAAAAGTAAATTCAATACTACCTACTGTACAAAAATTTAAATAAATTTTTCTTACTATAGATATTGACTGAAAAATAAATATAAATAATGATATTTCAAAAAAGACGTATTTCAAAAATGATTTTCATCCCTAAACGTAAAAAAAGGCTACAACGAAATATTTTGAGTAGACACGTATAATATATGTAGTAATATGGAATACTATATTATATACCTACCTACAGACTTCTCAATTTATAGCAACTGCGTATATACATTAAACGAAAAACAATTGGTATTTAATTACAGATAATTTAAATACAACATTTATTTTGTATAATTCGGAGGTTTTATTGCATTTCTTAAGAATTTATTTTGTGTAGGTATAATACTTTAAAGCAGGGGTCACCAATAAATATTTTTGAAAGGCCACATTAGGAATCGAAAATTTTTCGCGGACTATCAAAATTCTAAGTAAATATTTACATTATTTAAAAACTAATAATATTTAACAAAAAATTATTTACAACAATGACACAATAATGTTATTGTAATATGTGTTATTTATTCATTGTCTACAGGCCGGATAAAATTTGTTAGAGAACTGTATGCGGTCCACAGTCCGCCATTTGGTAGCCATGGCTTAAAGTATTGAGTATTTGACATTTAATCTTGTTATAAGTGAACAATATAAATAATATTTTTAAAAAATAAATTCAGACCTCAAACATAAAGTTTAATTTGACATAAAAAATAAAAACTTTCAAATTTTTTTTTATTTTTTTTTATTTTACGCTTTTTTTATAAAATTATTATGTGACAAACTGCAAACCAATTACTAAAGAAAATAAAAATATATCTATTAATTTTACGGTATTCAAATAAAGAGTATATTTTTTTTTTAAATTTTAATAAGACACTATACATTATATAAACCATTAAATATTATGTACCTATATTATGTTTTATTGGTATTCTTTTGAAATACTTAGAAATGAATAACAAAATTATTTATTTAAAATAAATTATTGAGTTAATTTATCTGCGTTTTTACTTTGTATAATACATGTTGTGGATATATAGGTACACATAATATGTAATTATACAAATATTATCTTACTGTCGATATTTACACATAAGAACATATTTTAACGATTTTTAGTGTCATAAGCCCGAAACCCAAATAACAATTATAATATGCTCGTACATTGCCACCGATAGTTGAAGAATATAAGCGTTAAATGTTTACAAAATTACACAACATTACGCTCAACTGTGAACATATTGGCGTTATTATTATACGACATATTCATGAATGAATTGTAGTTTCATTAAGTACGCTTGTACACGTGTAATTATGTATTCGATTATTATGCAATCGGCAATCGATTTTTCGTTGAAACAGCATTTTTACACATAAAAAGTGATATATACATAAATTCTATAAAGGTATAGGACAGGGAAATGGTTAAAATCTGTGGAAAAAAAATCGAACCTTTTGCCTTATCCCATATGTTTAAAAAACAGTATACGACCATCCCCTCGTCTAGAAAAGTGTATTTTCCTCGCGTAAATAAAAAAATAATTTAACTTATTTTCTATAATAATAGCATACATGTGTTAAGTTATTGATACATGCTATGTTTTATCAATAGGCATTTTATCGTATTATAAAATTTAAATAATAAATAATACACTTTTATTATACAGGATTTTTAAATTCATTTTATAGGACATAAAAATTATAAAACTTTTTTAAATATTTCTTTTAAATGATGCTATTGATACTATTATTAAATTTAAACTAGTTATTTACCATTGTACCGGGTGGTATCATATTTATGCGACACGGTTTAGGAAAATGTGATTACGTCGATCACGTTATTGTGTACCTATACTTATATTATCCACAAACGGAACCCGTGGTCACGCAACGAATGTATGAAATAAATTAAGCTTGTTATGATAACATTGGGGACATAACAGTATTTAGAATGCATTTTTAGGGGACGCATTTTATACCAGGGGAAAAGCAGAGATTGTACCTCACCAATGACGGTTAAGCATAATAAATGAACCACCACCGGATGCAAAGATTAAAATTGCAGTTGGTCGTTGGGAACAAAAAAGTTAAATAAAATAATAATAATAATGAATGTTATTTATTTTTTTAATGTTACAAAGAAATTTTGATAAAACAAAATATATGTTTATATATATTATGTTCGTTCACCAGATGTCCCATAAAACCAGGTGTAGTGTATTATAATCTGTATGACATATTTAAATGATCCGGCGATGAAGGGAAATTATGATTATTTTGCTTGGACGACAATATGATAATATTATTTTGTTTACATATAGTAGCGATTAGTGGCTTAGTGAAAGTGAATAATATACGGTTAATATAAGATTTATTAGTATCTACAATCGTCTAGTCCTTACGATTATTGTATAGTACGGGGAAAATATACTAACACACAAATAAATAGTTTGTGAATATAAAATACGAGAATATCTAATAATAAATTTTGTGTACAAGAATAAGAATACTGCTGTTGGTATGATAAAAAAATAATATTATGGCACAAACATTTACATAACGAAGAGATTCAGATTATTTGGCAATAGTCTGAAAAACATAATATATTGTGTTTGAAGGATAAAACATAACAAAAAAAAAAAAAAAAAACAATAACATGACAGTTATTCGATTATGTTAAAACACATTCGATGACAAATTTACATATATTGAGATTAAATTGACAATTATTCATCCAAAAAACACGGAAATGTTAACCTGTCAAATCTGATTCACTAAAACATTATTACTTAACAATGAATAGTAAAAACTATTAAATTTAAATATGTCAAAAGAAATCTTGTTTTTTATTTTTGTCATTTGAGTAACCACAAATAGCTGGAATCGTAGAGAAAAAAAACATGATATGAAAAATATACATTTCCCAAACCATATCTTCAACAATGTATTATAACATTTTTGTAACACAATATCTCAGGGTTAATAAATAAAAAAAAAACTTTATGGACAGATACAGTCAGTGTTTTTGATTCTAAGTGAACGATGATTGTATTGATTTTACAAATATTTGTTTTTTTTAATTTTTGTACACACGATAAAACACCATAAAAGTTGAAAAATTGATTCGATTTTTAACTTTAATGGTGGTTATGAACAGTAAATTGGATCAGTCTGTACTAAAGAAAAGTCGAAACCCAGTTTTTGACAAAATCTATTTTGTATTTTTAGTCTAACTCAAAAATGAATAATCGTATATTTACCATATTATGTTTATTTTCTATACATTATCAAATTTTGAAACTATTTTGATTATTTTCGAGATATTTATAAACATTATATTTATGAATTTTCTTTCTAAAATGTCTATAAAAATGTTTGTTCGGTCAAAAAAGCTTGAAAATGCAATATAAAATCTCACATAAACTATTCTTATAGAAAAGTAAAAATATTTAAAATACATAGGTATGCACAATTATTTTTATAAGCATTTGAAATTTAGATATTTTTTCCATTTTTTAAACGAACATTTTGCTAATTGTTTTGCAGTTGAAAATTTATAAATTGTACAATATTTATAGTATTGGCTTGAATTTTAATACAAAGTTCCTTATAAATATTTTATACTGTAACGAATCTAAAAAATATATAAACATAATTTTTTTTATAAACATTTTAATTTTAAGTTCGGATGAAATTGCATATCTAATAAAGTAATAAACCGTACATATATTCATTATTTTGTTACATTCAAAAACATTATTCAGATGATCATAGGACTTATATACATACATTATTATTATATATCATTCAGTATAGTAAGTGTACACACAATGATGTTTTATATTAAATATTTTTGACAAAAATTGCATGTCTAAAAATGCTATGAATTCATTCAACTGAGTGTTTCCAAACCCTAAATTAAACTTAAATTTTTGTACAGTGTTTGAACAGATTAAAATCGTACAACCAAATCTAACTCCATAAACACATACGAATAATGTAATAATCATTTGCAAACAATTTATTTGTCAATTATTTAAAATTCTGAGCAGAATGATGAATACATATAGATGATACAATGAAGTCTTTTTTTTAATTTTCATAAAATGTTAATATTAGCATTGTCTATCATACAATATATATATATATTATATATTATATTATAAATATATATATCTATTATCTTACATGCTATAATTTCAAAATAAATACATATCTATATTTCTTTAAACTATTTATAAACAGTTGAATTTTTTGATTTTTTTAAATCCGATCCACAAGTAAATTATAAAAAAATGTCCACGTAAATTTTTTTTACAATAATAACAAAAATTAAGTTTTACTATGAAAATTATTACACTTTATATTTTTAATTTTAAATATTTTAAAGTATATTGATACAATCATATATGATTGACGTCTACAAAATGCCTTTATTGTATAATTTTAATTGGGCTAAAAATATATACTTATATGTATAGGTTGTAAGTACTTATAAATATATGAGTTTATGCATTGGTTTATGATTTATTGTAATTTTTTTGAGTGTATAAATTATAATTTGAGATATCAGAATATATGTTGGAACGACATAAAATAATATGAATAATATAAAAACACTTGATGATAACTCATAATCTTATGTGTGGACTTCTGGTCATTTTTTTGAACTAGTCATAGTTGTTCAGTAGTTGAGTGGGAGTTATTAGTTTACCAAATATACTCTAGCAAAAAGAGTAGCGCAAATAGCTTTGAATAGTATTTGTATTTACCATAAAATATGGTTAAAAACTGTTTAATATAAACATAAAATACACTGGTTATATTTATCATAAATACGTGAAATTTTCACCAAATTAGGATGAATTTATTTGTGATGTAGTGTTTTATTTTGTTTTTCAAAACTTAGTTCAATATAATTTTATAAGCTTTTGAAAAACACATAATATTATACACATTTAAACTTTAATTTTAAGCTTTCCTAATTTTTTTAATAAAAAAAAATTAAATCACTACATCACAAAAATAATTCCCTTTTATATTATGTAAAAATATTGAGCATGATTAAAGCTCTGTTAAAACTTGTTTGCGCGAATCTCGATTTTGGTTTCAATATTTACGTGTATTAATAGCGTTCTCTTAGTAACAAGTTTTTTGAATTTAAAATATAATTAGAACAAAATAATACAATTATCCTTGCATTAGTTGTTTAATTGTATATACTATATGGTATCTAAACAATAAAAATTAGTAAAATCAAAAATATTATCAACGTTATATCACGGAATTCAACCGTATTATTCTTTAATACCAAAATAAATAATAAATAATATTTTATACCTTTAAAATTTTTAAATTTGTTCATAATAATAGATAAAAAAATAATTCCTCAAGTGGCGATACCGTAGAATATCAGTGTGACAGAGTCTTGCAAATATAACTAAAAATATATTAATTTAAAGATAAAAAATAATGAGAAAAAATTATCTAGATAAAGATAAAATCCATGATAATATCTAACTACTTATTAAAAATATTAAGTTTTTTAAATGTTATTGAAATTTTAAAGTCTATTGCAAAATGTCAACTGATTATTTTTTACTCATACAGCCCAAATAGAACTGCATAAAACCAAGACTAATCTCACGATAGATTTAAACGTTGAGCTGAACCAGAAGTTCATTGATTGATGAATAGACTTAATGGTAGATAAGTAAAAGGATAACAAATAAAATAGAGAATATAATTTATAATGTATAACAAATAAAACATATTAATGGTTTGTTGATAACGTTAGATTATAATATAACAGAATATTCGTACGTAACAATCGGACTATTTTCAAATGTCATTAAGCTCATCTCTTATTTTATAAATATATAAATTAATTTAATGTGAATAATTTATAGCATTTTAATTTATGATTATCTATTTATATATGCTAGTATATAAATACAAGTTTCATGTCATTATATCCCAAAATAATTTAATTAGTATTATTTCCACACTTACAAGTTGTAACACAATAGTTCATCAGCGTTTCACACCTTCACATTTTACTACACGAACTAATACATTAAGAATAAAGAAAAATTCATTCATCATCCCACTCAGAATTTAAAATATGAATCTTAAGAATTTAACGAAACTATATGATTATTTCATAATTGTTTAGGATAGAAGTTTCTAGAGATGGCAATCCTAAAAATTTTAAGGTATTTTTAAGATTTACGAGAAAAATATTATTTTAAAATAAATTTTAATAGATATTTATTTTTAATATTATAAACTAGATTTTATATATTTAAATAATAAGAATAATGAATTATAGTGATTCTGTGCTATGTTTAACAAACATCAATGAATTTTAATGAATAATGTTGATATATTTCAAGAAGGACTCACACTTATTAATAATGACACTATTACTAGATAGTAGGTACAGATGAGAAGAACAGTAAACCAATAACACGATCAATGAAGCGGCGCGCTGACTAAGCTAAATCTGATAAAGAATTTCAATAGTAAAATAAACGGTTTCGTACTTTCTTTATAAGCCAGGCATGAGTCAAACGTATATTGTAATAAAATTATAGTAAGTAAATTTTTTCTCTAAAAAAAGAAGTGTTCTAAATAATTGTTTTCAATAAATTAGACAATATAGACTCAATTTCAAGAATTACATTTTGTTGTTTTTTTATTATTATTCACGTCTACTTTTTTTTTATTTTAGTTTTTTTGTAATTATGAGTTATAATAGTAGGCAGTTAAATATTAAATTAAGGTAATAATAGGTAATGTATAAATACGTAAAAAACTATAATTTATTGTCTCGAAGACAATTTTCTCGTTCGATGTCATCGATACACAGTGCATTTGCTATCACACATTTTTTATAACACACATTAGGTAAGTAGGTAAGAACCTAGTTAATATACGATATTATTAGATAACGGGCTTATATTTAGATAAATATCTTCACGTGGTTATCATATTAAAAAAAAAAAGATTTTTATTGAAATAAAAACTTTTCAAATATATTTCTGATAAATGTATATTATATTTTATTCAAATATTATATATTTATTTGTACATTATGATTTTTATCACGTTACAAAAATGAATAAACTTACTATTTGTTAAAATTATAACTATAAAAAACAAATATTTTTAAAAGTTCAAAATCGATTACAGATTTTTAAAGAAATTTAATTAAATTTAACTTGCTACCAAAGTATTTACTGTTAACTCGGTGAAATAATTGTTTTGTATTATTCATCAACGATAAAAAAATTATCAAAATAATTCTGAAAATATAAATATAAACTTTTATTTTTAAATTTAAATTTTATGTCTACAGTTATTATTTTCGTAATATAAAATACAATTATTGAGCTTAAGTGAAACAAAAGTTGAAAATATTTAGAAGCTTTTATTCTCGCATACTATTGTAAAATAATAAGGTAATATTTATTATTTTTTACACTGATAACGTGTTATTATCTAAATGTAAGTAGGAGTATTGTTTTTGAGTGATTGATTATGTTAACTTGTCTTCTATCCACCACGTAATTTCATTCCAAAAGTGAATTGTATAACTTTATTTCTAAGCATCATATTATACACGATATTGAATGATATTAAAGATCTTAAAGCAAATTTGAACTTCTTATTAGATTCTTAGTATGAATTTCAAAATCGTTGTAACTACTCAATTAGTTGTATTTATATATATATATATTTCTCTGTACACAAATATCGATAGTTATCGCAGGTGGACATGTGATAAATTTAGAGTTTAGTTACAGTTATTAGAATAATTAATCATTGTTTAGCTGTTACTGTTTAAAAGAATCGTATGTTTAAATTAATTGCATAACAATGCACATCTTTATGTGTAAGTTTAAACATTTTATTATTGAAAATATCCGCTTACAACATATACGTTTCTCCATTAACAGCAATGCAAAAATCACTTCCTTAAAAAAAAGTATCATTTAATTCACAATACGTGCATCTGTACAGCTAACGAACAATTAATTTTAAAATACATTATTTTGAAGAATGCTGTTCGTATGCGTAATGGTGCCGTAGTTTCAAAATAACAACTCTCATCGATATTTTATATTTATGATAAATTAGACGTAATATATATATTTTTTAACTATCATGCACAATAGCAATATATTATTATGGTTATGACATATCAATAAAGCGTGTCAAACGCACAGTATCATTGCACTGGTGGTACTGATCAGGACAATTAGTATAAAAATACATTTCAAACTGTTTGGATATACGACGACCGTATACGACGGCGTCAATTTTAGCAGCTCTTGACGCCAAACGTGATATACATTCACATAATTTTCTTCTCCTGCACCGGTCGAAAATGGCTTTTTAATGGTCTTTAATAATAATAACTATGAAAGTCGTACTTAACACTCCCTGCAATTGAATGACCAGTGTGACACTTTATTACCGTATTTGATAAACAATTATAAGTCCATTTATTTTAATTTTACCCTGCCGCGGATAATAGACGCGAATACATTTTATAATAATTTGTGTTAGTATAATAAATTAATTACAAAATATGAGTATAATATATCTGTTATGACTTATGAGTTTATTTATATGTTTTATTATTGCAATGGCTCGTAACAAGTACAGCTTACTGTGAAATTCAAGTATGAATATTTCCTATTATAATTAATTTAACAATAATATCATGTATGTTATGATTGAGCCGGACGCAGCATCGATTCATAACAACAACAACAATGATAAAAATAAATTAATAATATTTTATTCTAATGTGTACATCAATAGTGCATGCTCAGTAAATAATTGATATACGTTTTTACTGTTTATGAATAGAGATGATATAAATAAAATATGAAATCACTCAAATCCAAAACAAAATAATATTATGTTTTTGTTATTATAGACTAAATTATAAAATAATAATATGAATAATTTCTATTCCAGTCGTTTATTTTTTTATTTTTTTTATAGACTATTTGTATTATGGTTGTTTAGCGAAACAATAAATTATTATTGTTATCACCTCCAAAATAGTTCTATTCGCCGACCTATTCCCCTTATTCCACGCAGTTGTTTTGTAATAAATATCATCATCCGAAGTATGTCTACCTATTAAGCTAGCATTATACCTTAGATTTAGTGTACGACAATCAAAGATATTTGGTCTCCCGCATGAACAGCATTCAAAATAATGTATTGCTGTACCGATTCACCTATACGTGATGTACGTATAACCAGTTAAATCGTTATTACATAATTATTGATTAATGGTACATACTCACTACGACTTCTCACAACGAATTCAAATCAACAGGAATTTAATCGATTCCATTAATATCGATGTATTATTGTATGCGAAATTATTTGATCTCCTTAATGGCCGTATAAAGGCTGTACAAAATTATGATACACAAATATAATTTTATGTAATTTATATAACCCCAAAAAAACATTAATACAAAAATACATTACATATTTTACCATCAAATTTTAAGAGCATGATAACTTTGTGTATAGAGTATAAATTGGTAGATTTTTTTTTATCTTAAAAAAATAAAAATACACTATATAAGTATTAATATTCTATGAAATTTGTTTAAAATAGAAATTTCAAAAAATTGTTATCACGTGACACTATTAATGACTTAAAACAAAATAATTAATATATTAAATCGGTAAAATATTACACCAGTGTTTTCTAGACAAAAAAAAAAGAATAATTTTTATTCAAGTTTACCTCATATTATTTCTATAATTGATTAACAGAAAAATAAAATTAATCGTAATTTCATAAAACAAGTTTAAAAGGGTGTGCCCTTTGTAGTGTAAGATACAAATTATTTTTTATACTGTAATAAATTGCTACTACTTAGCTCACTTACAACGAATTCTGATGAAATCGCGTTAATATCGATTTGTAATAATAGCATGTAATATTTCTCATCAAATGAAAATTTGTGAAATCAAGGAAAAAACGAACAGCGTCAAATGTCAGACACAAACAAAAATAAAATACATATACTTCGTAAAATTGTTTGTATACATATGTATACACCTACAGAAAACAAGCTACAACGAAAGCGCTGTCTTTTAACTGGGTGCTTATAAAATGATTTATAATTATTTTGAACAGTAAATTTATACGCCAGCAAGCCTGCTTACAAATATGCTTACTTAATGTTAGATATAATGATACGACGCAAATATTTTCAAGGAATATCACGCTGGTATCGTGTATTTTGTGAATACGGAAATTTTCTGGTTTAAATTTAGCCACTGTATATCATATAATATAAGTTTATTACAATTTTTACAAAAGCTACTATTTATACGACACGCAACCATATTATATAAGTTCATTCGCCAAGCATGCACATCCCATTTTTTGTCATAGTAATAGGTACATATCTTATTCAAATTCTCAAATTATTAGAATTTTCATAGGGCGATTTATTTTCTTCAAATATTAACACCTCTTTTTTTATAAATTATTAAGAAAAGTAATTTTTTAAGCTAATGTACTATTACTTATTAAAATCCAGATTCAAAAAGACAGTTTCTAAATTATTAAGTTTCAAGTATTTTTTTCTTTCTTTTTACAAAGCATTATTGGTTTTGTTTTAGGATTTAATGTTATTTAATTATTTATAATAAATAATACAAAATTTGATAATTAAACAAAAAACTATTTACCGAAGTTAAAGAGCATGAAATTTGAATACAAATATTACTTAATACACCCATGTATTATTATTATAACTATTTAAAAATGTTAATGATTCATAGGCACGATTTTTTTAGGTATTTAAATATAAAATATCGACTTTAATAATTTTTTTGTATTTTATATTTGTCTTTTGTATTCATCTTGGGTACTTGAACCTTTTAAAGTTTAATATATTATTATATTTTATGCACACAATGGCATTTTAAAATGCAATGTTTTCTCTAAAAATTAATTAAATTTACTTTATAACTAATAGTTAAATAAATTACTTTTATATCAACATAAATATTATGTATATCATAAAATATTCTAAGTAATATAGACTGACAAATCGTCTCAAAATCTTTTTTCGTATGCAATGATTTATTATTAAATTCAAATTTAACATAAACATTATAGTAACTTACTTCTCAACGATGATGTTGATTGGCACCTCTTACTGTACTGTGCGGTTACTTACTTTTGCCCTATTTATATTATTTTTAATGCATTTGTCTGCTTAGATGATCTCTTAATAACATTTTAAATAGATTCAATCGTTATCGATTTATATAGTTTCTTAATATTTGACATTATACATGAATCATCTAAGTAGTGTTAAATTTGAAGTACATATTTACTGAGTTTACCTTAAAATCATTTGTAATGTATATGCCTTTAAAATGTTCACTCATGATAGTAACGCATCATATCTTTGAAAAAATTCAAGTTCAAAAAATCCTCGTACTTCAATTACTGTACTCACATTATATTGAGTTGCTTAAATTATTTATATTATTAATAAATTTAACTAGATACAAAAATTAATAGTATATAATAGTTTATTGAATATAATATCTAATATTCATTATGTAATGTTAGACATATTAGGAGTAAATCATTATAGATTATTATATCATAATATGCCATAGGTATACTAACTAATTAATTAATATTGATTTAATGAATATTTATATTATTATATTATGGTTAATTACTATAGGTAATATAGGTAGGTTATTTATTTTTAAACATTTTAAATAACAAGTTAACTTAGGTAGGTAAATTACCATTATACGTCATTACATGGTATATTGTCTTAAAAAATAATTAGATGATATTATAATTTAATACCCATTTATTTATTATTTATTAGTGCGATCATAAGGTTTAGATGTATTTCAGAATTCAAGTTGATAAATAAATTTTACAATTTCTTCGTTTTATAGTCAATAGATAAATGTGTATACTACAAATTTAAAAAAAAATATATAAATTACTTACATCAAATGTAATTACTACAAACATTCAATTTATAATACTAGAAACAAATATCTCCTAACACCTAATGAAGTTGTTATCATAAAATTAGTATTAATACAAAATCATATTCAAAACATGCAAAGGATAAAAGTTTTATTTTATAAGTCACTTTCAAACACGGAAAATGTTTTTTGAGTATTTTAGTAATAATTATGTTACTTTTTCTTATTAACACCTATATCCATATATTTTTTTTTATTAATATTATATTAAATATATTATCTAATTTATGTGAATTTAAAACTATTATTTTGATTTGTAGAAGATAATCTGAATTGTATTCATTATAGATGAACAGATTTCTAGATAACACATTATCTTTGTCAGCAACTGTATCACATGACCATACGTGCGCGGGAACAACAAGTATTTTTATTGTACTTATTTTGATTATTAACGGATACTGACACGGTCACGTAGGGAAAAAATGTACGTTTTAGTAATTCAGGTAAAATGCTGATGAGTCTTATCTTTTAATTATTTGATTTATTACAATATTTGTGTATTTTTATGATAATTACTGTAAGATCAGAGAGAGCATTATTAATATTATAATAAAGTTATTGATTTATAATACGTATTTGCTGAGCTATAATAACTAAAATGTATTATTATTCTGGTATACTATTACTGCTAGTATAACAATCAATATAGATACTTATAACAATATTTCAATAATACAATTTTCACTTTATGTCTCAACTGTGCTAGAGAAAGATATATTTTGTATACATAATACATACGTCATATATACACATAATATTGTGTATATGTTAAGTACTTTTCCAGCAAAATTTGTAAATAATGTTTTTTTGGTAGTTTTTTGCAGCCTATATACATAGAAATGTAGTTAACATTATTGGCCCAGTTGATACTTGATAGGTACTTTACGTTTAATATGACTGTTATAATAAGTAGTTGCGGAAAGATTTTCGGTGTGCGTAATACTATTTTATATACCCGCACAAGTGTGTACTTGAATTCGCTTGGAAAGCGTAAAATTAATTGAAATCCGGCCCTAATTATTACGTTATTATTGAAATTTATTGTTATATTTATATGTATAAAAATAAATGTAAGTTTGGATGAGGGTTTCACACTTGAAAACTGTAGAACCAATTGTCATCGAATTGTACACAAAATATATTCCTTAAGACTCGGTGAGTGATCTTTGGTTTTTTTTTCTCAACCCCTATGGTTGATATAGAGTGATACGACGTCACAAATTGTCATACTATGAAAAGTAGATCTCGATCTATTTACGCGCTATTAATATTATCCGCTATCCGCTTTGGCATATATCTATTTTGTGCAATTACCCGGAACGACCATTGCGGATTAAGTACCTATATAGCGTTAGATGGTACTTAACCGTAGAAGAAAATTCCAAAACTTAGAAAAAAAAAAATAACAATATAATTAAACAACATAATTAAAATTGGTACACGGCGTGCTCGGGCAGAGGCAAATGAGATGATGAGAGGATATAACAGTGGTGAGCAACATAAAAATATTCGCGGGCCACGTGAACAAATGCCAAGAGTCAAAAATTTTAATGATACATTTTATAAAAATTGATAATTTTTTATAAATTTACACAAAACAAAATAAACAAAAAAATAATAGTTATAGGTGAATTTGATTTTATAAATAAGACGTGAGCCGCATCTGACAATGGCGAAGGCCTGTAAGTTAGCCATCCCAATATGATATTATAAATACTACCGTTTTCATGTTCGTCGTCGCCGCCAAACAATAAACCAATCAAGCGGACGAGACTTTGCCAGTGGAATGTATACAATATACACTATTATAATACATAATATATATCTATGGCGGTTGATTTACGCCGCCGCCAGTAGTAAAATTGAGTATTGTGATAATTACATAATATTTAAGAAATTTACAGGTGTAATATACGAAATAAACATTTTTTTTTCGAAAATCGTTTTGTGACAACGTACAGATTATAATAATCATGCACTATGCGTATTGCGGGTTCTATAGAGCTGCCGGTGTTCGTGTACAGTCATTTAAAATAATATATTATAATATTTAATCATTTTTAAATGCAAAACTTAATAAATTTTATTTTGTAAAGGAAAAGTATAACTATTAATTATATTATGTAACATTAAAATATGAATTTTCTAATTATTTTTATTATTTCGTATTTTTCGATCATATTTATTTAAGAATTAAGATATTATGTTTTTTGTTGTATTGTTATAGTCAATATTTACCATTGGGCTATTAGCTAGTGTTTAAATAAAATACAAATAAATAATGTACCCTACAAATACGTATAATTTCCCACCTTTTGTTTATTTTAATGCACTTGCCTATAGTTCATTGTGTTTATATTTTTTAGTTAATAATATTACAAGATATATTTTATATAAGCATTTTAATGTATTTAAAATTTTAATTAATTATGGACTGACTTGTAGGCTGTAAAAAAAAAATCAATATTACACATATTTTCTTCAATTTTGTTTTTTTTTTAATAAATTACATTTTGTGATGATATTTTAATCGATTAAAATTATACTGTGGTATTCAACCCTCTTATTTCATAATAATTATTATCAAATTAATACATGGATAAATTATTATTTTTAAACAATCATAATTAGGTAATAACTACTTTCATGATCGCAATTTCATTGCTAATCAAACCTATTATTAATTTATTGGTTATTTATGGCTAGAATAAAAATTTACCACACCTACGCTACCTGTGTAATGGAATTTACTTTATAACACGGTCGTTGGTCATGTAGTGTAATAACAATAAAATTCATCACACTCGTATAAATATAAATGTTTTGTATTTCGTATAGATATATGACTAATACATTTAAATTGTATGTTATAATACCAAAGGGAAACTATTATATAGTATCATTATCACTCGAATGACTCAATACGGTATTTAGAAGTTATGAATATAGGCATAACCCCAGGTTTGAATACGAAACTCTTTCTCCTTCAATACTATTTCCTATATCAACCTAAGTACTTACAGCAATACAAATATTTTATGTTTTTCTGCGATCTTATACTCTTTAAAACTACGAGTATTTAATTTATATATATATAAATAATATACCTATATATAAGTTAATATATTGTATCCGCCTCTTTTTTAATTTCTTGTTTAGATCTCCTTTGTATGTATAACTGCATTAACATCGATATCGTTTTGGTTAATATAGTTGGTGATACATAAAAATAATCATTATCCCATAGTTTTATGATGCATTTTTATTTCCAATTTTATTTTTCGGGTCCAGCAAATTAACTTAACGTATATTACTTACATCAATAGTTCAGACGCCATGTATCTACAATATCTAGTTATCTTATTTATTTTCAACAATATAATCTATAAGTACTAGTACTTCAATCCATATATTTATACAAATAATGATTTTCCTAAATTATCATGTTATCACTGTACATGGACAATAATTTATACATGCTGATGTATATTATTTTGCGTATACAGTGATATCACAAATCATTACTATAAATTAGAGTGATATATAATATTATAACATTAGACATTTATAAATAAGTACGTACTTTACGTATCGTAATTTCACAAACTATAGAATAAAGTGTAATCTACTAATTTTCGTTGTTTTTTTTTTTTTAATATTTGTGTTTATCTATAAAAATGTTTTTTTTTAATTTTTAAAATTGAATATATTGACCAATTATCGAATTGTTCAAAATTCCTAGTTATTCCTGATCATACCCAAGAACTTTCAATAAGTTACGGTCCCAAAGATGACATAACCCTTATTAAGCCACTATAGTTACAAGTATGATAGAAATTATACATTTTCTAAATAATATTCAATAAATTCAAAATAGGTTAGTTCCGCTTTAATTGTTTTGCTACTAGCACATTCGCGGCACTAGATTACAGAAATAATGTAATTAATATATTGTACTATTATGTTATTTGGTTCACAGTCATATAAGAAATCTAAACAATTATGTACAATATATAGGTAACTATTATATAATATTATAATGTTTTGCTAACAAACAAGAGCACGAATCTGAACACAAATACTTACACGAGTTATGTAAGGCGTGAAATAAAACGACACCGATGAGATGATAATGTATCATGTATGACTTGTCTAATGTCTTATGGCTTTTAAAACCCCAAATTACCAATAATTGTATTCCGTACTATAAATTGATATGTGCATTCTTATAAGAATATAAATGTGCGGTCGCCAGATAAAAAATATTTAAATGTGTTTGTACTCCAATCAATAAAAGTATTATATAATAATATACGATATTTTAAACAATAATCATTAAAACAGGTGTCAAAACAAAATCATGTGCAATAATATTTAAACTAAGCCACATTACTATTTTATTATTTTACTAAATTAAGTTTAACATATTACAATATTTAATATTGAATATTGAATATACTATAGGAACTTGTTTTTATTTCTATAAAATGCATTTAAGTGATGTTCAAAAATATAAATGTAGAAAAAAATTTAGCTAAGCGAGGAGAAACATTGTCTGTATGTATGGTACGCTGATTAAATTAGACAGGTTGAAAACAACAAAATTTAAAAAAAAATAACTAGTTTATAGTATGTAAATACTATATGCATATATTATGTACTGAAATAAAAAAATATATTAAAGAGGTACTTTTACACGCAGCTGTATAATTTAAAATCAACGAGAAATTATATAAATCGATTGTATAGTAATTCAATATATTGAATATAATATTATATAAATACTATCAGATTCGGGGTACAGTTACAATGTTTTGTTGTGGTGAACTATTTCGGTCTCCGCTTAAAATAGATCTACGTTTTTGCAAATTTAATCATATTTAAGATTTAGAACGGAGCGATAAATGTATTGGTTTTAAAATTATGAGCATTGTTTTTTTTTCACTTGTCTGTGTACACATTTTAAAGTTTGATTTGGTTGGTACTTTTGATTTTGGGGAGTCAAAATTATTTTAATATTAATCAAACTATGTTTCAAAAATTATGTTTAAAGTACTATAAATAAAACTTATCTGTATATTTTACGGTATTAATTACAGCTTTCAGTCAGTCATTATATCCTAAATATATATTTTCTTGTCTACTTTACTTGATATCGCCAACATAAATCTTGAATATAATTAGTATACTCTGCGGATTCGATGGCTTCTACGAAACTGTTATTGAAATCGAGAAAGTTCATCCGCGAAGGCCGAGACTCAACCAATAAATCAATGCCTTATGCTCTGAGTTAATGTCTACATTGTATACAATATACATACGTATATATATATATATATATATATTATATGGATTATTACTTACTGAGCCGAAATATAACATTGTATAATATTGCATATCTAATAAGTGATAAATAATAAACTATACACTTTAAAGTTTTAAGTCATTTAAATACCGTCAATTTTTTGAACGAACGAAAATTTTTTGACGATTCGGGCATTTGGACAATTTCAACAATAAGTGATACAGTAATAATACACCTTACGTAATGCATATTTTAATTTGGACGTATAATTCATTATACTAAGTTACGAATTATATAAATTATACGATGTAAGAAAAATATTCTGGTTATGTTACAACCATAATCTTATTACATGACGTTTAATATGGTTTTTCTTGAAAGTTTATATTAATTTATTTAATCTTGTTTCAATATATACTATATATAATAACTGTCATCGTGGAAATTTTCTAAAACGGCGTAGCTCTTTTATTTTTATTTTTTTTTTATTTTTTTTATTATTTAGTTTTAAACATATTCTTATTGTTATGATTTATGATTGTCATTCGTTATTTTGCATAAAAATATCTTCGCACGTGCGTCTCTTTCGAAATAATCATACATTTCAAACGCCGCTGTAAATTAACGAGAAAAATAAATTAATAACGGTGTGCGTATTGAGAACTTTATGAATAAAACGCGTTTATTCTCGTTTATACACTGTGTTTCAGCCATTTACGCAGTGCACAAAACAACATTTCGCGTTCGGTTTATGAATAAACTACGTCAACGTGCATTGCATTGCGTCTGATGTGTTTACAAGTTTACAACCCATTAAAAGACCAGAGCACATAATCACATCAAAACACGCACAGGTTTCGATGAAACTTTTGCTTTTCTATGGTTTCGACTGAAATACCATTCAATATTTATTCAGTACCGCGCCCTGTATGTGTATATACATGATGATGCAATGTACGCGTACGGGCGCCACTAGTGCATTGCAGTTAAAATAGTAATGCACAACGCATCTACGCTATAGTATACATTAACTATTTAATATTGTTGTCAATTATTACGTACGTAAAAACAAACTAGGCACGTGCAATGCACAACATTACAGTATTGTTTGCAAGTATTTCAATTGAGCAAAGGAGGATTTTTTTTTTCAAATTTGTTAATATAGCTCAATACGTGTAATATTATGACGCAGTGTAATATTGTACAATATATAGGGCGTGATCTATAATATGGCGTGTAAATAGAATGTTTATTAGCTATAGATACAAAAGGAATTTTAGTTCGACTTCTGTTGTGCTCAAAGTTTAAACAACATATTAATAATTACAGTTGATGCTTGTCATGATAATTATTATACCATCAGTGTCGAAATTTGAAACTTGTCAGAGGAAGCTAGTAGCGCCTCATTTGTTCATTTTTTAACTATACATAGCATTGAACGTGCATTTTCAAGCTGTTGCCATATATTACCAACGATACGATTGAAGTTTTGAAAGTTTTAACATGTATAACATGCATACGTATACCCGTAATTTGTAGATTTTTAACGATTTTTTTTTTTTTGTAAACATTGTTCTTATAGCCACTCTTTGGTTTCCATTTGTCACAATAATTTTTTCCAAGCTCTGTTCTAGTGCAATGACTTCTGACTTTTTGTAATTAATTAATAAATTCTAATTAAAATGTGACTTTTTAATCGTTGATAATTTGTTTGATTAATTAATTGAAAAATAGTTAAATTAAACTTAATTTTTTTTTAATTCTGGAATACATTTTTATCAAATATTTGTATTACAGTTACACAAACATTTACGATATTTAAATTATCATTTTCAAATATATAACTTTAAAGACTCGACAGTTTAACGGTAATTATTATAATGATAATTGTACAACCAGAATAAACTAGTGTAATGTTATCTCCGTATTATCTCATTTTTCCGCAATGCTTACACGACATTAGCTATAGATTAATTTATTATTGAATACATTTTAAGGAAAATATTATGAAATATCTCTTCTAATAACTGAGGACAATATTGTTGATTTATATTATTATATTTTTTACACGCTCATACTAAAATAAAATCTATAACCGGAAATAAGGGATATACAAATTGCGTGATATTTAACGCTGAAATTTCAGCTTTGACGTGTAACTCTCCCATGTGCACTATATTAATAGGTTAACACTAAGAAATTATAATATTGTTTTCTGCGGTGGGCGTGAGACTGAGTGAAAGAGATACTGACGGTTATGTATCATGTAAAAAGACTAGCGATGTAGCCATTACCTTTGGACGACATCCAAAAGTCAAATAGAGTTATGTAGCACAATATATATGTTGTATATTAAAAATTATTGTTGTTATGATCCGTAATAATATACAATGAGATTTTTAACCGGTAACACTAATTTTAAAATTTAATGTTAAATTGTGAAGCGAGATTTATATATTCTAATTATTATTATGCACTGTGAACTTTTGCTCTATTCACTTGAACATTACTTTTAGATTTTATATAAAATAAATTTTTTATTCAATACATAAACTTTTCAAAAAAAAAATATATTATCCTTAAGACGTAGGTTTTAATATTATAAAAATATATAATATATGTATATATATACTATATTCATAAGCAAATTAAACAAAGTTATGAGTTGACTGGAATTATTTATAACCATGACGTATAAATATACAGTTTAATGTGAAATGCTATATCAAAATCATAATTTATAAATTTTATTTGAACATTATCAACCCGTCGAAAATATTAAAAAAAAGTTTTAAATAATACAATAATAATTTATAATTTTAATACATCACATTACTTTTTACCAATTACCGAGGTGAATAAAACGTATTTGTAAGCTATACTTAAATCCCATTTGCATTATTTCCTTAAAATGTATTTATCTACCTTACACTTATCAATTTTTTCCATATTTTTTTTTTTACTATACTATAAATTTATGATATTATTTTTATTATTATTATATTATGTCATCAACTAAAAAATGTTTCCCTATTTGGAGAAAAAATATTTTAAAATAAATCAATGTTTATTAATTTTCTTTTATACAGTATAAATACAACAAAGCTTTATAATTTCAAATAAAATGACTTTATTTTAGACTAACTAGTTTAAATGCATTAAACTAGACGTATACATTTTTAACTGTAATAAAACTATAAACTTATCTATTACTAATTTATTACTATTTACTATAAACAGTAGATACGTATTAAATAATATTATTGTTATTGTTATCGTTATAATAATATGATATGATATTAATATCAATAGCATACCTACATACTCACTAAAAGTCATATTAACGATATATTATTATACAATAATTGTGAAATAATGAGATTTATGGTATAATTTTAAATACCTATTATATATTATAAATATTTTCAAAAAAATACAATTTTGAAGATTAGAGTGGAAGAGTATTCATGGGACAAATTACTCAACCACTAATAAACTAAAAATAGTATAAAAAATACCATCTGCATATAGATGCTATTGGACACGAATCTTAAATATTATATACAATAAATCACGATTGTAATTTTTATATTATCATCGTGATTATTATTACAAACTGTGCACGCGAGCAGTATATGGCATACAGGAATTATGTATGAAGTATGAAAAAAGTATACGCGCCCAGTCAGTTCTTTAAAGTATTATGCCGATACAAAATTACAAACATCAATTAAATACAGATTATATTATAATCGAGACAGCACAATATAAAAAAATTATATATTATAATATACATATTACGATGAATGCATTACACAATCTCTCTCCCTTTCTCACACTCAATACCTATTTGCCGTTCAATTGGCTCGGGTTGATAAATATATTGATACGTAACGCGTAACGTCACATTGAATAATCAATATCGAAATCACATTTTAATATTTACAAAAAAAAAAATAAAAATAGAATTTGTATTTTGTGTTAATAAAACGTTTGAGGTTTTCACATCTCAGACATAATTACAGCGATAAAAAAAATAATAGTAATAATATTATTATAAATACTATTATCGTATGGTATAATTCTCTATCGTAAGTGTGATTAATGATAAAGGTTCGATACACTATCACATCGGCACCGTATTCCGTGTTAGGCTATGTGGTTAACAGTCTATCGATTACCAATGTTACCATAGTATATCAAAAAGTTGAAAATATTCAACTACTCCTATTAGTGTGTGGTTATTAATGAATAATGATTAAAGTAATAGGTATCGTTTTACTTGAACAATATTATTTATTTTGATAAATATTAAGAAAATTCTGAATATGGACAATACGGTTATAATAGGTGTGGAATATGGTAACAGTGTTATAGTAACTTTATACTGTACATAGGGTTGGTAATCAACGAAACCTGGTTGCGAACATATAGTATTTCGTTTGAGCGTCATTTAAACGATTAAGTCAGATAAACGATAATTTTTAAAAACAAATCACCATTAACCCAACCCAAGCGTATAAAATCTTCGCCGTCAGCCACCTGTAATATTTTTTATGATTGCGCTTTGCAGGTAATTCCGGTTTCACACAGTGTATAGTGCAACAGACTAGATGCCGTTTTAAGCAATGACATCATTGTGCACCTACGCGTGAGTGTAATAATATTTAATCTCATTCAATCACGCGGGCGTGAACCTGAAACTTTCAAGTGTCCTACAGTAGTACAAAACATTGTTAAACAAACTATTATACTTGGTACAGTGTGAAGACGTAAAGGTTATTTTAGATAATAGATGCTACGCCGAATCGTCTGTACTTTGTTGAGTCTTTTTAGCTGTACCTCATCCATACCTATGATTTTATAATGCTGTTAAAAAATGAAAAAAAATGATAATTAAATGTCGCGATAGATCATTTTTTAATTTCATTGTTCATATGTCATTTGTAACAAATGTTCTTTTGAAAAAAAATAAAGGCTTTCATTTCATCATCAGACATTTTTAGTAATATTTTTACATTTTACCCAATTTCACAGCAGATACTGCAAATATTACTATAACGCAATTTTCAGTTTTAGAGAGCACTTACTAACATACATTTCAGAGAACAGCCCACATCTTCACGATGTTATTTTTCTAACATGGTAAGTATAGATATATATTTTTTGTTTATATGATAGCTTTTTTTTGTTAAAATAAAGCTAATTACTTACTAATTAAATACTGACTGGTTTATTGTTATTTGAAAAATCCCATGTGTTTTCTGTGGCTAATCCTGTACAATTGTCCATACTAAATTAAAAATTGGGGAAGGGGTCAGAGGAACTTATTCCCTCTTCAAATTTAATGCTCATCGAATATACTATATAAAAATATAATCTAGAAAAACTCTAATATAATTTTTTAAATAAGAAACTAATATTTAAAAATTATGTTTTTGTGAATTGTAATAGTATATTATTATACATGATATAATAAAGAATCCTAAGCAGCTCTTTAGAAACAAAATAATAAATAAATTTCTAGAATATTCTTTTACGGTATAACCCAATCTTTTTTTTTATTTAAGCTACATATATATATAGGAATAAAATATTAATCTTTGAATAGGGTAAGTACCACCCGTCTAGCGGAAGTAAACACAAAAAGTGGAGAAATGGTCATCCGTCCCACTTTAACGACCACATCAAAAAAGTCGATACATTTTATATCATTATTGTTGCAGTCTGTCGGTGGCCGAAAGGAATACATATATTGTCACGCCGAAGGTCGAGCGCCTGTGATCACACCTTCAACGAAGCACTGCACGTCGTCGAAATACGAGTCATTTTTACAACCGAGATTTACGGGTACGTCTAAGAATTGAAAGATAATAATTACACTATGTTTAGACGCGTGCATATGATTATTCTATTATATTGATGGTTGGCGAAAAATCAGTTTCTCACGATAATAAAGCCGTCATAGGACAATCGCTATTATTATTATTTTAATCTGTTTGTACTTAGGCGAGTGTTATGCAACAACGCAGAATTTATTGTAGCACCGAGTTATGTTAAAAATTGCAATGAAATGCACGCGATAGCTGTAGATAGATAAACAATATTTAGAAGAAGGCGATGATTGAGTTATTGTTTCCGTGTTCCGTCTGCACATAATATTATTATCTATATTTTACATACATGACAATAGTTAACAAATACCAACGCACGCAACAGCTTATTATACTGCGGAAAGTTGACATTTTTCAAATCGTTTCTTTTCGATGGACTTATTATTTGTACATTAACAGAATTGTATACACATTTTCAAATCTTTGGTTTTATATATATATATATATATATATATATATATAGGGTTATATATTTATATTACTGTCCTTTGTTTATATTTTTTGTAACTTTAATATATAACGTAAATATAATGTATTATATCTATAATAATATCATATTAAAAGTTAATACAAGTTTATAATGGATAGAATTAATATTTGATGTCTAAAAATTAGTAATGAAAATAATCATCAACTCTCATCCCTTTTTGATCTTAAAAATAAATAAACCTAATATATAACGATTTAACTATTTGAATACTAATATATATGCATTTGTCACGCATTATTATTTTTTTTCTCATGTTTAGAATTTTATGTTTAAATCTAACAATAAAATTGTCGAGTGGTAAGATAATTTGCGCGTTTAAAATAACATAATGTATAAACTATTATCTAAATAATTTATTATACTTAAAAAATTGCAACCGTAACAGTCATGATAGACAATCACGAGTGTGTGTGTTTAAATAAAGTATCAGGTGGTTAGGTTAATTTATTTAGTGTAGGTTTATAAAGTATAGTTCAAGTATACACATTTTAGGATTCGGAGATAACTACACGAGTACAAGTATATGTATTGCCAAAATTTGACTTAGCTAACCATGCGTGATATAATTGAAATGTGCCAAGTCTTGTTGTCACTATTATTTGTTTGAAATTTATTTCCAGAAAGGTGCCAAATATTTAGAATGTTATTAAATTGTTAATTTTATGCTAAAAATTCGAGAACAAAAGTTACGAAGTTGATGATAACAGGACTTCAATAATAAAATCACTATAAATCTTATTTCAACTCAATAATCAATAATTTAAATCTATTATTAATTGTCATCTATAACAGAAAGGTTGTATAAACTATTATAAACTGCATATATATTTATTAATCATCTATCGTTACAAACTTACAACTAATAGATTAGTAGAATATGTAATATAATATTTTATGTCCAATATCGTATAAAAACGTTAATAGATGATAAAAAATGCACCTAAATATTTTCAGGGTCTCTAAGTTATTTCAAGAAATATTTCAAATTAGCACACGAAAGTCCTACCAAATCCTAAGCAATTATCATCTCAAAAATGTATAATTTAGGAAATAGCAGTTATTGATTTCAGGTTTCATTTTGATTATGAAGTATTTATAATATGAACATTAAACATAATATTATGATTGATCTATCCAGAGAAAGTGGAGTATAAAGCATTTTCACTTAATGTATTTTTCAAATCAAACATCTTGTCACCCCTCCCCCTCGAAGTGGATACTTAGCTAATAAAGACCATTTGGCCTCTATAAATGATACTATTTTTTTGACGCATGAACTTCATATATTGCGATAACATATCATTATTGTAGCATACCGACCGGGTCAGTATATTTTATACAAATAATTTTTTCTATAACAGAAGACTTAAATCGTTCAATCATTACACATCGTATGTGATGCATCCATGCATACTATTCATACACCATTTCTAAATATTCTGAACTTGTCGGGCACACTGTAAGAATGATGATTCACCAGGCATATACTAATTACATTTGCTTCTTAAAATAATTATTTTTCAAACTATTTAGTATATACTTAGTCATATTTTCAAGTATCTACTTAGATTTTTATACCATTTATTAACTTAAAAAGCCTCTTTTTTATACTTAATTGTTGAGCATACGATTTCTTTAAAAACGATGATGCATCTTAATAATAATTCAAACGAATAGTTTTTGAGTTAGCTATTATTCATTTTTCGAACTTAAGTAGATAATAACCAATAATAAAATTTAATATGATTAAAACATAATATGAAGGCTAATAAGCTATGACAACGGTTAAACACAATACATATATAAAATATATGTAATATTTCAACTCGTTTAAATTTTTATTCAGTTACATAAACATTTTCAAAACAAAATTATCTGGTTAACAATTTTCAGCAAAATAGTGGAGTTTTCAACTGAAAGAAAATTATTTTGTATCACTACTATACAGCCATTATACAGGTCACTCATTAAATAACATAGATATATTATGGTAATTATAACTAGATAGTTGGGTATGATTGAAAAATCAAAAAATCAGAATTTAAATAAATGCATATTATTATATGCATGGGTGAACCATGCTTGGAGAATCATCATGTGTCTGTATCGTAATATATGCGTACGCCGTACAGGTGTGTGTAGGAAAGGTCGGGAATATAGAATATTAGGATAACGCAAAATACAGTGTAGGTATAATCCATCAAACGTGTTTAATTGCGCGCCAATAGTAGAAAACAATCATATAACATGGCATCGCTATATACTGTTATTGGTTATTATTATTGTTTTCGTTATACATTGGAACTTATCATCGAATAGCAATACATATATAAAAATAAATATAATAGGTATATAATCATGTAATAATATTATGCTCAACGCGTCACACGAGAGAATTTTATAATAATGATAATTTATTGTTTAGGCCTTTTATATTGGCGGTGTATTATGATGTCACACGATCAGAGACGAGAAGAATACTGAAATCATATAATGGATTTTTTCAGGACGCTGGAATATAACATTATCGTCATATAGTGTCATACGCACACAAATTTAAAATATACATATAGGTATTATTGTACTGGACGGGCATGAATTCATGACGCACATGGATTGTAGATCGCAATGTACGTAATAATATAAGAACGTTTTAGAATAATAATTATTTTAAAAATTTAAAAAACAAAATATTATCAAAACCTTTATTGCTTTAAATTGTATTACAAATGTTTATTGTTACCATACTAAGATTTAGAAAATTTAATGCAGCACCTCAGTACTAATTTGTTTTGTCTTAGCTTCATTTTATAAAAAGCAATGCGTGTTTAGTAATTTCACTGTTTCACAGTTGGTAAATAATCGAGAATTTCCAATAAATTACATCGATGACATGCAAATAAAAATCTATAAAATAAAATAAGACATATTGATGTTATACCGATCTATTTTCTCGTATTATCTCAAAAATGACTATACATATATATTAGATTATATGGAGAACATATATGAAAATGTATATGTAATATTCGTCTTCGCACACTGTGGATATATATTTTCCTAGTCCAAATATACGATAACACAGTCTTGATTCGTTTCTTCTTCCGCTCACTGCTCAATATTTTGTTGATTTGTGGCATGATCTTCAACCATATGATCACATCATATATCCAATATATCAAACACTATAGTGTAAGTACTATTAACGTCATATTATTCGAATAAGGTTACTACAGAAAACCTATGTCGATAATGTTGATTTTTTTTTATTTTACTATCAATTCACCGAAAACCGGACATATCATATGCAGATGATTGTTTCTGTTGTGGCGTCGTCACTAAGCGTTGTGAACGCTACTCTTATTGTACTGTGAAGAAATCTTCGTCTAAAGATATGTAAGACGTCTTTCAATTCGATATTTAATTATCTTTTCTCTACCCCCCTCCCCCTATCATCCCACTGACAGTAGTTTTTCTGATACTAATATCATGCATCTCGATGATATAATGGTCCGGCTGGTATGCTACGCGTGCCACCCAACCGTCATAATAGTTATAGGTTTAAGACGTTTCAGATAGCGATTGTATTTTATTTATTATATGATTAAAAGCTCCAGGCCTATAATAATTATTAACATTACGCAGCTGTATGAAATGTATATGTACGCATTACGTGTTTGTGTTGAATATTAATAATAAAAATAAAAAAAACACAGAATTTATAGTATTATTATTTATTATACATGTATAATATAAAACATATTAAATATTATTATATATTTATACAGGAGCACGCGTTACAACAGTCGAAAGAAGGCGGTAAAGGAAAATAAAAACCACACGGTCAAACGCGAGAACGTTTTAATATTTTACTATACGAATGTTGTGCGTTCACAATAATATTGCAACCATACGTAAAGTAATAGACGGTTTACCGACCCGCTGGGGTTATTTAAATTTAATATCATACATGGGTAATTATATTGTTAATAATTCCTATATTACAGGGTGTAGTGTACATTATAGGTATAGATACCTACGTATAATGTAAGTCTCTGTATTACATTAACGCGATACTTTTATTATGCGAGTATTTTTAGGCAGCTTTAAATAAGAAAACGATTTGAATGATAAATTCAGTTGCACCGTATAAATCATATGGTATAGTATACCAGCTGCGGAACGTGTTTTCTTTTCACATTTATTTTTCAACCCCCGACCACTCCTGCAATTGGTAATCGTCTGTATGAGACCACGAGTATAAACACATACGTAAATGCACCTAACCGTTGCTTGGTCAAACGGGAAAAGAGGGATAAAAAAAAAGATGTACACGTGGAGGTATAATCATATAGCTGATATATAGCTAATCATATAGCTAATCATATATAACTATAATTTATATCATGTAGCTCTTGTGGTTGTTTTTTAAAAATAACAATCATTAAGTCATTATAACTTTTAGTCCGTATAAATCGAGTGTTTTTGTTATGCAAAAGTTCAGAACATTTTTTATATCTATTCACTACATTACGTTTACCTACTTTTTACTACACAACGCACACACCATGTGTCACTCACAATAATATATTATTGTGTCCATGTCGATACATCTATTTATTTTTATTTAATATTATTCGATTCATATAAGTATAATAAAATGTGTTTACATAGTTCGCGTTATATGTATGTGATAGCTTTAGTACACATTACAACTGTATAACAACGATTTATAACTTTTGGAAACTATCCATGCCAAGGAATTCGATAAACAAAATAATATTGTCAATGAAGAAAAATTAAATATTTTTTTTTTTTTTTTGAGAAGCTTTCCACTCAAACAAGTTTAATTTTATAACTGGCATCTGTCTTGAATTCCTATCCGACGTTTCACGTTTTTCCCAGAAAACTCATCATTAATCATTTTTAACGTTAAATTATGATATTGTGATGTAGATATTTAATATTTATAGCATAACAATATACGTTATCATAATTGAATTTGAATATTTGGTCTACACCATTTTAAAATATTATTGGCAGTAAAAATAATACATTTATAACACCTATGACGATATTTTTAATGTTGCCACTTTAAACGACCATCGGCACTCTCGGTTTCAGTAGGTTATACTAATAAGGTTATACGCGTTCGCTATAATACTTATCCTCCCCCTCTCTCTCTATCTCTCTCCCACTCACTAATACTAAAAAGCTTTTACTATAGTCTTGCAATAAATTATGATTATTATGTGGTAAACATTAAACATTACCAGACGTTTAGCACACTCAAGACGTTTTGATAAAAAAAATTCCTATGCGGCAATAATAAAGAAAAACTTATATGCATTGTGCAGCATACCAATCCCGATTAATAACTATGTGTATATCTATATAAAATACATTTTAATGCCAAAATAAAATGTTGAAAATCTCTTGGTGGACACGTGATATTTCAATACTAGGTTAATAGCTACATAATTTATAGAATAAAGTATTGAGTGTGCAGCTATGCTGCAGTTTAATCGACACTCGCACATCGAAAAATAGAATTCTGCATTTCCGATGTTACAGGTCACAATAAATTATTGCGCGAAGTTATCTGCACTGAATAGTGTTATTCTTGGTATCTATTTATTCGATCAATTAATCATTCTATTATTATGTAAACAAAACACCAACGTTAACTAAAACAACAAATCAATCCAAAAGTATGCAAAACGCCAAAACACATTACAATATTTTACTTGTACAGATACTATGATAGTATGATTCGTTTTTAAAATGTTATCATACATTCTGTTAAATAGGTAGTAATTAATTTTCACAACAATATTATATATGCACTCTGTATCAATAGTTAAAACAGCAACATTATACAAGATTTATTGGAAATACGTATAACGTAGTTATTTTTGAAATTTTGGCTGATTCGCTCGTATTTCTTTTTGTCGATTTATATTGCATATCTGCAATAACATATAGTCCCGCCAGAATTTGTTTGATAAATTTTAAATGTTTTCATTTGGAATTTTCGCTGTATAATATATGTCTATCGTGTATGCGGTTTCGTAATACGGAAACAAAATATGTTGTTACGCGAAATCGACAATGTCATATATAATTACAGACAATTATTCTGCAGTACACTATACATACAAACCATTAACATTTGCGCCGTTTGTATACATTCAATTAATACGTTCAATAATTTATGTTTGTAATATAAAAATGGTATTTTTTAATATTAAAAAAACAAGACCGTACTAATTCTATATAAGAATTTTTTATTATTGTTTAGATTTATTGATAATTTTCATAATATATTTTTAGCTCGCGATTAGTTTTTGATTTCAACTATGTATGATTTTTCAACGATTTTAAAATTCAAAATCTTCCTCTACCACAAAAAATTATTTGTGTTCACAAATATGAAAATTGTATAACAGTTTTTCATCCTAAATACTTTTGGATAAATTTTACACGTTTCATTTTATTATAGTAAAGCTACGATTATATGTATATTTCACTAATCGATGTTCTTATAATTATATTATTTACCTTGTGGCTTAGTCAAATATATATAAATATAAATAATAGTAATTTTAAAATAATTTATTTTGCGCTAAAGGTGTTCTTGCTTAAAAACAAAAAAAAAATATAATTTATATTTAATAGCTTTTAAATGTGTTTGAGATGAATCCAATATTTCTGTAAACAAAGTTACAAGATTTATAGATTTTTTTCTGAAATTTATTGATAAATTGACAGTTAAAAATTATTTCATAAAATGATTTTTTGTTTTTCATAAAATACCTATATTATGACTAAACGTTATTATTAATATTTTATATATATAATTAAATCCTTGTGGTATCAACATTTTATTTATAATTGGAATACAAAAAGATATTGGTTCAGTTTGTTTTATTTTTATTACTGCAGTTATATTTGAATCGTGTTGATAATACACTTTTGATAAAAACACTATTTTGTACTACATATGGGTAGATACCTACTCTTTAAATATAAACTTATTGTACAAAGACAGTCCGAACAAATGTTATGAAACATAATGAAATGTGAAATCTTGCGATAAATTTATCATTATACATGAGCAGATGAGCTTGTGAGCATTTACGTGCATACATGTCTTTGGCAGACCAAACGAAATAAAAAGTTATACTAATTTGAAACATCTTTTTCGTAAGATTTCAAGTACATAATATTGTAATGATTAATATAAGGTTATTAATATACCTAATAACCGTATTCGTATTATTAACTAATTAACATTGTGGTATACATCAACAATAATATCTAGGTGTAGCCATACATTTTTTTTAAAAAAAAGAATAAAAAATATAAAAAAAATTAAGTACTTATGTAATATTAATATAGTCTTAATTATAAATACTCATTTTTAATGTTTATTTTATTCTATTAATTATTATATCATAAGTCATTACGCACGCTTATTTATAAAATGAGCCATTATGAAACTTTACATAATATGTATATTTGAATACAAATATAATTTCCATTTTCAAAGTGCATTAATTGCCATGATTGTAATTATTATTAAAATGGAGATAATAATTAGTTGAATAAACAAATTTTTACAATTTATCATTCATTATTATTTGTACGTATTATAATAACATAATATATTATGTATTAAAAGTGTTTTATTTATATTAATTTTGGGTAGTCTAATAGTCAAAAACTATATTTTCACAGACTTAATATGTATTACTAAAATCGCAATTTCTGTTTAACTTAAAAAAAAATCATGATTATGATAATATTTGTTAAATAAAGTAAATAATTTTAAAAAATATTACAATTTACAAAAGTAAATTAAAAAAATAAAATTTTCAAAGTATACCAGATTAAAATTACTTACGTTGACATATCGTTAACATGACTTAAAACGATTCACATTAAGAAAACAGAAATTTGTACTTGCTACAAAATCACCTTTAAATTGTCCAAAATATGTCCAGTATTAAAAAAAATATATAGTCTTTTATTACCCATCTTTGAAAATTCCAAAAATCAAATTTTGAATAACTGTATTATTAAAAAAATGAGTTGGCCATCCTTAGCCAATTAAACTGTATAATATAATACGTAATATAATAATATTTATCTAGATATATAAATATTATGTACATTAATAATTGTGCACTTGTATATATTTGCGAATGTCTGTGTTTATTATTTATGTATATATATATTTAGTGTTTTAGTTGATATAATTAATTATGTAATAACATAAACTATAATTTATAATATTTAATGGTGAATCTGACACTCAAAAATAACTCAACAATAACAAACACACATAATATTAAAAATATATCCAATGAACTTATTGGTGATTTTTATGGATATGTACGGATTATTCTATAATTATAATAATGAAAACAAAAAGACTTACGCATAAGAGGACATTTAGTTGAATTTTTAGGGAGGCTATAATAATGAAATGTAAAGTGCACCTCTTTCTATACACAAGTATAACATATTACATTTTATTTTTGGGGGTCTATTGAAACATTTGGGGGATAAACCTCCCCCCCCCCCTGATGTCTACCTATGGACTTAGATGATACGAAGGCGTTTGTTGTGTAAATACAATACGTAAAAAAATAATACTCCTGAACTTAAATAATATTTCAATATCATATTCAACTACGCTCCGTGATGTTCGCAAAGCTATAAACAAAGTCGCACGACCAGTGACGCAAAACATTATGTTATTATAATTATTATTATAGTCTATAACAGTATTTTTTTCCTGTTTAATTAATTCATCCCTTGCGTTACGATTCAAAGGTAGACAGCTACAAAAATAATAAGATTTATATAAGTTTAGTCAATGTTAGCAAATAATATAACACTTAATTCTTAGAATTTAAAATACTAAACTCGACCATAAAGTGACTAATATGCGACGTTTATATTTTTTAAATAATAAATAACCATTGTATAAAAATAATATATTCATTCTATTTAATACATATCTACTGTATAATAAGGTGGTTAGGCAATCACGATATATGACTGTCTAATAAATTATTAAATCAAGAAATATTTGTTTTTATGTCATAGGTATATGGATTGCGTGGGACCATACTTTGATATAGGTTGCCAAGTGACAACATTATTAGAAAAACTAGTCAATACCACTAGCGAAGCGTCATAGATGACAATGAGTTAATGTTTACCCACTTACGGACAAATAGTTTGGTATTATTGTATTTTATTTACTAAGTTCATTGTAATTATAATATAAAAAATATTCCCGGCCATGCGCGCCAACCAGTCAATCCAGTAAACATCCAAATACAGTATAAAAATAAATGTGAGATGGTGTAGACTTCATCTTATTTTGCTAGGTCTAGTTTGCAAGGGAAATAAAAAAAACATGCAGATAACGGTTATCATTGCGCTATGAGGTATGTCTGGTCATTTATATATTTGTTTTATTTTATTTTTAAGTGCCTCGCTATTTACTCGGTTATCGATATCTCGTCATCAATGGCCTCAAACTTGTAATCATAGTTAGTTTTTAATTTAAAGTTTGTTTAATTCTTGTATGAGTATTAATAATATTGATATTATTTATATTAATTTATTTTCATCGTCTTATGTCTTCCCGACCTAAAGACTAATACTTACTCGCTAATCACCACTGGTAAATGCATGTGAATATAATATAATATATGTATGCTATATTTTTCTAAAAATGTTTTTATCTTTGTCGTTGAACTTCTCCGTTTCTCTCGCTCTCTCTTTCTCTCTAACACACAAACACACACACACACTTTTAATGGTTATAGATGGATCAAGTTGAATTCTATCTTTTTAAGACCAATGTTGGCCTCCAAACCACTAGCACTGCTATCAGATCATTTATTTATAGGTATAACGTGATTTAAAGAATATATATTTAATTCATTTTGAGTTATAATAATGGCTATAAATAATATAGGTATTCTAGAAACATTGTCTTTGCCTAATAAATTATTTTTCTAATATAATTAAAAAATTAACAATGGTTGCTCACACTAAAGAAAAGCTTTTAATTAACTTTATTTACATTTATTTATATAATATTATATTGGAATTATTGTATTGCATTATTAAATTGTAAATATAAAATATACATTTGTTTATTTGTATAACAGCATTTAATTAGAAATTTCAAATATTTTAACTTTGCTCAAAAATAATATGGGCAACAAAAAATAGAATTCCAATATTATTTTTACTCAAAATCTCTATAATAAATACTTGTGGCAATTATCTTTTATCATAAGATATGTGAACTGCATAGACACGTGTCCATTTTTTAAATGTGTGACGGTGATTTGTTTTAACATCGCTTTCTATAACAACTATAAACAAACGTTTTACTTTTAATCAAAATTAACTTACGCATATTTTTACCCTAATTTTACAGATTTATTCAATATTAATCTTCTAAAATCTAAACATATCAAATATTATTTTTAGATTTCTCGTTTAAAAATAATTATTTTAGACCTGTTGTTGACTCTATAGTCTATGTACATTATGACATTATGTCATTATATAAGTTCTGAAGTTTTCTCGTTATGAAATTTAAAATTTGTATATGAACTAATTAGTAATACACCTGTAACAACTATCAGTTTAAAAACATAAAAATAATCATACATCACTCGTCATCCAATGCGTAAGGCTTTTATAGCCACATTTACCTAACACTAAACAAACACATAATATAAAGTAGTTTTATTACACTTTTCGGATGCTATTAGATTATTTCTTGATTTTATTGGACTTGTTTCACCGGTATAGCAATTAATACTATATATACAACAATACAATATATTCCTTATGTTGGTAAATTATTTTCCGAGTAAAACATATTGAGTTCAACAATATAAGAGAATAATCCTGCAAACAATATAATCTATAACAAGTTTATAAATTGTCAACAAATTTGTTGGGTATTTTTTATAATGTTCCAATATGTCTGTTATGGTTATGCTCCTATTTTTGAAGATCAGTTCGTCATTAATTTTATAAATTATAATTTATGTTTTTACATAGTTTATAACTATAATATAATATAGGTACTATACACGTATCACGTAAGTAAACATAAAAATTCGCAAATGTATATAATACGTGTAAGTATAGTAAGTACACTATTACTATAGTATATAATATGTTATACCTTCATAAATTATAGATAAATATTATTATATCATACATATGTGTGTGTGTATACACAACGTTATATAAACTTCTATTTTTTTTTTTTTTAATGTAAATTCCACTTTTTTACTTTAAATTGTTCAGACAATATTTTTTTGAAAATGTCGATGTACCTATCTAAATCAATTATATTAATAGTTTCCGATAGATAGTTATTAAATAGTATGTGCTATATAAGAATAATATAGGTTCACAATACTAGGTTTGGAAAATATGGGGGAAATGATGGTTTTAAAAATAATAATAATAATCAATATAAACCTATCAAAATATTAAAGTTTATAAGAATAGTTCGAGTATAGTGAACGCTAGTTTCAATATTACATATATTTTATATGTTTGTAATTTTAGCTAATTACATATCAACATTATTAACTAATTAAAAAAAAAAAATTATTTACCTGTTGAATAGTCCAAAATAAAAAAGGGGGCTATATAAAAACAGAAATCTGAATTGCTGCAAGACATTCCTTAAGTGGTATTACATTACATATTTTTGACCACGGCGGTCGAAATATTTGCATGCGCAGAGAAAGCCGTTAGTCGTCGTATAGATACCTAGCTATACCCGGACTGTACATAGTAAATCACAAAAAACAAAACAACAATACTCACGAATAATATGCAGTATTATTATTTACCGTTGTAATGTATTATATTATTATTTTGCGCGGAGAAACAATTATGCGCGTCGACATTTACTCGTATGATACCTTGTAGTGATACTACCGTATAAAAGTAATATGCAATATAATAATATAATATTATAATTTATAATAAATAAACGCCGAGGCGACGGATGCCCGCGGCGCGCTGACCACGATTAAACAACGATACTGCACGTGCACATTACAATAATATTATGTATTATACGCGAGATCCACAATATATTATAGTAAAAATTATTCGCAATTTTTTTTCACGATTTTTATTATTGTTGTTTGCGCCGACTGTACGCTCTGCATAATAATATTATTATTATTAACATTATGTACAAATACGACCACATTGTGTTTTTACGCGCCCGATCGCCGCAATCATTATATTATCATAGCATACCCACAATATAATAATATATCATTAGTATATTGGCAATGGCCTTAGCACGTACCTGCAACTCCTGTCCCAATGATTTAAATTTTAAAACATCCCGCGGCCAACGTGTTTTTTATTTTCCCCGGCGCGAAAATAGCCGTATCGCGGCTCTATACCTTTCTGTTGTACACCTGCATAACCTACAGCAATAGAAGACAGTGCGGTTCTACGATACCATCATATGCACTTCTTATTACAATAATATAATATTATATACTAAATGGTGATTATTGTATGATGTGCCTACAGGCTATAATATAATATATTTGCAGAAACAAGGATTTTTTTTTTAGTATATAGGAGAGACAAGACTTAGTATATCTACCTAATAATTAAAAAATGATCGATAGTGTCTGTGCCAGTATCAATGCCCAATTATATCATTATTAAAATACACGATGTATATATATAAAATATTATATAAACATTATTATTACCGTCTGCGTGTGATTTTTATTAAAATCTAAATATTGTCACAAACGCCGCCACCATCGTTCAGCAACTATATTTAGAAGCTTTCATTAATCGACGACCGTGTGTCGCTACTGCACTTTCATCACTTATTTGTCTCCCCTTCGGTCCACATAAACAATAATAATAATAATATTCATATTATTATAGTGAAATCATTCTGTTGTATATCACTAACTGCACACAATAGAATACGTACTTATACTATTAGGTAATTACTATATTATGTGGATACTACTGCAGTAATATTGCATTAGTGGATCGTGGGTGAATTACCTAATAAGTTCCTACATAAATATATACACAATTTGATATGTTAGTTCCTATTCGAAAATTAAATCAAATAAATAAGTAATTGCTTCTTTCAGAAGTATTAAAATATTTGATATGTAAATAAGTTCATAAAAATAAGGTAAATATGTATGTTCTTATTTTTTTTAAATCTTTATTTTATTGATTTATAAACTATTACTAGGTATCAATTATTAGTTATTTTAAGAAATATATGATGTTATATAATAGTAATTTATTAAAACATTATGAATTATTGATTTTTGGTATGAGGAAAAAATAAAATAAAATTTAGACCACTCACAAAAAATAAGAATAATTAAAAAAAAATGCTGCTGTTAAAAGATAAATAAAAACTAACGATGGCTGCCCCAATTATATTATAGATGATATGTTGACAATACAAACCAAATATAAACCAAATCAGAAAACCAAAAATACCATTTATCCACACGCGTTACGCAAAATATAAGCATTGGGCAACTACACTGTACGGTCAACGAAGTGAGCGGGGATAACTAGTCTAGTCTATAGAATAATATATAAGTAACTCGTGCGATAAAGATTCAATAGTTTTATAACTAGATAACTTATTTAAATTAATTCATCTGGATATAATTCATTATTGGAAATAAGCATATGTTTGGCAGAATTATTAACAATAAATTATGATTATTGATTCATAATACATATTTTCTATTTTTCATCGTTCTATATCACTATAACTGCGACATATAATTATAACGGTGTTCCCTGCAGAACAATAACGGATATTTACAACATAGTTGTTGTAAAACCAATGCGTTCATCGCACCACGCAGAATCCAAATGTGATAATAAAATATTTTTTAAACTTAATCGATGTTTATATTGCCAATTACCAATATGTACGTTCAATTTTAAGTTTAGTGTCAATTAACGGTCCGGATATCATTGTCAGCGTGCGGCTAGTATACGTCTATATTGTTTGACGCTCTAATAAAACCGTACTAATTTAAACCAAATTTTAAATCTGATATAATATATATGTTTTGTTGTATACTACCATATTGGTTGTATAAAGAAACAGAGGAAATAGTGGGAATAGCACTGTGTACATTTTTATTATATCTTCAAAACGAAATTTTTCCATTATACTTTTTGAAATGTGTATGACTTTGTCTAATTGTACACACTATGTGTGAATTTACGTCACCCGAATTTCTAGAAAAACAAAGACATAAAATAAAATGAATAGTTTGAGAAACAGTGATGGATGAAGGTGCAATATCTGTCCACAGCAAAATCAAAAATGATTTTTACATGGCTATTGACTAAAATCTTTTTGATTGAAAAATGGCCATTTGAAAAAATTACCACTTTTGACGACCACATATAAGTATTATATTTACTTAGCATGAATACTGACACACTCAATAGATTTATTTTAAATATTTTTAACATGATTTATTTGTTATTTTATATGAAAGCACACTATATAGGAGCTTAGACCTTAGTACCAACTTGGTTGTAAATAAATATAAAATTATTTAACTATGAATAATTTTTTTCTATAATTTTTTGTCCACTAAATGAATTAATTAATTTACTTAAGCAATATCAATTTTGGTGCCATTGTATGAAGCGTTTTCTTTTGACGACCGATCCGCTATGTTACAAAAATTGCCGATGTCCGCCATTGCAGCTACAACAAAATCTTCAATATGACACTCGTTGGTTCCTTTCATTATCCGGAAGTACCCGTTTTCGCCCCACCAAAGTCCCCATGAGTTTGAAACGATCTACAAGAATAATAATGAAAACTCTTACTGGTAACACTTTGTTGGTTGTTAACTGTTGTATTGTTTATGACGTATGTTACGTAATTTTTTAATACATTGATGAAATATTACAATATAACAATATCCAGTCAGTCATTGAAATATAGGTAATATCGTCATATATATCTATCATTATTTCTGTACACAACTCGTCTACCTTACAGAGCCATAGCCAGGATTTTTTTATGGGAGGGGGGGGACTAAATACTTTTAATTTGAGTTATTGAAAATCAAAAACAACAACAAAACAAAAATACTGATAACATATTAACGTTGATATGCCGTTAACGTATTTACTATTTTAAATAATTAAAATTTGTAAGACAATTTCCATATTTCAATTAAAATTTTTCAAAACAATATAAAAAAATACGACCAATGGGAGCGCTATAGTCACTTTCGCCCCCCCCCCCCCATTGATAATGTCACTGTATACATATTATATAGATATTAATATAATTTTGTACTTATTCAACTATCGTATGGTATTTGTTTGAAGCTCATCATACATCATAAATACATCATAATATAATATACGAGTACATATAACACTATAATGTTACCTACCCAATACTTTACTGTTTTGCCATTCTGTTTCTCTTCACCCCAGCCAACAATCCTTACAGTGTGGTATCCTGTTTTCGATCCCTCGGCAACGTTTGAACATTTGTACACACCCGATTCATACATGAAAAATTCTTTTGACACTTTCATCATGGCTTTAAATATAACAATAATGATATTATAGTTCACTCAACTTTATACGTACAAGTCACGTACGACTGTACGAGTTCAAGTAAACGTTTAAATGCGCCAGTTTCCGGTAAAATAATTTAAAATACAAAATATGACATGACAACGCTATTAACAATGGTATGATAAATTACAGTACACACCTTGAACTGATCCCCAATTCATAATCTCATTCATAATACCCTCTTCTGTGGTCACTCTGTACATCAGACCTACTCGTCTGAGTTGTGCAGTTTTGGTTGAACGCGGACATGGCACGATTAAGTCATTGTTGCTACTCTTATTGGATACTGCACAACCTGTCATTCGTCCATCCCACGGGTAACATTCTTCAGTGACGAGTCTGCCAAATATATTTGTAGCAAATAAATAGGCACGATCGAATCCTAAACTGTTAAAATTTCTACTAACCCAAATTTCCTAACCCAATTCCAAGCACTGGCTAAATGGCCGCCTTGGCATCCTCGCTGTGGGTCGAAACTGTTACAGGACAACAGGTGTTTTGGTGACAACGCGTCGCTCATTAGTCCTCTGGTCGTTATAACAAAACGGTCGGTGATCACTTGAACAGTGCTTATAGCCCAGGACGCACCGCACCAACCCTGATCCATAGGATCAGTAATTCTTTCACCCCAAACTTTGCGTAGATCAAAAGACGACTTTAGATCATCTCTGTGGAATACAGCTTTCAAAGGTACAATTTGTAAAATCTGAATAAAAACACATTTAAAAACCACAACAAAAAAACTCAAATGAACGAAAAAACTATACATAAACAATATATTGTACCTACTATTATAATTTATGAAAACGTTATCCAAGATATATCATATTATATTGTTGCAAAAAATATATAGAAACGTTTTAAAAATATTTTGATTGCCATGTAATTATTCTTAAAATTTAAATATTATAAAAAATACTATGTAAATATAACTAACTTTAAATATATCTACAATATTTATAACTTACAAATAGTACAGCAACCACATCCTTTTCAGACATCGCAATAGATTTTAATTATGAAACAAATATACTTATTAAATCCTGACAATAATTTATAAAGTTAAAGTAATGAATTATATTATACTTATTTTATATTACTTATTAATCATTATATTACCTAATAACAATTAACACAATTTAAATATTTAATGTTAGCATTGGCCCCAACAGTTTTTAAAAAATATTACATTACAGTCGCGATATTTTGTTTTAAAAACGGTTGCATAATATTCATTTCCGATATAGCTAAATTTAAACTATTTGGAAACGCATTTTTTCTGCATAATTTTTTATGTTAATTAAGTAAGCGTCTATTTAAACATTATGTATAATTATTTAATCGTAATAGAGTAAAAACTTAAAACCCGTTAGATAAGGTTTTCTATGTAAAAATATTGATGTGTCTCATACCTTTTCCGGTGATTGCAGTGTACCTAGCCGCCACTTAAGTCCGTCTTCATATGTTCTACCCCAAAATTCACTATAATTTCTGGCCGACCATCCAAATTGACGACTTTGGATTTTAATCGTATCCAAGAGTGACGGATCAATAAGACATTCGTTGTGATTACATATCAGTGTCGTATTTCCATTGATTTTTTGACAATGGCTACGATAAGTATTAGAAATTAAAACTAGGTAATATTATAAGAAAATGCAAAAATCATCGAGCCGTATGTATAAATGTCTTTTATTTGAAAAATATTTCTGAATTAGGCCATGTTGGGTAAAATTGCAGGTAGGTAAAATATATAAAAAAAACTCACCATTTATTGCAATTGATATTAACCACTTCACCATGACTACAACTTGCTAGAAAAATACAGTACATTAATAAAATAAATATTAATATATTAATATGATTATTTTAGTTAAGATATTCATTTGACTAAATGTCATAAATTCCGAATTATTAATAGTTAAGACGTCTTAGTCAATTTCTTTTTAGACTTTATGAAGGATTTTCTGACCAGTATTTTATGTGATTTTAGTACTCTTAATAAATTTGATTTAAAATAATGTTATTATTCTACATAGATACATATACACTTCACCACACTAAATTTTAATATTTAATTGGCGATAACAAATTAGAAATATAAACTTAATTTTTTTTTTTTTTTTGGGCGGAGCATGGAAAATTGGCAAAATATCAAAAACCTATACAATATTATTGTATTATTTAACAGATAATCACCGTATACAATAATACATCAATACATCACTTGTGTAAATGGGTATGATTATTAATAAATAATTTATCAACTGCTACTTTTAAGTATTATAGGTAGGTATGTATTTATTTTTTCATGTAATATTTATCTATATTATTAAATATTTAAACATTATCCTTATTCAATCAGATTACATTATGATTACAACACGTCATATTATTAAAATAAATAAAATAGCTACGATTGAAGAGGTGTGTTTTTTAATAATTAAAAATACTCCAATATTCAAGGTCATTAAGATGCAGCAGCTCATATTAAGGAAGGATAAGTATTATGCAATATAAAATATGGATACATTTATCATAATAATGTATTAAAGTAGATTATCATTTATAGTTAGTTGTACCACATTGGTAATATCCATTTACATACAATAAAAATGTTGTAGGTACAATTATGTATTATACAACGACGTCTGTACCTGTTGGGGTGCGCAAGGGTAAGGTTATATTTCTCCTCCTCATATTTTCTTCCAAAAAACAAATCGAATTTAACATCATGATAAATACACTGTAAAGTACTATATTAATTGTTAATCATTTATAATAATTATAATTTATAAGATAAATACTAAATTTAAAAAAAATCGAGAATTTTAGTTTTATTTTTTTTTTGTTTTTTTCAAAAAACATTGTTAATACATAACATCTTCTGTTTTATTGTTTTATCAATTATTACCACGTTTATTAAATTTGAGATACACTACTGTGTTTGGACTACTAAATAATATTAAGGTGAAAACTACTTACGTTGAATAATTAGCGGATCGGGCGCGAGTAGTTCGACGCCTTTGCAGAACGACATGAAGTCCGGACAACAGTCCCCGGATCCGGTGCGATTAACATAGCATAATTCATCACAATAACACAACGTGCCCAATATCGGCACGGAACAACTATCATTACGCCTATCAGAGCAGCAACCCACTTTCGCGCAGAAATCTCCGGCCAAGTCGTCTGAGATAGCTTTGTAACCAATGACATTAAAATTAAAAAATAATGTTAATAGTAAATACAAATATAAAATAGATTTTGTTTGAATTTAAAACGAGTATATTATTTTGTTTACTGTTTAATTATATGACTTCTATCAATTTATTTTATTAGGTAATTGGATTTATTATACGTTGATTATGCTATAATTATTACTTTTAAAATGTTATTTTTTTGCAAATCCAGTTCAAGACATTATGGAGTTAAGAGAAATATAAAGATAGGCTTTTTGGATAATTTTTGAATTTCAATGTTAGTGCTATGTATTGATTAGTTTTTCTTATTTAGCTATGACGAGGAGATGAATTCCCCCCCCCCCCAACGGGTCTGTGATTAATACTAAGTATAAATCCTAACCAAACTAAAATTATGCATACACTATTGTGTCTGGACCACTAAGTAATATAAAGGCGAAAACTATATACTTACGTTGAATGATTAGCGGATCGGGCGCGAGTAGTTCGACGCCTTTGCAGAACGACATGAAGTCGGGACAACAGTCCTCGGACCCGGTGCGATTAACATAGCATAATTCATCACAATAACACAACGTGCCCAATATTGGCACGGAGCAACTATCATTACGCCTATCAGAGCAGCACCCCACTTTCGCGCAGAAATCTCCGGCCAAGTCGTCGGGGATGACTTGGTCAGCCGTCACGATTTGCAGGGCGCAAGCAAACGTTATTATCGCTACTGAAGCCACTACAACAATCCGGTTGCAGTTCTGGTACCCAGCCGCCATCTGACAGTGATTTTGACGTTTTTGAATAGTCTGCAATTGTAATTGAATACATTTTTTCTACTGATAAAATTAAAAACTAACGTCTAAAGTATGAGTTAGAAGAACTAGATTCAATTTGTATTCTATAATAAATATTTATTTAAATGTATGTGTGTTCAATTAGTGCTTGAATTCCAGATTTCTATAAAAAATTGTATAGCAAAATTTACCAAACCAAAAAATTGCTATTAACAGTAATTGAAAAAAATCGAAAATTTCCCATATCTATAAATACCTAAATATCAAAAATAAAATAAAATGTAAAAATATTTTGAAATGTTAATCATGTATAGAAAATGATAAACATTTAATAAAAATTTAAAGTCTCTTCTGTTATTCGTTCTAAAATTACGCCAAAAAGCATAAGTTATCGATTTTATCGAGTACTGATTTTGCATAAAAATGACCGTTTACTCTTAATTTTTTCTCCCTCGGTTATTTTAAAAAGTATAATAGATACTGAGAATTATTTACTTTTAAATTACTTTTGAAAATATCAACTAGATCCAACTTACAACCAGAAACCACCAAATGTTACAAATCGAGTCATTCTTACTGCCTATATAATGAGATTAGGTATGAGAGATACAACAATTATGTATTTAAAACACACGCATAATTATTGTAAAATTAATACATGCATAGCTCTACTAAAAATTTAAAAGCAATTAAAATTCATATATTTAATAACTTATTCTTAAAGTACAATATAAACAATACGTTTTCAATAAAAAAAATTTATTTTTTAATTCACTGGAATAATGTTAGTTAAAATTACTAAATAATATTTTTACTTTGAAGCTTGAATTGATACGGCATACTGTGTTACGAATTGAAAAACGATAAATAACATATATCATACGTGTATCTTTTATTTTATAATATTATTATATACTTATGTATTATAATATGATATTACTTACGTTATACTCAATGAGAAACGTAGTCCATCGGATCCACGTGCTGCAGCTGATTTACAGTTGAAAAATGTATGTTTTTAAATAGTTTTAGTATTTTCTGAATCATTGACAAAATTATTCGTTGTTATTAACATGCAACATTCATCGATAAATTTATAATTATTCGCAATTCTGCTTATTATTAAAATGTTGGTCTTAATAAACTTACTGGCATCAACGATGTACCAACACTGAACATTTCTACGTTATACATGAACCTACCTGTAGATCGACAGTTTATATATTTATATCGTACATACATGTATAACCCCTTAATATTCAACATATTTGTGTTGAAATTATTTGAAGAAAAAAATATGATAGTAATAGTGCTATACTAGTATTTTTTTTTTATATGCTAATATAAAGTAATAAAACTGGTAATAAAAATCTGATACTGGTAATAATTAATAACATATACCTAATGTAAATACAGTATTTACCTTCGGCTATGTACCTATCTACGTTCAATTACGAGGATTTTATTTGTTTTAAAATAATATTTTTTCCCAATTTTATCAATATTTATTTTATTTATCTAATAAATCAAAAATATTTTTGGCTTCGACCCAGTATAGATACTGATTTTTCAGCATTACTATACAGGTAATTTTATTCATTTACATAATATTAGATAAGACAAGTACAATAATTATATAATATACATATATATTAATATTCTAATAATACAACGATAATAATATACGATACTCATTTTCTATAAGTTGTACAGGATTATTTTTATTCATAAATATTGAAACGTCTTGCGAAATATAATATATTATACAAGTACATAGATTCTATAAAGAAATTTAAACCTCGAAAATTGTATATACTCGTAATTATAATAAAATAAATAAAATATACTTATTAAATATTGATTTTTAGAAACGTTTTTAAAAAATGATGGTGCCGATTTGGTGTAAGGTTAATCGTGGGACGTTTTTAATAATTCGTATAAAATATAAAAACAAGTGATAGGGCCTTTCCAGCAAGCCGTAAATCGTTAACAATTTTAGACGGTGTTCGGTGTGTTGAACTCGTCGGAGCGAACTTAACAACGCTTATTGAAACTGATACTTCAACATTGTTAGAACATTTGTCTTTCTCATTAGAGAAGAAACATTAGGTACTGTGTAACCATATTTTTGGACGGGGTAGAACACGATTGAGAATGGTCCTTATCGGCCGTACCTATCTTTTTTAATAACTCGATTGAGAACGTTTTTACCTGCTAACTTTTGTACAATATTGCCGCATTGATTAAAAACACAAAATAGTATATCTGATATTAAATTTTAATATGATGTATTATTAACATTTGATACAGATTTTTTGTCATTTAAAAAATAAACAAATATCAATTCCTATTATTTGTCAGTTTAAATTTTTTTCTTAAATACTTATTTCCAATTAATTTTATATACCGCATGAAGTCATGATATCTTTATAGTTTGTTTAAGCTCTTAGTAATAAAAATTAATTGTAGAAATAATAAGATCAAAGTTATTTTCGATTGATTTTATTATTGTCACGGTTTTTGTTTGAGTTTCCTTCAAAACAGAAATCACTACATATGTAGGAAGATGGCTGCTAAAAGTTTAGATAAACGACAACATCGCTCAAAAAATCGTTCTCAATCGTTTGAATATAGGTAAAGGTAACGTACAAAATAGTATTTCAATGATTTACCGACAACCGTTCTCAATTGTATAACACCGTTTTGGACGTATCTCAAGCGTCTGATAGGGTTGGCCAACTATTTAAATTTAAAAAAAATTCTGCCTGTGACTTACCTACTTAACTACTTTCTACTGATTAATCGTACTTGAACGATCGCACCTTAATTGTACGCCATAACTCCAGTTACTCACACTACCTATTTCAATATTTTAGCTAGAGCTTCCAAAGATATTGACAATGCTCCTTTTCTTTATAATGTATTCACTAGTGATATTCCTAAAACAACCTTTGCCGAATTTGGTATTTACTTACACTGACATTTGTAGGTTCCAAAGAAAATTCATCTATTGATAAATTCTAGTATGATTCAAATAATAAAATAAAATACAATAACATTATTCGCCTATGGATAAAACGTTGGAAAATCAGAATTAATGAATCCTTTAGTTTCTCTTATATAACGTTTACGACTTATCTTAAGAGAAGAATGCCCTCAAGTTACGACGAGCAATATTCTAATTCCGGTCTGTTCGGAAATAAAATATTTTGCTATTAATTCTACAAATTTCGAGGCATTTAAAATACGCAATTTGAACAAGGAATTTTTCTGTTCATTATAATATAATATAATATCGTAACGGCTACTAGCTACCTACAATAATATGTAAGCTCCCCTAAAACAATTATATAGTAAATATTTTGTTATCTACTGTATTATATTTACGTACATTTTTTGAAAACCATTTAGCATTACCTGGAGGACACTCAGGTATTAGAAGAGCCGAAGTGGTTCTAGTTATTTTTCAAAATATTTGTATTCACTGTAATACTAGCTTAATTAAAGTTATATTTATTATTGTAGTAAAGTAAAACGATTTTTATATAATAAAATGTAGTAATATTTTGTTTATTATTATTTATTGACAATTAATTGATGAATCTTATAAAATATTAATAAATAAATATAAATTATCTCTATTATTACTTTTATAAAAATTAACATGTGTTTTACGGTAGCAAAGTGTTGTGAGCATTTGCAACATTTTAGGCAAGTTTACATTTGCCTATCATAACTAACAAGAACACAATCTGGTTTACCACAAGTAATTTATACAATATGGCAAATGATACTTATATCTACTAACCTACTCTATTTATGTTCTTATAGTAAAAACTATTATTATAAAATAATAATGTCAATGTGTTTTTGATAAATATATCAATTAATATATTATGAAAAACCTTGTACTAAATAACTTACAATAGATAATTGTTTTTGATATAATGAGCAATATTATGTCTTGTAATAATTGTAAGACTACATAATATGTAAGAAACATTGACCATATAAATTATTTTATAAAGATTAAAATAAATATTGACATAGTACCAAAGTATGGAGAGATCAAATTTACAATTTATAAATAAAATTAAAATAGAATACAAAAAATGTATAAAACATAATAACTCTATATGAAGTATTAGGTGGCTATAATATATTAAGAAAACATTTATATTTCAATGTACACTGTAAGAGTAGTAAAATTAAATTGTAAAATAATAAGAATCTTAAATTCCAAGTTGTTTTTCATTTAACGTTAGCCAGTCTTTATATTTTGATAACAGTATATCATCTGGTTGTACTATTCGCCATTCATTCACACAAAAAAGTCTGTATGAATCATTACCATACTTGCCAATTCCATACAACTCTATTGGGTACTTCCAATTTTTTGACAAGAAATCCGCTGTAGATAAAATATTATATATATTTGATGATGCTAGCAAAAGAGATATTTTCATTTATAATAATATTAACCTGTAAATCGTTTTATAGTTTTAACACGGGTATTTTCTAGTCCTAAACTCTCCACCGAAAATAATAAATCATGAGGATTTGCTTTAATCACATCTTCTGGTGTGGGCCATTTCAGTAAAAATTCATGAATTTTTGGAATTGCGAGTTTCGCTGAAAAAGTTCAATAAAAATATAAGTTTTATATTTATTTATTTTAAGTTTGGAAGAAACTTATTAATAAACATAAATCATAAAGTTTATGTACAATATCTAAAGATGTAGTGGCATTGATGTCAGTTACAAATAATCTTGCATAAAAATAAAATATGAGGTAGGAGGTATACTATGTGCAGGTACCAGTGAATGCTAAGATATGGGACAAACTTGCATATGCTTCCATTGTTTGTTACGGCATCATTTAACTAAATTAGGTATTGCATCCAAAGACTTATAAAAAATGATAACAAATTAAAATATTATATAAATGTATAAAGAAAAGTGCAGTAAAAATGGATCAATAAAAATAGTTAGTTACACAAATTATGTGAATCTATTAATTAATGAATAAAAAGATACCTAACACTATTGAGAGAAATATTCGAATATATATTTTTAATTTTGGAATAAAAATAGCAAGATAAAATAAATAAATAGAAATACTAGGAAATCTAGTTGACCATGCTGAGTTTTGTTCAAATTTAAAGTGGATTTTAAATAAAAACATGACTTAAAGAGTCATAAATAATAAATTCATAAAAAGATTAATGAGCCTAAATTCAAAAACTTAAAAATGTAATCCCACAAAGACAAATCTCTTAGTCTAATATAATATGTATCATATATTACATTATTATGTATTTTTTTTCAATGCAATAATGTAATAATTATTTACCAGTTACTTTTGTTAAAAATATAGTAGCAATCAACAGCTGCCATGGATTGTGAAACAAATCTTCCTGTATAAGAGCATATGGAGATCTAGGTGGGATCCATTGATGATCATTGTATGTCAATTCAAAATATTGACTAGTTTGTATTGCATTTTGATTTTTTATAAGATTCTTATAAACCAATCCAGGTCGTTTGCAACAAGTTATCTTCCGGGCATTCACATTCTTCTTTGTATATGGTGATAGACACTTCATTTTGGAATTTTTATCGATACATTCAAGTTTTCCACAATTTGTTTCCATTTCTAGGATAAAAATTAAAATGCTCATAATATTTAAATAAAGTGGTTTTGAAGAAACACTGTCAATAAATAAGTACTGTTCATGATAATCAAATATAAATAACCTAAGTAACTACCTAAAATAAAAATATTCTACTTACTGAAGTTTTCATAGTTTATTTGACATATAAGTAACATAGCAGTTAACAGTAAATTTGTAGAAATAATGTGAAGTTTTCAAAAAGATTGAAAATATTAAAAAGATAAAACTAGATATTTATAGAAACTATAATAACTATAATAATTATATAAGCAGTTGTATTTCATTTAATACCTACTTACAGAACAATTATGGAAAAAAATATCGACACATTCCAACACATAGACACAACAGGTATATTACCACTGGATAAATAACATTTTATGAGGGAAAGTATCAATAACACAGAATTTTACTAATATTTAGATTACTAAAATTATAAACATCATTATACTTTAAACATATTTTGTACTAATTAAACTTTGCTTGCTACTTAATATTTGATATTTAAATAACTTTAAATTTAATAACTTATGTAGGTTGTAGGACGCAGGTAACATGATTAAAGATAATATACAACTGATAAGCTGGTACTCTCTAATTCCTAGTTTACCGCCTTTTTACGTATTCGTAATTCGTAGATATATATATATTTATTATATTCGCTTGGAGCACTACACCTTATTTTGTGATTGTAGTTTGGTAGTCACTTTATGGACGACTCATCAGATGCCATTGGGTATTCTATATATTTTCAATCGAAATAAGTACTAGGACACTAGGTAGAGAGGTATTGATTAATTAGCAAATAATCACTTATCACACGACCATATGAAAAACTTAAGTATGAATGTATGATCTATTAAATAATTAATGTGTTTAAGACGTTAAGGTAAACATTTCCTCAAATAACGTTCAAAATAATATGTAACACTAATTTTTTCAGTTTCTATATGAATGCACCTGTATTGCCAATAAACGCCATAAGCCATAAGTGTAGTGAATTAAATACAAAAGCTGTTTTTACAGTTCATTGGTTCAAAAAAATTAACACTTGCACTCCATTCTCATACTTACTATGATTATAACAAAATATTATATTATAGCTATAATTTATATATTTTATATTAACAAAAAATATCTATATACACATAAAAAGCAATGTTCACAGAGTAGTCTCAACTGAATACCCATGTTAACGTTTATGTTTGTTATCTCTATAATATTTACCCAGCAATTCAGATTTATATAAATAAAATTGTATTGAAAGTTATGTGTAAGAATTAATGTTATTTGTGTATTTTACATTCTGTATGAATCAGACACAAAGTTAAAACTATACAGCAAGTGGTTCGTTAAGTTATACAATATATATGTAATATTTTATTATTTTAAATGTTACATTTTTAAATTATCAGTAATAAGTTTTCAATTTATCAAATCAATTAGCAAAAAAATACTGTTAAATTTTGAAATAATAACGATTTGTTACAATTGAGGATAGATTTTTTTTTTTAATTAACCACTAGTGTAAATAACAAAAAAATATAAAAAATAATAATAATGCAGTTTATTGAATATAAGTTATAATAGGATAACAGTAAAACAATAATAAATTATTATATTAATTTTAAATCATACCACAGCAAAAGCTATTGGAAAACATAAATAAAAGGATTTATTAATTGTATCTGGAAAATAATAATAATAAAAAAAAAACAACAACAAAGAATTAATTTAAAATGTTAACATGATGAAGTACAAACTTTATAAATAATTACTTATTATTATGTGTCTTGGGCATCTTGTTTTTCCACCATGACAAAATCATTACCACTGTGCGATTGCTGGCTACTTGATTCTGTATCAGTTGAAGAGGAATCTTCAGAACATCTATTTACAAATTTGAAAATAATTATTTTTTTATAATAATTTGATTTTTATAAAAATATTAATATTTTTAAAAAATTGTCTTTTAAGTATGTATTGAAAAGAAATACTTTTTAAGGTTAGTAAACTAAAATATTGATTAAAAAGTGTAAACAATTATACTAAGATCTTATATCAAATTTTATCAAAAATTACGGTTAAAAAAAATATTTTCATAACGTTAGCTGTATTAAATGATACTAGTATGATAAATTAAGTATTAGTATGAGTGTGTACAAAAAACTCAGTAGTAATAAGTTGTTTTGTGATATTAGTGATAACCGTGTTAACATACTAACTATGTGATATTGTGTAGTTAAAACATATTTCAGTATATATATAATTTTATTAAATTGATTCAATAATATTGTTAAATTTTACTCTGTCAGGAAATTACAATATCACATAAATTTGCAACTAAAAAGATTAATTTAAATTTTTTAATACGAAACAAAACTTTAAAATAGTTTTTATAGTAGCAAAATGTATATATTATTAACAATATTTAGCCTTTAATTATTACTAATTAGTAATTTCAATTAATAAAAATATCTAACTATCAAATAAATATCTTCAAAAAACCAAACATATTTATATGTTTTAAAATAATCTACAAACAATAGTATGAAAAAAAGTATGTTAACTTTATTGTTCATTTTATTTGAATTGCTTTTATGATAATTAGAGAAGAAATATGTAACATGAATGTATTTTTATTTGTATATTAAAAATATAAAACTTTTGATCACAGTTGACACTTTTAAAGATGAGGTAATTTCAATTATTATTTAAATTCCAGTCTATGACCTAAAATAATTTATCATTTTGTAAAATGTATGTATAAAATTGTCTACTTTGGATTTTCAAATTTTCCAGTTTCTGAATCTAATAAAGTGTTGTCATGTTCAAATGTTTCAGTTTCAGGAACCTTTTCGTCAATTTCAGATTCTGAAGACTTTTTTTCTTCATCACAATCGTCCAGTTTCTTATCGTCTTCATCCTCGTCATCTGATAATTTCTCTTTTTTCTTCTTTCCCTTTTTAGTACTTTTTTTATAGAATACACTATACTAAAATATAAGCAATATTTATTATATAAATAACTTTATTTATTTACCAAAAGAATAGAATTAATTATGTATACATACTGTATAAATAGGCCAAAATGAAGCAAAGAACCCAACATCTTCTGTCAAATTTGGGAATAGCCAAAAATGTAATTTGCCTGTAGTCAATATCCAAAGTAAACTGAATAACACTAATCTAAGAATGGCCAAAACAATAATGAAAATCAGAAATCCTGCTGCAGCTATACTTAAGTACTGCACACCCATTCTGAAAATAAATAAATTAAAAATATTAATAAAAACAAAAATTTAACAAGGTAAGTAGATAATAATGAATAGTTATTAGTTATTATATTTTTAAATAACTGTATATATAATTAATTAATTTACCTCACTTGTGGTGGCCATAATGGAAATAAACAAATTCCAATTCCACCAAATACAATAAATGTTCCAATAACCCAATAATAAAATGGAATAGGATCATAAATCCAAACATATGCATCCAAATTATCAACAAATGATTGATCCATATGCATTTCTAAACGTATTTTCCGACTTTTTTTTTTCCGTTCAATCTATTATTCAAACACAAAATTTTTAGGATATAATAAAGCAATTTGATTGGACATAACAATTTACTTGTTATAAAATAATATTATAGGTATAGATTGTAGTGAATACATTTTATGAAATGTTTTAATCTTAAATTATAATCTCCAAGTAATAAAACAATGATGCATATTTGACAGGCATCACTTCAGTTTCTTTTGTTGGTGCCAAAATGTTCACACACCACAATAAAATCAAATTGAATTTTATATTATGAAAAATTATGTATACACAATTAAGCTGTTTTTTAATAGAATAATATATTTTATTCTAATAACATTATCATTTCTTTTATATATATATATTTTTCAAATATTTTATAGTTCCACTCATATATATATATATATATATATATATATATGCATACTATAATAACAGATGCAGTATACAAAATAAAGTAGCCAATTTTTTTACAATAGACCAAATACATTTAGAACTGCCAAAAAGATTAATAGTGTGATACAAAAGTAGACTATGTTATTATTAATATAGTTTGTAATTTTTACTAGGTACTTATTTGTTGTAAATTTAGATATAATTTTTAAAAGTATCAATTATCTAATGGAAAAATTGGTTCAAATCCATTTTATATAATTCTATTAAATAATGAATTAAGTTTGACTAGCTTGCTGCTGAATTTACCTAAGCAGCTTTAACTTGCAGTATCCATAGACCAACAAATCTAACAAAAAAATGTTGCAGATGCAGCACATGAACTTCTTCCTACACCTTAGCACATGTTTATGGATTAACTACAACACTTTCTAAATTGGTTAAAGATATCAAACCATACTTCTGAAATGTCTAAACAAGGCTGGGCATTAACAAATTAAAAGTTAAAATTAAGTTAAAATGTTAAGTTAATTTTTATCTGAAGAATAATGCAAGAATAATTCAAAATTTTAGGATTTATTTTAGAAAATCAGGTTTTTTGATAGCTAATTGGTCCTATTGGATGTATCATTTTAAATTTCCCCAGTAATTTTCTTGAGCGTAAAGAAAAACTATATAATAAACAAAATTTATGTGTCTAAAATTTTTCATTTTTTCCAATTAGAAAATTTTAACTTTAATCTAAGTTAAGTTATTTTTATTTTTTAATTAACTTTTAACTTTTAAGTTAACGAAAAAAATATGAATAACTTTTAATTTAATTATTTTTAAAATAACTTAACGAGTTAAAAAAGATCATTAACTTACCCAACTTTGTGTTTAAAATATCTAAAATAATTCCATTAAAATGTATTTAAAAGCTTAGTTTTTTGTATTTTCTTTTATTGATTTTGGAAAACATGGTTAGGCTAGATAATTTCTCTCAATTGTTTTTAAATAATTTAAATCACCAAAACACATTTATTATGCTAGTGTTAGTTACGACATAGATATAACTTAAATAGTACTAAGGTAAAAAAATATCTCATAACATAACCTATGACAGGATATATTAAGTGGTGGTTAGTTTGTAGAACAGTTGCTGGCAGTATTATAAAATTTTAATTTTCTATTAAGTAACAACATAATAGTATGATTGAAATAAATTCACTTATCAGCTATATTAATCATAAATTCTACTGAAAGAACTTGGGCAGGTAAATGGTATTCATTTTATAGTTTGTATTACTTATTCTAGGTTACATAAAGTTTATTAAATTTATAGGTCCATTAAAATTTAATGGATTAATCATAGGACACTAAATCATGTTTAAGGGATACCTTTACCAGGTACTTATTCACTATTTGCTCATCAAATGTTTATTAATTTATTGTACAACCAGACATTAATATACTTTCAAACCAAATCTGATAGTGTGTTGAATAGCAACTAAATTATAATATTCTAAGGTAAATACAATATAATATACCAAAATTAAAATATATATATTATAAATGTCTACTTAAAGCAAAAACATAATCTTACTTCAATGGATTTGATTTTATCATCGTCGATTTTGTCATCTTTACTAGTTTCTTCGCTTTCATCATCTTTTTTATCTTTTTTCTTTTTATCAGTTTTTTTCTTCTCATCTTTATCAGTATCATTTGATTTTTTGGATTTTTTATTTTTCATAGCTTTTAATTCCTGATCAGATATTGGTACTTTCTTAGCACGGTGATAAAATTGATGCTTTAACATTCTGGAAAGAAAAATAATACCTAAGTATATAAGATAACATTTATAACTATGGCTAGGACTTCTAGGAGTTTTCATGCTTTTCAATAATCATTAAAAACATAACTAACTAAAATATAAATTTGTTTCATAGCAATACGAGTGTATATTTAAAATTTATAGGTATATAAGTACGTATGTATTTTGCATATTTGATAATTATTATTTATAAAAGGGTGTAAGTTTTATAATTTTATATAACCTGAAATACATATTAGTTTGATAGTTTTATTTATATAAAATAAATATTTTAAAATTAATGTTTGTTTTTTCCAATCACTTAATATAGTTACTTATCGGTACACTGCAAGCATGATACATAGAAAAATTAAATCAGAAAAGAAAAATAATAATAAACAATTTATAATTTTAGCAATTTTGCAAATTTACCTTGATATTAAAATAAAACAATTTTATTCAATACTATATTTTTTTTTTCAATATTTTAAAAGCATATTTAGTGGTTCTTTGGGACATAAATGCATACATATTATAAGATTTTTTAGAGCATGGCATTCCTAACCCTATTTATAACATAACATGAATAAATATCATACAAGTCCAAAAATGTTTCAATCTCCTGTCTAGTAGTAAACAATTTCTCGCTAGTTGACCATTTTGATTCCAATAAACTGTCAACAGCTTTGCTACCTGAAAGGACAACAAAAATAAAAATAAACTAACATATCATATTATCTACAACGGCAGAGCAAAACGATTCATCAGTACAAACCTGTAAAGTATTCGACATTGTGGCCCGCAAATTTTGTCTTCTTGTGTGGAACATGTTTACGCAACCAGGCAGCCACAGAATACTCAGTCTTGCTGGGTTTGTCAGTCGAGGTCTCAGGATCCAAGTTGTATTCCTGAATAAAAAGAAATCAATTAACACATAAGTATTACCAGTAGTCAGGCGGGTACGGTGATCAGTTATGTGATTACATTAACTTGTCACCTCAACGACTACAACGTTATTAGTGTTATCATGACAGCAACTCACCTCATCTCGTCGTCGTTTGCCTTTTCTTTTTTCGGCCATTGTACAAGGGCGGGCGTATCTCTATTATCCAGATGACCGAAACATCCACCAAACGGTAGACTACTATTACTTATTATACAGCACAGCTGCTGTTGATGTGATGTATTCACCACCACCGACCGTTTTAGTGCGTAGTAAAAATTGAAAACGGGGAAAAGAATAACAACAAAAATAGGGAGCGGAAGAAACGTTCAACGTTGACCAGATACACAGTATAATGTCTATAAACGAGTCGATATTTTTATATATCTTTCGTATCGTCGTTTCGATAACGAATGTCCGTAGTAGCCACCGTGGACAGGACGTGGAGCGATGACTGGGGCACTACGACGCGTACAATTGTGAAAACTAAAATCCCGTTGATTGACCGAGTTTATTTGTTTTGCTTTTTGCTGTCCGCCACGCGATACAGTGCCGACACGAAAGCGACCTAAAACATTCCGATGGTCCCGGACAATCGACTCGATCTGGCGCTAGCGCAAACATGCGAATACAGAATAACTATGAATTTATATTTTTTTTAAATAATACCTATTAATTACTAATTCAGACTTTGATAAAATGTATTTAAAAAGTATTCCAAATATTTTAAAAGTATTTTTTTTTTATTTTATATATTAAAAAAATTTTACTTACTTGTTTTCGGGAATAGGACAATTGGTAGGTATTTGAGACTATAGTCTATATACATTGTTGTATATCTATTTCAATATTTAAATATATCCATTATAGGTATGATAATTTATGATTTACAATACAACGATAAATATCAAAATAAAAAATGTAATTTGATACCTAAAAAGTATTCTGAATACATCAGCAGAAAAACTTTTGATAAACAGTATGTATTCTAAAATTATTTTGAATAGGTATAAGAAATAGGAATATTGTATTAACTACTATCAAGCCTGATCATAATTCATAATTATAATACGGACAATGCGGTAATAATAGTTTTATAGTTATTGAAGCAGACATACAATTCAAAATTATATTCTTCATTCTCTGTATAATATTTTAAATTTAAAACTAAACGGTCACACTTTACTGCAAGCTCAGAATTATTGTACCTAGATTCCAGAGTATTACCTGTTAATTGAGTGAGCTGGTGGCTGGGGAGATTTTGTTATATTGAATACGATTTATATTACATTATTGTAAAGTTTACAACGCAAACTAATACATTTTCAAAATTTCAACTAAATATTATCTAATATTTCTATTTGTTATTTATCAAATTATGTATTTTTGTTTTTCAGTTACTCATTAAAATATTGTATCCAACTCTTTCGGTCTATCCATAGATACAAAACACATCAAAGTATACTAAATACGTAAGCATATTTTTTTAGGCATAATTCTAGTTTAGCAACTTATCGATTTTTTCGATTTTTTTTTATGTGTGTTTTTGCATGATTTAAAAGAATGTAAAAAAAAAAGGTCGGACAAACTTCGTTTTTAAGTCATTGGTGAAAAATTTCAAAAAGTACGGTTTTTCCGTAACACATATTTTTTTTTTTTCAAAACGTGTGGTTTTTAACGCTCAATACATTGGTAAAATCAAAACGGACTTATCCTATTTATTTTTGAAGTTTTTACATGTATATCTTGAAAAATAATATTTTAAAAATTAATCTAAAATTTGTTTTAAAAATAATTGAAAATTAATTTTTTTAATATTTTTATTGTGTATCAACGTACAGTTTTAGATTAAAGTTTTTTTTGTGAAGTTGGCATTAATCTATCTTAATTGCAGAGTTACAGATTTTAAAAGTTAATAGTAATGTATAGAGCGCGAATTTGTATGCAATTGCATATGTATTTTGATTTATTGTATGATATGCTAAGTGAGCACGAAATTTGTTTCTTGGCATAACGATTTAAACAATGACATTTTTTTAGTGCATATTTTGGTATTAATTTGATTTTTAAACATTTTTGAAGTAATTACCGTTACAAAAAAATATATTAATAAATATCTTTTACGTAGAAAATCTTATCGCTCTCAGATTTTGTGGGAAATGCCCGTTAATCGGTCTGGTGTGTCATATTTAATTTTATTGTGTGTAGAGTCTCGGCCCTTAGATTAATTAATTAATTATCTTTATCGGTGAAATAAGCAAATAATATATACGAATACTCAGAAAATATCGGTTTCGGTATCAGATCAATAATATTATTTCATTCTGTAAAAATATTTAGTATCAACCGTGTGTTCGTGTCTGTCGTAGTGCGTGTCTTCGTGTATTATATTTTTTCAAGATGCTGAAAGAAAAATCGTCTTTATCGAGTCGTCTTCGTAGTTTTTTTTTTTTTTTTTTTTTTTTTTATTCAAAATATATATTTACAATCTGTATTTTATTTTTATACAATAAGCAAATTTGATAGGTGCATACATAGCCTTAAAATTACATTACATGATTTACATGAGGAGGGAGGCTATCCATTGATAGAACCCTTCAGAGCAAGATTACATTTTTTTATTTTTTTTTTATTTTTTTAATTGAGGAGATCTCTACACCATCGTCTTTTGAGACGACGTGGAGGGTTGTCAGGTAGTGTGTATGACGATAAGTGAGAGATGAGTGGATTTGGATGGTGTCGTAGTTTTACATGAAATTTGGCATAGTAATTTTGGGCTAGTTGGTCAACTGTGTCAATTTTCAGATCTTTGTGTAATGCTTTATTTGTTATATACCATGGAGCGGAAGCTTTAAGTCGTAGAGAGATTGATTGGAATGCTTGAATTGATCGGATTTGGGAAGGTTTGGCGCAGCCCCAGATTTGCATGCCATAAGCCCAGATTGGTCTTAAAAGGGATTTATATAGAACTGATTTGGTGTGGTGTGGATTGACATTTTAGATTTAAGAATAGGTCGCAGTAAGTGTAGACGATTGTTTAGTGTTTTGCGTTTAGATTTTAGGTGGGGACCCCAGGTCAGACGTTTGTCGAGTATAAGTCTTAGATATTTTACTTGAGAAGTTTTGGGTATGTCAACTCCTTGCAGTTGCAGTGGAGGGAAGTCGTTTTTACGGAGAGAGAATATTACATTGTATGATTTTTCGGGGTTAATTTTTATTCGCCACTGGGTTGCCCAGGAGTTTATTAGGTCAAGATGGGTTTGAAGGGCAGAGGAGGCAAGTGTGAGGTCTGTGTTAGAGGCCAGTATAGCTGTATCGTCTGCATACGTAGCTATAGTTGTGTTTGCAACTTTGGGAATGTCCGATGTGTATATATTAAATAAGTCTGGAGCGAGATCACTCCCTTGAGGGACTCCGGCTTGTATAGAGAAATATGAAGAGAACGAGTTTCCTTGTCTGACTGCGAATGACCTATTACAAAGATAGGAGCGAATGAGTAGGTAGTAGGGTGCTGGAAGAAAAAGTTTAAGTTTGTAGAGAAGGCCGATATGCCAAACTCGATCAAACGCCTGAGCAAAGTCTAAAAAAACTCCAGGGCAGAATTCCTTTTTTTCGAATGAGGTTGCGATTTGATCTGTGAGTCTATGAATTTGTTGTATTGTTGAGTGATTTGTCCTAAACCCGAATTGCGAGTGAGGTATTATGTTTTGGGATTTAATTATAGGTCTTATTCTTATTAGTATAATTTTTTCAAATATTTTTGCTAGTGTAGGGAGTAGACTTATAGGTCTATAGGATGATGTTAGGTTTTTGGGTTTGGAATGTTTATGTATAAGAATTATTATTGAAAATTTCCATGTTAAGGGGAAATAAGAAAGTCTAAGCATTGAATTGTAAATATATGCAAGGAGTATGATTGTTTTTTTTGGTAGGTGTCTAAGTATTTTGTTGGAGATTAGGTCGTAACCCGGCGATTTACCTATTTTTAATTTATTAATTATATATTTTACTTCGTTTGGAGTTGGGTGCTTGGCTGGAAGAGACATAGGCAATGGGCTGTTGAGAAAGTTATTAATTTCGTCAAGGTACTCAAGTTCAAGGTTTATATTTGCGTGGGGAGTAAAGGTTTTTGAGAGATGGTTTCCGAAGGTTTCCGCTTTATCGCTGTCTGAGATAGCTAGTTGACCATTTGGACAATTTAATGGAGTAGAACATTCTTTGATTTGGAGGATATTTTTGGTGGTTTTCCACAGGGAGCCATTTTTTGTGTTAAGCGATTCATATTTTTCTTGGAAAAATGTTGATTTGTGTTGTTGAATCAGCTTCTTAATTGTGTTGGTTAGATTATTTAGTATACGTTTGTCAGATGGGAGATTGTAACGTTGCCAACGTGCCCGGGCCCTACGCTTTGTCTTGATTAGCTCTTGTATATGGAGGGGAAGGGAGTTTTTTAGAATTGAATTTTCCACAGGTATGTTTGTTTTGAATGAAGAGTTATATACAGCGGTCTGTATTGATGTTGTGAGGTTTTGGACTGCCTCCTCTATTTGTTCATTTGTTTTAAGCGAGATTTTTAAGTTGGTCGAGTTTTGCAGATTTTCGGAAAAGAGGTCCCAGTTAACTGGCCCTTTTGCTAGGGTAGGTCGCGGAGGGTTTAGAGTTATCTTACCATTTAATTGTAGAAAGACTGGGCTGTGGTCACACGCCGGGTAATCTAAGTTTTTTATAGTGGAGATTATGTGTCTAGGAATTGTGGATAGAAATAGGTCTAGTATGTCAGGATGTCTGTTTCGATGAGATGGCCAATATGTAGGTCCCGGTGGGGATATGACTGTATATCTTTTGTTTTGTAGGATATTTTTGAACATGCGTCCGCGAGTGTTTTCAACGCGACATCCCCATTGAGGGTGTTTTGCGTTAAAATCACCGCCAATTAGTGAGGTGTTACCAACCGAGTTTAAAAATTGTTCAACTTCCTGAACAGATATTGCAGGTCTAGGGGGACAGTATACGGAGGAAATTGTTGTAGGGATATGATTTAGAGTGATTTGGACTTTTGCGGCTTGCATAGTAATTGTCTGTAGGTTTGGTAAGGGTTGACAATGAATTTTTGAAGAGATTATAATGGCGGAACCGCCATGGGCAGTTCCGTCTGGATGGTCGGCGCGGTATACATTGTAGCCAGGAAAGAAATTTTTGGAAGTTGGAGTGCAGTGAGTTTCGGTGATTAGTCCGATGTCTATGTTTTGATCGATAAAAAGATGTAATAGTTCGGGTTCGTGACTTTTGAGACCGTTTGCATTCCATAGGAATATGTTGAGAGAGTTTACATTATTATGTCTATTTGTCATTTTTTAAAATTAGTTGGTTAATGACAGTAGTGAGAAGTTGGATTAATGGGTTGATTACTGATTTAAATTCAGTTATGAAAGATGAAAGTTGAGATGTTAAGTTATTTTCTGGGGGAGTATTATGTGTGTGCCAGTTTGGATTTGGATTTGAACTTTTGGGAAGGTTCTGAGGATGCGTTTGAGCAAGATTTGGAAATATTTTATCATCATTAAGATTAAAACTAGGTGGATCTGAAGGTATCTTATCAGCAGAAGCTTTACCCTCCTTTACATTATATTTTATTGTGGTTTTAGGACCATTTTTTAATTTTTGTAGATCCTTATGAACAGTACATCCTCGGTAGTTTGCTGGGTGGTTTCCACCGCAGAGGGCGCATGTTGGGGGTTGGTCTTTAGTTTTATTGCATGAGGAAGATGGATGATTTGCAGCGCAGCCAACGCAGCGAGGTGGGTGAGAGCAGTAGGTTTTGGAATGTCCGTACTTTTGGCAATTAAAACATTGAACGAGTTCGCGGCGTTTATGTGGCTCTTCAATTTTGATTTTTGTGTGAAGAATATGTGTTACGTGAAATACATCTTTGTTAATCTCGGCAGGTTCGAGATCAACGAAGAATATTGGTAGAGCGAGTTTAGTGATTTTGTGACGGACGTTTACTACTTGCCTAACTGTAAAGCCGATTTCTTGGATTGCGATTCCTACTTCGTTTGTCGGAGTAGAGGGGTGGATATTCCGAATGACTATACGAAACGCCTTGTTTTCACGCTGTTGATAAGTGTGGTACTCAGCTCCTTGGTCGTTAAGAAATTTTACAACTGATCTATACGAGTCAGAATTTTTTGTTATGATTTTTAAGTTATTTGTAGACGATTTGAATAGGAAATTTTCCGAACCAATTAATTTGATAAGTTCCGAACGCAGCCGAACAAAATCATTTATTCCGTTGACTATGATTGTTGGTGGAGATGGTGGGGGCTTAACAGGCTCAATAATTTCGTCCGGGACTTCATTTGCTGAGGGCTGAGGTGGATTTCCTATCTCGCAGTTGTCGTCAACAGTGAGGAGCGAGTACCTATTTGATGATGAAAAAATACTTTTTTCTGAAGTTTTTACAATCTTATTTGAAGATACATCAGATGATGATGATAGATTCCGTCCGGATTTTTGTGAAATTTGTGCTGGATTTACAACATCCAAGTCAGAGTTTTCGAACACAGTATCACTTGACACACTCTATATACGACTGGTCGAAGCTGATGAGTTATTTTTGTTTATATTTTTATTTCCATTTCTAGGAGTATTTATATTGCTGTAGCTACGGGTCATTGTGCGTGTTTTGTTATCGCAACTATGGTCGGATTATTTATATGGCTGCCGCCGGCTATGCCGGGGAGCACGGGCAACAATTAAGGCAGATGCCGTAAAGTAATTATAATTACCGATTTTTTGAAGATTTTGACTTGAGAGGTTGAGGTACCGTGGCGATAACAACGGAAGGATAACCAGGCCGACTTGCTGATTTTTTTAACACCATTCGCAAATTTATTGAGTGAATTTAGTGAAAAAATATAAATAAATAAAATAGAAACCGTTTACGTGGATAGCGATACGTGCATTGGGGACGGCAACCACGGAACGAATGTCTTCGTAGTTATGTGCGTGAATTTGGCGAAAATATTTTTTCAACCGATGGTCAAGTAATACTGTGCAAATTATGTGAAGTAAAAGTTGGCCACGATAAACGATATTCAATTACACAACATATTAAAACTGAAAAGCATTTAAAATCTGTAAGTTTGAGCCAGACTAAAAAACAAAATGTTTAAAGTTTACTCACTAGTACACTATTGAATAAAGATTCATTTTGTGTAGATTTATGCAAAGCACTGGTTTCGGCAAATATTCCGCTAAAAAAACTTAACGATACACATTTCAAATCATTTTTGGAAAAATATACTCTCAAAAAAATACCCGTTGAATCGACAATTCGTAAAAATTATTTAAATGATTGCTATATTGAAACAATAAATAAAATTCGAAGGAAAAAAGGTGTGGTTGTCAATAGACGAACTACAGATGTTGAAGGGCGATATGTCGCCAATGTCATCATCGAAACATTAGAAACTGATGGTCCAGGTACAACGATGTTATTAAATTCTGAAGTTTTAGACAAAGCAAATTACTCCACTATTTCAAAACTATTTGAAAAATCTCTAAATTTATTGTGGCCTGAAGGTATACAACATGATTCTGTACTGTTATTTTTGAGTGATGCTGCGCTGTATATGGTAAAAGCAGCCGGTACAATCAAGGCATTTTACTCTAAAATACTCCACGTTACTTGTTTAGCTCGTGGATTACATCTTACAGCTGAAGAAGTGAAAAAATGTTTTCCGAATGTGGACAAACTTATATCAAATATTTAAAAAAAATGTTTTAAATCTCTTTATCGCGTTGCTTTTTTTAAAAATGAAGCACCTGGTCTGCCTTTACCGCCAGAACCGATCATCACTCGTTGGGGACATGACTAAACTCTGCTATATACTATTGTGAAAACATAGAGCAAATTCGTAGTATTGTCAAGTAGTTAAACCCAGATGATGCAATTTCTATACAAATGGCTCAAGATAATTTAGCGGACAAATCATTGGATGCGAATTTAATATATATAAAATCTAATTTTGGATTTTTACCCGAAACAATTAAATGTCTAGAAAAATCGGGAGTTCCTTTGAATGTTGCTATCACTTTGATTGAAAACACAAAAATATCTCTTCAAAAATGTAACGGACAAAAGGGTAAATCTGTTTATGAAAAATTTAAAAAAAAAATCTATCAAAAAACGAAGGCTTTGATACACTAAGTAAAATATCAAAAATTTTAAATGGAGAAAGTGAATCAATTGAACTCGGCGAAGATTTATCCCCAAATGATATGACATTTTAAATACGCACCAATTACTTCAACAGATGTGGAGCGGTCATCTTCGAGGTATAAAAATGTATTGACTGACAAACGTAGATCAATGTTATTTGAAAATATTGTTAAAATGATTGTCATACAGTCATACTTAAAAATATAACTATATTGTCAAAGTGAAACATGTATAATATTGTGTTAACATTTAAAATAATACATTATTATCATAAAATGCTTATTATTCTTGAATTTTAATAATTTATAGTGAACTTTATTATTAGATGTTTTGTATAAAGCCTAATATTTTATGTGGGGGGACCTGCATATACCTACCTAATATAATTTCTTATCCAATTTATGTTGATAAAATCAACCCATTAAATTAAACATATAACAAAATAAAATTGATTGAACAGTGTTAAACGCTTTATTATCTTCTTCTTACTATATAAATGTGTTATAAAAATCTTTGTACAGGGTAAACTCTGGAAATATTTATCAGATCTTCTTGATTTTTATTTTAAAAAAAAAGAGTATATCATGGACAAGGTTTCTGTCGTAATAGCATTTGTCTAAGTTAAAAAACCTCTGAGTAAAATAAACGTGTAAATTGTATAAATTGTATAAATATACATATACATATTATGAATATTTCTATTGCAATAACATTTGCTAAAACAATTATTTATTGTTTTCGCATTTTTGCAATATTCATTTCGCGTTTTTTTTTTTTTTATTAAGATTTTTGCGTTTTATTAGGTTATCATAATTGAATTGATTAAAATACTTTAAAGAAACCCCAATATCGGCCGCTTTATACGCAAGGAGCAAATATATTGTGTTCTATCAGAGAGAATGATACAAATGCCAACGGGTAAACCAAGAATTCACCACAGTCTTCTTGGCGGCGTAAAGAAATGTCCGCATTTAGGTACGACGCTTCAATCAAATATGCAGATGATTTACATATTTCTATTGGAAATATGACTACGATTTGTGAGTTTTGCCAGGCAATGAAATGGTTTCTTGAAGCATTCGGTCTTTGCTGTGGTGTAGGAAAAGTTCTTTTGAACGAAATCGCTTATCCGCCAGAACTATTAAAAAATAGTCTGATTAATAACACACATGATCACTCTAAAGTTTTTCTTGACAATTTACAGAAATATAATTTTGCATTTCAAATGACGAATTTTGGTGCCACTGAAATAAAACGTGAAAATGTCATGCCTATATTTAAAAATTCAAAGTCAGATGTATCATACAGTTGGTTCACTATTACCAAACACGAATGAAGCACCAATATTTTTACAAATTTATTTCGTGGAAAATGGAAAATTAGATAGACGACTATCATACTATCGTATGTCACCACGCCAATGGGGAAATTTTATATGATTTGCAAGAACTTCTGAACAGCGTCAATCTATATGTACAAGATGTTAAATTTGTTATTGAAATATTAACACCAAAATCAAAGAGCTCGGCAAAAAATGTATACATATATGCTCTTTATCAAAGAACGGATAATATAGTTTACCAAGAAATATTATAGTTAACTGATATAAAACATAGTCTTTTATAAATTTTCATAAATTCATTAGAAATCTATATTTCCTTTATTAAAAAATTATAACTAATTTGTTATTTTTAATTTATTTTATTAAATATATTTATATAAATATTTAAATGTATAGATAATTACTAAAAAGTACAATTTAAAAATACCTAACTAATATATGTTATATATAAAAATTTGGTGAACGACGGGTGTGATGTTCTTGATACATTCCGAAAATACTAAACAGATTTTGATGAAATTATGATCAATGTGTGTGTAATTTTGCCTTCGTCAAAAGATAAGATAGTTTTTATCTTAGATAAAGACCTTAAAATTACCTTTTTATTATGTTTAGGGCTGTGCAATTATTTAATCGATTATTCAAATAACAGATGATTTTTAAAAAATGATACATAATCGGTTAATAGATTGAAAACATGCAACGCTGGGCTGAACATTTATATAAAGTTGATATGTCGAAATATCATTTATACATCAAATCAGAAAATCAAAAATAGTTTTTATTTTTACGCTAAATGTTAACATTAAGCAATCAAACTTAATACGGATGCATTTTGTACGGGCAATGAAGTGCACGGGTACAGCTATATGATATAAAAACAAATATTGACCATTCAAAATAAATACGTACGTTGATTTAAATTATTATAAAAAATGTTATTAAACACAAAACAACAAATTTTTTTTTTTTTTAGAAAACAGACAAATGGACACTAAACTGATAAAAATATTTTCTGAGATGGAATCTAGAAAAAAAAACTTTGAATAGTTACTTTGTAGTTTTATATTATACATATAACATAAATAAACTATTTATAGTAAGTAATGACTGTTTTTTTTTTAAATTTTTATAACATGCCTATGCTTGATACTGCTCCGGGGACCCAAATTTATAGTTGGTATGTTTCAAGTTTTTTTTTTTTTTATTAAGAAAGACAATATTTACAATCTGTATACAGTAATTACAATAAGTAAATTTGATAACAAGAATAAAGTAACATGAATATCGTGTTGAGGAAGAAACCTAATGGTAACACCTCCTTTACTAATTTAATAGGTTCCTACACCATTTACGCTTTAGTCTGCGTGGTGGGTTTTTTGGGAGGGTGAAGGTGGACATGTGAGATATTAAAGTATTGTTATGCGTACTTAAATTTTGGTGGAAACGTTTGTACATTGTTTTGGCTAGTTCAGTGGTGGTTTCTATTTTTAAATTATTGTGTAAGGTAAAGTTTGAAACGTACTAGGGGACTTTGGTTACTAACCTTAGCGCAATTGATTAAAAAGCCTGAATTGGCCTGGTGTTCGAGAACTTGGCCGGACCCCAGATTGCAATTCCATAAGACCAGACCGGTCTTATAATTGACTTAAATATAATAAGTTTGTTTTAGAGTGATATTTTAGACTTGAAGAGTGGTCGGAGGAGATGAAGTCTATTGTTCGCTGATTTTCTTTTTTCTTTTAGGTGGGGGCCCCAGGTTAGTCTTTTATCAAGAGTTATGCCTAAGTACTTTATTTCGGTTCGGACAGGGATGGAGACGTTGTTCATGATTAATTGAGGGCACTCACAGGGAGATTGTTTTAACGTAAAAGTAACTTGCATCGATTTATCTGTATTTATTTTAATTTTCTATTTTTTGGCCCATTCGTCGATTTTATTAGCATGATCCTGAAGTGCAGCTGTAGCTAGGTTAGGGTTTGAACTGGAGGAAAGAATAGCTGTGTCATCAGCGTATGTTGCAAGAAAGGTGTTATTAGATTGGGGGATATCTGCTGTGAATACATTATATAAATCAGGGGATAAGTTACTACCCTGCGGGGCTACAGCATATATTGGGTGAGTAGATGAGATATCATTACCCTGACGTACGACAAATGAACGATTTTTTAGATAAGATTTGATAATAAGATAGTAGGGAGCTGAGCTGGCATGAAGAGTTTTAATTTGTATAGTAAGCCTTCGTGCCAGACCTTATCAAATGCTTGGACAATATCTTAAAAAAAAAAAAACAAAAATTTAAAAATAAAAAAAGCATAAAGAAAGGGAGCATATAAGATCTGAAATGTAAAAACTTGAATAGTTTAAATCTGGACCTAATAATTCTGGAACGTAAAAATCTAAATTCCCAAGTGTAGTTTAACCATTACCTTTTTTAAAACCAAGTGCAATTCCACTAAAATAAGTGCAATTCCACCATAACCCGACTATAAGAACAAGAAGAAAATATTGCATTTATAATTAATACTTAGAAAAAAATATAAAAGTAATGAGATATCTTTAAATAATTATTTGCTGACATTAAGACGACATTTTTGTACTAAAATGTTATAAGAACTTGATTTTTGTTATATAAATATATTTTTAACGTATAATAATAAATTACTGTAATATAAGTATTATTTTTATTTTTATTTTTTTTTGACTACATATCACGTTATTATTAATGTTGGAAAATTGTTTGAATTGATATTTATTTAAATATTTGTGTTTGCTCAAAGATAAAAGGTAAAAGGTGCGTAATCGTGTTACACCGCCCGACAAATGGTAAGCGGTCACTTTGTACAGTCCGTTGTTTAAGCTGCATAACGCGTACACTTTGTACATATATATAAATAACGGCCATACGGACTATAAGCTTTGGCTGTACCTATATTTAGTGTCTGTTTTCCACACTCCGACAAATTACAGTTATCGTCACCTATAAATCCATAATACGTTAGAATTGTCTTCATCGTTATCAATGTTGTTTGGTTTTCGCGTTGTTAATAGACTCATTAGGTGAGTGATGATTGATTAGTAAGGAACGCTAGTTTCGGTAATCTGGAATTACAACAGTATTGATTTAGTGACATACATGATAAGCAACTTTATATTTTTTTTCTTACTGTTTGGTGTAATTCTTGATAGCATTAAAATGTTTTATTGTTCTATAGTTCGGAAATACTATCAATCATTTATAAAAATTTAATATAATTAGTAATTGCAAGAAAAAAATGTTAAAATATAAGTTTCATCTACTGGTCTGACTAAAATATTGTCACTTGATGAAGGTCCATCAGTATTTAGTGTCTTTGTTAAATCGAGAAAACAGGCCGTCATAAATTTATTTAAATGATTAGTATGTGACTAAGGTGAAAAATGATTAATGCACTTTGTGTGAATCAAAAATGTTTATAAAAATATCAAAAGAGTAGAATCAAGTTGTTGCATGATCTCATACGGGTTTTTTTTGTTTTTGTTTATTTATTGGTGTTTGAGATGTACAAGCGTATAAATTAAAAAAAAATTACAATATATAATCGCATTCATTCACGACGTTGCAACGACGATGCATATAAACTTAGAGTTTTTAGTATACAAATATTGAATTATAAATTGGTGAATAGATTTCACATGAAAAACATGACTACAAAAACGAAAATGGTATGTAGAAATCGATGTTTTTGACATAAGTAGATTTAGGATTTCATAAAATCTATATTTTAAATTTTTAAATTTTATACGGCGATTTTATATAGGTATAACTAACAAGTTATATGAATAATGATTAATACAATTAAGTTTTCAGAAGTTAGGTATATCAGAGTATCATTAATGGATAAGAAAAAACATATTGTTTGTATTTAATCTTCTCGAATATTATAAAATGCGTGAGGGTCACTATATTAATATAACATATTACATTATCTATTATACATCATTTGATACTCAATCATTTTTGTATTTCGATTTCTTTCTGTGATTATTTATATAACTATTTAGAAGTTCTTTGATTAATATTTATATACAAACAGTGCTCAAACTCGAGGTATAAAAATATAATACAAGTTTCTTTGAGGGAACAACTATCTTGAGCGTTTTAAGTAGGAAATCGTCTTATGTAGGAATAATTGAAAACAAAATAAAGTACTTAGTTAACATATAAAGTTCATTTACTTACATACATATTTATTATTATTTTATTATTCAATATAACTAACCGGGTAATACATTTATAAATCAATTATAATTATTTTTCTATTGAAGTTAATAAAAAAATAAAAATAAATATACATAGGCATTTCAATTATTATTATTTTTAATCTATGGGTGGGTATAAATTAATTATACATCTCATTTTATTTGCTTGAGACTTTGAGAAAGCGTTTTAACATGGAAGTTTTCTATTTCGTTAATATAGACGAACATTTCTTATTAATTCCTATTTTTATCAACTTACAATTATTACAACATTTTATCGTTTTCCGAGTTCTCTCCGCAACATAATATCGTTTTATCCGATTAAATAGAGACAAATATCAAACATTTTATGCGGGAAAACGTGTTAAGTGAATTTAACTGTAAATAAATAATTTGAAAATTTGATTTTTTTTTTCGTGAAATTATATATTAAAAATTAAAGTATTTTACTGAAGTACAAACACTATACCCAAACACTCTTATTGTCTCGCTTAGTATAATATTTAAAAATTAAACTTAGCTGTAATTTTATAAAGTTAATTTTTTTTATATTACCTAAAGTTATTTGTTTACAGAATAGTTTAGAATATAATAATAATTATGCATTAAAATCTGATTTAAATCAAAGAAAATATTTACTGTAGATTATCGTTTCATTGATACATTTCATGATAATTTATTGTAAGTATAAAATTAAATAAATTTACTTTTTTATTAATTATATTAATTAAATAGTTATTTTTAAATCATTTTAGATCAGTTCACTATATTATGCCAACAGATTATTTTTGAAGTAAATGCTAAAGCAAGTGTAAGAAAATCAAATCCAAAAAGTTATTTATATTGTGCAGTTATTATAGATGCAGGAAGTACTGGATCTAGAGTATTAGCTACAGCTTTTAATAAAATCTCTATTAAAAAATCTATTGCGGAAGTGATGTTTTGGTGAAAAATGTATGTTAAGTGCACTGGATGACGTATTAAATTTAAATTTATTGATTAAGCATTGTATTCAAAAAATTGATCTGACGAAAGTAGAAGGACACATCAGCATTCAGTTTATATATACGGATATATATAATTACAGGGTTGACCACGGGAATAGGGACAAAAATAGACGGTTTTTTCTCGACGTTGAATGTGAGTAGCAAGGTCTAGTAAGCTCATTCAGTCCGTTTGATAATTCTATTTAATTATCATTATAGCCCAGGAAAGTGTAGCTTACCGCATTTTTGTGTACGACGCATTTCTCAAAATCAACGAATCGGTAGTTAAGGTGCAGCGCGCATTCAGACTTCACTTCAGCATTGGACGTCGCAGTACTGTTCCCAATTGGAAAACAATTATGATGTTGATCGATAGTTTTAGAACAATGAGAACCTAACCTAGGGCAGTTAATGAAAAAATCCACCTTATCCTTGATCTAGAGTACTAGGATGGCTATAAATAATAAACACGCATAATCATTTGTTAGATAAGATAGGTTTTCAGTTCAGCGAAGATAAAGCATTTTAACTGGATAATTAGTGTAGGCACTTGAAAACTAGATAGCGAATGTTCTCATCATCTTCTATAATAAGATTTTACGTTATTCATTTTTTTCCAATAATTATTATTGTAACATTTGAATTAAACATATTTTATATTTAATTGTTTTATAAGTCATAATAACTTTTAAATTTTTTAAATTTTCTATAACCAGTATAATTAAAAGACAATAATAATTTGACTAAGTTTATCTTATAACGTTTTAACTTAGGTATTAATTTTTATTTTTATTCAGTTGATGTTTAAAAACATCATTTAATTGTTGGTTTTAAGGCTTAATAATGTAATAGAAGTTTTTTCATAAGTTTTTCATTTATAAATAATTTAGAAGCAAAAAAAAAAAAATAATTGCTTTATATATATATTATGCGTTTGAAGTTCAAATTGTTATAAATTTGTTAAATTTTTCAATACAATTTAAAACTAAAATGTAATACATTAAATTATTTTAAAGTATTAATCTTTGTATATTCTATATGTATAAATGAATATATTTTTTTTTTGTTTTTACTTTTGTCTTCAAAATACTTAGAAACTACCTAGTGGACTATTTTCAATAATTCGAATATGTTTTTACAATTAGTTTCAAATCGAAATGATATAAGATATATTACAAGATATTGTATATACAAATTACATTACATAAAAATTATTAATGGAAACAACAAGATTATGAATGAGACATATTTTTACAAACAAAAGATTTATTTTCGAATAAAACAACATGTTGTTTTTTGAAAAAAACAACATATCAAAATTACGAACTTAATGGGTATTAAGGAATTAAAAACACATTCATATAATTATTTAACACAAAAGTTAAATTAGTTTAACTTAAAGTATAAATAATTTATATATGAATATAAAATTTGTTAATTATTAGGTAGGTATAATCTATATTAAAGTAAAAGCAATCATAGATATAATGTATTTATATTTTAGTGCTATTTTATATTTAACTGCAACTAATTGTTACCGGTATTTTCACTTCAGACGTGAAAATTTAAGTCCTTTTGCTATTCAAAATTACAACAAATGCTGGGTCACTATTCAACCTATAGTTGTAAAAACTGTGAAAGAATCGGGAGAAGTAATATTACTCAAAGAAGTAATGGCGATTTCTTTTTTTTAACGATCGGGCTTTAGACGCTAAACTCATAGGTATATTCAAATTTAAGCATAATATTATTACATCTTATTGATATTATTAATTTTATATCTATTATTTTAATTCACATTATAATATATTTGTTAATAGAAACGACTGATGGATATATACCTATTAAACAATTTGATGAAGATGCGAAAAGTAAGTCATTATTATTTATAACTAAGTATTAGTCGTATTAATTTATACATGTACATACACATTTTTAATGTAGTAACTAATATAAGGTACATATTTGTTTAAGATTGTTTTAAAAACGATTTTGATGAAAGCAACCAGTTCAAATGTTTCGATTTGCTCTATATTTTTATATTATTGCAACAAGGATTTGGTTTTCCTGATGATACTTCAATCACTGTTTGTATATTACATAAATAAGTTCAGATAATTTTACTACACAAGTTTATTAAATGTTTACACAATATTTTAGTTGCAGAAATTTATTGACGATTTTGAATTGATCTGAGCTCTCGGAGCTGCTTATGAAAATGTAATAGAAGAGGTTTAAACGTACAACATCTTCATCAATCGCTGAAAAATAAATATCACCGTTATTATTTTTATTTATAATTTTCAAATGTTGTTTATTATAATGCATAATTTTTAAAACGTATCAATGTATCATTATATCGTATATAACTATACTTAATACAGTGTGTAGATTTTTTTTTTTTTTTGTTTAATTGTATTAATTTGTGAGATATATTTTTATTAAATCAGTAAAATGATTAAATTATTGTTTGATTTATAAAGTGATAAATAATATAATAAAACTAGTCTATTGTAGTTTATGATTGAAAAATTTGATTTTGGTACTAATAAAGTCACTAGAAATTAAACAGTATCTTATATGCGGGCCGCGGGGTGTTCAAAAAGTTTGGAAATGGACATTAGTTAGAATTAGACTAATTGGAATTGATAAATATTAATAATTATTAATTAATTAAGTTATTCTATATTTTACATAATAAACGTGCTTATCGGTATAACAATATAGGATAACTGTGAATAAGGTGGAATAAAACAAATTTCAGAGATAAACGTACTATCAACTAAGCTACTAATAAAAAAATTGTAAATAGATAACTGAGTAGAAATATATTTACCTAACATAAATTTAATATAATTATTCAATTTTGTAAATCATGTAACGGGATCTCAATTCTCAACACTTTTTAGGAAATATATTATTTCGTTAAATAATTACTGTTAAAATTAAGTACTTACTTGTATAACCAAGGACGGGTTAACGTTTTTGTACGATTTTATAACTAAGTGGCTATCTAAATAATCGATGACAAAATCACGTCATGTATATCTAACAGTCTACCACATTGTATTTCTAGTTTAAAAATCTGCAATTTATGGCTACAAAAATATCATTTTAATATGATCGGACCGTGGTATTATTAGTTACTAAGAAATTGACTAAAAGTTAAGTATTATAAAATTCTATAATATCGGAATATTCTATCCCATCTACCGAATTGATGTGAGGGCGTAGTTCATATTTTAATTATGGCAGATGTATTCGATTTAAACGGGCGATACCCGTTTCCACCAAAAGTGGACCTTTCCTTTTTCCATCGATATCCGTTTTCTCCACCAAAATAAGATAATTGATCACGTTTTCACTAAAACAATTGTATACTATGCTTATATTAAAAGCTATAACATATTTTATTTTAACACACACAGTTGTAATGTACAATTTAAACTGTGAAACTTTTTCATTTGTTTATAAAATATTGTCCTGTTATATATTATCTTGGTTAATTAATACAAAAGATAATAAGTACGGCAACGGTTTAACATACAATCAAATACGATAAACATACAATATACAATATATATATACAAATTGTGTTGATAAAAATGTTGTTAAGTTAGGTTGATCTCATTTGGTGGAAAAGGGAAAGGTCCACTTTTGGTGGAAATATGTTACGCTCACTTAAATATTATACATTTATATTAATAAATATGTTACGTCATACTTGTACACACGTATATCGTTATTGAAAAGGTCGTTTCAACAACAAGACTACGTGATGATCGTTAACACATCTACGTACAAATACTGACGATGAAACACTTAAATACGATTCACATTTATTACATTTGTGTAATTATTTGGTAGTTACAAGGATATTCGATGCAATAATTATTAGTGCTGAATCTTAAAATAGAGGTGACAATAAGACACATACATTATTGACATAAAAAACCTTTTATTTTTTAAAATTAAAAATAATAGTTGTCAACTAAGTACTAACATTATGATTTATAATATTTATTATTATTTTTTTAAACATAGCTCTATTTGTCTACTCGGGTCATAAATTAAAATGTGTCACGCAAATGATACATGTGTAATCTAAATAGTAAAAAGTAAACAATTAAATATTAAGTATCAATACCTGACTTATGTGACCTGTTTTTAGTTAGTTTAGATATATTTTATTCGATCAAATGTGGAGTATCATAATCATTTTATATTTACGCAAAGCTTTTGTTTTATGTTTATATATATATATATTTATTTATAAGTTCTTTACCGAAAATTAATTAAGTTCAACAGTTATATGATAATATATCATTAATTGGGTATACATAATAATACAATATATTAGGGATTAAATATTATTAAGTTATAATATATTGTACATATATAGTAGGTATTTTTATACTAAATTAATAGTTATAATATTATAATCATCACGGATTAGATGTGATTAAGTGATAAGAATTTATCTGAGGCGGATTTTAGTAATTTAATATTATAATGGATTAATGATGTATTTAAATTTGTTGATCAATATTGAGATATTATCCGATAAGACGTTTGGAACAAGGCCGTACCTAGGAGGGTTTAGGGGTTGGAAATTAACCACAAACTTAAAAAATATTTCATCATTATTTCATACACTATTTACTAAAATTGTTATAACACTTTCAATTGTTATCTGAGTGAAGCCAGTGTATTGTATTTTTTTTTTGTTATTCAAAAATTAATAACTCTAGAGTCTTTTATATTTAATATTTACATTTGCATTTTATAAACATGATGTAGTTTTTTAAAAATATTGGATTCTTTTGTGGTTTTTTAAATTTTGAGTTTTTGTTGATTTATGTGTGATATCTTTATTTATAAAAAATAAGATTAGAAATTAAAAACTACATTTCAGCTCCTCATTAATTCATTATAATGGTAGGTACTTACAGCTATGAAATGTAATTTACTGTATAATATAGTTTCAAGTTTTACTTTTATCCATTTTAGTTTAATATGTTAAGTTTAAAGTCAGTCATAGGTAACCGCATACAAAAAATAATCTGATTGTGAGTGAGGTCAGTATTTTAGTGAGTCTAACAACATTTTTAAGGATATTTTATAATTTATTATGTACTAGAGAAATTGTATATTGAACTAATTTTTGACAAAAGCATTGAATTTACCTATTATATTGTTAATTATTATAATGTTAAATCATAAACTCACATGTTTTTATAATTATAATAATTTCAGCAATTTTTTAAATTTTTGTTGGATTTTATTAAATTCTAATTTTGTATATATTCTTTTTTATTTTGGCGCAAATGGGCGATGCCCGAATGCAGCGAGGGTGTTGAGGGGAGACACAAATAAAACAAGTACACTGTGTTAATATCACTTTTCCATATTTATAAATTTGTTTTAATGGTCATGAAGACGTTGACACGCCAGAAAGATGTACGTAGTTATTAAATACAAATGTATTCGAACACATGTATGCGTCCTCAGTGGGCTAACACGGAGTTAAGTTGCAGCACAACGAGGTGGTTTTATTTGACCCTTGAAAAATAAATCTTAGAAAAAAAAGAACAACGGGTCGCGCACGTAAATGCGGGTTTAGAGAACAATGAAAGTGAAATAACACTAAACGTTAATGGCGGCACTGAAGTTCGTGGCGTGTGGTTACGGAGGAACTAGCAGTGGAGCGTAAGGGTAAAAACTGACCGACGGCTGTTTGATACGGGTTGCCGAAACCGTTCCAGCTCCTGTACTCCTCTGCCGTTGTCGGCCGGTACGCTGGCGTCGTTTGAATCATTAAAGAACAAATTTAAGAGGTTTCAATTTCTTGTAACTTTAGACTATTTAAAAATGTAGGCTGTTAGTCATTTATTACATTAAAAAACTGCACTACAATACCTGCATTTTTTTTTAATTGCAGCTACTAATTTTCTATAATAATTTATTTATATACTGTATAATATGTTTTATTTATAATTTAATTTGTCCGAATTTAATAAAAGGTATAATTATTTCATAATGTTTTTAAATTTTTTATAACGATTTTGATGAAAGCAAACCTTTCAAATGTTAGTTCTATATCTGTATTGGTGTATTATTTTATGAAGGATTTGGCTTACCTCTTCATACTAAAATTTCTGATTGCGTATTGCATTAATGGAAAGGTAATATAATTTAGATATAACGATGATCGTCTTATTTATTCAAACATATATTTTACTAGAAAAAATATACTAACGAAATTAAAATAAGCTTAAGCTGGACTCTCAGTAGTGTATATTATATTTTACAAAAAGTAATTGAAATATAAAATATCGTCAATCCATGAAAATTATGTCTATCATTATTTTTTTATTTAAAATAGGTTACATTTAAACGTTTTTATTTATTATAATATTTATGTTTTATTTTGTATATATCTTCTGTATCGGTATATTATTCTATAATGCAGAGCTCTAACCATTAGATACTAGTAATTATATGTTATATGGTTATTTTTTAATTACAAATTTTAATCAAAAATTACCCTGGATATTGTTATTATTCTGATTTTTAAGCTTTTTTCTTGAGCTTACTTTTTAAGTAGAAAATGTAGGTGCATATTTAGGTACCTATTCCAAAAAGTGATGATAAACATAAATAATCAAAAACATATATTGCTGTAAAATGTATACAACCATTGTTATCTGCCCAAAATTTAATATAGATATTTTATAAATTAATAAAAAACTGCAATGAGAATGAAAATATAATATTGGTATAATATGACCTCATATTCAAGATTATATCGTAATTTCAGGTGTATTTGTGTTTGTTTTACTAAAATCGTTCCGTTTATTAATTACAATAAGTTTAATATGATCTCATTAATTTGTTACAATCTAATAACGACGTACCTATACTTTAATTGCGCGAGTTATTTAGTGTTGTACGGACATCAACTTGTTATTGAAGGTTTGAAAATTTGATTGGTGAAAAGTTAAAAAAAAAACATGAAAAAAGTATGTAGAACATGATATTTTTGACATAATACGGAAATTTGATGCTGACCGGTCTTGAAGAATTTAATATTTGAACCTTTTAACTTTGTTCAATGCATATTTGTTATTTAAAAATTTTATACTATATGCTGATAATCATGAATATAATAAATAATTTGATTCAGATTTAAAGGGGAAAAATAAATAAATAATTTGAATATTTTAAATTTTTATTTGAAATGATAAGTTCTTTAGTCAAAATACAAATACTTATATCCCATTATTTTTATTCTCTTACTATAAATTTCAACTATACAAGATACTGAAGATTTCAAGTTGACATTTTTATTTTTTGTAATATTCAAATGATTTAAAAATTAAATAATAAATTGTTTTTGTGGAAATATTAAATCATTAGATTCTTCTACACATAGAGAAAAATAATGGTTGTAATCGTACTGTCTGAAAGTAGGTTACACATTCTACATGTCGATATGATACTTAATTGTTTAATTTGTATTACTTAGATTGTACATGTTTTTGTGATACGTTGTTATTTACTACACGATTATTACAATAATATGATATTCAATAAAATAACAGTTGTATTTTATAGTTTGCTGTTACTTGTAACCTCTGTTTATATAACCAGCACTAATTTATACGTTACGATTCAAGTGGCACAGACACCAAAACCTCAGAAATATATCTTAGACACCTTAGATAGTAACTTACTGAATTAGCAATATAATGAAACTTCTTCGCAAATTTATGTAAAGAGGTTCAAAATATTATTACTATAAATAAATAAAATTCAGTAAGAGTATGATCATAGAAACATAGCTTCTTATATTTTAATTGAAAATCATTAATTGGTAAATAAAAAAAAAAAAATTAAGAAAATGCATTTAGTTTAATTTTAAAATGATCTTTTATCTTCATATATCATTTTAATTTTGCTTATTAATTATATATATCTACCAACATAACTTTCATAAATAATGATTTAATTCTATGTTTATGGATTATAAAGTCTTATAAAAGGTTATAGAATATCATAAGCACATTCCTGTATGCGAAGTGGTGATATAGTTTTTTGTTTTGTTTTATTTTATTTTAGAAAAAAATATTTAGTTACATACATAAACTCATACATTTTAACAAAAAAAATGTAAACGCTTACCCTTACTTGATGCAGTTGGCGACTTGCTATTTTAATTCTCAATTCGCTTGTAAAATATTTAGTATTTATTTTGTGGTGTAAGACAAGTTAAACATATGAAAACAAAAATATATAATAAAAAGACCATGTTTTGTAAAATGTTGTGGGAGTACAACATTTTTTTTTGAAAAATGATAATCTCAATAATATTGAATTTGCAACAAAATCGCCTATACAAAATTCCTTCAAACCTAATATTGAAATAAAATAAAATAACACAAATCGATTTACAAACTGCAATATACTTAATTAGAAAATAAATATATACTAATTCAATAAGTGTTAACTATAATTTAACATGCTCAATAAAAAGATACAACAAAAAATAATAAAATTAAATATGATAAATAGATATCATTTTTGCTAGTAGGTATTCAATTCAGTAAAATACATGTATTTATGAATAATACAAATAATTAATGTATAACAATGTTAAAATAATAAAAAAATATAATCTTTATTTTTCAGTAATTATTAAATTTTTTATGATTGGATGATTTATATTAAAGTTTGGTAAGCAGCTCCAAGAAGCCAGCTTAATTGAACATTTTCTATCTCTTCCTTCAACTATAATAAATAAATATTTAATTAGATTATACGAGAATTATAATGTTGAAACTTTAATAATAAAATTGTATTATTAACATAATATACAAACAGTGATTAAAGTATCATCAGAAAAATTAAATCCTTGTTGCAATAATACATAAATATAGATCAAATCGAAACATTTGAATGGTTTATTTTTATCAAAATTATCATGAAAACAATCTGAAATATATAGGTACCTTATATTAGTTACTGTATATTAATACATTTTAAATATACACAATAATATTATAATATATGAGTATATAAAATTATACTTCTTTTACTTAATTAATTATTTTAAAAATAAATTTACTTTTTGCGACTTTTTTAAACTGTGTTAAAGTAACATCTCCTCCATTTTTATCTGAATGATTGTATTATGTGAATTAAAATAATAGACATAAATGTAATATTATATATAAAATGTAACGATATTATGCTTAATTATTAACATACCAATCAATTGAGCATCTACAGCTTGGTGGTAAAAGAAAGAAATTGCTACTATATTTTTATCTAAATGTACAGTATTGATAGTTTCTTTAACAAGCATTTTAATATTTTTTTCACAGTGATCGTAATGCTTTTTAGGATTTCTTTCTAAATCTTCTGCACTATAACAATTTATTAAAATAGAAATAGAAATAGAAAATAATAGTACTACATAGAAACTTAACATCTATAATAGTCTTATTTAAAAATATAGTAGTTATAATCTATAGATATTAAACACACGCTCAACTCAATTATCGTTTAAAGAAATTAATTTACTTAAAGAATGTTTTAGTCCTTTAGAAAAAAATTAAAAACTTACGTTACAATGTAATCTATTAAATTAAATGTATAGGATACTTGGTCGGCTGAGTGTTGACATGGTGAAGTATAATTTATTTTACTGTTATCTACCGATTTGAAAACTTTTGTTCGGGCAGTCATGCATCCAAAACCTAAATAACTATAATATTTATACTTTAATTTTATTACATTAAATTTAATTATTGGTTTTCTATTTATAATGTACCTTTGGTCATATAATTTTTTTGTTGTTCCCATAATTATATACTCTTTTAAAAAAGAATTATTCGTTTGTATTTTTGTATCGTCAGTTGGGTAAAAGGTGATTTGTAAAGATGCACCACCTAAATCTAAAACTGCTACTGAATTTTCGAGATCATTTAGTCTCCCTAAACATAAAGATGTTTTTACATTTTTAATAATTAATAAAAAATTAAATTATATATATATATATATATTTTGTTATTTTACCAAGGAGATAATTAACTGTAAACCATGCAAAAAATCCTTCATCGCTACCATCCATTATAGATACTGAACTGTTATCTACTTTAAATACTTCTTCATATTCATTGAAAATCCTTTTTGCCTGAAAATATATTATACTTGAAGATTTTGAGTCGGTACATTAATAATAATAATAAAATACTTGATTGATAATTTCATCGGATTTTTCATTTAACAATCTTACACCAGCTGTTGCTTTCAATAAAAGTGGTGTTCCATCACAATTAGGATTTGTATTCTTAAACTCTTTAGCTTGGTTTAATAAATTACGTATTATATGTCCTCTCTATGACCAACATAATAAGGTTTAATTATTAAATTTTGACTCAATTAATTTAAATTCTGTTTATTTAAATTATAATTTATTAATTCACTTTTTTTTCGTCATTGATGTATTGAGCTAAACCACCTTCTTCTCGTTTAAATATATGATTGTCTAGTTCAAAATAGCTATCATTCGCTGAATAAAAATTTTAATAATTAATTTTCTATGCTTAATAATCAAATGTATATTAAATATAAAATGTTGAATATTAAATTTGTACAACACACGCATTCGGCACTGTCATGGCAGTCTTTATACAATATTATATTCAATACCTTCCACTTACGATTAATATTTAAAACTCATATAAATAGTGAACATTTAGATATTTACTGATATTTTAATATATTTTAGTTTTAGATTCTCTGCTATACAGTAAATGGAGAGCAATTTCTTAAATACTTTTGAAGTTTTGAACATGAAACGGAACAAATATTTATAAAAAAAAAAAATTTTTTTATCCGAAATTTTTGATTGTTGTATGAAAAACTTATGATTCTATGAACTGGTGATTTACAAGACTTAATATAATAAACATTTTAAACATAAAAAAAGTATTAAAAGTTAGCTAATTAGAATTTCTCAAGTGTTAGTAAGTAACTTAAAAAAAGTACGATTATTTTTAAACATTCACTGAGTAATGAAAATATTTTTACAAATTGTTACCAATGTACAAATATTAGATCGGAATGATTTTTATTTTTTATTTTCTATTTAATAAAAAAAAAAAAATGAATACTATAATGACTCGTCGCATAGATTACCACTGTCCTAATATACACGAGTAATAGCAAAATGTTTCAACTTTCTACAAATAGCATTTTTTCGTTGTAAAAAAATTACTATAGTTAGATAAAGTATCTTTATAAATCATTGACAATTTTTAGAATTACTTATCCTGTGAACTACTTATATAAATATAATTATTTTTTTTACATATTATCAGATTACAACACATTTTATTTGTTTCCAGCTCGACAATAAATAGTTCATTCTAAATTATATGAAAATTCTGAAAATATCATTGGTTGAAAATCACAGTCATAATAATATCTTAATAACATAACCTATTTTTACGTATGAAAATCAATAAATTCAAACAGTTTAATAGATAACGTAATTCATTATCCATCTTAACTTCGTAATGACAAGTCTGTAAGTCTATTAAATTAAAGTTATTTTAACTAAATATTAATTGTTCAAGCACAAGAATATTATCGATTAGCCTTCATAAATCATAGTCATCCATTAAATCTAAATTTTAAGTCTTGCAACAATCATCATCAGTTATATTTACTCTGGTACCCATCGGGACTCCACGTAATAAATTACTACTACCTTTTTTTTGTTATGATTATCCTAATTTTAGCAGGTGCTATGAAGTTTTATTGGTGTGTAAATTCGTTTTTTAACAGCTACCTTCTTCAAAATTACCTTAATGGTTGGTAAGTCCCTTAAACATTTTTTTGAATATTTATAAATTCAGTTTTACCTGTCACTCTTTCAAATAATTTTTATCTATACTCAGTTAATAGTACTATTATTGTATTCATGAATGGCTGTTGTATACATGTTCAAGAAATTACTCTCTCACCAATTCATCGCAATATTAATGTTTTAAGACATCCAAATTAGTTAGCTATTTATACATCACACATATCGTTATATAATTCAAATTAATTTTTTTTTGGTCTTATAATGTATTTATAAATAAAATAAAAATAAATACATTTTCTAAAAGCTGCAGCCAATACTTTAGTACCAGTACTTCCTGCATCTATAATAACTACACAATTCAATATCTGGGGAGCTGGAGCAGCCTTTACTTCAACAACATTATGTAAGTATAATATAGTAAACTGAGCTAAAATGATTAAAAAAAAATTATTTAATAAATTTATAAATGTTAAAAAAGTTAAATTATTTAATTTTGTACTTACAATAAATTACCATGAAACGTATCATTGCAACGATGGTGTGCATTAAACATTTCCTTTGATTTAAATCGGATTTAAATTTATTGTTATAAGTATTAAATTCTGAAATATTCTATAACCAAATAAGTTACAATTAATACAAAAAAGTACATTTTTTTAAAAATTATTATGAAATTTATAGTAAGAGAATAAAAATAATGGGATATAAGTATTTGTATTTTGACTAAAGAACTTATCATTTCAAATAAAAATTTAAAATATTCAAATTATTTATTTATTTTTCCCCTTTAAATCTGAATCAAATTATTTATTATATTCATGATTATCAGCATATAGTATAAAATTTTTAAATAACAAATATGCATTGAACAAAGTTAAAAGGTTCAAATATTAAATTCTTCAAGACCGGTCAGCATCAAATTTCCGTATTATGTCAAAAATATCATGTTCTACATACTTTTTTCATGTTTTTTTTTTAACTTTTCACCAATCAAATTTTCAAACCTTCAATAACAAGTTGATGTCCGTACAACACTAAATAACTCGCGCAATTAAAGTATAGGTACGTCGTTATTAGATTGTAACAAATTAATGAGATCATATTAAACTTATTGTAATTAATAAACGGAACGATTTTAGTAAAACAAACACAAATACACCTGAAATTACGATATAATCTTGAATATGAGGTCATATTATACCAATATTATATTTTCATTCTCATTGCAGTTTTTTATTAATTTATAAAATATCTATATTAAATTTTGGGCAGATAACAATGGTTGTATACATTTTACAGCAATATATGTTTTTGATTATTTATGTTTATCATCACTTTTTGGAATAGGTACCTAAATATGCACCTACATTTTCTACTTAAAAAGTAAGCTCAAGAAAAAAGCTTAAAAATCAGAATAATAACAATATCCAGGGTAATTTTTGATTAAAATTTGTAATTAAAAAATAACCATATAACATATAATTACTAGTATCTAATGGTTAGAGCTCTGCATTATAGAATAATATACCGATACAGAAGATATATACAAAATAAAACATAAATATTATAATAAATAAAAACGTTTAAATGTAACCTATTTTAAATAAAAAAATAATGATAGACATAATTTTCATGGATTGACGATATTTTATATTTCAATTACTTTTTGTAAAATATAATATACACTACTGAGAGTCCAGCTTAAGCTTATTTTAATTTCGTTAGTATATTTTTTCTAGTAAAATATATGTTTGAATAAATAAGACGATCATCGTTATATCTAAATTATATTACCTTTCCATTAATGCAATACGCAATCAGAAATTTTAGTATGAAGAGGTAAGCCAAATCCTTCATAAAATAATACACCAATACAGATATAGAACTAACATTTGAAAGGTTTGCTTTCATCAAAATCGTTATAAAAAATTTAAAAACATTATGAAATAATTATACCTTTTATTAAATTCGGACAAATTAAATTATAAATAAAACATATTATACAGTATATAAATAAATTATTATAGAAAATTAGTAGCTGCAATTAAAAAAAAATGCAGGTATTGTAGTGCAGTTTTTTAATGTAATAAATGACTAACAGCCTACATTTTTAAATAGTCTAAAGTTACAAGAAATTGAAACCTCTTAAATTTGTTAACTTTAAATTTCACAACATTTTCACACCCGTTACGTTGTTAATCGGTTTCTTCATATCTAATATGACCAGACGTGAACGCAGGGTTGTTTTAGGTGTTTAAACCCCTCCGCCAAAATATCGGACGTACGTAGATTCCAACAATTTTATATCGGTTCTACCGGCTACTATTTATTCAACCTCCCCACTCTACATTTATTTTAAAATATATAGTTCTACATAATATACTAGGTACTATATGTATGCCATTTGAATTGAACAATCTAAATTGTTATTACAACGTTCTAAAAACAAAGTATAACTTATATATTTTACTAACTCATCTCAAACATTCATAAAAACATAGTATATAAGACTATTAACTGATATTTCTCATACTTTAGTACGACAAGTCTATAGAAATAAGGATAAAATCATCAAGATAGAATATTTTTATAAAATGTTTCTTTAATATAATTTTTAATTTATAAATGTTATACAGATTATTGCACTTTTATAATCATTATTTTTTGATGACATATAAATTAATTGTAAAGAAGCATCAGTTAGTAATTTTTTATATAGGTTTGAGTTGAATCAGTAAAATATACAAATTATAATTTTATTTTTTTAGAACGTTTTAATGACAATTTTGATGCTTTGATTCAAATGATGAAATTTGGTGTGTATTTAGTATTGTTGTTACAAAGATTTAATTATCCCGCAGACACTTCAATCACTGTTTGTAGTTAATTAAATACATTTAATTGTTTTAAAATACTCAACAAAATTTAATTTCCCCCCCCCCAGAATTCTGGAAATCAAAAGCTGTCTAAAAATTATAATTTCCTTCACAGATCTGTATAAAAGTTCAAGGTGAATTTTTGGACCTAAATGTTATGCCTTCCCTCCTCGAAGAAAAATAAAAGCCGATACTGAGTGTCTAAGATATGTTTCTGAGGTTTCGGTGTCTGAGCCACTTGAATCGTAACGTATAAATTAGTGCTGGTTATATAAACAGAGGTTACAGGTAACAGCAAACTATAAAATACAACTGTTATTTTATTGAATATCATATTATTGTAATAATCGTATAGTAAATAACAACGTATCACAAAAACATGTACAATCTAAGTAATACAAATTAAACAATTAAGTATCATATCGACATGTAGAATGTGTAACCTACTTTCAGACAGTACGATTACAACCATTATTTTTCTCTATGTGTAGAAGAATCTAATGATTTAATATTTCCACAAAAACAATTTATTATTTAATTTTTAAATCATTTGAATATTACAAAAAATAAAAATGTCAACTTGAAATCTTCAGTATCTTGTATAGTTAACATTATCCTTTTGTACTCTACTGTTTAAGTTTATTATCTGCCAATGATACACATTATTAGATATATTTATGTGGCGTTAAATAATACTACCGTAACGGGCATTAAATGTTTGTAAAATTAAGTAAATCATGACTTTGTAATGGAAGACGAAGAGTACTGAAAAGACTTTAGAGCTTGATATTTTATTGGTTCAGCAACTTCTCGTTTTCGATTATTTACCATTACGATAATGATATTATAATATTATATCGACAATTTTCACAAATGATAATATCCATGTAAGGTGTTCACTAATTCGTTGTCAATGATCTTTCATTGTTTGGTGGATATAAAATAAAAAGGAATCTTATAGATTAATTTCAAAATTATATAATATTTTTTATAATGGGTTATGTAAATAGGAAATATTGGAAAATACCAATGAGTAGACAAGTAGACCATCTTTTTTATGTTATTTTATCTAATACATTTCAGGTGTGTTACAGGTGTTTTTACTTACTAAATAAAAAAAAAAAATGTATAAAAGAATTGACTCGATACATTGCAATAAAGACAAATTTCAATCTAGTAGTTGCTGAAGCCTTTAGTGCTTAAATATCGAATTTTTATTGAAATTTTGATTGGTGAACATGAAAAATATGAATGAAAACATAAAAAAGGTAAGTAGAAAACGATTTTATGTTGACCAGCTTATGTGATTCGGAAATATGTTTTTATTTTTATTATTGAACCAACCTTATGAATCAGGATATACTCTGTAGAGTATAAATAATAAATGATAATTGTTTACCTTCCAATTTCTATCATTGTAATGTTATAGATAGGGTTAGGATGTTTATGACCCTAAAAACACTTAAAATACATCCAGATATACGCAATAAATATCTTAATATGCCCTTAAAAAAAAATGAAATATGTCTTTTTAAAATTAGTTTATTATTAATCCAAAATGTATTTTAAATTAATTCGCAACTTTTTTTTATAATTTCAAATTTAAATAAAAATATAAGATTTTTTAAATTAAAAATATAGGTACTTAAGTATTATTTTAATATAATACACTAAACTAAAGATTTTATAATGTAAGTCATTATGTCCTATCGATAATGCCGATTCCGCATTACCACACAATCGTGACCATTGTTTGTAAACATGATTATATTGATTAATAAACATAGTTATAGTAAAATATGTAAGTCATAAATTATTACTAATAAATATTATATAAGTTAATAACATATACTACACGTTTCATATTTTTTCGTTTTCGAAAAAAACGAAGTTTTAGTTATAAAATCAACAATGCCTATATTATATTTAAGTTATTTTTTTGGTGAAATATGAATTTTTTTCAAAATATGCATTTATCCATAAAAAATCCTTAAACGTGCAATAATGTGCAAACTAAAATTGAATGTATCTGATTCAATGTCTAACAAAACGAATTTATTACTGGTTTTGCAATATGTACGACTAAAAGAAAAAATATGCAAAAGTCATAAACATCCTAACCCAAGTTATTGATCTAAATATAATGTCAGTGTCTCTGGGCATTTGCAATTCTTATTAGTAATTATTTAAAAATAAAATCAATGAGGAATGTATTTGAAGAATAAGAAGTTATTGTTTTAATAACTAATAAATTTTCAATTCTAATCATCATAGTGATGAGTTGTCTGTCAAAATGGTCATGCGGCAACGGTTTTCTTACGGATGAATGCCAGTGAGGGTTGTATCAATGCGCATTTCTTTTCTTGCTAATCAAAAGTAACTCTTCTTAAAGGAATTGAAAACGAAAAAACACTTAACTATACCACGTTTAGAACTTTGTGCAGCACTACGTTTATCACGATTACTCTCGCATAACATAATCGGGTAATAAAAGAAATTATACTCATAATATGAGTTTAGTCGTGTTAGGTCTTGCTACGCATCTGGCATTACTGGCATACTGATCTAATGGGAATTGGATTTTGCTTTTCGTTTGTAACAAAACGCTTCAGATTTTTTACGGTAATAAGAAGGACAGTGGTTTAGTACATCTAGTTTATCTCAGAATCAGATCCGGAGTTCAAATGGCCAGCTAGAAAAGCTATAAATTTATGCGATTATAATGCAAAGAAAGAAATTCTACGTCAGTTCCCTTCATTATTGAGAATGCAGCGATTGTAATCTTTTGCGTAGTGCCTTATTGATCAATGTAAAGAAAAGTTTGTTGAAAAAGGCCCGTGATACTCGAACTGTGCTAGATCGCGTATAATTGTATCAATTGGTTATAGTAATTAATATTAATTTTTTGTTGTGTCGGTTCTTTTGTTGTTCTACGTCCTTGGTGTAGATCTAACATCGTTATTAATACAGTTCACTGTAATATTTGTATCCAGCCTTTTTTGACGCATAGTCGCCACGACCAAATTTTGGATTGGCGATCTTACTCACATACCTGCAATCATTTATTTACAGATTATTTCAAATAATAATTATAATAATAACACTTTAAAATCTAACTTAAGTCAAAGAAAATATTTAATGAACATTTTCATTGCTATGGTACATTTCATGGTAATCCATTGTAAGTATCAGGTTAAATAATTTTGATTTTTTATGGTTTTTATTGATTAATAAATTTATTTATCAATTATTTTAGGTTTGTTAACAATATTATTTCAACAAATTGTTGTTGAAGTAAATGCTAGTCAGCTAAATTTTAAACAACAAACAGATCAAAATGATTTTGTGCAGTTGTTGTGGACATAGGAGTTACTAAATCTACAGTATTTGTTGGTGTTTTTGAAAAAAGTATTTATTTTTTATTTTAATCAGATGTACGTTTTAAGATTAAAAAAAAAAACTTAATATAAAATTATTCATAGAAGTTTGAAAAGTTTTGCTATCAATTATATTCTATAAGTTGTAAAATTAAGATGATCATAAATATGAATGATCAGTCGTTACATAAGATTGACTTCTAACTCAGCACAGATAAAGCACAGTAACTTGATAAGCTTTTACGGTGTTAATTTACTTCTGATAATTATTGAAACATTTGAATTAAATATTAATTTATTACTTTTAATTTTTATTCAGTTTATGTTTAAAATCATTTTTCAATTGTTTGTTTTAGTTATTAAAACTGTAATGGACATGTCCCCATACATTGTTCTTATATCAATTTAGAAATATTAAAAAAAAATATTGTTTTTTTAATATATGAGTTTGAGGCGTATTATGTATTCGAATTGTTTGCTTTTTTAAAATCTAATTTTTAGTATGGTAAGAATATTGACAGATAACGCAATTTTCCACAGTTAACATCGTAGATATCAGCGAGAGTGATCCACACGAAGATGAAGGCGTTATGTTTATTACAATAGCAGATGAGAGCAGCGATATAGAGATTGAATTCGAAAAATTTTATAAAGATTTGAATATTACAATAGAAGAAGATAATAGCCCCAAAAATATTCATAATGATGAAATTATTAAAGCTAACCTCTCTTTAGATATATTAAGTCAATTTTTCAAAAATACTATAAGAATCCATAATAACGCTTTCTCTGCATTAAATGATTTGCGATACATCGTGGATATCCTAAGTAATATATAAAAAAAAATATTTATTTAAACAGATATGATAAGTCATGACTATAATAGTCCCTTGTACGTATATCATGAATAATATACCCAGGGACGGCTTGAAGGTGGTTCGAGCTATGCAATGGCACAGGTCCTCGCGTGTTGAAAAGCCCTTAAATACGTTGCAAACAAAAAAAATATTAACTTTTGTATGTATATAATTGATGGTCAGTTACTAAATTGCATTGTGTTCATAACTATCACTAAATAAAATATTAATCGCAGAGAAAATTGACACCCTAATATTTGGGTTTTCAGGTTAAACGATATGGTTTCATAGAGCATGTATTCAACTAATAATTCACATTCAAATTGAATTATCTCCGAGATATCTATGAAATAAATAATGACTAACAATCATTAAATAGTAGCGTATATAATTTGCGCTAAAAACAAACCCCCCCTCAAAAAAAAAAAAAAATATATTTATGTAATTTGCGCCACATCCAACAATTAATTTTAGTCATTAGTGCCACATTTAATTAACTAAAAAAAATTTTTTTTTACGTATTAACAATATATTATATTTTTAACCATTGATCATTTAAGATAATTTAAATAGTTATTTCTCTAGAAAATGATTAAATATATTGATATACATAAATAGTTAAAATAACAAAAACACTAACAATTTTTAGATTCATGAACTTTCGGTATTAAAAATTTGATCAAGTCTTTGTCTCTAGTACTTTTAATAATTTCATTAATATTTTTATCCATTATTTAAAATTTTATATAATTTTTATGCGTGAACTCTGAATGAAACCACGATTAATATCGGACGAACTGTTAATATCCCGATACTACTTCTAATATTCAATATTATTTGATATATTTTATTTTTATTAGATAAGACTAGATTAGGCGCGCGTCGTTGTTATCGTATAGCTGATGCGATATCAGTTAATTTATTAGTTTGTAAATTCCCAAAATTGAAGTTAAAAGTGTGGCGCAGATTATATACTCCATTTCGTTTTTTGATGTAGCTCAAAATACTTACGCGTACTTAAATTTACCTAGATACTGGTGGTGCAAAATACCATGTCTCCTAAATAGGCCCCGCAAAAACATTTCGTACATAGCCCCGATATTTATCAAGCTGACCCTGATTATACCACCGTTTAATTCGAGTGTACTTAGATTTTATTTAGAAGCTTACGAAAATAATTATTAATTTTCTTATTAAAATATAAAGGTAGTGATCTTTTATTAAAAACACATCAGCAGTATTCATATGAACATGAGTCAATTAATCGTCATAATGAAAAAGAAGGAGAAGTAAATTATTGTGTTATGATTCAAATAAAAAAAAATTAAATTAATTAAGTCTAAAGTAAATCATAAAACATAATTATTTTGATTATAGATGAAAAATATATTCAAAGTAGAAAGTTTGTTAAGTAGCGCTACAAATTTTTGACGCTAAAAACTCATTGTGAAAAAACTCCTGTTTTTTTGAGAATAGACTCTACTCTAATGTCTAAATTTAAATCGTCCAATGATAACGTCGATAAATATTTAAATCAAGTAACTTGTATTTAAATATTATAATGTGCTCAAATCTTAAAGTATAATTTATTCTTAGGTGAATACAATTGTCAAATCTTATGAAAATGTATTATTGTATATTTGATGAAAAATCAGTTGATATAATGAATGATAAACATAAAGGTTTTTTTACATGGTCAACAGTTAACTTTCTCAGTGGTAAAATATCAAAATATAAATTAATTTTATATTTTTTTAATTATTATTAAAAATGTGAAAACATCTTTATGTTTAGGAAATTTAAAAAGTCTCGAAAAATCGATGACAGTTTTAGATTTAAGTGATAATTCTTTAAATGTCACCAGTTTTATAACACCAGAAGAAGAAAAACAATTACTACATAGGAGTGGAGTATTTATAGAAACGTTTTCAACAATTAGAAAAGAAAAATTATGTAGCCAAAAGTAAAATACAAAAAAAAGTCCAATAATCATTTTTTATGTAAATAATAATATAAAATAAATATTTTAGTTATTTAGATTTTGGTTTGGATAATATTTTTCGCAGAAATTTCAGTATTTTTAGTTTAAACGATGTATGCGGCAATAAAAAATATACTGATCAATATGTTCTTTTTTCTTTTAATAGGAATAAAATTAGTTATAACAAATTTTATTTACTAAAAATATTAATAAGTTGAGTATGTATTTGTCATTTGTTAGTTATTAGATGGGTATTCTCTATATTTAAATAAAAACCATCATAAATGCAACACATTTATGTTTTAATATTTTCACTGCTATTAACATTTATAGGTTAATAAAGCTAACTGGAAAAAAAGAGTATAATGGAGATTACAACAAATGTTTATCCAATATTGAAAGATCTGTAAACACAATAGGACCGTTAACCTTAACTCATGATGCAGTAGCGATTTCTTCTTTTTATAACCTGGCTTTAGAAATTAAAATAGTTGGTATGTTAACATTTAAACATAATAATATTATCACATCATATTAATATTATTACGTTTATTCTTATCATTGTAACAAGGTGTATTGATAAATACACCTTGCGTTCTAATTCACAAAATTTGATTGTTGATAGAAGGTGATGGTGGGAATGTAAAAATTTAATAAGTTGTTATTGCTTATAGCTGAGTATCAGCTTATATTATGTGCATACATATATTTATAATGTACCAGTTATTAATGAAAGTTATATTTTGTTTAGAATTTTTCAATGGAGAATTGGCTATAAAAAGAAAAACCATTTGTTTCGAAGTGGTCTATACTTATGTATTATTGAAAAACTTATTTGGTTTAGCCACCGATAGTTCAATCCCTGTTTGTATATTACGTCAATAAGTCAATTTTGCAATTGAAGTTTTAATATTACGGTTACTGTATAATCTAATTAAACGCTTGTATATTTTAGGTTCTGAAAAAGATTAAGAACTATGAATTGGACTGGACCATTGGAGCTGCTTATTATATCTTACAAATATCCAAACCTAAAGAAGTATACAAACGGATAATAATGAATCGCTATTCTCCATTCTTTTAACATTTTTATTAATTAATTATTAATTTTTGTTATCCATACATGCACTTATTGATTTAAAATCATATCATCTATAACTGAAACAGATACTAGCAACTATACGTATATGATATTTTTATTTTTATTTTTTTGCACATTTCATTTTAATAAGTTTTTAATGTATCTTTTTATTGAACCTGTTAAATTATATTTCTATTTATTTAATAAATCGTATGTATTTAAACTTGTTGTTCTAGTTTAATGTTAAACATTAGATTATTATTTGAATATCAAACAAATAAATATTATCTATTTAACGATGATTGTTAAGAGATTTCCATCATAAAATCAAATAATTTGATGTTAGGTTTCTATATATAATATAAGTAAGGATATGCTTTATGAAAAACATTTCAGAAAATCACTAAATATTTTGTTAATTTTTCATGTATAGACCTTACATGTATTTTGATAAAAGAATACCATTTAAATGTTTTGATTTAACTTATATTTATATATATATTTGTAACAAAATATAACTCCAGGTATTTTAGTTATCAATCTGTTAGTTTTATTCTTCGATAATATAAATATCCAATTAATTATGCCATAAACCATATTTTAATTTTTCTTTTCTACTCCCCTTTTTTGAAATACAAAATCTGGTATGCTCCGATTTCCGAATCTCAGTTTTGGGTTGGCTACCTTTATAAGTTGTGTAAATATACGCTTCACGCTGACTCTGGGTATACTATCGTGTGATAGGTATTAAATATTAAAAATATTTAGTAGTGAAGTATAAAAAATTAAATATATTAAATTTTAAATTTAATGCATGATGGAAAAATGAATAATTTTTTATAAATTTTAACTTGAGACGCATATATAAGAGAGGGCTTATAATTTTTTGGTATTTTATAATTTTATATGTGTTTGCTGATTATCGAGTTCTTGTACTTTATCTGCACTAAATTGGAAGTCTATCTTATCAAATGAATACATGTTTATGACCATTCTTGTTTCACAGAGTATAAAATATATAAAAAAATATATTTTTAAGGTTGTCTTTCAATACTGCACAAATTTTCTCTGAATAACTATGATATTTTAATATTTTTTTTTGCATATTCCATTTGTTATTTCATATTGTACCTTATTAAATCTGTTTAATTTTATCTATACCTAGATTTCATTAAGTATATGTGTTTAAATTAATATTGTACTAATCTAAATTAACCCTATATTTTACACTAATAAAATATCGTCAGATAGCATAATTGTAGACGATTGTAAAGAATTTCTGTCATAAAATTAAATTTTTATTTTTATTTTATAATGCTAAATTGTAGGTTTCTTTACTATAAGGATAAGCTTTATGAAAACTATGAAACTTTCTGCATATTCTTCAAATTTTGCTAATTTTATATGTATATTGTAAAAGTATATAATTTACTTGTTATTATTTTAGTAAGAATTTATAAAAGTAAATATTATCATAGAATGTCTTATAAATGTTTTATTTAAATAATTTTTTAATTTAAAATTATTATACAGATAATATAGTAGTATAGCACAAATGCAATTTAACATTGCTTTAATAAATTATAATCATAGGTAAAATAGGACACAAGACGTCAATTATATTCTTATCTAGCTTATCCACTTCAAAAATTAAATTTAAAAAAACTGCACGTATTAAAATTCTACTGTTTTCGTTGAGGTGTCTAAATTTTATAACATCCTTAAATTTTTAAGTTGCATAATTTAATAAAATACAGTTCATATTTTGTGATATGTTAAAAAAAAATCACTATATTTAATCTTTACAAGACATAATATAATGTGGAAACTAAGTAAAATGCTATTTTATAATATTACATATAATTATAACGACAAAAAAATCAATTGTAAAATTCAATACTTAGTCAACATATTGTTAAATTACTTGGCAGGATGTTGAAATGTTGTATAAATATACATGTACAATTATAGTATTATGTTTATTAAAGATACAGTTATCAGAAATACATTTTGATTGTATTGTATTTTATTATATTGAATTTATAAAACATTTAATATAATTCTTGTGTGTTATTTTTAATAAAAATTATATGGATTAAGAAAATGTATATATTTGAAAAACTAGGAGTCACCAGCACTTCCTACTGTACTCCAAGGTAAATAATGTAATAAAGATTATATTCTTCTATAGTGGTATCCATTAGAGCGCGCTTACAGTATATACTGAGTGTAACCAGTCAGGTTTTATACCGTACGGTATAACGAGAAAAACAATATGAGAGTTACCGGTACTACTCATGGTAATTAACGCAAGTTAGTTGAAAAATAGATTGGTAGTCATCATATTTTAAATATTATATATTCAAAAAAAAAAAATGATTAATCTGCTAAAAATCTAAAACGATTTCTTAGGGTTTATTATAGAAAATAAAACTGTGTTTTTTACAAATAAATATCATTATGAATTCATTAAATTAAATATTAAATGTTTACTAGTTTCAAAGTGCTTATATTATTATTCATTGTACATACTCAGTAGTACAGTGTGCAGACTCCAGGGCGTATACATAATATTATTCTTTAAATTATGAAATTATAGGTCTATGTTTTATTGGTCGGAAATTGTCTTCGAATACAGTTCTGCAGTTTTCGTCAAATTTAGCCAACATTGCTTCAAGTATTTATTGAAATGTTCATCATGTTTTCCTGTTTAGCGATTACTTATAAATTTATAATAATCAAATAAATTGTTATAATTTTCCAGATGTACTTATGCGAAGACTGTTCATAATATTATTAGGTATCTTCAAATGTCAATACACATTGATAAATTTGTTTTGTTGAATATACTTATATCAATACAGTAAACCCAAAAGAACAGCAATTAATACATAGTGATCTATAGTGATGTCCATCCATGAAAAGTGCAAGTACAACATTTTTAAACTTTGTCACATTTTAGTGATTTGGTTGGAAATATTCGTTTATATTTTTTTAGTATCTCCCTTTTATTTACATTTATTTGAATGTTATATACGACATAAAAATTTTTTTATAAATACCGTTTCTATATCGCGAGGAGTACTAAAAAACTGTAAGTTGTATAATATCAATGTTTCATTAATTTGCTTTCATGCACAATAAAATATCACAACGGTTTTATTGTTATAGACATATATTTAATATTTTATTTGTGATTAGTGTAATTTTATTGAAGCTGTATTATTAGTTAACTATAATAGGTTTGTGAATACGGAATATACAGGGTAGTAGGTTACTTCGTGAAATATATGCCTATATTGAATTAAATTAAAATATAGTCTATAATGCTAGTTGGTATTTCATTTTAATATGCATGTAGTAGGTATCTACTATAACACTGCAATGTCTTCATGTATGCGATTAAACATTGAATTTATAGATGAATACGATCAACTAAAACTAAAATATTTAAATTTACGTTCGACGTCCATTGGTAGAAAGAACTTATCCACCACCACCATCGTTCAGTTATGAAAAAATTAATAAAATACTTTTATAAATTTAATTTTTTATTCCTTTTAAACAGATTATAAAAATTGCATTTTATTTAATTCTTAATTAAATACTTTAAAAACCTCTTGTACAATTTATATTTTGTTTTTCTTTTGTTTTAATAATCTCATCACAAAACTAAAAAGATAAAAAACAAAATACTAAGAATTTAATTTTATTCATAAAAAAAATAATTATTAAATGAAATTAATTTTATGTCACAATATTTGTATGCAGATACATTAAGATTTTAAATTTAATATCAAATTAATTGTTAACAATTTTTTTGAATCTTAATTACAAAACAGTTTTATATAATTAAATAAGAGCGATAATTTTTAGGAAATCACATTTTGCGTGAATTTTAGTACTCGATATTGATGTCTTTAATATTTGGTTAGTTTTAAGGTAGGTAGGTAAATTTAAATACGTATGTAATCTATGCCAAAAAAAAAATATATATAAGAAAAAAACATGTAATTTGTATCTTAATCTAAATAATATTAGTTTTAATTATCTATGCCGTGATAGAACATATAATTATACAGTAGAACCTCGATTAACCATCAGTCTCGGGACCAGAGCTTTGACGGATAATCGAAAAGACGGTTAAGCGAGCAACAACATTTTTTTTAAACATACATACATATTATTTATTATTAATTTTTAGTAATTATGACATACATATTGATATTATATACAATTATATGCACACTTAACAATTAATATTATAAAAATCTGTTAATTTTTGTAGTCCGTGCAAGTGGGGCGTGATGGTTAACCGAGAAGGACAGTTAATCAAGCGACCGATAATCGAGATTCTACTGTATTTGCAATTATTTTCGTATCACATACAATTCAAATTGTTTGAATTTACATGATAATTTTACCAAGCTTATATCAGTCATAGTACATTAGATATAAACAAATATCATGAAAATTATTGTATAATGAACTATGATATCCTGGTTTAATACAAATTTTTTATTAACTGTAATATTATTTATTTATTCACAAACTACGTATACTTACAACTAAAAATAGTTTTAATTTTTAATTTAATTTTATATATATTTTAATAACTTTCGTCTTTCTTAAAATGTATCTATTTTAATGCATTTTATCAATGAATAATTTAAAACATACATCAATAGGTTTAAAAAAATATATTAATTACTGTAAAATGATGCAAATTATAATTTTGATAAGGCGAAAAAGGAAAAAATTACAATTTTTGTAAGTATAGATATACAATTTGAGTGAATTACATGATGCAGTTTTATTTAGTTTTATGTGGTGCAAATTATAACTTAAAAAGTGACTCATATATTAATAAATACATTTTTTTCTCATTGTTTTTGGTACAAATTACACACAACCATTTTAAAATTTGATTTTAATTGAGATTACATAAATTCACTTATAAATGAATCATTATTCATTACAAACTTACTATGGCATATCATATTATTTAAAATTAAATAAATAAATATATATATATATATTGTATATTATACAAGCTGGATAACCCGGCTTCGCTCATGTATTAATAATCGATTCGTATTTTATAAATTGTTTTATTATTAAAATTAAACTATTTAAAGCCTAGCTATGCAATATATAAATAATAATTTTTATAATTTAACTTAGTTTATGATATTTTTAACTGAAATGATAAATAAAATAAAAGTGGAAATAATAAAAGTTATTTACTTGTTGTATTATTTGGAACAACTTTGTGAAAAAAAAATCATTTAATTAATTAAATGGCACACTAAAAATCCGTAATCTTTAAATACAGCCCACTCTCCCCTTCACCAGATAAAAAAAATGAAAAGTCGGGTGACGTGGTAACACTCAGGAGGGTATTAGGAACATCTAAATGATAATAAATTGGAAAAAAGTTAAATAGTTCGTCACTAAGTTGGAACATAAAAAAGTCCTGTTCTGTTTTTATATATACAATAAGGAAATATATTATATTTCAACATAACAAAAATTATCTAGTCAGAATCATGACTAGAAGTCTAAGGGTTCTGTTCTTCTGACATTTTTTTTTTAAAGTATAAATTTATTAGAAGTAAATATTTACTAGAATATCAAGAATAGTTTTGTATTTTCGTTAAAATGTTTTTAAAAAATGTCGGATCCATCTTGAAATATTTTTTTTTAGTTTCCGCATCTCGCAGCGTTAGTATACCTATATATTATGACTCTTAAACAAGTTCATCCAACATTATTTAAACTATTTAACCATACAATAAATACGTTGGTATTTACAGAAGTTTAAACGGGTTCAAATAACTGGAAATGATTAAATTTGCTCGAAAAAAATTTTTTACTACACGTTATTAATGAGAATATAATAAAGCTTAAACACGTGATACTGAAATTAACCACTTCATTAAAATTGTATTCTTCTCTATCGTAACTAGCTATTATGAATTTCATAATTTTCAAATATATCGATGATGCTTATTGCAGTGTGTTGTGTATAATGCAGCAGGTCTACATAATATATTAACTTACAATTCCATTTATAATTATGTTAAAATTTCGTATTAATTTAGCGAAATTCGCGTCGGCTTAATCATTAATTCGTACATTATGCTCAATAGGTGTCTGGTATATATATATATAGATAATATGTGATACCTACATACTCAAATATTTATAATTTATCGAAATATTTGTTATTAATTTAAATTATTTGTACTGCGTACTTTTGTGTCCCAGTAGTGTATTGAGCGTTGAAATAGTGTTTATATAAATTATAAGCCAATCAATTATGTCTGCACGTATGAATTTTGGTACATCCGTAGATTTTATTTATTTAACAGGGATTATTAATTTCTTTCTGAAAAAATTCATTTTTTTTCTAACTTACAGTATATAAAAAAACATAACCATATAAAATGCCGATACGTATTCACATACCTCCTGTGACTGATGAATGAAATCTTATTTATTAACTATATATAAGATATATTATATTGAATTACTGAAAAAAATAAAACGCCGTTTGTTGTTACCCCAATTTTAAAACCTACATTCGGATAAATTCCATATAAACAAATCATATGCAGTTTCTTTTAGTATATTCAATAGTTTAAATGTTCACTAGGTACAATATTATAAAACACATAATTTTACGTACGGTGAATGTGAGCTATGAATTTAAAGAAGCATTATGATACTGTATAATATATTATAGCAAGGGTAGACAACTCAATGCAACTAGAGGGCCAATTTTTTGAAAGTGATTATATAGCGGGCAAAAATTAGTCAATAAAATTTACAATTTATATTTATAATTCGATATTAAATATCTACGTTTACAGTAAACATTATGTCAGTTTTATAAATATAATAAAATAAAATACAGAAAAAACCTAACGTTTTATTATTTGTAATAAGTAATTTGAAATATAGCGCGGACCACCGTGGCAGTTAAAAATGGTACGCGAGCCTCCAATTGCCATCCCTGGTATATAGTAAGGTGGAAAGTTCAGCTATAAACGTTCATGAAAATTAATATGATACGATTCCATTTTTCGATCTCATTCGTCAGTGCAATCTTAAAAATCTGCACGTTTTAGTTGGTTTCATACTATTTTGTTTATATTTTTTTGACCAAAAATAAAACTGACTTCTTAAAAAGTCACGTTTTGTTTAATTTATGAGTGAAACATATAACTTATAAAAATTATGATCGGTTACCATACAATTTTGATGAGCAATTATAATATTTATTCTTATTTCAATTATGATAAATTGATAATTAAATCGTATTTGCTTGGAATTGTGATTTTATTTATTCAACGACAAGATTAACATAAAAAATATTGAATTTACACAATTATATCTAAATAACATTAAATATTGCAAATTGATTTATTTAAAGCGTATAACTAATTAACTACACGTTCAAAATTCAATTTAAAAAATAATAAAAATTATATTGGTTATGTAAATTTATAGCACCTTATAAGTGTATAGTAGGGTGACCAGTTTTACAAAAAAAAAAAAACGGGACAAACAATTTTTGGTTTAAATACTTTAAATAAAACAAACACATTTTTTTTTAAATATATTTTATATTTTATAGTTATAATTTACAATTAAAATATTTTTAACTACTTTGCCTAATATTTTAATAAATAACTTGTTTTCTTTTATTGGGTTGATGTCGATTGCTTATTATGTCCTTTATTATCTATTGTGCCGTTATTGTACTTTTGCGATGAACTAATTGCGTTTTACAATTTTGATTATGTTGAAAAAAAATCATAAAAATCATTACATGAATATTTTTTTAAATAATTTTTCAGAATTTCAATTTATGTGATGGTAAGAACAAGAAAGCGATTTTTTCGTCCGTCCATAACAAATTAGTTATATAAAATACTCTTTCAATTGCAGAATTTGTTCCAGGTATTGCTAGAGAATATTCTACAATCTTCCAAAAATTATTTATCAAAATAGTTTTACTATTTAAAATTGTATAGATAGCACACCATCTTTCTTCAACACGAACATAATTATTCTGCTATTTTTATATACCTAATGCACCAACTCACAAAAATTGAAAGAAAAAAGACAATACGTAGTGGTTATAATAAACACAATCGCTTTACTGTTCGTACGTTACTATTCGACATATTTTGTTGTTAGACTTTTTGATTAAACAAATCAATATAATAATATCTAAATAAATAATCGATTATAAATAGTATTATATATTTTAGTTCATAATGCATATTCTATACGACATGTATCATGTTTATCTTATTACTGTTTGTATTGCTCGTCGGCATCGACACTCAATGTTCGTTCCACGGAAAATTTTAGTCTGTTATTTATAAATTTGGTTTCAAGTTTTAAATATAAACTGTTTTATAATTGGTTCATAAATTTATTTCTATTATTTTACAAAAATTCATAAATTACAATTTAATTATATGGAAATAACGGGATTAAAACGGGACAATCTCCTAAAAACGGAATAAAAAGCGTCCCGTTCGAAGTTTTTCGGGACAACGGGACATGATGATCAAAAAAGGGACAATCCCGTTTTAAACGGGACGTATGGTCACCCTAGTCTATAAGTATGCTTAATAGCGACGTAAAAATGTCATTAATTCAAAATGTATAGCAAAAATATTAATACTTTTCGATATAATTAGTGTTAACTTTACTGTTAAAATAATCACTTTGTCTTATTTTTGAATATTAATATGTACATACTATCTTATGTTTGTTAATTATTTTGTACCGCTAGTGTTTTTATATTTTGCTCGCAGAATTGGTATTTTTGTGTTAATCCGTAAGAATATTATAGGTATTAGGTCACATATACTACAAGCCTTTTTTCTCAATTTTTCCTTCCACCGACTGGCCTAGCTGCACCAATGTATCTGACACAAACATTAAAAAGCTTTTGAGATTTTGTGAAAATGTGAATAAAACATTATTATCATAAAATACAATTTAAGATCAACGTACAGTAGAACCTCGATTAACCGTCAGTCTCAGGACCAGAATTTTGACGAATAATCGAAAAGTCGGTTAAGCGAGCAACAACATTTTTTTTAAACATACATACATATTATTTATTATTATTTTTTAGTAATTATGACATACATATTGATATAATTAGGTACTATTACTTATTGGTACATTAGTATTTTCACACTTAACAAATAGTATTATAAACATTTTTGTAGTCCGTGCAAGTGTGGCCTGACGGTTAACCGAAAAAGACAGTTAATCGAACGATCGATTATCGATACTATTAAAACGTATTTTTTTTTTATTTAAAAAATTGTGGTTTCTCTTTTACATAAAAATGTAGTACTTTTTATAAGACTCTAGTACGTTCAAAGTGTTTTAGTGGACTTATGCGATATTCATGTTTTGTTTATGTTTTTGGATTGCACGTTTAAATTAGCAGATATTATATAATATTTTAATAGTAAATTATTATATCCAATGAATCTGATTTGTTTTTATAACATAGTATAATAATGCAAAAAAAAAAAATAATAAAATTAACATGATTAATATATTATATTCATAAAGAATATTATTTAATATTGTTTTATAATTTAAAATGTATTTATCTTATTCAAAGATAAATACAATCATTTATACATAAATTAATAAAAATATAAAAAACTAAGAGATACATGTAGGTAACAATATATTTTTACTATAAATTTAAGAATATAAATAAGCAGGTAAATTCTAATTAACAGTGGTGTATTTATGGTGGAGATTGTAGTAGTTCACCTCGGGAAATAAATAATATTCCTAGATAATTTCCCGAATTAAAAATAAAATAAAATATTGACGATATTTTTTTTGTTTACTATTATTGAAGTAAAAAATATTTGATATCACTGTTAACAATTTTTATATAAATCAAATAATTTCAGAATATTTTATTTTCGACAGTATTTTCTTGCTATTTAGTATGTGTGAGTAATTTTTTTGGCCATCATTATGATCAGCTTTATAAATTAATATACATTACTACATGTCTATTGTGTACCTACAAATTCTTATAAATATTTAAGTAGAAACTCGAGGAATCAAATGATATTTATATATTTAAGTTTTTACACAACAATAATCTAATAAGTACCTAATAACTATTATGAAACTCTCTTGGAAATAAACAAAAATAAAATTGTACGCTTTCTCGTGATACATTATGATTGTTAAATTTGTTATTTATTACCAGTAAATGTTAAAAAGGTTTAATAGCCAAATAATACTATAGTTAAAATTGTATATTTTACAGTACTACCTAACTGCTTAAAGTGTTATTTTTCATGTTAGCAAAAAAAAAAAAAAAATTACAACCATACTAGTGCTACTCAGACCTAAGTTTGAATGAAAAGTGACGGGAAATTAATTACGAAAGAAATAATTAGCACGAATGATTAATATATACATAATAATAAACAAATACCTACATATTTTGTGTAATAAATTATCTATAAATAATATCTAGTGTAGGAATTTACATTTTCTTTTTTAAGTTGATGTACCATTCCCATGTATTTACAATTGTAGTAATTATTAATTTTTAAGCATTTTTTGGGAGCTAGCCTATAAAACTGTTTCTAATAAAGAAACATTCCCCTGGTGCCTTGCATAAAATTATAAATATGCAATATTTATAAATAACAAAATATATCAATACGAAAAAATAAATGTTAGTGTCTAAATGGTAATTTTTTTATATTTTAGATTTTTATGTATACTAAGTAATTAGTATAAGTAATATAACTTTTTAAGCTCACATAGGTTGATTATACTTTTTATAATTTCATAAATTTAATTTAAATAGTTAAAATAAATTAATTTAATAATTAAATATATTTCAAATATATCATTCTTAATGAATATATTATTTCAAGTATAATATTATGTCAATTAATATTTATGTGATTAATGAGTTAGTTACAGCTAAGAAACAACACTAAAACAGTTCTTATTGCGTCCAAGTTGTAAGTTAGGTATAATTAATTAAAAAATTAAACAGTGTTTTGTATTTAGTCACTAAAATAAATAATTTTTATACTGTTTTTAACTTTAGAAGTGTGTTACAACATTTATTAAAAACAACAAACACTACCAAAAGTAATCAATAGTTATCGAGAACGATAAGAACGTCAAGTATTAATTAAAAATATCTATTTTCAATCAAAGGAGTGTAATAAAAAGCTAACAATAGTATTACAATTATTTTATTATAATACTGTTAAATTCAGAATGTCAATAACTAGAAATATTGTTCATACTATGAAGAATTTAAGATGTAAAATATGATCTACAGAAAAATGTATATTCCTGTAAGTATTATACTATGCATTTTTCGAGGTATTATATATTCGGTTATAACGGGTTGCTTACAGTGCAAGGACAATACATAGAGAAGAAATCACATTTAAGTGGTAAGCATGCACTGATACCACTTGGATGTGATGTCTTCTCTATATACTGTCCTTGTCGTTATTTTGCAACTATTTGTTACTTTAAATATACTAAAAACACTATATTTCATTCTTTGACCTTGGGTCAAAATAATATAAATTTGCTTTTATTTTCTTCAGCATTGTTGTAGAGTTTAACTAATAAAAACATATTATTATACATTTATATATCTACGTCTAGCATACCTTATTATGTTTTTTTTCTGAAGGCTTATAAATTTAGTCATGTATTGTTGAGTATGTAATTTTTTTTTTAACTTTTAAGCTGTTATTATATAGGTATTAAGCACACTGTTCATTAACAAATGGAACTTTAATCTTTAGATGGAATTTATTTCAATCGTTATTATGATCATAGTAAAATTAGCAAATTAAATTGTTATAATGTATAACAATAAAGGGGAATAAGTTAGAGCAAATAACTGTTAATATTTTACTATTTAATAATTATTTGACCAAATTTATGATTATTTTTTACTAATTATCATATTATTGTTTATAATACCTGTAATTAATACGCACTAAAATCTACAACGTGTTATTTTCATACTCTTAAAATTGATGACTATCCAAAAATTAATTTTACCGATACTGTTAACTTATATTGAGGTGCAATGGCATATGGTTATTGGTTCTACGCTTGTTCACTTTCAAACCTCAACAACCCAATAATATGTATACTCTAGTCTGGATCAGTCATCAAATATTGACTATAAAATGATTCTAAGGTTAAAGCACAACACAACTGTTATGGTCAGAAACACGTTTATTACATAAAACATTGTTGAAGTCGGTGAGACATCCGTTCACTACTCCCCGTACGATCGCCTTACTTAACTCTCGACAGCAGAGGGACTCTCCAAGAACGTACGGCAGCAGTGGTGTTAAACAACATTATTGTTTGTTACTTCAGAAAAATGAGCTTCTCGGTTCCTATCTATGTTAATATTTCCCTTGCTAAAACATATATTATTAAATATTATATCTTTATTTTAATATTGAGTTATAGCTATATAGCTGTCTATAATATTATACAATAATAAACAAGACCTTCAAACAGGCTAATCAGTCACCATGCATCGCAGGTACTTTTCAAACAATATAATATTTGATATTAGGTATATAGAAGAATAACATTTGTGCAGTAAGCTAATAAAACATACGCAAAACTGATATCAGTTATACAATATTAAAAACGATAAAATTTAATTACAGTTTATTTTTTATAGAATACAATTTATGAACTAAATTTGTAATAATGATGACTATAGAATATTATATTAAACTTGTTTTTTTAGTCTATATTTACAATTCAACTCTAATGAAGTGATTTTTATAATTTTAAAATTTTTAATAATTTATCTTTGTTTTTAATATACTAATATACAAGCATGATCTGTAAATTCAACGATAATAATCCACAAGATTTACTAAGACAATATTTATCATAACTTGGAACAATGCAGTATTTTAATATTAATGGAAAATGTATATAATTAATGAAAAAATAAATAATTATAGTAATAATACATGTATAGAATTTTATATATCTAAGCGTGATAAAGATAAATTAAATTTAAATTCCACAGTAAAATAATAATGATAAATAAACAACACTCATTACTTCAAAACGTTTTTAACCTTTTTAAGAATATTTTTTTATATTATTACATATATTATTGCAAAACAAAATTAAAAATAAATATATTACTTACAATTTTATATAGTCATAAATGTGAAAATTATTTTGAATAACTAAGTATTCCTTTGAATTTAAATACATTAATGTTAGGTGACACCATAAATAATAATGATTTAATGAGCAGTTTGTGATATTTATAAATATACCGTGATTCGTGGCGTGAGTATTTTTTTCACGTCAAATCTTTGAAGTTAATTTTATTAATTTTTTCCAGATTATAAAATGTAGTAATCTATTTTATATCCAAAAATATTAAATATGTATCACGTGCATACTAATATCTGCATAAGTAATTGGGATTTAAAAAGATAAACAAATAAGTACTAATAATAAAATTATTAATGAATAATAATTATGCATTTTCTTGCAAATCATAACCACAACCAATCAAATGGTTACATGACAAAAATTAAAGTAATTGGTCCACCGTGATTGATTAAAATAGTCTCATTATAAACCAAGTTAAACGCCGTAAAATTCACACAAAAAAAAACTTAAACCCGATATTATGCTTTTTTAATTTTTGCCCCTTGACAAAACTCAGCGGCATCATTTGGGTGAATAGGAGGGGGAAGGTAGACATTTTCCATTGTCTGATTTTATAAGTAGTCCGTCAGGCTGGTACCTCAGTTGTTGTTGTTTAACAATTATTGATAAAAACCCATGCCTATTTTTATATTTTCTAATAACATTATTTTGTGTACTAAAAATGATAAATTATTGTCACGATGATAAATTATTTAATAATAATTAATATTTAGAATAATATATATTTATAAACATATATACCATGTCCAGTGAAAGAATATTCCATGGTTCGACAAAACTCAGTTCTGCGCATCCTCGTGCGACACCCCGGCTGCCACTGAGACTGGCTACACAGTGGCGGGATATCGTGGAGTTTTTTCTTTAAGTTACCTATTTTGGCTGTTCAAAATTTTTGCTCCTCTATGTTGAAAACTAAAATGATGCCTCATACCATACTTCATACTTTATTAGTGTAATAATAGTTCTTAGTTCTACTAGGAGTTTCTTGTTTTCAGTTTATACACTGATTCACACTCTAAGCAATGAGATTTTATTTCCTTCAGACGTGTTTGATATCATTTGTTAGTTGGGGTATACTAGAAGAATTTCTTCACATATTATGTCCCTACTCATATAAAATTGATACATATAATTTATTATTAATTTATAATAATTGCATTTTTTAGCAAAATACATTTTTTAATTTGATCGTAGGAAAAACTATTTAGTTCGAGTATGCTTATTTTCATATTTAAAATCTATTATATTCTTTATATTACTATAATAGGTACTACAACACAATACAAATAAAATATTTTACACTATTAAAATGTGTTTTATAACAAATAAATAGTAATTATCATTTAATATATAAAATATAATATGTTTAATAATATAAAAAAATACACATTTATTTACTGTTGTATGTACTGTATGTATACATCACATTAGGAGCAGGACATAATGAATTGTGTCTAATACATAATTTTACCAATGTTTGATGTTCGAGAATGTTTTTGATTGATTTCGAAAAATCTAATTTTATTTTATAAATATCCAATACTGAATATTATAATTTAGGATAGCATTGGACTTAATGATATGGAAAAAAATCATGAGATAGATTCAATTAGAGTGTGCCTTCACATGCTGACCATTTGTGACATACTAGTCTTCGTTATGAGATATTTTCTTAAATTCAGCATTGGTTATAAAATATGTTAATTTTAATGCATTATGTATAATTATAGGGAAGTTGATATTTGGTATATTGTACAATAATATTGTTATAGTCGATCACAATAAATATAGTCGTCCGGTATGCAGAACTCCACGGAGTGCCCTCAGAGTTATGACTTGTAATAATATATATATTAGTATAAAAATTATTTCCATTAATATTTTGCATCATTACATCAAAAAACTTACCACGGTAATCTCACGACGTATTTATGTAAAAAATATATTATCTATATTAATAAAAGGGAATGTCAGTGTGTGTGTAAGTGATCTACAGAAAAATGGTAAACGAAGTGATGAATTTCGTGGTTCTGAAAATTGGTATGTAAATAACACAAGATTACGAAGTTTGTAGCATTTTTTTTTTTAATTTTGCATTAAGATAGTTCATACTGAGAGATTAAAATTTTATTGATTCACGAAAAACAGATAAATTTTGTTTCTATAAGACTGCTATTGGTTACAAAATAATTTTCTTAATTAAATAATATAATTATTTTAGACTTGTATCCTATATTTGGTAGAAATCACCCCAATGATTGTGTTAAAATTATCTAACTATTTAATTTTTTACAGGCAATGCCGTGTTGAATCAACTATAATCATTAAATATAATTTTTTATTGTATAAAATCAATGTTTAAAACAGATACAAATCCACAGTTTTTGATTGATTTCCATAAAATATTCGTCAATAATTTCAACATCTACAAACTACTGTGTAATGAGCTATTTTAAATATCTGTGCAGTTTACGAGTACATATTTTAACGAAGTTTAAGGAATGACATCTTCACGAGCGTTTAATTCGTATCGGATAAAAAAGTGCAGAATCCACTAGTATAATAATAAATGATTTATATAATTCTATATTACATTATTCTATGTTGTCATAATATGGTTCTATTTAATATTTTATATCGTTAATATGAAGATTGATGACAATAATAACGGACATTTTGTAAACCACCCTTGCACCGCGTTATTTTAAAATATAAAATGAAAACACCACCTCCTATAAAAAAAAATCCAGCCTGTCCACCATTGATAGACCAGCTATAAAGTACTAGCTTACTCCCGGTTCCCCGAAATCTTCCGGATATTTACATTATTGCAATTGTGTAGGTATAATAAAAATGTATGATCGTGGTGCGCGGTCCAAACCGTGTGCTAACCGCAGACTGCGCCGCAGCCGTACCTACGCGATGCGCGCAAGCCGAACGAGATAGGAGCAACAGTTCGCCGCTGCCGCCGTCGCAGTGGTCGCCGTGGTCGCGCGTTCTCCAAAGGACCCCTTTATTGTGCCCCGCCGGCTGTCGAATCGGCAGTAGTCACGCGACGCTCTCGACAGTCGTCGACTGTGCCCCGCGGTAGCGTTTTCGTAAAATTCACGGCACTAGAAAAGGGATCCGCGTGCCCCTCCACAGCAATGGACACAAAGGTAACTCGCCATACGATGTATATTTTTCATATCGCTATAATAACAGGTGTAGGTAGTTATCGTACCTAATATACTACCTGTGTGCCTACGTGTTTTATAAAAATACGTATATAAATGTATATCGATTTAAAAATGCTGTTAGCGTTGTCGCTGTCCAGTGGTTAACGGTCACGCTAGTGACGCCCAGATACGTATAGGTAAGTATACATTTTCAGTGGTGACATTTCATAGAAAGCTGAATGCCGTTAGTTTATATAAATACATAAATTAAAAGTTAAATAAATCATATCAAGTCCAATTTGGCGCTGATTTTTAAATTAGACTCATATACATGATAATCTTGATACCTTTCCCTCCCTCTATACCTCAAAAGAGAAAAGACCCAATCATATACGTTGTATTATGACGTGAACTTGGAGAGATTTGTTTACTAAGGAAACGAGTCCTGCCGGCATTATTTCACATTATGACACGTGTAATTGGCACGTAAAAATTAAAATCACTAGACTCTCGTAGTCTAGTGAATCGCCTTATAAAAATATTCAATATATTATATTGCTTATGATCTCATGTTCAGTAATTGTCAAAATGTTAATTTTTTTGATCAAGATTCTTATCAATTGCTATTAGACGTATATAATTGTTTATTGAATTAAAAAAAAAAAAAAAACATTTTAAACGTATTATATCATTACAGTATCATTTTAAAATTTAATCTAAATGAAAACTTTAATATTTAAATTACGTATTTAATACAATAATTATATTCTTAATTTTTAAATTTAAGTTTGTTTTAGTTGTATTTTTTTTTTTTTTTATTAAATTTAAATAAATTTAATAAAATGTATAACATAGATTATAATCTTCTATTACAATTTAGTACAATGTATAATATTTTTAACCCACAAATTACTTATCATTAAATTATTTAACTAATTAAAATTACAATGTTGTACCTACCAAAATATTACGATGATTAAAAAAATAATAATTTTAAAAATATTATTACATATTATGTATAGTTTAAAAAGTTGTATTTGATGTTTCCATTGTTTATTAATAGTTGTAGATATTTGTTAGTTTGCACCCAAAAAGGTACAGGTTGAATGGTTTTATTTCATAAGCGCAAAATATAACGCAAACTTTCCAAAAGCTCAAAATAAAAATTACCTTTTTAACAATCTATAAGCATATATAAATTTTATAAAACAAAAAACAAAATAAAATTTAATAAAACCATAATCATTATTAATTACAATACCAACTAATATATAGGTAGATATTTTGTATATAACTTAAAATATTTCACTCGAATTTTAAACATTTAAAGTATTTTAAACGTACTTCAAAATAAAACAAAACGACTAATGATAAAATCATTTAGTAATTTATATAGTTTTAAATCTATAGTTAAAAAATCCTATTTAATGTAAGTTAATACTGTATATACTTTATAGTTTTCTCAAATGTTTATCAACCGCCATCGTCATTTGTTACGATAAAATACGATACAATAACACTTAACTTCGACTGAACTCTATCACTGTTGTTTTTGAAATATAAAGATACTGCGTATTTCAGAACTAAATGTAGCGAACGTCAAATTGTATGCTAAAACTTACAACGCAATAGGTACAATATTGCAACAAGTAATATAATTTATTTTTGTGCTTTTATACCACTATATTAAAGAGGGTAAAAACACAAATTAATTTTATGATTTTAAGTATTTCCGGGCTGAATATACTACGTATGTACACAGATAATACAAAATATATTAGTACATAATAGGTATATTTTTTAGCTTAGCTATAGATTGAAAAACTAAATTACTAAAAAAGTGTTCAAAAAGATTCAATCAGTACATCTATGTATCTGTATATATAGTTCAGAAAGTGTGCAAAGATTATATTATATTTAATAAATAATTTTTAGGTTTCTCATTGGTGTTTTTCTAAAATGTTGTAAATTTTAACAAAAATACAAACATAATTGAAAATATTTTTTGTGAACTAATATGATCGTCACCAGAAAATGTCTGATTTATTCCTTTATTGTATACGTTTATAGTTATTCTTTAAACTTAAAATATTTATATATTATTTTTTTTAGTAAGTAGTTATATATTTTACAAATAGTGCATGTTTATATAAAAAAAAAAGTAAGGTGAAATTTCCAATTTTAATTTCATGTTCATATAATATGCTAAACTAAGTTCTTATGATATCAGAAATTCCGAACATCGACCCATAGTTTGATATAGTTCTTCGGTGTAAAAGAACTCAGTGAATTTCCAAAATATCATTATAGTTACAGCGAATCGCATCACAAACAACGTTCGTTCTAATAATACCTAGTTAATAGGTATACATCGATAATTAGGTACCATAGAAATTTGTGCCGTACTACACTACTATAGTATAAGTTTTTTTGACACAATCGAAAACATTCTATGCACCAATGGTGGATGATGAATAAAAATTATAATATTATTGTTGTGCTCACGATGGAGTAAAATATGTCGTGATATTATTTAATTTTAACGGTTATCATTAAATTAATCCAGAATGGTTATATTTGTTTGTGTGTTTTTTTTACTCCAAAAAACGAATTATCTCTTAACGAATTCTAACAAGTATACATACCATAAAGTGCACTGGTATGAATTTTAATTCTTCGTGTATGGTGAACAATTTAACGCATACAAGTCTATTCATTTTTACTACTGTTAATATATACTTGATACAATTTTAATTTGTTTTAAATTTAATTTGTCTATAGCATATGCCTATAATAGAGGTACCTAATGTTTGCATTATGTTTTTGTTGGTTTTATGAACGAAACATTTTTAAATAAACAAAGAATTTCATCGTTATTTCTACCGTTTTTGTTTATAGTATACTATAATGTTTACATTTCAATATGTTTATATTTGTTTACATCGTATGTATTTTTGATTCGTATAATGGGGAAATACTAAGTTTTCACAGGAGTGTGTCTAGTAGATAAAAACATAAAACAATAGTACGTTAGATCCTACAGGAGGTGAAAAAAATTAGGTAATATACTAATATAGTTAGTTCCCTGTGTTCTTAGATAAGTGTTAATTTCGATAATAATTTAACAAATATTTTTACAATGTTTTTGTAGAATGTTATTATATAAAGTTGACCTCAATATTTTTCGTATCAATAATTCATAAATAATATTTGTTGTTAGTTGTAACGATATTATGATACAAAACTTTGAAATATTTAAGATGACTTGTACCAATATTTAAAAACACACCCATGTATAATTAATTTTATTAAAAATAATTTTAACCCCTACCCTTATAAAATTATAAAATTAGGTATTTATTTCAATTTTTAAATAAAAATCGCTATTTAAAGTTATATATAATTACGAAATACTTTTAACTAAAGTTAGCCATTTAAGTATTCTTTTAATCCAATATTTTTATATTTATTAGCTGTAATTAAAATTGAGATAAAAATAATTTTACAGCAGAGTAGGACATCCCGTGATTTTTTTTTTACACTTTCAGTTTCTAAAGACTTTTAAAAAATTGATTTTTATTGAAAAATATTTTAATGTACATTAAGTAAATGCCATAAATAATATAATTAACGAAATTGATATATAGTATGATAAAAAGACAATGATTTTTTACAACAAATGATGGATATTTCAAAGTTAAAGTGTTGATTGAACTTTTTTTCTATTAATACGTTGACTACTTTTTAAATAAAATGATTTCCGAATACAATGATTTTATTTAGGCAAAAAAAAAAAAAATGTTAAAAAGAACTACGTAGTGTAGTATTCAATTTTCTTTTGTAGATTTAAAATTATTTGCAAATAATAATTAGTATTTTTGGAAAATGCAACAATTAAAATTGAAGCTAACACGACAATATCCCAATAAGCTTGATAATAATTGATGATTGCTTATAGTCTTTGAATATTAATTTACTTTGATTTTTATTAGGTTCGAAAATATTTGATAAAATAATAGTATATGTGTAATGATTTATCTAGAAACTAAAATTTCAATCTAATAATTAGTGATACGGGTTTAAATAAATTAAAAAATACAATTAACTTATTAGTTTTATTATATCAGTGTTTAATTTTATGATTAAAATTGTTTTCAAATTTAAAAATAAAATCATTACGTTTCACACTATTATTTTGTAAAATCTAAAAATGATATTATTAAGAATTTTTAGTATTTACAAAGTATAGTTTGTTTCGTTATGATTTTGACAGAATATTCTAACATGTTTCTCATAATTTATGTCTCATAAAATTATTAATAGTAACTTTCAAGTTTCTAGATCTAACGGCCAACATATTGTATATATTAAACTTTTTGAATTTGATTGAAATTAAAAATTGTAAAACTATATAATTTTTATTAGATTTTTGACTATTTAAAAATATAAATATTTTGACTATAATTATTTTGGCTTTTGAAACTACTTTATTAAGATAAAAGTGCATTCATTATTTTAAATATATATATAAGTAAAAAATACGTTAAATATTTAATTTCATATACAATTTTGGTTTAACAATTTTCAAACAAAATATTAATTTTTCGTTATAATTTGTTGTTTATTTTGAATAAGTATAAGTATTTTATTAATTATTTATTTTTCCGAAAACTAATATTGTATGTTTATAATAAAATCGCTATTCACAAATTGAATGCTTCTTATTTTTGTATTTTAATATTTACTACTAATAAGCCTAATTAGTTAAATGTGGATAGTTTTAAATTTTGTTAGAGATATATTGTATATTATAATTTATTATTATTTTCATCATATGTTCTAATATTTTGTAATGGTATAATAGTATAGTTATTTATGAAAAAAGAAGGCTGGTTAAAGTTTTATTATATTTTTCAAGTAAAGAAAAGAAAGCCATGTTTACTGTGAAAACCTTTTAGTCAAATGTTAAACATATAGCTTTCTTTATAAACTTAGATCTTAAGATTCCGTCTTGAAGCAATTTAAATATATATATAGGTACCGACTGTTGTATTTTTTTTAATCGCATATTAAACACTTACTGTTTTTGTTTACTTTATTAAAATTTAATTTCCTTGCACGGAAAAGAACTTCAGATGTTTAAATGAACAGTTGAAATAAGCCGTACAGAGTAGGCAGAGGCTAAATATAAAGTTATTATTTCATACAATATAACATGAATTGATAATATATATCTATTGATTTGTTTTTGAAAGTATAATATCTTATATTTAAAATAAAATGATTATCTACTAGACAATAAAACATGTTTTACAATAATCAATGACATATTTAATAGTATATTACGCGTCTGTAATTAAAGGTACTGATTATATATTATTTAAACTATAACTACAAAATGTAGACATCAAGTCATTATAATTCTCTTCACATTATCACTAAAATATAAAATATATAAATTCTAAAGCATTATTTTGTTTATAAATAATGTATACCTATTGCCTACATAAAACTATTACATAGTCATTACTAGCTAATGATGTAGAATTTACTTGTATCAGTGTAAAATGTCTCATGGCGTAGTGTTTAAAATAATTTAAGTAATTATTCATATTTGTTATGATGATTAATTATAAATTAAAAATATATTATAAATTAATATTCAATTTGTATATTTAAACAGATACTTTTATAGTTTAATATTCTAGCATTTTTTCGACCTTTTAATATTTAATGTTCTACTTTAGTATTATTACATCTTAATATATTTAATTCAATAGCCGAAGGATATTTGGTGATTTTATCGGTACAATTTATTGGTCTCTTTGTGTTTCTTCAATATTTATTTCTTATCATTTGTAAGCACTTGATCGAGGGAAAATCAATTATTTCGTTATTGTAAGCTCTGCAAAGTTAATAAATTTAAAAGTCATAAATTAAGTATATTCTAGCTTATAAACATATTAAATAACAACTGCCTTAAAATCCTTCACCGATATTAGTATATAATCTAAATGTGTAGTATTGACAACTAACAATTTTTTTATTATTTTTATTTTAATATACTAAATTAGTATTGAATTTGTTGTTTTTAAGATGTAATTCTATAATTCATTTATCTAAAATACGACGGAGGTTCACTAATCATAGGTTTATGGCAATAAAAAATTTCAAATTAAAAATAAATTGAATCAACATTTTACAATTTACTGCCATAGTTTTAACTTTGAATTCTATCAACCATCCACGACCAGGACCACATTCGTAATGTATCCAAATTGATTAGTGTTAAGTAAATTTTTGATTTCTAAAATATTTAATAATATTTTGTATTTTATATATTATTATTATGATTTTTATATATTACAATTTTTTAATCTAGAACAAATATAATAATAAAAAATAATATCCTAAGGTCCAATAGTTTCAAAGTATAATAATATAAAATATGATTAAATTATTTACTATAAGTTGGAATTTATATTTTATACTAATTGATGACTATTTTTCATAATTTTTAACTAGGTATATATATAAAATATTTTGAAACGTATTATCATTGCATTATCAATAAATTATTAAACCCAGTTTACCATCATATTTTTTTTTGTGTGCCTGCCTGAATATTTATGAACCTAAAAATTTATCATATATCCCTCAATAAAATATTGATGTTAACTTATAAGGTGAATAATGGAAAAACTTCACATAATTTTGTTTCATTTATTTTATGTTAAAACTATTTCCAAAAAAGTAGCCAGTTACTGCTACTTTTTTTAAATTGTACAACGTTATGCTAAGATTATAGTATTACACCAAGCTAACTAAATAGTAACTTTCTGTATCTCGACAAATTGGAGACAATGTGGACTAAATTCCATGACGTAATTTAAACTGGCGATACAATGTTCGTGTTTCTAGAGAAATTATCGTGACCGCTTAAAAGCGTTTAATATAATTTTACATCAAAGGGTTACTGTTTTGTTCCTGTCTTAGCAAATTTTATTTATTTAGTGTAAACATCTGTTGTGTAACTAATTTTTATTTATAATTCTAAATAGTAAATTAATTATCATGATTAGTAACTAAAACTGGTACGTAGAGTTATTGGAATTATACCAATATCGTGTTATTTTTATACCTTATAGTCGGTTGAAAATGATAAAAATACATAGGCACATTTTTTTTATACTATTTGAAGTTCAATTTTCGATTATGTAAAAAATAATGATTTTTGTGATTTTCTAGTAATTCAAGTATATTTTTGTCAGGGACTTAAAATTATTTCTTATATAACTTCTATAGACAATGGCATTTAAAAAATATATTAATACATTTTAAGGTTTGTCTATTTAAACTGTTCATTTAATTACATTGTCCTATTGACTGTATTGACTCAAAAATTACAATAAATAACAATAATATATGATATAAATATGTATTTCTCTAATGATTAATAATATGATTAATATGATGTTATTAGTAATAGATACTTTATTCTACCGTATTGTTTATATAAATTTAAATATATTTAAATATATTTATACATATATGTAGACAGACCGTCACCACTCAAAAACGTTTTTAATATGCCAGTTATTTATCATTGAATGACAAGGCATACTTAACACCTCCTATACAGCAGAGTGAGTTCACTATTTATTTTTTTATTATTTAGTTTACAAAGGCCTCTTAATAAAAATATTGTAGAATGTCGTGTATTAAGGACGTTTTTATTAGAAATGATTTCTTATTGTCTTCTAAGTAAGGGCAGATGGTAAGATCATTACATCTCTGAATAGTTTTCTGCTAAGAGGTAGAAGCTGTCAATGGCCAAAATCAAACGATGACGGTGCTTATCAGCATCACCATGGATGACTTATTCTGTTAAGCCTGTAGGCTATAAACTTGTGTGTATAAATTAAATTTGCTTTAGTTTAAATACTTTATAATAGATAGTAGGTTACGAATAATAATTAAACATAGTTTCACGATTTCTAAACTTAAATACTACAGAATACCACATGTAAGTATGAAACTTATAATTATAATTTACCAAACGAACATTGATAATTTTGTATGTAAATACTAAATGTATAATATAAAACATTATAAAGTATAATTATGTCTTAAAGTTTATTGATTATGTTAATAATGTTATTCATAGGTTATTGACATTAAATTTAAATCTAATATTTCAAAGTTCTTAAATAGTTAATATACTCGTATTGAAGATTAAATTTAATTCTTATAATTACCATAGTTTTTTTTTTTTTTTTTTTTTTTTTTTTTAATTAGTTTATATACAATCTGTAAATTAATTTTTTACAATAATAATATGAGCTAGAATATTAAGTATGATATGAATCGCGTGATAAAAGATGCAACCCAGCGGCTACACTTTATAATAATTACCATAGTAAATTAAAACTATTTTTTCTTTATTCTATCAGCTCTAAATCATTAAAAAAAAATGTATTTATTTGGTCAGAAACAAAAGGAAGTTAGCTATATATATATATATATATATATATATATAACAACTTTGAATAAATGTTTGAAGATTTGTTAAGTTCTGTTTTATTAACTTGTTGATGTAATACTTATTATTCAAGATGTACCTATATAAATAATTCATAAATTACTTAAAGATTTATTTAAAATGTAAAAAAAAATGTATTTCATAATTTAAACTCTTTTTTATATTTAGATAATTAGTTATTGAATAATTTTTGGTAATAATGGTTAATGGTATAAAGTAATATTATTTTATTCAAATAAAGGCAATTTTAATAGAACAAATTTTAGTTAATAAAATATATAAATACCTGTAGTTTGAAAAATTAATTAGTTTAAATACTTATAATATATTCTTTAGTATTTTTATAATAGTATTAAAAAACTTATAATCTGTATTTTACAACACAATAATTAGGTAAATTATATCGAAATATCAATGATATTATTATGTATCTATTATTTGTTATAATACTATTAAGAGGAACAAAATAATAAAGAACATTTGTTGATGAAATCTTGAAATCGTTAATTTAAATAAAAATTTGTAGCCTTTTATGGGGAATTATTTTCAGTAAAATTACTAGCATTAAGATAATATATATATAATATATTTACAATTGATTTATTTAATAACTCATAAAGTTCCATCACTGAATAGACTCTTCCTTCAAGAATATATTTACAACTTACTATATAACGTTTATACTAATATAATACTTATTGAAAAAATAAAAAACAATTACCAGATTATATAATAATTATTTTAAAAATATTATGCTGAAAGTTGTAAAATTAGAAAAATAAACATTTGATGAATTTAGAAATTTTCAAAAAAAATTTATATTTTTTATTTTATTTTACCATCATTACACTTTTATCTTTTATATATACATTATTATCTCATATTTTAAGTACCAAGAATGCATTTCTAAATTAATTTGAATTTAAAACTAAATTTTGATAAATGTCTACATCGTACTTAATGTTAAAATAAAAAAAATCGTATAATCACTATATAAGTCATCTTTTATTTTGTGTATAGTATAATCTCAAATTCTCGCACATAAGATTTAGTGCCAATTATTTAGCCAAATACAATTAAAGTCTCGATGACGTAAGCATAACTCATTTAGCATAGTTGATTTTTGCTGTAACTTAACGTTTCTTAAACATTTCAAGGTTTTCAAAACTCAATTTTCCAACTATGTGTAGAAGTGATAATCATTATTATATATATACGAGTAATATGCTATTTTCCTTGAATTATCCAATATTGTATTTTACTAAATTTAAGACAAATAAAAAAAAAAAAGGTCTAATGATTCATCAAAATATAAAATACAAAGACAATTTAAAAACATATACGTATTTAAAATTAAAATATGTTTACCTATTGACTTATTTTATCTGATGGTTATAACCATTTATGAATTACTAAATTCTAAAAAAAAATATTTTATTTTATCAATTCTGTGATCTTTAATTATTAAATAAATTTAATTTCTTATAATTTATCAATTAATAATAAATATTTTAATAAGTACCTATTTTGAAGTACAAAATGAATGTACAAAACCAAAATCAATAATAATTATTTTTTGTTTGATTTTTTTTTATCTTGATTATAGTTATGCAGATAACAGATGTAATTAAAATTATTTTACAATATCACACGTTTCTTTTTAATTTTACAATTTCGGCCCTCATTTTAAAGACTCCATCAATATAACATATTCTACCTTATTTTATACCTTATCATGTTTCTCGTTAATAATTTATATATTGTGTCAATAATAGCTAATTGAAAGTTTTTCAATAATAATGAAAAATGTTTAATGAATAATAACTTCATTAATTATTCAACATCAAAATAATTTAATATAAATTAATATATAAGCTAATTAATTTCAAAAGTATATAAATAAATTGTTAGTTAATTATTTTTTCAAGCTTTCTATAGCTATCTATTTCTCTTCAACACTAATATACTATTATACCAATTTATTATAATACAATTTAGTTTAATTAAATAATCTTGTTAAATAGTTAAACCAGCTATAGATAAACGATTTTTAGATTTTTAGAAATCGCGGATCCCCTACCAATTTTTTGTCGAATACCATTTTTTTACAAAACAACCGATGTTATAATAACCAAAATTATAATAATTATTTGATGTTACAAATTATAGATTTAGACATAACAAAATATACACATTACACATTTATGTTTATTTGTATTAAACTTAATTTTTCATAAAACTGTAATATAAATTATTTTATTTTTAATATTCTTAAAGTTGTCGTAGACCTTCAACATGAGTATCGCGGACCCCCAGGGGGCCGTGGACAATAGGTTAAGAACCGCTGAGTTAAGCGCCAAAACTCGATAATTTATTCTATTTATTATTATCAATATATTCAAGTTTGGCATTGAAGAATAGACAATATTTTGCAATATATTTTATGGGAAAATTTAATAATAACAAAGTAAAATAAAAATGGGAAAAGATAATGGCAATGTTTTTGGATCATACCATAGTTCTTCATACACACCACTCAATTAAATTATTGATTATTTTACAGTAATCAAGAAATCATATAATTCATATAGATGACACTTGTATTTTAATTGATTGATCATTTACTATTAATTCAATTGGGTTAGAGAGTACTAGATAATTAGGACTAAAGGCTGAGTTTGACATTCACCGTTAATAATAAATGACACCCCCTCTATGAGTTTCCTGGCATCAATAACTTAGCGTTAGATTATTTTACTGTGAATCAATTTTATTATTCTTCGAACTATAGAATATTCAAATCTCGCGATCACCGTAATAATGCTAAATTAGTATAGTTTTTTTTTTTTTGAAATTTAAATATTAAATTTATATGCTTGGTAATATACTAATATCCTACATATATTTGCGTTTTTACAAATTAATATCATATTAAATTTGATAATAGTTATTATATTTTGTGTACTGTGATTTCTCAATTTCCACATCCAGTTTATGCACATGCCTAGCAGATGACCTCTAGTTTTGGAGAGAGAGTAAAGGGTGTAGGATTTAAGTTTCCGTGGAAATTATGGTCTCCATGGGAGTACATATAAGCCATCCGACGAGAATAGGTAATTTTCGCGGTGAAGGTTTGTGCACGCACGGTTGAATTTCCGTCATGTTATATATCTGATCCGACGTGGTGGTCCAATACGTGTGACAGATATATAAAAATAAATTTAATTTATAATGACGCGAAATGGCCTGTTACATCTCGGTGTCGATCTTTAACCGAATTCAGAAACGTGTGGACAACAATGTCACTGCGTCGAACTTTTAAAATATATTCTGGCGTGATGGTGTACGGTCTTATCGAAAATGTTGGGATTACCTGTCGAAGCCTTTGCTATTACATTAATGCATTTTTGTTTTCGTATCAGACTTTCTGTGGCTTTAAATTAGATTATAATTTTAACATGGATTACATTTTTCAAAGGAAATATTTTATCAATTTCTTACGAATTTCAAAGAGATATAGTTAACATAATAATTTGGTGAATAATAAAATTGTATATAAGCACCTATATTTTTCATATTCAGTTCCTGAAGTTCTATAAAAATAATTGTGACTTATTAATCCACTGATCCTAATACTGTGATCAGCATCACAGAGGCGAATAGGCAATAATATTCATCCCGATATATCTTCACTTTCAATATCTAAGAAATTCAAAATTCCCATAATATTACGTTAAGAAAATTGATAAATGCCCCTTAAAAACCACCGATGAAAAATCTAAATTATTTTAAAAAAGTTTCTACAACCATCCGATTTCCCGATCTAATTTACTTTTCAAAATTCTCGCAGTTCTCACAGTTGCCATTAGTCTTTCAAGAAGCCTAATGTTATGATAAGTTATATATGTATATAATACTAATAACTAATAATAAATTAAATACTATACCAAATAAGTAATAACAAAAAAAAAAAATTCAATCTCCGATTATAATAATGGGTGACTTTTCACTACAACGTTTGTCCACTTATTAATATGTTATGTGTTATTTTTTTCCGATGCAGATAGTTATTACCTGTATCTCATAAAATTATTGTTCCCTTAAATATAAATTAAAATATTTTTTGTAAAAATATTTTTTTCATTTTTTATTTTCTATTGTTAGATAGTTGTTATTGTAAATAATAAGACAACTTTAAGTTGTTTTTTGTATACTAAACATGTTTGAATTTATGTAACAAGCTTTATATGTATTAAAATATTAAATTAATTATCCCCGTGGCTTAATATAATGCATATACTATTGAATATTGAAAACTTTATAATAACTTATAACTTTATAACTTTTATCTGTCAATATAACTACTAAATTTTCGAAGTGTGTGATGTGTAATGTTAGTGAAACATTCCTGTGTTTGTTTTACGAAAGCGGGAAATTCCAAATGAAATATATTGGAAGTGATATAGACAATTGTGTAAATCCCTTTTACGAGTCTCTCTTACCGTTAAATATACTTAAGTTAGAGACACTAACTCAGAAGATTTCGATTACCTATCGTTATTGTATATTGGTTTATGTGGTTCTATTTATACATAGCAATATATTCAGGTCTATTATCTATTATCTATTATTTATTATTTAAAATTAAAAGTGTTATTGTCATTAAACTATTTTGCAGAGATCTATAAATATGGATCTCAACCTATATAAACTGTACATTTATATTATTTAAAATGTATAGTTAAGTGTATGGTTATCTCAAAGTAACATAATTATAAAGATATTATACATATGTGAGTTTATTAATATGTATGAGTACCGTATATAACGAAGAAATCTTCATGGTAAATTATAAATTATATAATATGTTAAGTTTGAACTTTTAAATTAGATTCTTTAAATTATCGATCAATATTTTATAAAATAAAATATTGGAATTGTATTAGGAAAATGGGTATTATTGTTATTAGGTTCGATGTAAACGTCATTAAAACAAAACTAAATAACAATCTTGAATATTTAATAAAAATTTAATGCAATATCATAATATAATAGGTTAATTTTTCTTACTAAATTATTTAAAATAGGTAATTTTATATTTAATATAAATACATATATAATATATATATATAATATATCGAATAAGAACTAAATAATAACAACAATAATAATAATAGTATTTAACTCAATATAATATGTTTAATCAAGTTTAGGTAAGTGTATTTTACTATTTACTTACGCCATTTATACACTTTACTATACAATATACATGTGTAGTATATGAGGTAATATTTATACGATATGCATCATCGAACATCCTGATAACTTAGTTTTGACCTTTAGTCAGTTATGACGAGTTTTTTTTGTAATCAATATTTATTACTGGAGCAAACTTTTGAAGGTGATTAAAAAAGTATTATTAGATACAGTAGAAAAAATGTATTATACAATATTATTAACGTAAACACTGTCATGATTGCGTCAGTATACCGTATGTAAAAATGTGTATTATGTATACATGAAAAATAAAAATAAAAATTGGTATTACACACATTGGTCACCGGTTAATAAAATTGACAAGCGGTGAATATTTAAAACACACGTGCGTTCTAATATGTATTGTTAACAACTGTTTACAACCAAGTAAAATGATTATATTATTTTTATTTTTTATCATAAATTTAATGAATTATCATACAAAAATTAATTTTAATTTAATTTTACTCAATATTTATATTTTCGTACATGTTAGGTATACATAATTTCAGACGTTCATTCACTACACTAATAACTAGGTACTTACATCATAATAATTTATTTATGTTTAGAGCTTAGACATAGAAATGAGTAAATTTTATTTTATAAAAAGTAACTATAAAAATTTTAAGAATTATTTTGAATTTGTTTTTATTTCTATTAAGAAATATCGTAGTGAACATTTTTATAGTTGTATATAGTTATAAAATTATTATCATAGCTTAAACGTGCACATGGGACATCTATTTACAGGAATTTAAAATTCATATCATAATATGGGTGGAGCTATATTATTATTGAGCGGATTATCTAGTATATGCTTAATGTTTATTATTACTTATCACTGATCAAGATGTATTTTTCTTTAGAGGTCAACAATTTGTGTTTTACTCTGCAATATATTACTCGTGTACATACGGAATAAAAAAAATATTCTTTAAAAATTTTAAAACCATCAATTTTTCGATTAAAATGCAAAATATTGAAGTTTTAAATATCTTAGTATTACAATAGTAAACATTGACTAATAAGTGAATGAGGTTTGTACATCTAAAAGATTAGGACTTAAAAATATAAATTAGATATGTTTATATTATTATTAATAACTTTGTATCTTTATAATACATTTATTGTTGTACTTACTGCTTGATAAATATATCAAGTCATTATAATTTTTTCACTAATTTTTAGAAACAATTGAACGATATTAAACGCAATTTTAATGTATTTGATTAAACGTGTAATATCTTATTCGAAAATAATAATATAATTGCATTATTATTTATATTCGTTACTATAAGTAATGAATACATTTGTATAAAAAAATAAGCTTTCAAATTTAGAAATATTTTTAAATTATTACTATTTTAAAACAATAATTTTTATGTCGTTAGTTATATATAAACCAATTTAACGCGGTCTTAAAGGTTTATTTTTAAAAGAGTGTCTTTTATCCGTGAACAATTGACTAAAGTCTATTTAACTTAATTCATTCTAGTTTTAAGGGTATCTTCTTAAATCCTCATGGACCACTAAACAAATCAGCTAATGTATGGTCAATGAGTTATCGAGCAGATTAATGAAATACTTGATTGGATGCTGTCAATAGTGAATATATTATATGGAGTAAATGATAAGATTTGTATTGGAAGAAATATATAATGATTGTTTTACCGTATAGCGTTATTTTTAGTTATTTAGTAAAACCCTTTCATAATTAAAACGACTCTACAATTTATCCTATTACTATTCCTATTCCGGCCAATTATTTTTAATTCAATAAATAACTCTCTCTTTATTGTATATTTTAAATATAATAATTATCTGCAATAGAATATGATATAATGTTAATCGTCGCCCATTTAGTTATACAAATTTGATTAATTACCTAAACTATAATTAAGTAGAAACATTGTGTATGCGAATAAATATGTAAAATGCAATTATAATTCATAACATTCTTTAGAATTAGAGAAACATTTGTATAAAAATACAGAAATAATTAGTGTAATACTATAGGGCTATATAGGATAATTCTCTAAGATCAATTGGTATATTATGAAAATTAAATACAATTTATAGTTAAACTGCATATATTTTTTTTAACTATGGGTATTTCTAAATAGGTATCACGGTCGTATTCAATATTAAGAGCATATTACTCATGGTAAATATTGTGAAATTAACAGATTTAACTTAATGAATTTTAGTATATAAAATGCTGTATTTCGTTAAAGATATTTTTCTTTTTCAATTATTGAATAAAATAAATAGTAGCACTCACCAGGAAATTATTAACAATTTAAATAGTAAAATGTATAGTTTGAAAAAAAAAATCAAAATCATGAGTTATTTTAAATTGTTGTATACTTTGATTTATATTTTCTCCAGTTTCTTTAATTGTTTAATGGGTTTTTACTCATTCAAGAATTTTTGCTTACTGTTCTGGATTTCGGAGGCATCATCCCTATTTTAAAATATGTGTTTAATTATATAAGAAATTAATAACGAATAACTTGGAATGATTGAATTGGATATCGAATATCTATGGTTAGTGTTGATAACATAAAATATTTATATTTTACACATGTTAAATATGCTACTAAAAAAAGCAATAATTATGTACTAAAAATATAAAATATAAATAAAATATAACTGTTGAATATTTTGAAAAATATTTAATTCAGGTGACACATTTGATCAATTATTAAAATGATTATTAACTAGTTTATTTAGAATGGCTTTTAGAGAGAATATACTTAACCATAAACTGTTTTTCTCTTAATATAAGGTAAATTATTATACCAACCATTGTTCATTAACAATTTTTTGAAGAGAAGAAATTAAGCGTTAGTTCTTTTATTTTATATCTTATTTCAATTGTTTTTGAATTCCGTCCTTTAAATTTGAATATGGTTATACACTTAGTTTTCAGAAGAAAGGTATTATTTAAATACTGAATATTCTAAAAGTATTGTCTTTACTCTTTAGTTGTACAAAAACCTTTATTTTCAATGAAATGTTTTAGGTATTAAAAAAGTTTATATTTTTGTAGATGTTGACTTTTATCAAATAAAAAGTACGCGTGTGTAATCTTTTAGAAAAATAAAATTAATTATTTAAAAATATTTAAAGTATCCATATGTACTTTATAATCAAAATATTGTATACTTATTATTATTTGGCTATCAAAATATGTTTGTTAAAATATAATTTTGTTTTTAATAATAACACAGCATAATTGTAATTTTCAAACAATAGTTGTAAAAAATATATTTTATTATATTATTTAAATTATTAGGTTTTTCTACAGTATAATATAATATATTATTTATTTTGTTCACATTTATATCGACAACTAAAATTATAACCCATTTTTTTTTGTTATGTTTAATCAGTAGAAACTAAATTAATATAAGTTACTACTTTAAGCACTAGTTTAAATTAAAATATTTAATAACTGTAAATGTTGGAATTAGATACTTGTCTAATAATAAAAAATGATGACAATTTATATTTTTTTGAAAAAACTTTATTCATTTCTTTTTTTGAACTTAAAATACATGAGTTGTATAAAATGTCACTATACATACACAAATAATTCAATAAAATAAGTGAGAAAAAAGTTATTGTCTGAAACAAACATTGTAAGGCACTCTAGCTGTATATGTTTAAATAAGTTTATTAAAAGTAATATAAACATGCTCGCAAGAAACAATTGATTTTTTCCAATTTTCCATATAATTTTTTTTTTGCATAGATATAGAACCTTAAATTTGACACACGTCTTGACTCTCGTTCCTGTTATTGGTATGCTCAAAACTTTTCGTTTAACTAAACTATACTGTTATATTTTCAAAATGCATTAAACGTATTATAACTAAATCAGTAGTTGAACTAGGTAGTTGTTTAAGTTTCTCTTAAGTTTTAGTGGTTTGTTTATACTGAAATTGTATGTCAACTACAGTATATGTTATATTTTTCTTATTTTTGTTGATTTTATTTTAATTAAATTTTTAATTGTCTAAGTAACATGTTATTTTACTTAATAAACTTTTTAGTTATTTTTATCAATGTTTTACTTACTATAATAGTCAATGGGCTCTATTCAACCCTCAATTAAAATATTGTATTATACTATTTGACTGTCCTTTTCTATTCAAGATTTATTTTTATTTTTGACTTTACTCCTTTTTAGTTAATATGCCTATGTATAATATCTTGTATATTTCCACAATGTAATTTAATTTATGTTATTACTTAAGCTGACATTTTAAACTTAAATATAAGGTTGTACAAATTTCTATACCCAATTTTTTTTGTTTTTTTTTTTTTTTTACTACTCGACTGCTTTGTTGTTAATTATATTATGGTTCCTCTCAAATTAATGTATTATTATTATTTTACTATCACCATCAATATAATTGATATATTATCATATTTTTTTTGTAAACAAAAGGACTTTTAAAAAAATTATGAACATTATTTATGAAGTATTAAAATATTAAATAATCAAATTTTATTAAAAGCTTTTTTTATTTAATTACAATTAACACATATGCATTAATTTTATTTGTTAGTATTAAAATTGACACGCATAGAAAATATTTCAAACATTTCAATGAATAAACTTAAGGTACTAAAGCATCCTATTTTTTGGTATATGTATATTTCATATAGCTATATATTGTTAATTCTTCCAAATTGTTAAGAAATGTCTTGGAATATTTTAAATCCCTCCTTCCCTATACCAGCTTTTTACCAAAAACAACCCTTTATTGAATATTTAATTATTTGTTTGCCCACAAACTGTAATAATTAGTCCACTGAGAATCTATAATATGTTTAGATAAAAGATTTTGATTATAATTTTTAACTTATACTGTTTAACCTAGAGTGATATATAGTTATTGTTGTTTGTATAAATGTATAAATATTTTCTTTCATGTTTAAGTAGTCATTTGATAAAAGTAAGCTGACTGATAGTTAAACTTTTAAGTTTTGTAAACATTTTTCCTATCAATAATTATAAGAAATAATGGTTCAAAAATCTATCAGCAATATTTTTAAATAATTCATTTAAAATAAAATATATAATAATAATAATAATAAACCAAAAGGTATTTAAAGTTTGAATAATTACTAATATTTTTATTGAAATACACTTAATAAATTATTAAAAATGTATTCCAAATATTAATAATTACACACATATTTCAAATATATTATTATGTAAAAACATTAAAATATCATAGATATTTGAATTAAATTTAGAAAAATTATTAGTCTTGGGTTTCTGAGATTGATATACATAGGTATCTGTTATTCATTATTTAATTTGCATTTTTTTTTATGTCTTAATTCAATTTTAATTTTACATGTATTAATATTTTATTAAGAATATTAATAAGTGTTTGGAAACAATAGTGAATAATAGTAAGGTTTGATGTAAATGAGAATTATTCGAGTTCTTAGTTACTATATAGAAAATAATAGATTTTACCTTTGTTATGTGTGGTTATGATCGAGCTACTAAAAAGATTGATGTTAAAGTAGAAAGGATTGTACTATCGGAGAAAACCTGTTTTGGCTACTTTTGGGTTTCATGAGAATTTTATAACTGCTTAAAATCCACTTTTATACGAAAAAATGAATATGAAAATGGACTTAATGGTCCTTGTAATGATACTATTGATAATTTATATGTTCACATTAAATGATACAACTGACTTTTTTTTATTTCAAATAACTTTTAACCTGATATTAATAATATTTTTGTTATTTGTAGAAATTTTAACTTAGCTAAAAAAATACATCATATACTATTTTATACAGTATATTTGAATATTATAACACTATGCAATATGCACCTTTATATATAATGCTATATATTATTTTTTTTCCATTTAGTTTAATAAAACCATGTGCGATTGATTGATAATTAATTTTTTTTTTTGTTTAATATCGGTATAAAAAAATTTCTTGAAAAATGGACCTTTTTTTATTTCTTGTTTTTTGGTATCAATAATAAGTAACGATGATTGGTATAGTATTCTTGTTTTATTGTAGTTGCATATATTTCAATCAATTGCAGATTTCATGTTACAGAAAAACGTTAACAGATCTTTCTATTTTTCTTTCATAAATACCATGTGTTTGGTGTAGAAACTTTTGTTTGTTTCAAACGTTGATCGAACTTTTGGAATATTACTATGGAGGATAAATCCAGTGTGAACAACTTTTGTAACACATTAAAATATGTAATTCGTAACTTCACACCTATGGTATTTACAAAAAATAAAAAAAAATAGCTACACACTTGTATAAAAACTATGGTATTGATCTGCATGGTTTACTTGCAATAGTAATTTTTTATTATATTTAATTTATATATATTGAGATAAAAACATAACTCAGCTAAATATAGTATAATTATATGTTTTATATGATGATAAGTTTTCTGTTTTATTTAGGTAAAAGAAAAAATATACATTTTATATAAATGTTTATTCAATATAGTTGATAATAAAATATTTATTAATGATCGCCTTTGTTTGAGGACCGGGAAATTTCGTGGACCTAATATTTTTCACTAATTTCGTTGATTGTGATGTAGGCCATTCAATATTTGTCTAAATAAATGACTTTCTATTCAATTTAAACTTGGTTGGTTTGTAAATTAGTGTGTTGCAAAATAAATTGTAGTTGGATGTGTCAAAATGGTTATATTTCTTGCTTAGTTGGTAGTTTTCAATACCCAAATCATTTATTACAGTATATCACTTTCAAATGCTGCCTTATTTAGAGTCATAAGGATTTGTTTGTAACTTTTATCTAATGATCAGTCATTAAATTAACATAATATTCAAATAGTTTATTGTAAAGTGATCAGGGCATTAAGGTTTGTGGAAAGCTGCAGCTACTGGGGCATGTTTAAAGTTGCTGTGTATGAACTATTTGATCACTTCTTACATTTAGAGAAGTAGTATTAAATCCTAATTAATAGTTTGGTCGATAACTTCAATGATCTTGAAATTATTTTTTTATTCAATTATACATATAAATTAATTAATAACTACCTCCAATAAATGTTTGAAAAAAGTGAGGTATAGTAAATTTTTAAATTTTTTAATGTGTATCTATTTATTTTATTTATTTATCTAGTAACCTCAAACACTAAAAGAATTATTAATTAGATTCTATGAAATTTTTAAATATCTAATTTTTATTTGCGTCATAATAATTTTATGTAATTTATGGATGTTAAGACTATAAAAGTAATCTGTTAATCCATATTTATAATATTACTGTAGTTTTCTTACTTGGTCATTGGACTAGAAAATAAACAATAAATACTCGTACAAATATATTTTTTTAAGAGTTATAATATTAAGGAATATGAAATAAAACTGTGTACACAACTAAAAAACAAACATAATAATTATTAATTTTATAATAACCGTTTATTTCCAAAAACTATATTTACTAATCATAATTTATCTATGTTTATTTTTTGTGTTACATAGTACCTTTAGATGAATGATAATTTAGTTCCATATAAACGTTATTCTTAATATTCCTTTAAGTAATACTGATTATTAAATTGTTACCGATTACAATTTCTGTAATTGAATAACTTCAAACGAATTTCTCATTAAAAAATGTTGTATTGCGAGTACAAAATTCAGTATTTGATTATTTGTTAATAAAATATAATTTTAAATTAGTCTTATATTAATAAAATGGATTAACAGCATTTATTCTGACATTTCTTTTAAGGTTGAATTGATTTAATTTCATTGTGAATTAATTTATAAATGAAGATATTTATAATATTAATAATTAACAGACTACAACGATATATTGAAATAATATTGACGAGGTTACATTAGCCAACTCTTATATATTAGTTAATACATCAAAAATATAACTTATTTAATAATACAATATATTCATGAAATATTTCTATAATGTTTGTCTTAATTAATTTAGTTATAACATTATATTATGTTTTATTAGAGGATGTCTTATTTGGATTAAAAGTAAACTTAATCACATTTAATAATTAATAAATATTTTGAACTATTACCAATAAATCAATTAGTTGTGAATAATTACAATGGGGTAATTTGAACAAAAACTTTTTGTTTTTGCAACATTTTTTTGCAATTAAACAAGTCCAAAAAGTCTCATGTGTAAAGTGTGTGTATTATATTTTATCATAAATATTAGCTGAATAATTTTAATGTAGATTATCTAAAATTTACTAGTTTTCTTAAAGATTTTAATTAAATCATTAAAGTGCATAAAAATCACAGTGGTACGACTAGCCAGTGATCGACAAAATTTATTAACGGAAGGCCGAAAAATAAAAATAAAAATTTAACTATGATAGTAAAAAAATTACATAGATTTTTCATTTTTCAGATCATGTTTATTTTACAATATAAAATCACGGCTTTATATTTGTTATGTCTATATTTTGATCATATGTATTCTCCAGACTGGATGAAATAGACTTACGTAATATTTGTTTGTTTGTTCTTAATCAGTGATATAGATTTCGATTACAGCGTTGAGAGTACATTATTAAAAGTATAAAATTAAGAATAAAAATGATATTAGTATTTAAAGGTTGATAGGTGGTAAATTTATTTTTTTTTATACAAATATTTAATTTTTACTAGATTTGATTCGTTTGTTTTTTTTCATATTAACTATAAAAATATTATATATATTATAATATATATACATATTTAAAGTTAGTATTATTTTAAATAAATACTATGATACAAAATGAGTAAACTAATATTTATATATTTATTATATACCAACTGATTTCCCTAACATTGTTCTTCATTAATAATCATATTTTCAAAATAAAATTTTTAATTTTTAAACATACTTTTTCAAAGTTTTTTTTTTTTTTAATATAATATTGATGTACCCAAACTAAAATTAGAACAAGAAGTTTTTCAGTAATTGAAATGTTTAAATTAAAAATGATAGTTCCTAAAAATGATTTTACACAAATTTAAATTAGGTGTTATATTAAATCTATTATTTATTATACTTGGGTCACTTTTACAATTTTTAAATTGTATAGTTCAATATCAATTACTAAAATTGTCAACTATTATTGCTGACCCTATATCTTCCTAACCTATAATCAAGGACCTATTATCTTTAGTATACAGTATGTACTATTGAACAACTTAAAAACTATTCATTCTAAATTTGATTTTGATACATCAGGAATTTCAAACACAAAAATATTTGTACATAAAATAGTTTTATATTTTTTTAATATAATAATATATCTACGCAAATTTTCCATACAGAGTTAAAAAAATTTAAATATACAATTTGTATTCATTTCTCTTCCTAGATATTTGAAATTATATAATATATATAACCGATATACCTAATATTATAATACTATTAGCGTTTTGGATTTTTTAATTTTGAGATAAAAATCAACAATATTTGAAACGTATAAAAGTATCGATATAAATAATGTATATGTTTATTGCTTTTATTGTTTTTGGATTTAGGTTGCATTTAACTTTATTTTTCAATGTGGCTGTGGTCATGTAAAATAAGTCATGGGCCGCGTATTAAACATGCTTGGTCTCAATATTACATAGTAAAAAAGGAGGACTAATTTGAACATTAAGTTTGTATCTCCACGGAGTACTCCTTAAGTAGTACTAACTATTACAAGTATCTGATAATATAATCCTTAAGTATGTTTAAAATCTCTAAAAATTAGATTTATGATATTGAAGAAAAAACGGGATTAGCTTTCATGGTGAATCATCGTGTACATTGTGAATGAGACCTATTTATTAAACTTTCAGTAAAACAAACTTAGAAATGATGTATTCTAGTATTGTAAACTACACGTCTACATAGTTATTAACGTGGTCTGTCACTTATACTTTGCTCCTCTCTCAGTTGGTATCTTTATTTGTAATTGCTGCCTCTTATCCGGTAGGTCACGGTTCATTAACTTAATGTCAGTAACCACGGTAACTATGTAGTGTTGACTCTCGTTTCTTATTTTAAAATCAGTTTACCTTATTTGTATACAAATACCAGGGTATACCAAAGAGATGTTGTTTAAGTTCTCCAAAAAATATTGTTACTTTTTATTTAAATATAAATTATTTATTAGGTAATAAAATATAATTTTAATTGTATTAAAATTCATCTTAATAGTTTTACAATGAAGTTTTTTCAAATTTTGTATAGATAATTTATACGTTTTTTACAGCTTGAAGATAAGTTATTTACAAACAATTTAGTCAAATTAAAATAAAAGTTTTGAAGAAGTAAAGTTAATGTATTATATGTACATGTATTGTATATCTAGATACAACCGACACTTAGTTATTTTTAGATAATTTAATAATTGAATAAAGTTTAAGCTACTTCATATTTATTAAATTGTACAAATGTTATCTTTAAAATTTGCAATGTGATTAAAAATATAAATAAAGCAATATTCACAATGAAAAAAAAGTAGGAAAAGGAATGAATTAATTATTTTTTGTTTGGGTTTAGAATTTTAGATATACGCATTGAAATTTAAGTCTTTGGTCGCTTAAGTACACGTTGGCTACTAATTAAACTAAAACAATAAGTAAATATAAATAGTTCAATATTCTGAAAATACAAGTTATTAATAACCTACATTATTCATAATCCTATTAAAAATTTAAAACATTTAAATATATATATATACATAATATACTTAATATAATTTTGTTGTATAATTTTGTAAATACACAGTTTTGTGTAGTAAGAAAGAATATTGTTTTTTACAAGTAAACAAATACTTATGAAAATAATTTATTATTCTAAGTAAACTATTATTTTCTTTATAATACATGTTATCAAATTAAAGTCTTGCGTATGTGTATGTACATTATTATATTATATATTATTAAATCGCTTTAAAATTATAGAATATTTAATATCTTAGTTTTATATTATAATTTTAATACATTGTAAATAACTATAAAACGTCCAAAATGTATGATTGAAGTTTTAAAATACCAAAAATTATTTAATTTTATGGAGATAATTTTGAATTTTGATGCATACTATTATAAATTAAATAAAAACTATTACCTTATGAAAGATTTTATATATACATAAAAAATATTGCCAAAAAATTACATAAATTTATAACAATTTTATTATTTATTTAATCTTACGTTATTTTTTTTTTGTTATAAATATTATGTCTATAATGGAAAAAAGTAGAAAATAGTTTAAAATGAAATAGATATAAGTGATGTTATTTTATATACCAAATCAATTTTTATGTAAGATTTTATTTACATGTATAGATAAATAAAGTTGAATATTAAATGAATTTATCTTAATTATTTACCTATCTAGAAATTAGAAAAAAAGATTTTTTTTATCTAACAAAATGAAGTTATTGTTAAAACGCAATACGATTTTTTAAAATGGCCAAAAAATACATTTAAAACAAGAATAAATGTAGATGCTCTTTTGAAACTCCGTAAAATATTGTATGTTTTATTCAAAGAAATAAATCTAAAATAGTAAAATTTAATACTTTATGAGCTATAAGTTAAAAAAAAAAAAAAAAAACATTATTTAAGGAACTCTAATTTTGGCAATACTACTTTATGACTTGTTACCCTTTAATTGTAAATATACATAAATTTATTTTCAACAACAAAAAGTTACCATAAAATAACTGAGTAAGACCATCATCATGAAATACGTATCTATCATTTTGTTTTATTAGATAATAGTTAGGTATTTAATTTTTGTATCACTGAGATAATATCTTAAGTGGTTATGATTTGAACTTAAATTTATCATCCTTACTATTGGACCTCTCGCACTTAATTCAGAATAATTACTATTGTTAGCTTATTCGAAAAACACGACCGCACTTTCAATGATGTGTCACTAACTCCTAACTACGAGCACTTAATTTTGACAAGTGTCCTGAAGATGTCATATCAGTGGCGAATGTCAAAGATTAATTATTTCATCATGAATTAAATGTAGTTACCAAATTTAGAGCCATAATTATCTTACTCAATTTTCTAATGAAAATAATTGATTTTATCTAATTTTTTTAATTGTGAAAATAATTTATGTTTAAGGTCGTATTCAGTGACGTGACCCAGTATTGACTGCTTATACGTAAATAATATTATGGTTTATACGTTTTCAGTTAACAAATTTACTCTTGCTTACAATGGCTCTATTTTCCTTATGATGTATGTGGTAGAGTTTGATTTAGTGTTCTAATTGATTATACCATTAATTAAATAAAATACGTAAAAACAAATATTTAAAATATTTTATTTTATTAAAGAAATTTGGTTATTTGAAACATTTACCGTCTAAAAGGTAAAACGTTTTTAAATTTTAACTAAATAAATATGTCATATCTGCCTTAAAAAGTTTAACTTTAATTAATTTGATTTAATATTATTTGAATGGTTTTTTATTCACTCAAACTATATTATTAAATAATTTGTTAAGTATAAATTTGTTGTTTTTATATTTGTTATTAATAATTGCATTGGTAAATAATATGCTTACTTATAACTTTATACTTATCTATATTATGTTTATTTTATTATCATTTCCTATTATTATGTCCAAAATTTTCAATAATTAAAAAGTGCCTTATTTAATGTAGGTAGTAGATAGTCCTGTGATACGATACTTATCACTAGATAATATTTTGAATTCTAAGCGGAACAATGAATGCATTGATTTTAAAATAATATTTCGTTTTTCCATCTATCATCACTTTTTAAGACAGTAAAAATAATATTTTCAATTTTTAGCAATATTTTAGGTTGAAAATTAAATTTAGTTGGTACTTTTGAGGGTCAAAAGTTCCAGTACACAAATATAAAAAACATTAATGAAGACGAGAATTTTTACGCAAAATCAGTATCTAGGGTCTATTGGAAACATAACAAACTTCGTGTGGTCAAAATGAAATATTTTTATTTATCATTATGTTTTGTACATAAAATATTTTTCTTGACCACTTTTTTTATGAACATTTTTACCTAAATGAAATTTTTAGATTTTATCTTTCTTATATAAATTATAAGTTAAGTCATAATTTACGTTTATTATTATACTATTAGTATATATAGATTTTTTGAAAAAATAAATAGATGATAATATCATGCATTGATTTATATAACAAACAAATAATTATGTTGATGATTATACAATTTTTGTTAAAATATTTGCATCTCCTTAAGTATCATAAAAAACATTAAAAAAAAACATATTTTGTATTTTTGCAGTTACTCTAATTGAAGAATGGTTTATGTATGAATTGGTTTGATTTTAAAATACAAAATGACTACAGAAAGTCCAACGGGGATTTCTGCAGAATTTCAAAACCATTTGAGATCAGAATGTGAACTTAAATTAAATGAAACAGTTCACACACATCCAAGTAAGTTATTAATAATTATTGAAAGTAAATAAATTTAAAATATCAGCTGATTATGTACTATAATTATATACCCAGTAAATATTTATATTTTCGTATATATGTTGTAATTTTTTTATCACTTAGGAACTTTAACATTTCAAACTTAACAAAAAAAGGTTACCTATATACAAATAAAGAATAACAGTACCTAATTTTGATTTCATGTGATTATTATGGTGGATTTAAAATTACGTCTTCTGCCATAATTGATGTATAAATTGTTATTATTTTCAATCGTACGTGAACACTCCACTTCATTATAAAGTACAATCGAATTTCAGTACTTTAAGACCCCTTATTTACTATACATGTTTATATAATGCTTTTAATAATTACATCTGGTAAATTTAATTACAATACTTATGTAAATAAACAATAATTTAGAAATATTTAGAAGTATTTTTAAAATTTTAGAATTACAATAATACTAATTTATTAAATGTCTTAGATTACTCTTACATTAAAATATACATCAGTTAATTAATATATGTTTTAAATGACCAATATTAAAGCTATGCTACTAGTTTTTAAATTTAATTAAGAATTATGAAAGTTACTTAAAATATCTTATTAGTTACTGTAATTCTCAATTCTGTTATAATTTATTGTAACTATGTAATACATAGCTAGTTAGTATGTATATCATAAAGTTACGTAGTAAATAAAATTACTATAAACAATAACTGTTAATATTAAAAAAAAAAAAATGTATAATAAAATAAAATTATTGTGTTAATTTTATATTTTTAGTAATACCTAGCTACTATAATAAACTATGTGTTCTGCGAGTTTCAACGAAAGTTAAATAGTTGTACACTATTAATATTATGAATTAGGATTTAAACATTTTTAAACACGAAATCCATACTATATGCTGTGTAGTTTTATTTTAAGGTTTTGAAATTATTAAAAATATAACAATTCTGCATCTTATGATATGTGTGGATATTTTTTTAGTTTGAAATTTAATTTCAAAAGCTTTTAACAGTTATGTAGATATATTTTATATTTATATTTTTTTTATTTAAAATATTTGAATAAAGTAACCTTTTATTTTCACGTATAACTTATTTAATATTATTTATTGTTGAACTTATTTAATTAGATTAGTTATCACACAAAAATACCTTTTATCACTGATGACAGGTAAGTCAGACGACTAGCTCACAGTAATAGTTTGGATTTTCAGGTGTCACTAATTGGACGGGTCATGCTTATAGAGCTCAGACTATATCAGTTGTGTTTATAGTGGTAACAAACACTGAATATATATTACTATAAATTTGTGTTTATAATGAATTCATGGTAATTTTGTCAACATAATATTTACTAGATACTCTTAGTATGATAAATATTCATTATGCATTTTAAATTTCCCAAAATGAAAATTAGTTAGTAGGTAGTGTTTTTTATAAGTATCGTAATTGTTTGTGTTAAGAATCAATAATGTTCATAGTCATATCTTGAAAATAGATTGAGTTTGACGTTTATTTATAGATTTATCCATGAAATTTATTAAAAATTGTAAATAAATAGTCAATACTTAAAAAAATTATTTATTCTTTATGAAAATGTTATTTGGCAAATTCTTTCATCTTAGAATTAATCTTTTTTGTTAAATTATTATTAATCATTATACTTTATATTGATTGCTGATTATTTGAATATTTACAAAATTGTTTAAAAATTGTATTTTAGTTTTCAAAACATTTTCACGCTGTACATTTAATCAATATAGAAATAATTATAATTTACATTTTTTTTTTTGTATTTTATATATATCTTTAATTGATTTTGACATTTTTCTAGACCGGAATTTAAGTTGCTTATTCAATTTTATTGTGTAAGGTTAAATTTAAAATGCAATTTTTATTGTTTAGTTAAGTATAATCAATTGATAAATAATTCTTGATATTTAAAAAGATATCAATTTGATTAGAATATTATAATTATATGAAATTAATTAAAAATGTTTGTATAGTTTTACTACGAAAGTAAATAATATAATCATATTATATTACACTTAAAATGAAACAAAATAAACATGAGTTAATTCAAGTAACAATAAAAAAGATACCTTCATTCAATTTTTAGACAATTATTATATTTATGATAATTTTTAACAAAATTAAAATTGCGCATGTGACTGTAGAAATAATAAAAATAATATAAACTAATAAAAAAAAAAATCGATAATCACTCTGCTGTATATTAGACTTCAAATGTTTTTGACATTAATTAGATCAATGTAGTACATATTGTGCTAAATTTTAATTCATTAGTCATTTCAATAGTTAGTCTCGATTTTAAAAATAATTTAATATTTTATAAAAGCAACTGTTAATTATTTATTTTGTCTTTGTAGTCAACATGTTTTTCCAAAACAATTTCGTAAATAATATTATAATTTAGTAATTATTATTATTATATACAATTGTTATTCATATAGAAGTCAATACTACTTGTTTCTTTTTAATTAGCATACATAATAATAAATTATTATAAAGGACCTAGGTCCGTTAAATTCTTTATAGATAAAATAAATACAGATGTATCATATAACGTATAATAGGTTTATGGTATAAATACCTTAAAATGTGAATAAATGTTTATATAGCTAAAAATAATAATTTTCGTAACAATAGTGAAGAGTTTCGATTTCCTAAAATTAATTTTTTTTGAAGAATAAAATCACTATAATAATTTAATAAAAAGAAGTTATGAATCATTATATTTTGTTGAAATATCTAATTGAATCAAAATTTGAACTCTAAAAATACCATAAAAATGTAGTGAGACTTTACCCAAAATGTATTATTTAAAAATAAATAAACTAACTTACTTTCTTAATTTATTTTATCAAATTTTCAAATGTATGTTATATTTAATTGTTTATTCATACACATTTCGTATAGAGTTTAATCGGTTAACCAAAAATAATGTTGTATGGTAAATAATACATGCACTAAACATGAATACATTAGATTAGATCTATATTTTTATAATATGTATTATTAATTCTAAATTGTACGGAAAAATGTATAGTAAGAAAAAGAAGTATTACTATGTCCGTTTATTCAAGCCTATGTTATGTAACTGACATCGAGTAAAAAAATAAACGAATGTCGTTTAAAGTTTAAAACACTGTTCATTCTTAACTCATTCCTGTTTGCTATCTGAAAAAAAAAATCAAGTTTATTCTACTTTTAATATATATTATTTTTATTAAACAATTTTTTAATAAATATGATTTAAATAAATAAATATAAAAAAATAAATTATAAATTTTAAAAATTGAAGCAACATAATAACATAATATAATATAATATTCAATAATTTTTGTTTTAGTAATATTTTATGAATACTATTTTAAATTACTAATTATTAATATTAGCTCTTAATATTACGTATAAAATTATTTATTTATTTAATCATAGTCACAAACCCACAACAATGGTAAAAACATTTTAAGGTCTTTGATAACATTATATTCAATTTTTTTTTTTGGTCATAATATCTATACAATTTTGGTTTACAAAAAAAGTAACACAACTTAACTAGATATAAATATTTAGAACTACTATAAATATTTGAAAATTATAGTAAATTACATTTTTTTAATTTTATCAATATAAATATACCATTTACCTTTTATTTTTTGTTGGTACATATTATAGTTATGTGATACTTGTGATTACGCAAATTATACAATTTATTGTTTTACTTCTTTTTATTTTTGATTATCATTATTATTATATTTATTTTTTTCAAATACAAGTTATGAAGTAGATACTTATATTATAATTATTATTAATGTATTAAAAAAGCACTACCACTAACACCTACGTATTTAAAATAATTAAAGTTCAATATTTTAAAATCAACTAGCAATATACCATTTTACTAAGCCAAAACCGACTATAGTCACTAAATCATTATTATTATTAAAGACTTTGGGGGTAGCGATGAATTTATTGGTTTTGTGTGTATTCAAAAATGCGTTATAGTAGGTAGAAAAAACAATTTTGTTCAATTTTATTTATAGTCATTTAAAAGTTTCAATTATTTTTAGTTTGTTTTCAATTAATTTATGATATAATTTTTATTTGCATATAAAATAGTTCGAATATTTAACATAAAGTTCCCCATAAGTTATAATAAAATCATCACATCAGTTGAGCAGTTGAGTTTAAATTTTGACTATATTTAATATTTAGACGTAAAATTAACAATTTTTATTTGTTATTTTATTATAATACAAAAATATTAAGAAACTAGATTTAACTACAATTTAAAATATATTTTTTTATGCACAGTCAACTTAATTTTCATTTTTTTTATACCACGAAGAAGTTAATGCTGTTGATAATAGATTTTCTTATGACATATTTGTATGTATGAGTTGTGTGGCTGATTTTCAGTATGTTTATTATTATATTTGTTAGTGATAAATACTTTGCTACACTCAATTTACGAATTTTATTTTTTAATGCACCAATTAAATGTTTTTTTTCTGTCGACAACCAAATCATTCTCAAATTATTATTAATAAAAACAAATTTGTAAAAATGTATGAAGTCCTAATATTTATATGCTGATCTAATTCATAAAAGGATATATCCGCAGTTCATACCACCTACCTACTTTTAATATATTATGATCAATAAATATTCAATAATAAAAGCTATTATTTATTAGTAGGGATAGATTTATATTATACTATATAAAATAGTCAATTATGCTAAAATATGCAATAAAATTATATAAAAATGTGCAATAAGTTTACAAAATTTTATCAAATTATTATTATGTGATATTTATGTATCTATAATGTTAAAACAAATTGAATAATACAATTACATTTTATATATAAATAACTTTTGTTAGTATCAACTTTAAAAAAACCTATCATAGCATTTAATGATATCTAAATTTGTATACTATATCTACTTACGTTTAAATATAAGTAGGTACTATAAAACATATATTTTATGTGTTTTGAGTTAAGATATTTAATATGTACTTAAATTGTGAAAAATTAATCATGGGGTGATTTATGGATACAACTAACCAAATTAATAAAGGGAAACTACAAGAGAAACTTACTAATGCATATTAATCCTCTCTTCCTTATTAGATAGTGATCTGTGATTTTGAATTCATACTGTGAGCTTATTACAAGAACAATGTTTTATATTAATAAGTAATATAAGTTATTAATAATTATTATCACCAAAATAAAGCATTGGGGATAATTTTAATTTATACGTATGATTGTTATATTATATAAATCGTATTGTAATATAACTATTAGTTAATATTAACAAAACTTAAATTTGTTATGTTATTTTGATTATTTTTTTTATTTTAACGATATAATAACAGTTTACATAAATATTGACTAAATCCATCAACTTGAAACTCAGGTAAACTACATGCCGTCGACATGTTACTGACACGTTGAATCGATGTACTATAATATATACCTATAGGCTATAATCCATGTACATGAAATTACTTCCTCACTTTCTCTTGCTGATTCAAAATACCACCAAATAATAATAAATCCATTTTTGTATGTTTTCAATTGCTTAACCAACAGTGGAGGACTTCATAATATTGTACACGCTATAATAATGCAATGTATAGAATGGTTTTTATACATTGTTGTAATTTAAAAGATATCAATCCAAGAAACTCAAAACATTGCACTGTCATATAAATTATTATTTTATATACACAAAACAGAAATTAGGACACAACCCCTAACATTTTTTTTACAGTGATGTTTTGGAAAATATTTCTACAATCAGACATTATTCACTTGATTAATGTTAACAAGCTGTATTAAGTTAGGCGTATATTTTGTGCATTTATTGTAAAATTTTCTTGAATGAAAGTACATATAAGCTGATTTTTTAGTTATTAAACTTAAATTAAAATAAATCTTGATTGGATTTATTAACAAAGCAAGGTACAACGACGTCATAAATTGAGGTATACTCTCGCTAAAATATACCAAGTGCTGTATTTTATATTTGTTTATATTATCCTTTGAAAAGTCAGGTAATACAACTATTATATACAAATATACATACAAATGTAATACAACACACACACACACACACACACACACACACACACACACACACACACACACACACACACACACACACACACACACACATGTATATATTTATATATATATGTGTGTGTGTGTGTAGTAACTTACTCTTTTATTCAAATACATATACAGTTATTGAATTATTTCATATTACAATATAATGTTAATGATATATAATTAATATTTTCATTTATTTTGATGTTATATACGATTTGATGAAATTAACAATAATATGCGGTCTAGTATAATTCAATCATTATATTCATGCAATATTAAAATTTAATTTAAAAAATAATCGAATTCTTTCTACTGATCTAATGTCATATGTAATAAATAAAAAGTACTCAAATATTTAATAAAAATAATGTATATAATATTTAGAAGTATATAATTTTACTACAAAACAAGTAGTAATAGAACTTAGTATAAAGTTATTAATTGGTAGTTGTATGTCTTGAATTATTAGTAGATTAGTTACTTTGATAATTTTATGTTTAAAACACCGTTAATTGTCTATACTGCAATAAATCGTATGATTATCACTGCCTGAATAAATTGAATCATTCCAGAATTTTCCCCGAGAAGATTTGTTATTATTTTATTTTATTAGAACTGCAGTTATTTTGGTAGTTAGAGATGTTTGAGGATTTTGAAATAACCATTAATCACTAATCAGTTGTCACTAAATACTTTCATAAAAGTAATTAAAATGTAACACTTAAAAGTTATGTTTGACAGATGTTTTTTTTAAATAATGTATAGTATAAGTAATTCACTTAGACATTATCAGGTGCCACAGTGAATCTAAAATGTATTATAATATATTACCGTGAATGGTTTCAAATAGATTTTTTTGACATTATTTGAATATTATTCACAATAAAATAAACAAATTGCCATTGTGCAGTTGGAGTACGGTCAATCGTTGGATTAAGATTGAGCCATACTATTCTTTACTAATCCTATCAGTTGAAATAAATCATTTAAGGCTTAGACAATTTATGAGTTACTGCGCAACACCTATACCATTTTCTGGCGTTATTTTTAAATGAAAATGATTCATTGTAATTTAAAGAGATAAAATGCAACCATCATTTATGGTAAAAAATTTAAAAAAAAAATGATATGTTATCGTTTACATGACTATTGGGTGAGAAATCGATGCTGATATAATTTGTGTTGGTTTTACACACATCCAATAACATAATTTACCCTTTAAAAACTATAGAAACATTGTAAAGACTTTAAATTAATGTACCTATTTATATATATAAATTCAGATTAATTTTCTGTTGTATTAGCTTTGAGGAATACAAATATTTTTAATTCTTCAAAAATAAAATTATTCGAGTAGATATATTTTCTAGCACTTAATTTTATTAACAATTATAATTCGGAAAATGTAATATAAAATATATAGGTAACCTAACCAAATTTATTGTTATCAGCTACTGAAATTTAAAAAAAAGTAATATATTGTAAAATTGTGTACGTATTATATTTTTAGGATTAAATAAATATGTATGTTTTTCTAAATGTAAAAAATGTTGAATGTTAAAGAAAGAGAAATTAATAAGTACTTAAGTGCAAACAAAGCATATCGTAGCTGATAAAAATAAAATGAAATTTTAGCAAAATAATATCATAATTAATTTAAAATTGTTAATTGAAATGCGCGCAGAATGGAGATGCTGGTTTTAAAACTACTTAAATTATTTTAGTTTTAAGTCAAATTTAACAATATACATAACAACTTTGAAACTATTTTTATATATTATAGATTTATCATAAAATAATACTCAACTGTATATTATATTATATTTATATAACTATAATAAATATTTATTATTTCAACATTATCCAATTTTAGTTTCAGGTAGATCGATATATATATTTATTTGATAATTATACATAAATGTTTTTTAAAAGAAAATACATTAAACTTCATGTTAAGATTATGGTATCTGGTAGCATGTTACATTTAATTGGTTATTGAAGGGAGTGGGCTGTGCTGTAGTCATAAAAAAACAGAGTGTATACTATATATGTTATAACTAATCTAATCTAGTACATTATCGACTATAATCGGTATACTATCGTCCGAATATATATATATATATATATATATATTTTATTCTATGCTTTTTTTAACTTTTATTTTCGTAATCAACCAAAAATAAAAATAATAATACTAATATTTATAAATATATTTATAATTGTATATTATTTCACTACAACAGAGATTATACGACCATAACCAAAAGGTATATGGCGTAAACTACCATATACCCTCTACTACAGCACTGGGAATGAGGGAAGTTAAAAAAATAATGTACTTGTTATAATTAATTGAAATTACAAGATTTTACACATTTTATAATTATACAAGATTAAAAATATTGAAAATATATTTTAACGATTCCTTTTTAAAAATATTTTAAATTTAAATAAATTGTTGACATATGTCGTTGAAATTACGATAATTTGTAATTTATTTGTAACGATATGTTGTATTTACTTATGTGTTTATGTACATAATACAATAATGAATGATATAATGTTAAAATAATTAGATAGAAATATAATAATATATACCATGATTTGATAAAGAATCGTTCAACATACTATAGGTACTACTAATAGATAAATAAAATTCTAAATTACTGATAATAATAAATGAATAACATATAATAATATAAATTAGTTATAAAATATCGTTAAGAATAGAAGCTTACACACCATATTATAATATGTTTATAAATACCTCCAGTATACAATGCGAAATGATTTATCAGTTAATTCGAATTTAACGGAATATTCATTACAGTGACCTACCACCTACTCAATGATGGGACACACTATAAATCTTTAGCCAGAGCAGAGTTATTTCTTTGTAAAATCTACTATTCAATCAGATAGTTCACTAATATAACATGATACACATTGCTTAGTCTAAATTATTACTATTACAAAATTATTAATTTTGGTTGTTTTAACTTTCAATTCGAATTATTATTTTCGAGTCATTTCATTAATATAGATTTTTCTTTATGTATTTAAAGTAAATATCACGGTTAAGTGATTTTTATTCCTATTGCAATATTATTATGTGTTAAAATTGTATTCTGGTTATTTTAGTTCCACATGAAAAGTTTTTTTCTTTTAAGTATTCACTCTTTAGAGCACAATCTCCTTCGGATGCAAGAAATTCTCGCATCTTGTGTCTGTCACCGATAGTCGTTAAGACAAATACCATGTGGCCTTGAGTCACGTAAGTAGCAAAACATATTAAGTATTTGTGAGTAGAAAATAGTTTTTGTCATAACATTAACAAACGTCTTCTAATGGACTGTATCGTTTAGTAGATTGAAAAAAAAAACTTTTTTTTATCTAAACAAGTCAATAAAGAGTCGTTGATTTATTAATTTAGTTGTTTATTTATTTATCACTGATCAAAGAGAAATTATATAAATTTAATAAAATAAATTGGGCATCCAAATGTTTAAATTTTAACTGATACTATTTTAGTTATTTTAATCATTGACTATTTATTAAAGCATAATATACGACATATATTTAAATTAATTGTGTAAAAAAATCTATAAATTACTTATATATAATTTATTTTTAGCTTCAAATAATAAAATAATGTTTTATTTTTTAAAATGTTGTACAACTAATCCTGGTAAATATATATTATATATTATTATAAATATTTGTAGAAAAATGGTGTACTCTTTTTAATGAGTATATAACTTGGCAAAGTATTTGAATTTTTATCGTTATAAATATTAAATTTGTGTACTAAACAATTAGTAGCCGACTAGTAAATACCTATATAATATCTAATTAGATAATGTATTGTAGAAAATATTAGTAGTAACGTTTTATTCATTTCTCTATTAAAAAGAAATTGAAATTTAAGTATGTCATTTTTATATCCAATATAGGTATGTGAATTATTCATAATTTATTTTGCAATGATTTTTCAAATTTTATTAACTAAATATTTCAATAAAATTTTCCAGAATATTAAAAGGATAAGAAAAATGTATAAGTGTGACTAATGCGAGATATATTCATTAAATGGTAGAGATAACTATAATCTATTCTATATTTTATACTTATTATTCCAATATTAGATAATGTTTTAATCTATCTCATCTTAATTTTACAATATGTTATCAATTGAAATTTAACATCATAAAGTACCTAATACTTATTTTAAATTGAACATAATGCGTAAAAATAATTTCTTTAATAATTCTTGTAAAAGCTACTATTATATTTTGTTTAGCATTAAACAATTATTCATATTAATCAATTATATTGATATGATGCTATAATATTTTCTGTCATACTTTTTTTTTTACTTTTAATTTATAAATATAGTCTTCATAATATTATGTTAAAATATTTTTAGGATAATACAATTACAACCTTAAGGTAATTATGTTTAAAATTGGTTAAAGAGAAACTTTTTGTCGTTTTAAATTAAAATATAAAATTTGAAACTGATAATTACCAATAGACTTAACTGAAGTATAAAATATATTACAATATACTTTATTACCCATATTATTGACTATTGTCTCTAACATAAATATGTATTATCTTGCAAATAGAATTAAAATTATTGGTGTAATTGTGTAAATTAAGGCAACAAGTTTTTTTAAACTTACCATAATTTCAAATATTTTCATATTTTCATATTTTTATTTTATTATATATTATTTATCTATTGTTTTATCAAATGATTTCAAGTACGTTATTTTATACTTTTATTATAATGCACAATATATAATGTTTCAGTAGGTATCCAAATTATGTACACGTGTATTGCATTCGGCCTCTTAAATTATGTGAAAGGATTAAGGTTATTTTTTTTTTGACAGGTTCACATTTCTGTCGGGGAACGTTTGATGGATGGCTTTGTTGGGCAGATACTGAAGCCGGAGTCACCGTCCACCAACCATGTCCAGAATTCATTTCTGGATTTGATCCAACGAGTGAGTTTTATTAGTTTATTTTAAACACTTATACGATATTTTTAAAGAACAATTTTTTTTTTTTTTTAATTCAATAAAGATAACAATTTTCGTTTATTTATACTTCTAATAATATGAAAACTAATTTAGTTTATTTTAGACATGATTATAATAATTATTTTTATACTATTGGCAATAAAAATATAAAATTAAAATTAATTTTATTAAAATATCTATCAACCCTGGTTTCTGATAAAGTGATAACATTATTCGTTAATTTTAATGTAATATAAAAATCCTGTAAAAAGTTTACAAAATAAGGATCAGTATTTTTCTCTTTCAGATGATTCAATATAAATATTAAATGGATATCCTACGTATATTTTATTATTTGATTATTATAATTTATTTTTAATTGACAACATTTTTCGTCTTTTCACAGTGTATTTGATAATGAAAATGGATTTTTTTTTTTTATAAATATATATAACTGAATTTCAAGGGAATATCAATTTAAAATGTTATATTTTTCAACTGGTATACTTTTTTAAAACACCTATTATGTTTTTTTTAAATCGTATACATTAATAATTTACATAAATATTTTATGTTTGTATTTTTTCTTACAATTGTATATCTGTATGTAAAAAAAAATTGTATAGCAGTTTTTGAAAAGGCATAACTCGTAATTAAATAGTGCACTGCTATCGATATATTAAATTTAAATTCAATATTTAATCATCGTTTTATATAAAAAATGATTCTTAGCATAAATGGTTTGTCAACATCTATTAATTCTACGAATATTTTACCATAAACTACTTTTATTAATTTAAATTATTATTAATTATTATTTTTTTTTATTATTGAGATATGGTACTAATTTGTTTTCTAATATTTCATAACAACTATTAGTAATTATGCTAAAAAAATATTTACAACGTATATAAATGGCTTAATGGCTTAAAATTGCATCATTGCGTTGTATGTTGTAAAAAACAATAAATGTGAAGTTTTAAGTTCCCATGATTAATATTTTTGGAATTACAATATTAAACTTTAAAATAAAATAATTTTTATATTATTATTAAAAATATTACTGTTTCATATTATAATATATATTAATAGACCGGGAGATAATGATTAAAATGTATCTACATTTTAAAATAATATATTAGACTCAATAATAACTTTATAGTAGGTGACTTTAATCTTTATAAAGTATACGTCTTGTCTTAGTTGTCATATGTTACTGTTCAATTTAATAATATAATAATGCATAACAATTTTGATTAATTTGTTTACATCAACAATGCAGTATCAAAATCGTTTCAATTAAATACACATTTTTAAAGTATTTTCAATTAAAGTTCATGAAAAAATTTTTAAAACATTCACTTATAGGCTTTCATAATATAAATGATAGGTAATGCATTATTTAGTTGTAAGTTTGTAACCTTGTTATTGATGTAATTATACTGAATTGTATTACTGTTACATAATATTGTTATTTGTGTTTTTGTTATTTTTGTTTAATGTATTTTAATAAAAACTTTATTTAAAAATGTAAAATTAGCAGTTTGTATATGGTACAGATTTTTGAACATAAATATAACTTAGTTTGTATAATTGAATCGATTATACTAATTATATTTAATTTTAATAGTTCAAAGGTTTATTGAGACATGTTAAGAAAGAATTATGAGTTATTAAATCATTTGACTTAACGAGTGATAGCTAGATAGTTAAATAATACTTATATATTTGTACGTTTACATTTTTTAGTTTACTTATGTTTGATTTTCTGTGTTTTATAATAATTCAAAATGTTGTATTCTAGGAACTGCTTATAAGATCTGTAATAAAAATGCTACATGGTTCAAGCATCCAATATCGGGTGCAGTTTGGTCCAACTACACAACTTGTATCAACCATGAAGATTATAATGTAAGTATATAACTAAACATACACTGTTTTAATATACAATATACTTATTGACTGACGTTTTTATATCTACCATTTTTTATAGTATATACCATTATTTACGGTATATGCTGTGTTTAGTGAGAAAAAATTGTATGGAATTCTATAGACTATTTATATAATAATGTATTATCAACAAGTAAAAAGTTAATTAATTTATGAATAACAGATCTTAAACTTGAATTAAAATAATGGCGATTAGACAAAATTACCAGTTTTTTCTTCTAATTTAACCTTTGGGCATAAATATGTATACAATACAACCAAATTTATTGTATACACCGTATAAGTATATAACATAGCTCATGTACGTTCAATAGTTTACAATTAGCTTTTTAGTTTTAATATTAGACTACCTAAATAGAATTATTATTAAACTTTATGATAAGAACATTTTATGTGATTACATGTTAGTAAGATTTGTAGGTGAATTTATAAGTACCCATGTAAAATATTGCAATTTAAAAGTGCGCATAACTCACTTGAAAATTGAAATATTGTAAGAAAAATCGTACAAACACAAAGAGTATTGTTATTTTAAAGTTTGATATTAGGTCAATTCACGCATGTATTAAGGCTGACGAAGCTAAATATGAATTCAATTCTTAATTCTAATTGTCCAAGTTGTGTACTTGTAAAGGGGAAAAAACAAAAGTGGGTGTGGTACTGTGGCATCATCTTAAAAATGAATAGCTATAGCTTCTAAAAATATATTACAATAATTAATATCTTATTTTTTTCCTCACGACTTATTTTTCAGAATATAAATATAATACTATCTATTTTATTTATAACAAAACAATTAAGTACTTATTAAAATTATTTATTAGATATTAAATTAATAATCATGATTGTATTTTTGTGGAGATAGCAACGTATGATTAATTTATTCATATATAGTAGTAAACAGTAACAGATATATATATATATATATATATATATAGTTAGTATATTATATTCATCTTTTCTACTGGTGTTTTTAACAACTGACAGTGTTAGTATAAAAATAAAAAAAATACATGGCTCATCTCTTGCAATACCATATTCAGAGTTTATTATTACTATATTATGAAGAATATCCAACCATAACATTGGCAAAACATTATACCCTGGCCATATGCACTATATTATATTTAATGTTATGTCAAGCATCTTGCTAACTATCAGCGTTTTAAAGTACATATACAAGAATTTTCAATCCATTTGTTAAACTATCAGATCAAAGCATATCCATCAACATCAATCTCAATGCTATACTCCCCTCCATCATTATCGAAAGTTTGAAAAAAGTTCAATCCAATATATATATTGTGATTTTCAAAAATACCACCAAAACAACCAATTTAAATACAAAAAGTATCTTACAACAAATTTTTACGCTTTTATTATTATTTTTTTTTTTTATGTTTATACCTTCTCTTAATTTTATTAATAGGGTGATTAATATAATTATGATTTACGCATGACATATAAATAATAATTGTCGCTGAAAATATGGTATTGATAAAAAGAAAAATAACATTATTTATTTATTATTATAAATGTTTGTTATTTATTGGGTTCAAAACAACTTTATTTTTAATTTTTGGTATATTAATTGTTCACCGACATTTTTTAGTATATACCAACAACATTACACAAATACATTATAAAAGAAATACATACTATAATTGAAAGAGTACGAAAATGTTTCACATTTATAATATATATATGATGTATTACTAGACTAAAATGTATTGAAAATTATTTAGACATAAAAATAATAATCATTTGATAATTATTATATAAACATAAAAATACGACTATATTTATAATATGTAATATTATATTCCTTATTATTTTTATTTTATTTTGATTAAAACAAGATAGATGTAAAGTTTATAAAAACCTCAAATAACAAGGACTTATGATCTTCTATACTAGTTTTTGATCTTTTTTTAAGTTTCATAATAAAAGTTTTTTTTGTATAACTGCGTGACTATACATTATATTCACACTACACTAGTCTACAATAAAAGTGGAGACAAAAGAAATAACGAAAATGTGGAAAACAGGCCCCGAAAGATAAAGCCATAACACCTCGTAAATATTAATCCTTTGAAAAAATACGTGACTCACTAATTAAGGGTCAAGAATAGCATTGTCTCTCTTATTTACCTGTATAAATAAAATATTATTATATACACAACGACAATATAGAAAACTATAATCTACAATTTTGCTATAACTACTTAATATATATATTTAAAGATAGTCACTAATTTATAATTCTGGAATGATGACAGAAAATTTAGACACGTTTTATATATTTTACAAACTGTATAATAATATGTTTCCAAACTTTTTTGATGTCTTATATACGCATATTCCAAAAGTTTTCCAAATTGTTATATGTTGTAATATTTTTACGTTCTTTCACTATAGTAATTTAACATAAAAAAAAATACCTTAAGGTATACAAACTACTTCACGTTGGGGCACTCATAGCACTTCATTACTTCACTACAGAATATTGTTGTATTCCTTATTCAAAAGTCATAATAAAAGGCTATGAATATAAATCATACGATTTTAAGGAAATCTCAATTTACTCAAATATAAGACGTATATTTACAATTTATAAACTCTTATTATAGATTTAAAATTTAAATTATTATTTAATAGTCTATAATTATTTAGAAATATATAAGGTTTAAATAATACAGAATCTTAAATTTTCTAATAATACTTTTTAAGCAAATATATAAAATTAGATATTTATAGTAATATACGAGTCGATATAGTTTTTTTTTTAAATCAATTATACGAAAATGTAATTTTTGTATGGTATATAGTACTTATATATGTTACTATAGTACCGTTTAGGGAATTTCAAGCAGGACGTATATACTTTATACTTTAGTTTTTCATCCCAAAATAATGGTTTTAAGGTTATTCTCAAGCAACCAAACAGTTCAGTATAAAAGTTATATAATTCGTAAATCATATATTTATATTATATATTTTAGAAAGTTTGGTTAACAATTTTAGTGAAATAGTAGATAATTGTGTATTGTGTATAGTTATATAATATAAATTTCACATATATAATATATATTATATTGATATTTTATACTACCTTTCAGATGTAAATTAAATTTTTTATAAATACTATGAAAAAAAAACCCTGCTATATAAAATATAATCAAAATCAAATATAAGTAAATTAAATTAAATTAATTTTAATTATCGTTTATTTTAACTTCACTGTAGAATTACCAGAAATCTCACTTAATGAGAACTCGAAAGTTTGTAAAATCAGATCTATCAGTATAGTCAGTAAAAAATAATATTTTACAACTTAAAGATTTTTAATATTATCTCATACAATGAGATAATATATGTATGATATTTATTGTATTAATACGTTGTATTGTATTATTATATTTCTACAGGCTAAACTGATAGACTATGAGGCATAGCAAATCTGTACCCTATAAGAACTCATATAATACTAGAAAAATGAGCCTTCTGATTATTTTGTCACTAAACATCCAATAATAATGATATTACAAGTCACTGGCGTCATTTTGGTGGGAAGGTGGGCATTTTCCCCTGTCTGATTTTAAAAGCAGCTCAATGGTCCGGTGTCCAGTTTTTACCATCTAACCATTATTATATTAGTACAAAAACATGATTATTTTTATAATATTTTCAGAAAATATTTTACAATCTACTTACTAAGAAATTATCGTCATCATGATACATTTTTAATTAATTGATAGTTGGAATAAATTTATATTTAGACGCATACGGGACGTGCATGTATGTTTTGTGTGTGTGTGTGTGTGTGTGTGTGTGTGTGTGTATGTGTTTTGAAGAAAAAGGAAGTAGGAACACAATATTGTTGTACGCACAACAACAATAATAATTAATATCATAATCCCGTATAGTTTTATTTTTAAAATCTACAAATTCTAAAGATATAATGTGGTTGCTAGCGGTTGTTTTTACTTATTCGAGCTGGTCAAAATTGTTGCCCCCCTCTATTGAAAACTGAAATAACGCCACTGTTACAAGTATTTTAATTAGATAAGTAAAAGCAAAACATATATTTATTTTTATCTCTTTACAATATAAGTCATCATATAATTGTTTTTGCAGATAGTTTTTTTATATTTAAGATACAGCTTAAGTTCGTCTTTCTCAAAAAGTTAACACTATTATGTAAAGCTATACAAATTGGTATAACACAATTGTTAATAATCTCAAATCTCGATAAGTGTTTTTGTTATGACTTTACTCTATGTAAAATTGTATATAATATTAAAATAGTGATATAGTATAGTATTAAAAAAAGATCTACAGTGGAACGTCGAATATCTACAGTACAAAATTTAAAAAAAAAAAATTAATTATATTACATACTTTTAACAATACATAAATATTTATTTTACCATATTATACTTATACATTATACATAAAATATATTGGTTTTATTTTTAATTAGAAAAAAATTTAATTTCATAGGTATGAAATGTATATCTTTAGTCATCGATTAAAAATCATAAATTTAGGAATTTAGAACGACGCTGCGTGTGGTAGTTCTATGTTGTTATTTTATTAAAATGTAGTTGAATGAGCGCGTATGAAATTGATTAACATTTTTCCTAAGAGTTACGATAGGTGAAGCTGTTTATTATATTATATACATAGATATGAAGAGATAGTTAAATATTTTCAGTTTAAACATTTTTAATTTGAATAAAATACTAATGTATATTTTGTTGAAACTTAAAACTACGCTATACCTATAATACTAGATGGATATTAAATAATATAATTTATATAATTTCAATATTTTATATGAAATGAAATCAAACAAAACGTATTACTCAACATTTATATTCATTACAAATATAAATAATACAAATTTGTAATAAAAGTATATAAAAATAAGTAAATAATTAATTCATGAAATAGATTAATATTAATAATTGACAATAATATAACACATACCTACTTATACTTATGTAACTGACTGACTTTCAAATTTCAAACAACGAGATAATATACTATGATACAATGATGTATTATTTAATTATCTTGTATAGACATAAATTCATAATATTTTACCCAATAACATTGGTTGTAAATATTATATTATAATATTTTATAGTCGATACTAATAACTATATATATATATATATATATATATCATTAGTTACATAATTACTTCATTGAAAATTAAAATTAAACATTGTGGTCAGCACATGATCAGCCACAACTAACTGTCCATCCATAATATATTAGTGGTGCAGTGGACCAAAAACAGTAAACTCAAACCACCTCTGATGGTTATAACTTATAACTTTATAAGACCTATTATTCAAATAACTTATTTAAACCATTAAAAAATTATAAGTTAAACTAATCAATATTGTATATTTTTGTTTCTTTTATAAGAGTAATGCGTGATATCTATCTATATATAATATTTTATATTATAATACAAATTATACACCGATATAATTAGAAAAAAACAACTATGATGACTAAATTAAATGCAGAAATATTAATAATCATTATAGTATTTAAATTGAAGTTTTAATAGAATAAATAAATATATAATTATATATTATATAGATTTTACATTACATTTAATGTTATTGAATTGGATAAATAATTTATATTTAAATACTACAATAAGTTACAAAAGTTAAATCTGATAGTAATACAAATTTATTATACAATATTATTATTGACGAATAATCAGAACCATATAAAATATTTATTTCATGCTTCTTTTATTCTTTTTAAAACTTCTATTTACAATTTCTTCATATTTTTTATGATTTGAAAAATTTTCAATTTGAACTTGAACATGATGTTAAATAAAATATGTTTGTCAAATTAATGAATATGTAATGTTATTTGTTTTTTTTTCAAACTCTCAATAACCTAACCTATATCCAATTATAGAAGTAAATAAACTTTTTTTTTTAAATTTCGAATAAAATAATGGATTGTGCACTTCAAAATTAAAACACTCAATACTGGAAGACATAACTTAACAACTATTTACGTTTTTTGGTCTTTGGTGACTCCAGTGACCTTAATTTGTTATCAATGTGGTAATATGTGGTTATTTTATCATTGTCTAAAGAATAAACCATAGTTATACGTATATGATGAGCTAATATGCTTTTTCAGTTTGTATTTTCTTCGTTAACATATTAAATTTAAGTAATCTAAAAATCATCATACTAATAAGACTTCAAATGATAGTATACGGAGTTTATATTATAAAAATAATAATAAAATATAATATGCCCAAGTAAAACATTTATCGTGCGTTGAAATATCTAACACGGTATATAGCTTACTAGCTTAGAAGCACGCATGGTGAATAATGAAAGAGCATAAATGTAATACTGTATTGCTTCTGCTAAACTCACGTATATTGTGAGCATATTTCTTTTATAGTGTCTCGTCTTATAGAAAATTGAACCTTGTCTCTTCCCTGTCATCAGTGATCTGTAGCTCTAAAGGGTTCTTTCTCTTGAGACCCATAAACATAGCAAAAACTCCTTGGTATCGTTTTAATATCATTCAAATTTGAGTTGAACACGTAGCAAATATTGTTAATATTTTTATTTTGCACATTTTATATCTCATTGCATCTACTATAATTAAAAAACATGTAGTTTTTAAATTGATAAAATAAATAAATATATAATTATATTATTATATTATTAAACTTAAATTAGTACTTATATTGAAAAAGAGACGATGAGTTTTCAAATTAAGTCAATTTGTTTACATATTAGTAATTTAAATAATGCGTAGGAACTTATTACAATAATTCCCAAGCTCTTTATTTATTTTTATTTTAAAGTTACCTATATGTTTTAAAGTTATAACACAAATTTATTTTATTTTTATTATATATATTTTCTAAGTATTTGTATACATACAATTTTAATATTTAACAAGTTATTTATTATTTATAACAATATTTTAAGTTTTGAGAACTAAAATGGAATTCTAGTGAAATATGTTTGAAACACTTTTCTTTATTTCATCCTATAAATTATTATACTTTAATTACAAATTGGATATTATACAGAATCTAATTACTAAAATTGAAAAACAAAGTTTTAATTTAAAGTAAAAAACTAACTGTTATGTGCTGGAGTAGAAAAATATATTATGTTAAAATTAAAAATTAGAAAAAATTGAATATTCTTGCAAAAAAAAGTAGTAAGTAAGACAAATATTTGTTATGTTTTGTATTGATTTAATTGAAAAATAATAATTACGTTTATTATTATTTATAATTATTCATAAATATTGTACCTTAAACAACAAAACGCTATCACCTAGGTATTTGATATAAGTACTTAAATAAAACACATGTAACATTATATATATAATAGGCTTAAAGTTCTTGTAGTCATAAGACGGTTCATTTTATTTTCTTGTATATTTCATTTTGAGTGAGTACTGAATTGAATTTTAATATATCATAGTTGTTTTTAACTTTTGAAGTTAAAAAAAAAAAAAGTTAATAAAAAATTTGCTTAAAAAAAGTGAGTTTTATCAAACATTATTTGTTTGCTTGCCTCTATAATGCACACGGGTCAGAATGTTTGCGATGATAAATTTATAGTACTGAACATGTTATATGCAAATCAATTGATATACCCTTTTACTTAGATTTTGAGTTTTATCCAAAAATCCTTTTGTAACATGCTTGTTGTGAATATTTTTAGGAAAAATAAAATTAAAAAAACAATATTCAGGATTAACGAGTTATTTAAACGAGTAATATAAAAATAATTATATCTTTAAAAGGCAAATCTATTTGAATATCGGCATTGATGGTATTTATATTTGAAATTCCCATTTTAAAAAAAACTATAAAACAATAAAACATTTCATATAATGTTATTATTGTAATTAATTTTAAAGATTCTATAGTCATAATGATTTATAACACGAATGTTATTATTATTTTTTTTAATATTATTTAAAGGTAATCTTAGTTAAATAAAAATAATTATTTTGAATTATCTTGCGTGTGAATTTGCAAGTTTTGGTTCCAAGTTTTGGGCTCTTTTTTAAATTTGTTTAATGTTAATGTTATTTAATTGTTGTGATTGTTTATTTTAATACAAAATATTTTTCATGTAATAATAACAAATAGATAAACAAACGAAAACTATGGTTTATTAATAATTATTCATTAATAATGATATAGCATAAAACGTGAAATATTAATCATTGAGAATTTATAAATGTACAAGTGAAGTGTTTTACAGTATTACTAAGATTATAGGTACTAAACTACTTTGATAATCAAAAATAAAGTTTTAATAGTTTTCGTTACTTACCGAAAGTGAAAATTACCAAGAATATTATTATGCTTTCTGAGATCATAAACATATCTATATAATGTATTATGCATTTCATATTATAATGTGTACCTAAACCTAACATATTATACTTTATTATCATTTCTTGAATACAAAATTGAATTTTGTTTTGTGTTCTTATATCAAAAAACATCTTTAATATTAATATTTGTATTTGTGGAAGTCGTTTTTTAATAACTACTCGTACAATTTTATTTATTAAAATTCATTGGTTATAATAACATTTTTTATAACTGTCTTTAATTTAAAATTAGACTTAAATGTACATATTGTTTTTCTTATGTATGTAATATTCTCTATACTTAGCAAGTTGAAATAGATAAGTTTCTACATCTCATTAAAGGCATTCTTTCAACATCAGGGTTATTTATAAAGTACAATAACTCTCGTACGTAATATGTTTGATATGTTAACGTTTTCGAAAAGTAATTTTAGGCTTAGAGTATTTTAGGGTATATTACATGTACTGTATATTACAATCATCTATATATTAAATTAAATTTTTGTGCCTTGCAATTTGCAAAGAATTATACGATTTTAATTACATCATTCTAATGATATTATTTAAATAACTTTGCTGACATAAATGTTGCTAAAAAATATATTTTTAAATAGTACTAATGCTATTTTGGATGATACTTTATTAAACTAAATGTTATTATAATAATAATACATTAAGTCTGGTAAAGTTAATTTAATTTATATTGTTAAATTTATAAAAAATACATAATTTCCTTTTCATTTTAATTCCGAACTTACAAACAATTTATCATATCCATAATTTTTAATTTAATTTGATTGTTACAATGTATATTGTATATGTATATGTAACTATCAATAAAATCCAAACCTTTTATACTGGTATTGAGTGAACTACTAACTACTAAAATTAATGGATTAATCTATTTAAAGTCAAGTACAAAGATAAATCAAAAAATAACCATAACATATAAATCTTAAGATAAAATTATATTACAGATTTTTTAGCCATAATAATTTAATGTTCTTTGGTTTTATTACTTATTCATCTATTTTCACTAAAACTTCTTTGATCTCTGAAAAATATTCTAAATCGGTGCCCAGTTTTAAATCTGTAGTGAAGCTTAAAAGAGCTTTAATTTTATTGGTATAAAAAATGTTTAAGTAAACAAAAAAATAAATATAAAAAACGTGTATAACTCTTGTTTTTAATCAGAATAATCAGAATAATCAGAATAATCTATAATAATTTAAAGTTTATTATATTTATTATTTAACAATAAATATTGTAATATTATGGACGTCAGAAAAATTATTCCAAATTTCTGTCATTTTTAATTGTATTATAATTTTAATTTCGAAACTAAATTACTCATCTGTTTACTTATAAATTTTAAATAAATTCATGAGTTTTATTAAGTACTATGACTTATGCAGTATATTTTGATAAACATCAATAATCATTATCATATAATTTTATAGAAAATTAACTTTATCTGTAAAACTTCAACAAGTACTTACCAAATTAACAACTAGACGAGAATTATAACTTCAAAAAATGAAAATTTTGATCGATTACTATTAAATTGTATATCCATTCATCATATGCAGGAATACTATTTTTATTATATTAAAATATGAACTGATTAAATGTATTATAAACACGTAAGCGCATTATTATTAATACTCCCATTTCTATGTATATATAAAAAAGAAAATAGTATTTAAAAAAATATTTTATTAAGTTATATAAAAACTCAGTTGCTAAAGTTAATGAAATGAAATTAACTCTAGATTTTTTTTTTTATTATTATTTAAACGTATTACTTAACAATAAACAATAAGTTTAAGTGAATTAAGTTTTTATTACTAAGATATTTCATTGAATACTATATTTTTTTTTTTCGAAGTATTAAATTCTAAAAATTGGTATAAATATTAGGTTTGGTATCTATACATTATAAACTCAACAATAATTTACTTTTTTAATTACGTGTTAAACTGTTAAGTTAGTGTAGAATAATAAATATTTTAAATATTTTATACAAAAATGAATTATGTATTTATATTTATTATGAGTATTTATAAATTAATAACATAAATAGGTACTATTACTTAATTGTATAACGTAAGATTGGAAATTAATGTTAAAATTTAGAAACTTTATTGAATAAAATTATTAATAAAATAAAGTTTTGTTAAATAAGAATTTTTTTAGAAGTTTATGTTGTGTTCAATATGCGTTAATTAAAAATTTTCAACCTTATAGCTTGTTAAATAATTCAGTAATATAGTTTCTATTATACCAATTTTTCGTTAAATATTTAATTCAACTAATCAATAAAATAATGAAAATTTTTATTTTATTTTTAGAATTACTTTTAATGATTTTAAAATACGTTTTTTATTTATATGTGTACTTAAATAATACACCTAACCACGAATAATTTATACCAATACGTATATTCATTATTCAATTTCATCAGTTTTTTAAAAAAAACTGGTTTTTACCACTTATTATATTATGTTTAAAGTTCTGAATGTTAGATGGTTACTGAGATACTTATTAAAAAATGCTGTATTTGGATTAATGGAACTTCCATTGTCAAATAAATTGAATTCAATAGAAAACTAATCTCGAAGTGTCAATCGCAAAAAAAAAATCTAGTAAAACTGGCAACGAGTAAAAGAAATAGTATTCACTCTTCTTTTTATTTTTCGCATCAACGCACTAATAATTCTTTAGCTAACTGACGTTAAATTATAAAATTATGCTATTCTTGAAAAAAAATCATATGGTCACCAAGATTAATTTTTAATCAAAATGTATTACTTGTGCTTTTTTAACTTACTCACCTTCTAAATGATTGTAATAAACTCGTATCCAACCACAACCTCATCTGAACTCTCAGGTTATACCTACTGATTAAAATTTGTCGGTAAAAACCATCATGGTTTTATGAAAATAAATATCTGTGATTTATATTATATTAGTATTATAACATGTGTTCACATATAATATGGCATACACGTTTTCTGCAGATTATAATGTTTATAGAAATATTTTTTTTTTTATGGATATATTATATTGTTATTATTATGCATATAACTTAATATACATTTTTAAAATATAAAACATTATGGAGCGTGGAATGAGATTTCAACTACTATAATTAAATAAAAAAAATATTTTCGTATTGAATTTCTTTGACAGTATATAGCACAACAATACAGTTTTTATATAAATTAGAACCTTGAGCCTTAAAAAGTGCATGTAACTACTCATTTTTAATTCTGTTCATTTTTTGAGGTTTTTTTTTCTTAAAGATAAACATAAAATATGTTTATGTTTAATGAATGATAATTTACTTAATCTTTATTGCGTATGATCGGCAGTTACACCAGCATATCCTTCTGTATTATACGATTAAAGTTGTTTGTCATTTCTACTGACATCAATGGATTGGTTAATCAGTAGATATTGCTATAGACTGAAATTTTTAAATGGATAATCGTATCTAATAATAGATTATATTTTCATAGCTCATAAAATATACATATCATTAAAAAAATATTTTTAAACAAGTAAAATAACTAATTAGTCCTAATTAAATCCTACTTGAAACATTTTTTTTTAACAAATCACAATATGCTTTCACAAGAAAAAAAATTAAATAAAATGACCTAATTAAATAACAAAAAATTCAAGAATAAAACAGTCGACTATAAGATAGAAAATAACTAAAATATTAAAATCTTAAATCAAAAATTAAGCCAGACTAGAATTCTAAATACTGACACATAGTTCTCTAATACCAAAAAATGATACAATCTTAAAAATTAAATACGTTTTTAACAAATATAGATAATTTGAAGAACACAAATTGGAACATAACAAAATCGAGTATCGTACAAAAAAAAATTTAGATCCTAATTCCAAAAACTGATATAATATAATAGTTATTATATAGATTCAAATATTTTGATAAATTATAAATTGTAAATGACATTATAGTCTAGGCAAAAAACCATAACGATACACTTACACTATATTATTATTAATGCTTTTCATAGCAGTAATTTATTATCTTTATTATAAGTACTAATAGTAGATATTATTATTACGATTTAATGTTTTCATGTTTGTATATTACTATACCATTTCTATAAATATACATATTATATATATATAACCATTAACCATATTTAACTTTACATAAGTAGGTACACGCGTGATTTCCTCAATACTAATTAAATTTAATTAATATGTAGAATGTACTCGCCAATATTAATAATATAATAATATAAAAAAGTGGCTAAGTTGATAACTACTCAACTATACAGTAAGTATCAAGAGTACTTCGTCATTGATTGAGTACTAAGATCACTGTAATTTATACGCTAAATTTGAATTCAATAGTACTTTATAAAAAAAGATTCTGAGTGGAGACAATATAATTTTATAGTAATTATAGTTATTAACCTTTTATTTTAATAATAATATTAAAGTATTATATTGTTTTCTTTGGATTATTTTGAAAAGTACTGAGAAGTTTTTAATTTTAAACCACCTATGTATTAACTAGATACAGTTTTTTACCAGAAAATCTTCAAAAATGAATATAATTGGTGAATTTTTTGTCTACTAAAAAAGTATCTAAAGATGCCACACATACACAAATTATAATAATCAGATACAATCGTATAAAATCGTTGAATTAATTGTTTCGCTCGGAATCTAAAATATATAATTACAATAATAAAATGTATAAATGTATGTATGTATAAATAAATACTGAAGTCGTTATAAAATAATTAATGTTATATTTATAAAATGTATGTAATATTTAGAATACATTGTCATTAAGTTTGAAACTTTAATTGTTATAAAATATTAATAAGATAATTTTATCTCGATTAAAGACATATCTCTAAATATTATGCAGAAACACTTCGTAGATCAAAAACAAAAAAAGAACATGATTCACAAATCAGTTTTAAAATTTAAAAACCACAAGGAATTATTTAAGTTAAGGTTTTAATTTTTAAATCAATGATATTTTAGTTACTTTAATAGATATTATTGTGTATTAATTATGACTATTACAGTACTTATACCTACGCGTTTATTTATTCCTCATATTAGATATAACATTCGATATTAGTGTTTACTAACATACGTTATTGCTACGAAAATATTATTTTTGTTCAAGTTCATACGTATAAATTTGATTAATATTGTGTATAATGTGTATAATATTACTACTGAATATGATTATTTATGATTCAGTGTTATTTCCCAAACGTTATGAACAGATGGTCAAAATTATTTGTTTTACAATAATTTGTTTTTGCAACTGTTTATTATTGTCCTTAACATGTACATACTCTTATTAACAGACCGTTAATAACGGTTAAATATTCTAATTATATGTATTTATAATAATAAATTTCAATTATCGCCATTAATTATAAGTAGATAATGATTATTCCATATTGTGGCCTATGTAACATTGTCAAATTATATTTAGTTTTTCCAGAAAACAGTCATTATTTATGAAAACGGATAAATGTATTTACCTAATTCCAAAATACCTGTATATAAAATACAATTTTAAAAATTATATTTTTGTAATAAATAATGTTATTGCATTATATTTTTATAATTGTTATAATGTCTTTCAAGTACTTACTATTTATACGCAGGTTAATATCGCTGTTTATTACAAGAAGATAGATTTATTATTATTCAAACAATTCGTAGAACATTGTTTTTACCTTAAAAAATTCATAAACCTTAAAATTACCTTAAAATCTCATAATATCCAAGTAATTATATTTTTTAGTTTCACAAAAATGTTAGATTAAAATAGAAATGAATTGATTGTGTTCGCAGCTCATCATTTTGCTCGTTATTAATTTTTATTCTATCAAGATGTTATATTGTCTATAATATTTGTATGTACATATTTTTGACGCGAGTGGTAACTTTTCAACTTCAGTTTAAATTCTATACTAAAAATGTTACTATGTCAATAATACATATTATTCAAACAATATTATTGGATAGCGCCTACTCCTTATGTTATTAATATACATACACACATTAAGAGTTATTTCTTTGGATAGTCTTGTATGCTATAGGAGAAGCTCCAGTTCCTATTTTCTGTTTTAGTAAGAATCAATCTATCTTAGAATTATGCTTAAGGTTTTGTTTTTAAATTTTAATTATTTTGGGTAAACAACTATTTTAAAATAAAATAGGATATGAGGAGCTATTGGACAAAACCATTAGGTATGTCTGTTAAAACAAGACAGATGTGAACTTCTCAGACTCATTGTGTGTTAACAACGGATTACATTACGTGGCTCAGCTCAAATGAAAACAACTTAGAGAAGGTATTTCGGTCACGGGATTGAAATACAATACGATAGCAGTTCAACATGCAGTGAAAGGAAAACAAAAGGCAAATTATTCAGACTTAAAATCAAAGATAAAAGAAAATACGTATATAATGTGCTGATAATTCAATTTTAATAATATAGCTAATATTATGGTTAAAAGTATTAGTAATTTATGTTGTTTCTATATAAATTAATACAAATGTATTATTTAACTATAACTCTAAAGTATTTAGAGTTTATTTAAGTTAAAAATTGTATTTTAAATTATTTTTTTTATCTATGATCTTATGTAATAAACAAATATCCAAAATGTATAATTTAAAACTATTTGATAAATTGCACCGTTATTTTATTAATGAGTTAAGATAAAACTCTCAATCTTATTTTAATCTTCAACAAATCATAGTTATAATTCTTACTTTGGTCATTCAGCATAATTTTACAAACAAAAATTTTAGCTTAACATTCATAGAATAAATAGGTTAAACAATAATAATAATTATATATCTAATTGAATTATTAACTAAAGAAAATTAAATTATATAATGTTATTAATAAATAATTATGAATATAGTCTAAAAATACTTCTGTTATTATGAAATATGGTCCTTTATATAGTTAATATAATAAAATAACAAATTGTTATAGTTAATAATTATTTTAGTCCACTAAAAAGTTTCAATTATTAAAAAAAAAAATGTAAGTAGTTACAATTATTAATTTGGCTCATGCTACAAAGCTCTGAAGTTTGATTAATAGAACATTTTTCAATAATGTTAATGGTTTTAATATAATCAATCATTATTCAAAAAAAAAATTCTATTATAATATTCAACATATTATTTTAAATCATTAATTATAGGTAGGTAAACATTTGAGTTAAAAGGTAAAATTTAACACATTTATAATCATTTTTTATCACTGCAATAATAAATAAGTTTATAATATATTTTGTGTACTGTGTTTTTATGAATATTCGATTGATAGGTAGATTCCAATGAATTTATTGATTTTACAATGATGTCTGTGTATTTTTTTATTTATTTCTTTTAACTACAAAAAATGTTTTTACAGAAAAAAATAGTTTTATTAATGATTATTTTTAGTAGATAATTTAATAAAGTTGTACTTTAATAGGTCAAAAATAAATATGTTCCATAACTTTAAAAATCGGGATCAATTTCAAAAAATACGGAATATTTTAAAAACAATAATTTTCAATAAAATTGATTTTTTATTTTGTAATATTATATTATAGATATTATCTAATATTTTTTTTAAATATATTGGATCATTTTTGAGCTATTTACAGAAATATTTGTCTTCTTTGAATTATGTATTTTTATTTACAAATAAAAAATCTAAAATTAAGTACACAGTTCCTCATATATTATGTTTACAGTAGTTGAAACATTTTAAATATCCATTTTAAGTTTTTTTTTATAATTATTGAAAATTAGAATTTTGTCGAAATATATTTTACAAAAATATGTAAATTATTTCGTAGTTAAAATCATAAAAATGCATATAATTCATAATTTTAAGAACTATGTAATGCAATACTCATTATACATTGTCTTTATAGCAATTTGAAAAATTCATTCATTCGTATATTATTTTTTTTTTAGACATTTGAATTTAAAATATTTACAAAACTAGATAGTTAAACAAAAAATAAAGATTTTTACTCTACTGATTCTAAATATTTTTTGTTATTAATAAAATCAAAACATTAGTACTTTAAATGTTTGTAATACTTTTTTTTATACCTAGGCATGCTTACTAATGAAAATATAACACAAATGTGTAAAATACAAGTTAGCAAATGTATTTATACTAAGAATGAA